>BSBN01000310.1:0-1200000 GCA_027924645.1 Cunninghamia lanceolata | reverse complement strand
TGCAGGACAAGCTTTGAAGACATTGCCAAATCTATCCATTTCGGTCTTAGGAACATATTGCTTTCTTAAGGGACAATTGATCAATCATCTTTGCAATCTTAGAAAACATATTGCTTTTTTAAGGGACAATTAAACAAATCATCTTTGTAATCTTAGGAACATATTGCTTTCTTAAGGGACAAAACATTTTTTTTGCAATCTAAGTCTTAGGAACATATTGTTTTCTTAAGGGACAATGGACATGCATGCAAAAACATTTCAATTTCTTAAGGGACAATTGACATGAATTCAAAACACTTCAATTTCATAAGGGACAATTGACAACTATAATCGTGTGTGTGCCTAATCTAGTTGCACCTTATTTTTTCTTATAATGGGACAATTGAACCTTTGTTTAACGTGCTTGAACTTCAATTTTAGTTATTCCTTTAGAAGGGCCTGCTTTTGGATTGCGCTTCATCCAAAAGGGACAACCCTAAGCGGAGCTTTCCTTTGAACTGCTCTATAAAAGGGATAAGGCGAAAGCCAAGTCCTAACCGATGTCAGGCTTACCTTGTGGTGCCAAATCGAAAAGAGGTGTACTAGCACTTTGTGGAAATGATTTTCACATTGTGTGAAGTGTTTGATACTCTTAGTAGGATTGGTCAAAGCTTTTAGTAGCTTGTCACATTGCTCATAAGGCGTTGGTCTCTCAAAGCAACTAAGAACCATCTAGATAGTGACTACCCAATCTACCTCTGAACATTACGGTAATCATTAGTGCAAGGGGAATCATTACAAGCCCCCAAGATACTCACCATTGCCTCCCTTGAGAAGAGATAATATTCCCTTGGCCATAAAGCTCTTGTGACCTACTTAAGCTTTCCAAGGGGAGGGTGAGATATCCCTACCTATCATCTCTCGCAAAGATACAAATGTATGACACCTATATGGAATGACATTTGGTCGATGAAGAATTAAGTTGTGAGCTAAACTATTGCAATGAACCTTTGTCTCTAGGGATAAAAAGTGCTTGACTTGCTTGAATTGTCTTATACCCATGGAAACATTGGGATTTTTTGTGAGCCTTGAACATACACTATCTATTGTGTCAGTCCTCTTTTGCTATTGTGTTTTGATGTGTTTTCTCTTGCCAAAAGCAAATCCAAACCAAATCCAAATCCAAAACTCAAAATCACAGCAAAATCTTAGCAAAATCTCAAAAACATTGTCCTAGTGCATCACATGGTAACCACTAGACTCCAGCAAACTATGAAGGCTAAACAAGTTACCCCAAGGAAGCGTAAATTGCCTCCTCATACACCTCAACCAAGCCAATCCAACATGACTCCAAAGGGTACTCCAAAAACACCAATGACTAGGCTAACCAATGTTCAAAACACACCGAAACAAGACCAACAAAACCAACCTCAAGAGACTAATGTCCCCTTGGTAGACGTACCTCAATATACAACTGACATGCCTAAAGATTTTGTTCCACAAGGTTATACCATGGTCCAAGTCCCATCTCAAGAAGAGCGACACTTTGAAGAAGGTCAATCCTCTCAAGAAGATAGACAAGACCTAGATGAAATCATGCAAGATCCTAGATCCATAGCCTCCTTTGACAAAATCCTTAGTGAGAACCAAGATCATTTCTTCCATTTACTAGCCAAACAAGGAGCGCAATTACCTCAAGATTTTGATCTATCCAATCTTAAAAAGTCAAACAAAACCCATGACGTTATAACTGCGGTCCAAACCATGTCAACAGTGACCACACCTATACCAAAACAAAGCTCACAAGGGAGAACAAATAAGTCTTTTGCCACTCAATATGAGAATCCTCTTTATCAAAATCCAACCATGAAAAGACCCATATCACCCCTCATGACTCCTATGGAGATCTATACACAACAATAAGAGACTCTACAATGTCAAAAAGAACTAGCGAAACAAGCTGCTCTAGCTAGACCAAACACACAACAACCTCCTATCATAGCTCAAACACCCCCATCAAACATAGTTGGAACATTGCCTACCCCATCACGAGATAGTTTCCCACCAAACTACAATTCGAGAAACAATTATGTCGCCATGCAACAAGGGTCACAACTAACACCTCCCCCGACATCATCAACCCTCTGTATCGTTAACCCAAACAATGTCATGCAACCACAACATTCTTCCACACTCAACCTAACCTATCCCTATCTTAGTCAACCTCAACCATCACAAAACACATCTACCTATGTACCTCTGCCACAACGATCCTCAACACTAACCTTTTTCAACACATATCTAAATCAACCTCAACCATTGTAAAACACATCTATTTATGTCCCTTTGCTACAACGATCATCTACACTAACCTTCTTTAACACATTTCCCAACCAACCTCAACACTCCCAAATTCAAAATAGCTATGTTCTACCACCACAACCAAACCCAACAAGTTTTAGCTTTCCTCCACCAAATTCTTTCTTCACACCACCTCCTCAATACCAACAATAGGACTCTTTTGAACAACCATCACAAAGATTACATACTTACCTAGCACCACCCCCACCTCCCCAAAATCAAAACAACCAATCATACGACCCTTACAACACAAACGCCTATGACTTCCACTACGATCTCCCATATGGGCAACAACTGCCACCTCTAGTTCAAACACCTCCAACAACTATGGAGTTACAACATGCTGAGGTTAAACAACAACTAGCTGATCTAACATTTGGCCACACCAAGAAAACCTTCTCTTTGGAGGACGTTTGTCCTTACCCATTTGATCGGTCATTACCCATGATCCCTTTTCCTCACAATTTCACTATTCCCAAGTTTGATAAATACAAAGGAAAAGGAGACCCAAAAGATCATCTTAGAGAATTCTATCTTGCTTGCTTCGAGGTCTCACATAATGACACATATCTTATGTGCCTCTTTCCTCGCAGTCTTGGAGATCAAGCTATAGAATGGTTCTCGCACGTACCCACATGTATCAAATCTTTTAACGAGCTTGTAGAGAAATTTGCCACTCATTTCTTGTACAACACATAACATGAAGTCTCCATGACCGATTTATGCAACAATAAATAGAAAAATGGGGAAATTCTCATCTCCTTCCTCTAAAGATGGAGATAAATGGCTAGCAAATTCCCATTCAAGATACCCGAAAAACAACTTGTTAGCATGTTTGTGCAGAACCTCAATCAAGAATTAGGTTTTCATTTGCAAATACTTAGTGCTACAACCTTCGACAAAATTACCTATAAGGGAATCAACATTGAAAAGGTACTCATTGCTAAAGGCATGATCAAAATCTTCAAGGAAACTAAAGACAATGCTCCTCAACACCAAACAAATGATAAACCCAAGTTTTGGAACAAGAACAAAAATGTGGTCAATGATGGTGTGGTGGATTCCAAGCATGTCTAAACACTGCAAACACCCCTTGAAATTTCATCAAAACAAAGTCAACCTTCGCCTCAACCAAACCAACAAGAAAGACAACCAAACCAACAACAACGACAACAAGAGAGACCTCAACAAAATTACCCTCCACAACGTCAATTCACTCCCTTGGGAGAACCTATAGAGACTATTTTACAGAAACTTATAAACAATGGATTTGTCACCTTACCAGATGCTCCCCCATATGGAAAACCTATTTACAAAACTACACAGTACAAAGAAAATGAATATTGTGAGGACCATAGGACCAATGGACATAGGACCACATCTTGCATGAAACTCAAGCACGTGACCCAAAACCTTATCGACAGAAAATAAATCACTTTTGATGATGAACCACCAACTCAACACACCAATAAGGATCTCAACAGGTATAAGGAGCCATTCCCTAACCATGGTCAAGGTCAAAATCCTGACGAAGGTAAAGGTGTTAACAAAGCTTCAACTTCCTATGACTCTATTGTGGGTTGTTTTGAAGAAAGTTGTGTATCTACCCTCACTATCAAGGGCAAATCTACGGATTGTGCAGTTACAACTAGTCATGGTCGTGTCACCCTACGTGGTCCTACACCATGTCTCCCAACCCAATCTAATTATAATCTTGTCGAACATATAGGGAAAACCCCTGCACAAATCTCTATCTTGGACCTTCTACGATCATCACCTGCACATAAAGATGTGCTAGAAAAAGCCCTACAAGAGTCTTCGGTTCCTAATGACATAGCGGTCATAAATTTCCAAGCTATTATAGGTAACATTGCCTCACCCTACAATGTGGTCTTCTTTGAAAAAGACCTCCCATCCCATGATCCATGTCACAACGATGCCCTTCACATTGAAGTCTTCATCCATAAACGCAAGATCAAATGCATACTTATAGATGGTGGTGCTGGTCTCAATATCTGTTCTCTAAAGTTACTCAAACAATTGGGATACTTTGAGGATCATGTCAACATTGATCAATCCATTACAATCAAGGGGTATGATGATGCTAAGCACCATTCAGAGGGTGTTATCCACTTGCCTATACAAGTAGGCCATGTCATGCTAGAAACTAGATGCCAAGTCCTTGACATTGAGCTACCTTACAACATTATCCTAGCACGCCCATGGATCCATGCCATGAAAGTTGTTCCTCCAACATACCATCAGTCTGTCAAGTTCCCATTCAATGGTACAGAGATCACTATCCTAGGAGATCCTAATCCCTTGAATTCTGTCATGTCTTGCAAGGCAGTTATAAAAATTGCAACCAAGTGCCCAATAATGACAAAGCCCATGAATCCCCATTATATGTTGATTTTGAAAATTTGACAAAAGCCTCTGCAACTGAACCCAATCCTCATCCTATTCCTGAAATCAAAGCTCACATATGTGATATAGGCTTTGGAGAATATGATATCTCAAAATCTTATTATGTAGGGCAGATGCCCCTATCTCCTAAATCCTACAGCCAACTACCCATAGCCAAAGCAACTAAGAAGGTAGTTATTCCTCCCCCAGCATCTCTAACCCAATTCCAAGAGGGAAAATTATTGGCAAAGGAAACAATTGAAGACATCTCTTCTTGGCTCTACAAAGAGAAAGAACCAGTCACCATACCATTCAAACAATATAGCAATGGCTTAAGGATAGTAAAAAAAATGGGCTATAAAGGCAAAGGTGGCATTGGAAAACAAAATCAAGGAACAATGGAACCCATTATTGTGAAGAAGAAATTAGACAAGAAGGGATTAGGATTTGGTAGGAAGGTACCATACGCCTTGGACATCGAGGGTATTCTTAACAAGGTAGCACAAACTTCTCTCAACGATTTGATGTCTAATGAGGATATCATCGATGACTCTTACCTCCATATGACTGACCTATTCACTGAATCCTCCATATTTATGCTATCATCCATATCCTTAACATCCACCACCAACACCTAGATTGTAACACTTGTCTACCCTGAACTTATCAATTGGGACCAACAAGGGGCCCCCGTTCTAGATGTATTTCAGAATGACAAAGCTATTGCAGAGTTCATGGGACTCCGGGATGGTATCCCTCTTGGTGATCAAAAGCTGGTCTTGTAATGGAACTAGAGAAAAATGCTTATTTTGGTGAGAATGCCAAATCCTCCAGTCGCAAAAGTAAAAACAAAGAAATATCTCTAGGTGAAAACCACACTGTGGCACCTCTTGATCACAAAATAGTAAAAACAAAGGATGTATCCAAAGGTGAAAACCTAATTGTGGCACATGAGGATGGAGGATTTGACCTTCCCCTACCATCTAAGTATCAAGAGAAATTAGCTCTCCTAGTGGAAGATTCTACAAAGATAAATCGTGGCACAAAACAAAATCCTAAGACCACATTCCTTGCAGCATCATTATTAGAACAAGAGCACAAGAATCTTACCAAATTCTTCTTACAAAGAACCATCAAATTTGCATGGACCTATTCTAATATGCCAAGGTTGGACCCTTCACTAGAAGTTCACTATCTCACAGTTGATCCAAAAGCTAAACCAGTCAAATAGAAGCTGAGAAAGATGCATCCACAGATCACTTTCTTAGTGAAAGTTGAAATACAGAAACTGTTAGATGTAAAGTTTATCAAGCCTATTGATTATCTAGAATGGTTCTCAAACATTGTACCTATGGCTAAACCAAATCGGGGCATCCGCATGTGTTCTAACTTCAGAGATCTTAACAAAGCATGTCCCAAAGATGACTTTCCATTGCCAAACATTGATCTCATAGTAGACTTGACTGCTGGTCATGAAATGCTTTCTCTAATGGATGGATTTTCTAACTACAATCAGATAATGATAGCGGAAGAAGATCAACATAAAATAACTTTCACTTGTCCTTGGGGTACCTATTATTGGTGCGTCATGCCATTTGGTCTTAAAAACATAGGTGCAACCTATCAAAGAGCAATGACAGTGATATTCCACGATCTCTTTCATCACATCATGGAGGACTATGTTGATGATATACTAGCAAAGTCTTCTAGGTCAGATCACATACAGGTTCTAGGACAAATCTTTGACAGACTCAAAAAATATCAAGTACGACTCAATCCAAAGAAGTGTGTCTTCGGGGTAACCTCAGGAAAACTATTGGGATACATCGTATCTTGTAGAGGCATTAAATCAGATCCAACGAAAGTCAAGGCTATAGAAGAGATGCCTCCACCAAAGAATCTAAAAGCACTAAGGAGCCTTCAAGGAAGGTTACAATCTATTAGGTGTTTCATCTCACAGCTAGCGGATAAATTTCAACCATTTCAACACTTGCTCCAAAAGGATATCTCATTTCGATGAGATGGTAAGTGTCAAGAAGCATTTGATCAAATCAAAGAGTATCTAGCTACACCTCCTGTCTTGGTACCACCAGTTGCCGATAAACCTTTGATATTATACATTTAAACTACTATTGCAGCCCTAGGGGCTCTTCTAGCACAACATGATGAGTTAGGAAAAGAGCATGCAATCTATTATATCAGTCAAACCTTGGTGGGTTATGAACTCAATTATTCACCTATGGAAAGAGCTTGTTTAGCCTTAGTGTTCACTTCCCAAAAGTTGCAGCATTACATACTAAACCAACACACAAGTCTAATAGCCAAAATTGATCCATTAAAGTATCTCCTAGTAAAAGCAGCCCTCACAGGCAGACTAGCTAAATGGGTCATGATCCTTAGTGAGTTTGACATTGAGTATGTGGACCGTAAAGCAATCAAGGGGCAAGCCCTAGCAGATCAACTAGCAAAAGCACCTATGATAGAAGTACATCCTATGGTATCTAACTTTCTGGATGAGAATTTCTTCACTCATTCTACCTTAGTAATGTGGAAGTTGTATTTTGATGGTTCCTACACACAAAATGGATCAGGGGTCGAAATCCTTTTTTATCATGCCTCAAAATGACTATATCCCAAAGTCATATCGGCTTGCATATCCTTGCACTAACAACATAGCCAAGTATGAAGCACTCCTCATAGGTCTCAACATAGCAGTCCAATGGGACATCAAAGAACTATAGGTATATGGAGACTCACAACTAGTCATTCGACAAGTCACAAATGAGTACCAAACAAAAGATGAAAAGTTGGTCCCTTACAAGCAATTAGTGGATGCCTACAAACCACACTTTTCTAGCGTCACATTTGAGCAAATTCCAAGTGAACTATACAATCTAGGTGAAGTCTTTCTTGTTTTAAATTGATTTATTCATTGATATTGGATTTTTACTCAGATTGATCTCTTTATGTTATGGGTAATTGAGTTGTTATTATCATTGCTTTGTGATTTTATCATTCGACCTCTTGATTTTCCTCATACACATTTTTCTATGGCTTCTATGGCTTCTATGGGGTCACTTATAGACATGCCTACAAACACATATAAATGTGAATTCTTGATCGAGCAATTGTTGATACCAGCCGTCGATGTTCCAACTACTGAAATCATCTACGAACTTGTTGGTCCCAATTCCCCATGGTACGAAGATATCTGTGACTACCTTAAACACGGAACCTTTCCCTTTGAGCTATCTGCCACCCAACATAAAACCTTTATCTGTCGATCCTCCTGTTACACTATTCTGGGTGATACACTATATCATAGGAGTCTCGATGGTATCCTCTTATGATGTCTTAACGTGGAAGAAGTCGATGCTACCTTACGAGACATACACGAAGGAGTTTGTGGTGCACATTCTACTAGTCCTAACCTCGCTAAGAAGATACTCTGCACAGGGTATTATTGGCCTACTATAGAATAGGATGCTTTGTAGTTTGCTAAGAAGTATCTACAATGCCAGAAGCATGGAGATTTGATTCACGCACCAGCTCATGAACTACAACCTGTGACAACTCCATGGCCTTTTTCACAATGGGGTCTCAACCTCATAGGAAAAATCCATCCATCCTCATCCAATGGCCATAAATTCATCATTACTGCCACTGAGTCCTTCATGAAGTGGGTCGAAGCCATTCCCATAACTTATATCACTGGTAAGCAAATAGCCAAGTTTATCCTTAACTACCTGATTTTCTGGTATGGTATCCCCCAAGCCATTGTCACTGATAATGGGAGACCATTCAAAAATCAAGATGTCTGTGCCTTGTGCACCCAATACAATATCTAACATCACTTTTCCACTCCCTACTATCCATAGAGTAATGACCAAGTTGAGGCTTCCAACAAAACCATTCTCAAAATCCTCAAGAAAATAGTCAATGAAGTTGGTCGTGATTGGCATCTGCAACTCAATCCCGCCCTATGGGCCTATTGCACTAGTATTAGAACACCAACTGGTGCCACACCCTATGCCTTGGTCTATGGATCTAAAGCCATTCTACCTATAGAGGTTGAGATCCCATCCCTCAGATTATCCATGCAGAACCTGATTGATGGAGAATAGTATCGCACTTTCAGATTAGCTAAGATAGAACTACTAGATGAGAGGTGCCTTGCCATGCTTAATCATCTCCATGTCTATCAAAACCACCTCTGGCATAATTATAACAAAAAGATCAAAGAAAGATGGTTTCAAGTTGGTGATCTTGTCTTAAAAGAAAATCAGAGAAATCAAATAGATCAAGAAAAGAAGGGCAAGTTTGAGCCTAATTGGTTAGGACCCTTTGTTATCACAACAACATATGGATCAAGAGCTTATACTTTAATGACACCTGAAGGCATTCCTCTAGATGAACCACTCAACAATGTTCATCTCAAGAAGTTCTATGCCTAATCCTCAAAGAATCCACAAAAAAATATAAAAACAAAAAAAACAAAAATAATCCACCCTATGGTGAAAACCTAGCAAACAGGCACCTTGGATAAGTACCATAGTGAAAACCTAGCAAACAGACACTATGTGTAGAGTCAACATCCATCATCTATCGAGTCTTGTTCATTCCATGACCATTTTCATAATAAGCTTCATCCATCCATCCATAATCAAACCATTGACCTTGTTTGCATTTCCATCCCCCTATCTAGAATAGCTTGGAAATTTGTCAATGTCCATCGTTGTCATCCCACGTCTTGATCTATGTCAACAGTTATCACTGTCTTGTCCTATGTCAAAACTTTCTGTCTTCCTATCATCCATGGTTATCCTATGTCAGTCAACCATAACAACACCTCTACCAGAATGGGGGCAACCCTTTCCTTCCCCTAGGTCTAGGAATGGATCCTTGTTCGTGGTTCACAAAAACACAAACACTTCAAACACTTCCAACATTTAACGATAACACAAACACATCAAACCACACCAATCAACCATATCAACTATCTTATACAGATTGTCACACGCTCAAAACCAGACCAAGTGTCTTATATGAGATGTTTCATTTCTGAAACTAGACATTATCCTTTCAATAGATACGCCCTTTAATGGACACATCATTCCTACAATAAGGTTGTTATCTACCCAACACTTTTCCTACATCATCAAACCAACCAAAACTACATATCATCTCATCTCAATCTTAAGGTACCTTGATCCCATGGATATGTGTATGTAGGTAGTCTGGAATATGAAGGAAGTTTCGAGTACTCAGGTACATAAGATATCATTATTTCACCTCTCCAAGCTCAAACACCTTGACCCACTCATCACTCTACCCAGAACTACATATTCTCATATTCATCTTTCATCATAAATGTACCTTGATCCCATGGATACAAGGTATGTAGGCAGTCTAGAATATGAAGGAAGTATCCAATACTCAGGCACATGTGATTCATCATTCTTCACCCATCTCAATCCATTGACATGTCATCTTCCTAGTCTTCCGTTTATCAAAATCCATTCACCTCAACTTGACTAACTCAAGTAGCAAAACAACAAATGCATCATTTCAAAGCAAAAGTCCTTAAACAAACCTAAAGCACATAAACTTACTTATAGAGCCATATACTATCCTACATATCAATTGCCAACATCAGGTAAATCAATCTCAACCAAGCAACAAATCAACACACTTGTCTTATATAGAATGTTCCATGATCGAAACCAGACCTGGTGTCTTATACAACGTGTTTCATTTCCTGAAACTAGACATTATCCTTTCAATAGATAGCACCCTTTAAAGGACACATTGTTCCTACGATAAGGCTGTTATCTACCTAACCAATCCAATCTATCCTGAGCAACCTCTTTGGCAAGAGAATATGTTGGCTGTATGTTTACTTTGTAAGTTAGTCAATTTTCTTTTTGGTTTATCTTTTTTGTCCCCTTCCCATTACTTATTCAAGACTACCTTGATTTGTCTATATCTTGGTATGTTGCAATGTAGTACAGATTGGGGGCATAGTCATTGCTTTTGTGTGTCGTGTTTGAGGAATGATCTTTAATATCTTTCTTAGCAGCATATTTATCTTGTGTGAGTGTTACAACCTAGTATCTTACATATTAATATTCTTCTTGCATTTATGTATTGAAGTTTATTTTATGTTTAAGACTATGGATCATTCACATGTCAAATGAGGTTATATGATGTCTAAGTGATCTAAGTTCAAATTGCTTGCTTGCAGAGTCAACGTCCACGCACTTGGATATCACAACACCTTGGTCATTTATACCTTGGTGGCAAACTATCCATGTGCTATATCAAAAATAAGGATTGCTCTTTATAAACATTTGTGAAAACATTGCAACAAGCTCAACCATTTACCCATCCATGGCCTCATATACATTTCAAGCAAAGATCAATCAACAGTCTTTTCTACCCAACCTCGTCTGTCTCCAACACAATCTTCTAGTCGAGCGTTAATCTAGTTCTTCTATTGCTTCCCTGTCTTTCCTCTTGAGGGGGCATCCTATGCCAGCTACACAGGGGTAGCTAGCTACACTGGGGCATCAAAATTGTATCATGTCTTCAACAATCATTCTTTGATACAACACTATAAACTGCATTGCATCAAAGAGGGGAAAAATGTAGACACCCAAAAATGACCATGTCTTCAAATCACTTGCATTTCATTAATCACCTGCATTTTAATGTTAATTAAATAATCTAATTATTTAATTAATTTCATCAAAATCATCAAATTCTTCCAAATCTCTTAAATTCAACATTAATTAAATAAATCCTCTTTATTTAATTAATTTCATCAAAGTCAACTTTATTCTTCCACAATTAAATAAGTTTAATTATTTAATTAAATCAATTGTTCTTCCAAATTTAAATAAATAAATCAAATTTATTTAAATTATCTCAATCTCTAAAAATAAAATATAATCAGATATTTTATTTATTCCTCTATTTCTTAATCATGCAAAATAAATTAAATCAATTTATTTGTTTAATTTATTTAAATCTTCAAATATATACTATGTCTTCTATCATGCACAAACAATTAAATAAATTTATTTATTTACTTTAGTTTTTTATCTTCTAATTCCTCTAAAAATAAATCTTGTTCACCATGCACACAAAATTAAATAATTTATTATTTAATTTATCTCAAATCATGCAAAAAGCAAATTATAAGTTGAGTTAATTGACTTAATCAATATTGTTTTTATCACCAACTCATAAATTAGAAAAAACATTTCTATTTTTATGAAATCTAAATTTATCTCATGTCTATTCCATGTCTTTGCTAAATCAAGCAATTAACTCAAACAAAAATAGCTTTTTGTGTGATACATGTCAGGTGCACATTCATCATGAATTATAGATTTATCTTATCCCTTCATTCCTTTGAATTTTTTGGACCGTTGATCGATCTTTATTGAAACCTATATAAGCCCCCTTCATCTCTTTCACAAATCCTCTTCAATCATTTATTTTTAGGCATTCCTTAACAACGAATTGAGCATACATTGTATCGTTGAGCACATTGACCTTTTTGAGCACCTACATCTACTTGTTGCGAACATGGTTTTGCAATGTTATTGAGCAATCTACATTCATACAAAGAGAACTATACAATCTAGGCGAAGGCTTTCTTGTTTTATTTTATTTATTCATTGATAATGGCTTTTTACTTAGATCGATCTCTTTATGTTATGGGTAATTGAGTTGTTATTATCATTGCTTTTGTGATCTTATCATTCAAACATTCTTGATTTTTCCTATACATAGATATGACACCAATTGGTGGGATACAAGGCTTAGACTACTACAATATGAAAATCTAAAAATTGTATGCAAATCTAAAAATTAAGTCACCTTAATATGGAATTACCATGAAGAGATTCAACTTCTTTATGATGCTAAAATCATCCCATTTAACATGCTTGATATAACCACCTTAGATGAACTTAAAACAACAATAGCATCACCATAATATAGGAATGACAAAGAGGTACAAATCAACAACATAAGAATGCAAGATCTCACAACACAATGTAACAATGGAATAGAAGATCAAACACATAACATCGTGTTTATGTGGAGAAACCCTTGTGGGAAAAAACTCCACCAAGAAGAGAGGCCCAAGTTGTATTATTCTTCAAAACAAAAACTACAATACAATCCTTCCAATCTCCTCTTTAGTCTCAATCCAATAGCACCTGTGTACAAAACAACTCTTCCTGTTACTCTCATATTTATACAAAATGAGTACCCATCAAACAAATTTTTGGGAGATAGAGAAAATCCAATGTTCCTATCTTGGGAGACTCCAAAATCATCTTCTTACAGATTCCCTTACACCTGTCATAGGCATCTTCCCAATATGGGCACTTAGAACCAATAATAGGTAGTTACAAGACAATAATTGTTGTCATATGCTGTAATAGAATCTATTACACCTTGTGACAATTGTAAGTTGTCATAGGTGCTCTTACAAACTTATGAAACGTGTCATAATAGTCCAAATATACACCTCCAAAAGGTGGGCACCAATATTCTCCACCTCACCTCATTTTCTATTTACTGAGATTCCTTGAGTAATAAAAGTAACTCCATAACAACCTGTCGGTAACTAATTAATTACTAAGGCTAGTAAATAATTATTTACTGTACCAATAAAAATAATTTACCGCTAATGGTGAACCTTAATCCCTTATGAATAAATTTACAAAATTAACACCCTATCTCCAAGGATGTTGGAACTCTCTAAGAACCTTGGAACTTTCCAAGAATAATGGAAACCATGTCATGGGATTTACAAGGTTGATGGCACCTTAATCCCAACATTAATATCCCACTTGACATCATACATTATAAACACATATCCATAGGAAAAAATCAACAAGGGGAAAACATCCCTTAGCCAACCATGTACTATTGATTCTTCAACATGCTTTTGTGTTCCAACAAGATACCTACAAAAAACAACCATGATAACCACCATTCCAAGCAAGAACTCCTCACATCATGTCACCCATGATAGGACAAGGAACATGCCAAGGCGAAACATATCAACTATCACTGAAACTCGCACCAACCTATACATGAGCATGAGCATCAAATTCAAATGATAACAAATAACTTTGAGTGATTGCCACACTCATACCAAATGGAATAGAGACCACAGAAAGTTGCAAGCTCATCCAAACTATTCATACCTCAAACTAGGGTAAACAAACTATCATAGGTAGAACTTCATGATATCAACATAACAACCCAAATCTACAAACAAGTCCCTGTATATCCACCATCCTGTAAAAGAAGACTCCAAGGTAATAACACACATAGACATGCAATAAAAAACCTCTGAAGTAACTCATACAGTAAAGTGTAACCAGTCCAAGAGAGGTGCCCCTCTCATACAGAACACATATACCTTCTGGAACTCCCACTGCATAGGTAATGTCAAATCTGAAAACAAGATCACAGCATTAACAAGTCCTCCTATAGCACTTCACATAGAGGATGTGGTTAACTCCTCTATCATAGTGTCAAAGAAGCATACAATGATATGCAAAATACATCTCTCATTAACAATCCAAATAATTCTGCCAAGTCCTCCAAACCAATGAAGAAAGAGATCAAGAAGCTACCAAACTATTGCTAAAAAATAATGAAGTAAAACAACACTTGAATCCATTCAAAAAACCTAAACTCCATAAACATAAGAACCTTTAGGAAGATGCCAATATACCAGGAAAGAGAGGACCTACAAACAAACCAATGTCCTTATCCCACACTAACTTGTGCTAAACTATGTAAAGTAAGATCTCCTTCAACATTCCTAAACTGAAAGGATATGAGCATTTGACCATTCAACTTATGATGAAACATGGAAACAATAGAAGTAAAACCTCTCACAAAAAGTAGATCAAACTAGCCAAACATTCCCACAACATAAGGGAATATGCCCAAAGCCACTAACCATTTCATGTACCTCTCCTAACAAATCCTTAGAACTAACCCAAGTTCAAGATTGTAAGGAGAACAATAGAAATATATAAAATCATTCATCTATTTCTCAACAAGCCCTCAGAATTCAACATTCAAGACTAATGCACAAGAGAAGACAAGATGCATATAAAGAATGCATCTAATAATTAGGTGGGCAACACCTCTTAGATCATTCACCTGTTGAGTAGACCAAGAGTGGGATACAAGATTGTCATGTGCATACAACACCAAGCAATATAAGCTTTCGATAAAGACAACCTTCTCATTAGGTCTATGATGGACTCACATCCATTTCCAAGTGTAGGCTCCTTGGTCTTTACTATTGAAAAAATTTCATAACAAGTAGCCATTCCAACACATATCTCTAAAAAATAAGAAATATCCAACCTAACCCAAGTCTCTCTATTATTCATGAGCACCCACCAATCAATCTATGCCAACTTCAAATGCAACCTAAAAAATCATGAAGCTCCAAGAAAATGATTAATACTCAAAACCAAAGAGTACTATATCCTCTCCAAAGGAAGAACAATAACACCTTTACCAAAGACTCCAAGAGTCCTCCATGAAACAAGATGTTAAAACCTCTTCAAATAACATGTAGATTAAGCATCCTTTTTCAATAGAACCAAAGATGTCAATAAACCCTCACTGCAACCTAAGGGGAAAATCCAAGAGCTCCTTATGACACCAACAACCATTGCAAAAGATCATCTATCTTCTAACCAAAGATTATTATGGCTCACTATACACTGCAATAACAACTTAGAATCAAAATCTTGAAAACAAAGAAGATAGTACACACTATGTAACTGCACAAATCTCTAACTGAAAGTGATATTGATCTATGCATGGTATCATGACCAACATCATTACTAAAACTCTACTGAAATTGAGTAAAGCTTCTCATGCACCATAACTTACTGCTATAGATTCTAATAAACAACTATATCTGGTACTCCAAACCATCCTTTTGTCTCGCTGCAATTTAAACATACTAGTGTAATCAAGGTGACCAAGAAGAGGCCAACCAAATAGAATCCTCATCAGACAATTTACAAGATCTGCACTCATGCAACATCTCAAAGGATAAAAATATGGTCAATGCTCTAATCTCAAATAACTAAAAAATAGATTCAACCTCACATTAGTAACATGCAAAACAAAGATAACCAGGTATAACATGTAGATTTCTAAGACTCAAACACCAAGATCAATGCTAGACCTGATTTCCCAAACAAATCCACATAAGAATAACCATAGATCACAAGAACCCAAAAAGAAACCCTACAAATCTATATTTGTTTCCATCCAGAATACTCTAAGAGTCTGACACAATCTTTCCATAGATCTACAAACCATAGATTTTGGTTAACATGTAAAACCTGTAAAACTAGCAAAACCATCTTTCTGTAAGTCTTAAACAACTTAAACATCCAACCATTCACACCATTGAACAACATCAAATATGTCATCTGAAACAATAGAATATCATAGATCTACAAACCCATAGCCTATTGAAATAAGAAAACTGTAAAACCTACATATCCAAAATAACATGAATATGAAAAAGTTGAAACTAGGTTATTCAGGAGTGTCCATATCATAGATATACTAACTCCACAACCCACATGCAACCAGTGTAAAATCATCCAGTGATTTCATGTAACTAGGGACTAAGACCATGAATCCAACATAAGCACTCCATACTGTAGTCCAAAAAGTAAATGTTCTTCCATGTGACTAGGGCACCAAAAGCAACCAGCCAACATGAACACCCATTCACTTCACATGACCATAAGGTAAATGAATAAAACCACTAAACAAGAGGATACTCACATATTGCCAAACTAGAGCTCCAAGTCACCACCCTGTAAGGAACAAACACATGACCAACTCCATGAAAAATAAGATCCTCAACCATGAGCTTCCAATACCAACCATAGATCTCATTGACAATATCCATCTAAGAGTTAGATACCATGGCTTCCAATCTCATAGATCTGTAAAACAATATCAACATATAGAACATCCACTACAGCCCAAAAACCTCCAACATTATATAATTCATTCCAATAGATTGTCACAATCTTTACAAGCTAAATTTAAAAATGGAGGAATACCCAGAACCAAATTACCATGATTTCACCACATGCAAGCACATGCAAACAACATGCAAGTCCATGTAAGTACATGAAACTCACATGCAAGAAGCATGAAATTCCATGCAAGTACATGCAACTCACATGCAAGCAACATGCAAGTCCATGCAAGTTCATGCAACTCACATGCAAGCACATACAAGCATATGTAAGCCATGAAACAACCTTATGCTCTGATACCAATCATTAGAATAAATGAAAAATTTCTAACCCAATTGTTAATCATCAAATCACCAAGATATGATACCAATTGGTGAGATACAAGGTTTAGACTACTACAATATGAAAGTCTGAAAATTGTATGCAAATCTGAAAATTAAGTTGCCTTTATATGGAATTACCATGAAGAGATTCAATTTCTTTATGATGCTAAAATCAGCCACTTTAACATGCTTGATATAACCACATTATATGATCTTAAAACAACAATAACATCACCATAAGATAGCAACAACAAAGAGGTACAAATCATCAACATAAGAATGCAAGATCTCACAACACAATGTAACAATGGAACATAAGATCAAACACATAACATAGTGTTTATGTGGAGAAACTCTTGTGGGAAAAAACTCCACTAAGAAGAGAGACCCAAGTTGTATTATTCTTCAAAAGAGAAACTACAATACAATCCTTCCAATATCCTCTTCAGTCCTCAATCCAGCTCTACTTGTGTACAAAACAACTCTTCCTGTTACTCTCAACCTTCACTCTCAAGCCTCATATTTATACAAAATGAGTACCCATCAAACAAATTCATGGGAGATGGACAAAATCCAATGTTCCTATCTTGGGAGACTCCAAAATCATCTTCTTATAGATTCCCTTACACTTGTCATAAGCATCTTCCCAATATGGGCACCTAGAACCAATAATAGGCAATTACAAGATAATAATTGTTGTCATATGCTGTCATAGAATCTCTTACACCTTATGACACTTGTAAGTTGTCACAAATGCTCTTACAAACTTATGACATGTGTCATAACAGTCCAAATATACACCTTCCAAAGATGGGCGCCAAGTTTCTCCACCTCACCTCATTTACTATTTACCGAGATTCCTTGAACAATAAAAGTAACTCTATAACAACCTGTCAGTAACTAATTAATTACTAAGGCCAGTAAATAATTATTTACTGTACCAGTAAAAATAATTTACCACTGATGGTGAACCTTCATCCCTTATGAATAGATTTACAAAATTAACACCCTATATCCAAGGATGTTGGAACTCTCCAAGAACCTTGGAACTTTCCAAGAACAATGGAAACCATGTCATAGGATTTACAAGGTTGATGACACCTTAATCCCAACAACATTAATGTGCTTAACATTGTAAGAGCCTAGTATCCCCTTGATGGTTGCTCCTCCCAAGTCCTAGATGAATGGGGAATGCCCATTCCCTTCCTAAAACTAACTAAAATAGAAGCATTTGAATAGATAAATTAAGAAATGATAGAAGGTACTCATTCCCTAGCATCTTAATACATGATAAACCATTACATGCATTCATTAACCAAAACATTTGTTCACTTAAACAATGCCAACTTGTACATGTCAATGCATTCCTTTTAGTTTGTTTTCCTTAAATTATAATTACATTAACACGAACATTTGTTTCATTTTCAATTATGAGAGGCAGGGGTAGAGATGGTGCATTAAACACACATTTATAAGATATATTCATCACTAACATTAGAAGATAAATAAAATATGTAGTTTTCAAGTTTCTTCTCTTAAAAGCTCACAAAAAAGAGTAGAAATAATGTAATAGAGAGATGATCTTTTACTCACTCTACTAGTCATGGAAATAAAGTAATAAGGGCATTGTCCATAATCCAACCAAGGCTATCACATCATTTTCCTAACTACAATACATTTCCAAATGTAAGGAATAATAATAACATATAAGAATTTTCCCAAATGTAACATGTTATGACCATAATAATGAGAATGAATTTGGTTAACAAATATAAACATATTAGGATGCCCCCAGATCCAATATAGTGAACAATGAGATATGTCATTGTATCATTTACTTAGGGTTTGATAACATTTAAATCTAAATTGAACATAAGAAGCACTATATTATTTCTTATTGTAATATATTAAATTTGTTACACTTTGACAATTTGAAACGCTTGAAGATAATATGTTTATCATTTAGAATATAATATTTTGATTTAAATAGGGCAATCCCCATAAATATGTTACATATATTCTAGTAAAATGATTCAATTTTAATACTACAATAAATAAACTTATATCTAGATGACATTACAATGTGTGTGTGTATATCATTTATCATTAGATTTAATATTATGCCTTCATAAATTATACATGTTCACATTATACAATATAACACACATTACATTTTTATTGAAAATACTCTACATTGCATTGTATCAAAAAGGATAACACTATAATATCTAATAACATTTCTAGGAATTACAACAATGAAGAAAAACTCAACTCAATATTATGTGTAATATCATATATATTATATCGTATATAATATATGTTATATTCATATACTAACACACACTCGTAACTCTAACCCTACGTAATAAATATATTATAAAACATGTTACATTTTAATATAATATATGTTGATTGTCAGGAACACCGAGAGGGGTGAATCAGTATTCTATAAATCTTTTCTTGTACTTTTACTTTTAACCATTTTAAAAGAATAATCCAATAGAAGCAAAATATACAACTGAACAACATCCACAAAAGCATGACACATAACACCAAGATTTTACTTGGAAAACCCAAAGAGGGAAACACCATGGAGAGGATTAGCTCTCATATATATATTGCAATCTTTACAAAAAATGATGTTCAGGCTTGGTCACTCCACGAGCCTAGAACATGCTAGCTTACTGCCATGAAGTACAACTAGATTTAGCAGGCTCACTACCTCAACCATAAACCTAATAAGGTTACAATGAGGGCTGTTAAACCCTACTGGAGGCTCACTGAAAGCTTACTGCCTTGATAACAAAAACTTGCTTCCAATCAGATCACACATGATAACTGAATACTGCTTAAGCATCTGCCACTATGCCAGGGTACAGTCATTTAGCAACTAAATTCTGAATCCCAAGTCTTCATCACTGCTTCTCTTCTAACTTTGCTCTTCTATTTGCATGCTCACATCACACACACTACTCACGTAAACAACTCAATTGAAGATCATCGCTCTTATATATATCCGCATCATGATTTAATTGATAATCAGGTTGGCATCCAAGAAGTGAAACATGTACTTAGAAAGATGTACCTTGTCGCTCAATCCAATTCACTATGTGTCGTGTGAACCCAAATCTTCCCCCAAACATGTTCATATAGGTCATCTCTAATCATTCAATTAATTACATAGATCTTTCACACAATTATCCTTTCTCTACATCATGATTTATCTCACCAGTCGACCTGTTCCTCAAGAGCATGCTTAACAACTTCATCTATTGACTTACAACTTTTACTAAGGATCTCAAAACACCTTCCAAATCATATCAAGGACTCTTTACACATTCCCAATCTTACCCTTAGAACCACAAGGCATTATATCATCTTGTGGAGAAATGCGGACCATCAGAACTCAGACTTTGTCTTTGCCAAACTCTATCAAACACTATGCCGATACTTAATAGCTTGTAGCTAACCTTCTAGTGGACTTCAGATCTCCTAACTCTAGAATTAGACACTTCATACAAGTGTTTACAACACCCTACAACTGCATAACAAAATGCTTATCTGCAGAGGAATGCGGACCTCTGCACTACACCCTGTTCACTATTCCTGCTATACCTTTGCTCACCTGGACTTAGACATTTCTTCAAGATGACTTCCAGAGGAAGTCAGGACATAATCTCTGAGGTGTAATACTGTCAAACAATTGAGAACATCATACCTAAACTACATTACTAGACCAATATCTGCGAAGGCATACTGTCCAACTTACTGTCCTGTACTCTGCATACTTTCCATACTTAGCCATTTTCTATCAACCGGACCTAGAATCTAATATGTTCTTCTAGATATATCTATTCCTATCATGGTGATAAGATCTCTAAGCCTTGTTTCCATTAATGTCAACATACAACTCCATACCGGAGCAGTGTCTCTTGCCAACAATCTCCCCCTTTGGCATTGATGGCAACACTTAGTGAAAAATGCTTTACTGCTCCCCCTTACTATATACATTGTACTTTCTTCCTCCCCCTGAGATGATTATCCATTTTTCATTGATCTACTTCTCCCTCTTTGACATCAATAGCAAAGGGTGTATCCCATAAAAACAACTTCAAAAATGTGTGTACCTGTCACATATTTACAAACACAATCTTCATCTCAATTTGTGACTGAAGGAAAAATGTCACTATAGATAGTCTTTATCAGAGCTATTTCTCTATTCCATCTGTTCCTTGTACTTTCTAGGATATGGACGTGGACATTAGAAAAACTAGCTTTTCTACCCTCTGTACATCTGATGGCATGTCAATTAGTGCAAGTGATTTCATGGCTTTATCTGCAACTTGTTCCCTTCCATGACCAACTAAGATGTCTACAGTGTCTCTTGCTCTCTCAGATCTTTCTTCTCAACTTCATTCCAGAGGATTTATGTCCATATTTTGTCCCTCAGCCTATCCCTCTCATCAACCAAATTTGATGGCCTTGCAAAAGTCATCTTCTTCTCCTGTAGCATTTGCTTTACAATTTCTGCAGAATAGACAAAATTATTGTAAACAATAAATTGGTATAAAATATGAAGATAAAACAATAAATGCAATTACCATTTTACCCAAACCTTTCGATCACCTCGAATGATGAATGCATGATTGTTTTGCTTGATTTATTGAATGTTGATCACTCACGTTCGCAGCATAATGTTGGATGAAGATTGATGGAAGAAGATAGATAGAAGATTGGAGGATTGGAAGAATATTTTGGCAGAGTAAGGATATCGAACTCAATGCATACCAAATGGCTTGTGAGAGGCCATATTTATAGACACAGGGTTGAAGATAAGATAAGGTTTGGATTTGATTTTTGCTTTAAAGGAAAAAAGAGGGAATAAAACAAGATAAGATCAGATAGAAAAGATATAAAGTGATTTTATTTTCTGCTTTAAAGGAAATACATCCTAAAAAGATGAGAGGAATAAATCAATAAATTATCTAAGTAAATAAATTAATTAGATATGCATGAGTTGTATTTTTAGAAAGAAAGCAAGATGATTTTATTAATTAAATAAATATTTGATTTATTTAATTAATTTGGATTGTGATGGGAGATGATGTGGAAAGATAATTAAATAAATAAAATTTATTTAAAGGAGAAATAGATAAGTGACTAATTAAATAATTAAAAATAATTATTTAACTAGAGAGGATTAATGGTCATTAATAATTAAATAAATAATTAAAATTTATTTAATTATAGAAGATAGGTTGAATGGATGAAAAAGGGAAAAATGAAAATTAGTTAAATAAATAAGATTTATTTAACTAATTAGGTGAATGATACATGTACCTAGGACAAAATGTGCTAGTGACAAGGTGTTGGACATTTTTAGGTGTCTACATTTTGCCCCTCTTTGAGATGATGAGATTTGTTTCGAGTAACATCATTTCAAAGAAGCTAAGGTATGGATAGAAGAAAACGATGGTAATGGAAATATAGGATGAGGATTCCCCCTCGAGAGGATAGGCGGGTTAGACAAACACGGGTAGGCTCTCAACATGAAATGGATAGAAGAAAGGAATGATGCATTATGCTGCAATGAAAGTGAGCAATCATGATGTTTGATATAGCACTAGATGTTATGCACTATGGTATGAGGACCAAGGTGATGATGTGTCTCATACCCTAGCGTAATACAACCTTGTCTAGACATATGAGGAAGAAAACTTAGAGCATTAAAGTCCTAACGTACAAAAGGTATGATGTGACCTTAGATGCAAAGGATAATGCAAAAAACCATTCCAACATACACAAGATATGAATATTAGCTGGAATGATACAGATGTGATACAAATGCAAGATAAAAAGATAACACACACAAGCAAGCAAGCAAACATGCACAAATGATACAAAAACAAACAAGCTATTGCCCCTGTCAAGCTGTAAACTGATGATTGATTGTTGATTGATTGATTGATGATAAAGAGTGTTATCATTGTGGGGAACGACATATCCCTAGATCAACACAAGGATGTGGGAATGATATATCCCATTGATGATGATGATGATTGATTGGTTTGGTTTACAACAAGATAAGGATCAAGACCATTGATTGTGATTGGATAAGTTGGCAAGATTGATTGACTTGATTGGTATGGATAAAGGATGACTTGCATTTGGATCATTGCTTGGATTGATATTTACTTGAAGAAGTGATGGATTGATGAAGATAGATGATGGAAGAAAGAGAATATGGTAGGGGGATGGAAGAATGAATCATTGGTACTTGCGTACTAGATACTTCCTTCATATTTTAGATTGCCTACATACCCGTATCCACAGGATCAAAGCACCACATGATGATGACGAGACATGATGAATATGTAGTTCTGGATGTTTATTGATGATGTGGGAGATGGATGAATAGAAGAAGGTGAGATGGATGATGAGGATAAGGAGGGGGAGATCATCTTATGCCTAAATCTGGGTACCTTCTTTGTACTCTAGACTGCCTACATACTCATATCCACAAGATCAAGGCACTTAATGATAGAGATGAGATGTAGTTATGATTTTATTTAATGATGATGGTGGATAGATTGATTAAGTTATGGATTTATTGGGATTGATTTGCTTTGATTTGATAAGTTTGATTGAATTTGTTTTGTGATTTGGTTTGATGATGATTGATTTTATGGCTTGGATTTTTGTTGAATATTTGATTTTTTTTGTATTTTTTCAGGACATTTTATGATGTTTTTAGATTTTTTCAGGACATTTAATGATGTTTTAGATTTTTTAGGACATTTTATGATGTTTTTGGATTTTTTTAGGACATTTTATGATGTTTTTAGATTTTTTTCACGACATTTTATTGTGTTTTTGTATTTTATGAGGACAACCTTTATGCTAGATACCAATTACAAGGGAGGACCAAGTCTAGGTGCAAGGAAGTAGGTAGTATGGATAAAAGATGAGTGATAGGATGGAAAGTTTATGATAGATGGATAAAAGGGTAGGCTATAGTGGATGGATGTATGCCTCATAATGGAGCTAGGATGTGATCTCCAAAGACTATATCGCATAGGAATAACATGCCCCATTCTAGGTAGAGTACTTAGGGTTTTTCATGACAAGGCTTGGGATGATAGGATAATAATAGGATTGGATGGAAAGGATGAGGTATATCAAGAGATATCCAAGGCATGTTTCAACATTTTTGGCCCCATATCTTTATCAAGATCAAGATGAGGAAGGGAGGATGAATGGACTCAATATGATAGGTATATGTAATGGATAAGGATGGTAGGAAATGGTATGACAAGATAGGATATGAAAATGACATGGTGGATGACACAATGTGGCCCCAACTGGAGGTGACATAGAAGATCAACTTACACATGACACCTCTTTACCAGGTTTTCATCATGGTACTTATCCAAGGCGCCTATTTGCCAGGTTTTCACCATTGGACGAAGGGATTTCTCTTTACTTTTTTGAATTTTTTTTTTTTTGAAATATTTGGATGAGAGAATATGGATATGGATGGGAGGGACTCAAGTGTCTAGTTCCATGAATGTAATAGTCCCACTAGAAGGATGTTGTCGCATGGACCATGTCAAGTGTGCTCATAGATGTTGGTAGGGGATTGCATGAAAGTGAGATGAATTAAATAGATGGTGGATTATGATATGGATTATGGATGGAAGGAAAGTGGATTATGACAGGTGCAATAGTGGATTATGATGTGGATTATGACGTGGATTTATGCATGGAAGATCGATGGAAAGCTTATGCAAAAGCATGGACCATAGGGAAGTGATGAGGAAGATATGTGGGATAATGGATGAAAGGTGGGGAGATTGAGGTATGTGGGAATGATGTAGGATGGAAGGGAACCATGACCAATGGTTGCACACACAGTGATAAATGTTGAAGCTTTTGATGGGATGGTGGGGTAGGAAGCAATGGTGTTGTTCGCTTAGGAGATGGGTGATGAAGTGCTTTAGGTACCCACATAGACTTAGTATTTTTATGACTTTTATTTTGCTTGTGGGATAGAGGAATTTGAGACTTTTGGATGGAATGAGATTTTTGGATGGAATAGGAGGATTGGGATTCTTGAGAGGTGGATGCCTTATTAGACTTGATTGCTTCTTTTTGCTTAGGGATCCAAACCAATTTAGTTTTGACCTTTCCTTTTTGAGGTATGGGCTTGGATTTCTGCTTGGATGGATTTTGCTTTGAATTTTTGCATTTGTACCCTAAGGTATTAGGATTTGTAGGATTTTTTTCTTTATGTGTAGAGGCATCCAAAATTTTTCTTTTGAATCCCATGGGTATGGTGGAATGAGCGGGGTAGGTGGAAGCTCCTTATTTAGACAATGTGTGCATTTGTTGGCCATGATTGGGATTTTTAGAGGATTTATGGATAGGTGGATAATTAGGTGTTGGAAGTAGTGGATGTAGATTCGATGGAGGGATATTAGGAGTTGGAAGTAGCGGAGGCAAAGTTGATGGTGAAAGATGTATGGTCACATGCTTTTGCGATTTGTAGGATGATGGAGGTGGAATGTCAACGTATGTTTTAGGAATATGATAGGGTTTATGATGGAAGGAAGTGGATTTAGGAAGTGTGGAGGAAGTACCAACATCGTTAGATTGCTATCCTTGGGGTGTGTATCCAAGGCCATGTGAGCGAGGAGGGACCTTGACATGGATAGGCTCCAAAATACCTTGTTCATGAAGGCCTAAGCCTTTACCTTGGTAGTTCATGTTTTGGAGCATGCGATGGACAGTGGGACTGGGTGTAGGTGGAACACTAGACATGGGTTCCTTATTGGATGGAGAAGGTGAGATAGGGGATAATGGTTGTTGGTTTTCTAAGGAGGAACACTCATGGATGAAGGTGGTAAGACCAATAGGATATAATGGTGGATTTGGAATAGGGTTGATGGTGGATGTGAAAGGATCATTATTGGTTTGATCTTCTATGCTTTCTTGGGAGGCCTTTGTCTCATCAAGGGGAGTGGATGTTTGTAGATCATGGATGGGGCTAGATGGAGGATGGATAGAAGCAATTTTGATATCTTGCTCATGGATAGGTATGGGATTATGGATAGGATCAAGGTGTTCGTAGATAGACTCTTCAAGGATATCATCTTGATCATAAAGAAGGTAAATGTTATGGATAGATTGGATGGGGATGATTTGATCTTGATTAGATTTAGGGGCTATTGTTTCTTCATGCTTAGGATCGTGCTCTTGACATAACTCTTGGTTTTCTTGAATGGAAATGGAAGGCTCTTTAATAAGCTTGATAGCTTGTAGATCACATGATGGGGTTAGAAGACTAGACAAAGTGTTTAAGGACTCATGAGGAGGCTCAAGAATAGGTGTTTGATGACATGGCAATGTTTTATTCCTTTCTAGTAGCCAATGGATCACATCCTTTGCAAGGGTATGGGTGAATTGGCAATATAGTGGATGGATGATAATAGTGGAAGTTGAAGGCTTAGGATTAGGATTTGGGCTAGATGGAAAGATAATGGAATTAGAGGGATTGGTTTTATCCAAGACAATCTTACCACAATCTTCTAGGTTCTTAACCAATCTTTGAAATCGGACACAAGTGGATATGGTATGGCCCCTATACCTATGGTATGCACAATATTCATCATCTTTATACTAAATAGGTTTAAACATAGATGGAGAATATGCTCTGAATGAGTATAGCTCAATCAAATTTTCTTGGACCAATTTCTCTAAAAGTATCTCCATGGAATCTTTTAATGAAGGATTAGTGGAACATGGGGATGAAGGTGATGAAGGGCTTGGTAAAGGTGTTGGGATAGGACTAGTTGGCTCATGTGTTGGCATATGATTGGATGGTGAAGGTGACTCAAAGGAGGCACTTGCTAGGTTGATTTCTCCCTTGTCAAAGTTAGCATGACAAAGGTTGGAGATGGATAAGCTGGAGGTATTGATTGGCTGGATAGGTATGATGACATGGATGTATAAGGGGATGAAGATTGATATGAAGGTAAAGGTTGAAATGAGGTTGAAGGTTGATATGATGTGGATGGTGATGAAATGTAGGATGTTTAAGGTTGACATAAGGTTGATGGGGTGGATATATAGGATTGATATGGAGGTTGTTGATGCGGTGATTGGGTTTGATGTTGGAATTGTTGATGTTGTGGTGGCACAGGGTCTTTTTCCTTTCTATATAACCACTTAAGTTGATCAAGAATTCTTTTGGTGCCATAAGGATTGTTATCATAGGTCTTGTTTATAAATGCCATATCCATGTTTACAAGTTGTAGAGTAGGATATGAGGATGTGGAGTGGTTGTGATGTTGGAGATCAATTTTCAATACCTTAGGATGATTTGTTTTGCTTCAAAGAGTGGATGATTCTCTATACTTAAGGTAGACTAGTGACACTTAAGTAATAGAGTTGATTGGATGACTTACTTGAGATAGACTAATGATCTCAAGCAAGTTTGAATAAATGTTTATAATGATCAAATAAGGTCTTAATTTTTGATTGGGCTGATTTGGATTTTGGGTTTTGATAATGGTGTGGATGATCAGGTTAGGTGACTTAGATGGATTAGGATAATGATAAGGATGATGTGGGATAACAAGGTGGGATAACTTGGATTGATGATTAGGATGAAATTGTCTCGTGAGAGGGAGTTTGTTTTTTACAGCTTTTTGGAAATTTTATGGCAAGAAGACAAGATAGCAAACACTCATGCACAAGCCATTCACAAACATTTACCACCTAGGCTGGCTGAGATGATACTTGTTGGGTTCCCACTTGGTTTTACCCAGCCGCACCTACTTATGGTGTATAGCTCCAAGAACTTGGGGCACGGGCTCCCCCTTATAGTGCACTCACTTCTCAGGCACACCAAGTTCCAGGTCCTCAAGATGAGCAGATCTTGAGGTACCTTTCTATCTCTGCCATAAGCCACAAAAATATGGGACGGCTATCAAAGTTTCCTCCTGTACCAATAGATAGGGGTTTTGGACTACTACACAAAGGTTTCTAATAAGGGCTTCCATTCGGGTGGCTATACATGTAGCAATTTGCTCCATTAATGGAGGCTTCCTAGCTTGTAGAGGTTATGCTCCATAGGGTTTTGGGGGAAACAATCATCGGTATAGCACAACACCCATCATTTGTGACTTTCAGCACAAACACGTTATTTATATAGTGGCTTGGAATGGATTGGCTTTAGCCCATTTCCACTTGAGTCGTACCCCTTCTCATAATGGGAAGGTAGGTCCTCTAGAGTTGACAATGATTTCTCGTGCACCCTAGATCCATTGGTTAGGCAGGGGGAGAGGATACCTTCATTGCCAAATGGGGTAACAAACATTCTTAGCAAGCAAATGAAGAAAATGAAAAACATGCATGAAGAAGGCAGATTGTTAATTTTAAGCACCAACTGAAGTGTGCCTACTTTAGTGATAAATGATAGATTCTTTAACCACCTGAGGCTATAAAAGATATATCAGTATGTTTTTATCCTTTGTTCTTTGACAAGCTGCACAGGTAGATGTTAGCTGCCAAAGAGGATTAGATTAAAAGATATGATATGATAAAAACCTACAATTTATGATCTAATATAGTGAAATAAGTTGCAAAAATATAAATTAGATGAAATTTTACGCACTTTTAAAAAAAATTCACTAAAAAAGGATATGTTTTGCTCAAGATACGTACATTTTAAGTTTAAACGGAAGCTGAAGTTTACTTGCAAAAATACTAAATGAAATGATGAGCTCACCTAATGAAACCTTTACAACTGCAAAGTTTGTCTTGTTAGCTTTCCAACACCTATAAAAATGCAAAAATCTGACATGATATGCAAAAGTTATGGTAGTTTTAAAAAAGAAAACTATTTTAAGCTTTAAAAAGCACTATTCACAGCCTGAGAACATTGTTCATGGCCTAAGAACACTATTCATTGTCAGAAGTACTGTTCACTGCTGGAAGTACTATTCATCGCTAGAAAGTACTTTTATTAATTAAAATAAATATTTGATTTATTTTATTAATTTGTATTTTAGAAAGAAAGCAAGATGATTTTATTAATTAGATAAATATTTGATTTATTTAATTAATTTGGATTGTGATGAGAGATGATGTGGAAAGATAATTAAATAACTAAAATTTATTTAAAGGAGAAATAGATAAGTGACTAATTAAATAATTAAAAATAATTATTCAACTAGAGAGGATTAATGGTCATGAATAATTAAATAAATAATTAAAATTTATTTAATTATAGAAGATAGGTTAAATGGATAAAAAAGGGAAAAAATAAAAATTAGTTAAATAAATACGATTTATTTAACTAATTAGGTGAATGATGCAGGTACCTAGGGAAAAACGTGCTAGTGACAAGGTGTTGGACATTTTTAGGTGTCTACAATTATTTATTTCCTTCAGTGCATTTTTCTTCACTTCCACATCAACTCTACCAAAAATTTGGCCCTTAGTGCACTCTCCTTCCCGTTCTCATTCCTTAAACTCTTTCTCAAGAGGTGGCGAATTAGACACCCTCTCCATCTGCCATATAGCTGCACTATCATCACTGCCTCAAGCACAATCCAAGTACTTGTGGATAATGCTATTTTCAAATTTGTAATGTTTGCCAGCATTGGTTGGGTTTACATTTTTTACCATGCAAATATGATAAATACGTTGTCCTGACCTTGACATACCAATCCCAATTCTCACAAAACAACCCATAACGATCTTTTCGAAGAATGACTCCATGAACCTCTTGGCAAGCTTTGATCTCTAGATTGTTATACTCTTAATATCTTCAAAAGAAGGAGCATCAGAATTTTTTCCTTCTCCATTTCTGTTATCTGGATCTCCACAACTGCTTGGTCTTTTGATCCCTATTACTAGAGGATGATGGACTAACACTAGAACTATCATGAGGCTTTCGTCTGCTAGGTGAAGAATCCCATCCTTTAGATGACCTAGCAGTGTCCCTTCAATTTCTCTACATGTCTAAATCCTGTGCCTTCTGTCTCCTTGCAACTAATTCATTTAAGGAATTTTCTTTCATTGTCCTGGTAGATTTCACAAAAGAGAACATCCATGAAGATGGTGGCCCTCTGACTTTTCCCTCTAATTCCTAGTATCATTTTGTCAAGCTTCAGCCCTCTTCCACACCAAAAATTTATCTCTCGCCTTTGCTCTCTATGCCAAAAACATCTCCTTGTGTAGTTTAGACATCTTTTGAAGCCATTCCCTATCTTCATCATCTTTGTACAAATCACTCCCTAATGATAATCCATCACTATCTGAATCATCTCTCTGGCCCACATTATCATTATCTTTTTCACCAGAATCAAATCTCTTCTTCAAAGGCGTCCTTGTCCCAAATGTATTTCTATCATCAGAATCATTCCCATTATTAGAATTGGAACTACTGCCATCATCTGAAAAAAGAATTAGATTGCTTCCTATTTGTTGGAGCTCGATTCCTTATGATTTCCATCATGGGAGTTAGTTTGACTAGCTACCCTCAGCAGTGAATTCTCAAAATCTGCCACAGTCCTTGCTTGATTTACAACTACTACAAATACAACCTTTCGAGGGCTTCTATATGTGAGCACGACAAAAATAGAATAATTTATCCTTAGTCAAAAGAAGAATTTCCATGGAGTAGGTTGAAGAATCATGTAGTTCACAGAGCAAATTGATACACTGTTGTGCTGAATGCAAAGTGAAAAAAAGTTTCTTTTTACCCTCCGCATGATTGACTTAGTCGCCATTAAATGCTCTATCCAAAAGGCTATTGAAAACCTCTCACTGTAGAATATGGTCGATTGCTCCGCAATATGCCGCATTGACCCCTTTTCTTCCGGTTTCCATTCTAAGAGCTATGTCACATCAGATTTCTTTGTATGCCTTCATGCTGAATTCTGGCACCCACTTTCTGGCTAGGGGATTTGGATTTTTCACACTGCTCCCCCTGAGCTAGAGCTCTCAATTTACTTCTCGAAGGAAGTATCTATACCAGGTACTGGTGTGGATTGATCCCTGACTTCAATTACTTCTTTCTTGATCCATACCTTATTCATTTCTTTCTTGGTTTCAATCAGATCAACCTTTTCTTTTCCCTTCTCATTCTTCTACTCTATTTTCCCTTTTTTAGAATAGCGATCTCTCTTCACATTCTTGCTTCTGCAAAACCTTGCAATGTGTCCAAATTTGTTGCAATTGAAACATACCACATTCTTTTGACCTTGATTCCTTCCATTGATTAAATTTGATCTGCATTGATTAGCCATGTGTCCAAATCTATTGCATGTAAAGCACTTTCCATTGAATGATTGATTGCTCCTAATATTTTGAAAATTAGTTCTTACCGAACTTCTGCATTCATTTGATCTATGTCCCATTTTATAACATGCATTACACCTAATAGAATTCTGACTCACTTTACTTCTGCATACAATAGCTCTATGACCAATTCTATTGCAAGTGAAGCATTTACCTTTGAATGATTGTTCATTCCTCCCATTGTTGAAACTTTTCTTGATCTGATTTCTACATTCATTTGCTCTATGACCAAATTTCTTACAATTGAAACATTGACCAAAGAATGATGGAGTCTTTTGATTTATTCTACTCCTACACTGAGTAGCCTTATGACCAAACTTATTGCATGAATTACAATAACTATTGAAAGATGGGTACCTTTGAGCATTTGGTTGTTTGACCGGGGGTCTTCTAGGTCTTCTTCTTTGATTTTTCAACTGGTATCCTTTGTTTTGCCTTGACTCAGTGCTTATTTGCCCAGAGTTTGAATTTTCTTCTTTCTCAAATCCTAAACCATGTTTGTTATCAGCATTCCTATGGCTAGCAATCATTTCATCAAGCTTTGCAGTACTTATCTTGAATTTTTCTTCAAAACTTCTGGCCCTTTCTAGATCTATTTTTAAACTTATAATTTCTTTTTCAAGTTTAGCACAATCTTTTGATCTGTTCTTCACAATCAAATTTAGATCATCTTCTTCTCTTGTTCTTTCTATAACTTCTACTTCCAAATCATTTAAATATTTATTTGTTGATAACAATTGGTCACTGACTTCTTTGTATTTGTCTTTAAATTTCTTGACTTGTTCTTTCATCTTTAAGATGCATTCATTACCTTGTTTCAGATTTTCCTTCAGATCTCTGACCTCTGTTTCAGAATTTTCAAGATCCATAAGAGCTGCTTCTAGTTGATTGTATCTCTCATAAATTCCACACCTTCTTGCTGCCATGACCCAGATCTTCCTTAAGCTATTAAAATTTTTCCAAGGAACCTTGCTCTGATACCAATTGTTGATTGTTAGGAACACTGAGATGGGGGGGTGAATTAGTGTTCTATAAATCTTTTCTTGTACTTGTACTTTTAACCATTTCAAAAGAATAATCTAATAGAAGCAAAATATACAATTGAACAACATCCACAAAAGCATGACACATAACACCAAGATTTTATGTGGAAAACCCAAAGAGGGAAAAACCACGGAGAGGATTAGCTCTCATATATATATATATTGCAATCTTTACAAAAAATGATGTTCAGGCTTGATCACTCCATAGGCCTAGAACATGCTGGCTTACTACCATGAAGTACAACTAGATTTAGCAGGCTCACTACCTCAACCCTAAACCTAACAAGATTACAATGAGGGCTGTTAAAGCCTGAGGGCTCTTAAACCCTATGGGAGGCTCACTTCTGACTTACTTCCTTGATAACAAAAACTTGTTTCCAATCAGATCACACATGATAACTGAATACTGCTTATGCATCTGCCACTATGCTAGGGTGCAGTCATTCAGCAACTGAATTCTGAATCCCAAGTCTTCATCACTGCTTCTCTTCTAACTCTGCTCTTCTATTCGCATGCTCGCATCACACACACTACTCATGCACACAACTCAACTAAATACCATCGCTCTTATATATATCCACAGCATGAATTAATCAATAATCAGGTCGGCATCCAAGAAGTGAAACATGTACATAGAAAGATGTACCTTATCAGTCAATCCAATGCACTATGTGTCGCATGGACCCAAATCTTCCCCCAAATGTGTTCATATAGGTTGGCTCTAATCATTCAATTACTTACATAGATCTTTCACACAATTATTCTTTCTCTGCATCATGATTTATCTCACTAGTCAGCCTGTTCCTCAAGAGCATGCTTAACAACTTCATCTGCTAACTTACAAATTTTACTGAGGATCTCAAAACACCTTCCAAATCATATTAAGGACTCTTTACACATTCCCAATCTTACTATTAGAACTGCAAGGCATTATATCATCTTGCGAAGAAATGCGGACCATCAGAACTTAGACTCTGTCTCTGTCAAACTCTGTAAAACACTATACCAATACTTAGCAGCGTACAACTAACCTTCTAGTGGACTTCAGATCTCCTAACTTTGGAATAAGACACTTCATACAAGTGTTTAGAACACCCTACAACCACATAACAAAATGCTTATCTGCAGAGGAATGCAGGCCTCTACACTAGACCCTATTCACTCTTTCTGCTATACCTTTGCTTACCCAGACCTAGACATTTCTTCAAGATGACTTCTGGAGGAAGTCAGGACATAATCTCTGAAGCATAATACTGTTAAACAATTGAGAACATCATACCTAAACCACATTACCAGATCATTATCTGCAGAGGCATATTGTCTAGCTTATTATCCTCTACTCTGCATACTTTCCATACTTAGCCATTTTCTGTCAACCGGACCTGGAATCTAATATGTTCTTCCAGAGATATCTCTTCCTGTCATGGTGATAAGGTCTCTAAGCCTTGTTTCCATCAATGACAACATACAAGTCCATACCAGAGTAGTGTCTCTTGCCAACAATATAAATGTTGAAAAATCACTTGCTCAATTAAGGAAGGAACCCTAAATAATGCATTTCATTGTTTGAGTTTTGTATGGAAATGTAGGTGACAACCATGGAAGAACATAGAAGAGGGCATCTAAATGGATCAAGGGTTAAGTAATAGCAATGAAGGGGTGGATTCATAAGGTGGAGGGAAGATTTAAGAAGGTGGTCATTGTTAGGAATGAGGTGCCATCAACCTTGTAAATATGATTATTTAATTACTCCTAATATTATAATTGTTAATGCAATAATAAGGGATTAGGAATCCACCGACATGGTATTTTATTTTTACTGGTTTGTTAATTAATTATTTATTGGCAACAATAACTAATTATTTACCAGCAATAGTTACCATTTACTATTTACCTTGGGATTACTACAGGTAAAAATGGGGCACCCAAATCTATTATTGGTCAATGACAAGGTGTAAGAGAATCTGTTGTGTGTAAGAGCATCTTATGACAACATGAAAGTATTTGTCATATTGTAAGAGCATCTATCATATTTTAAGAGAATCTTATGATGGTGTAAGTGATTGAAATATGCATCCATATAGACAATTTCCTCATAACCTCATGAGAGATTAAAATACAAACATAGTATTTAGAATACATATGCAAAAGAAATAGACAACATACCATCAAAGGTGACACAAGATATACCTTTGGAAAACCCTCCATGAGGGGAAAACCAAGCTTACAAAAGCATCCATCTCTCATGTATTGTTCTACAATAAAGATTACACTACATATGCAGAGTCTCCATGAATAGCCCTTAAGCATCAAGCTCTCTACATGCACTCCATGTGAACAAGCATGTAACCACACATCCCATGCCATGCTTCAAAACCTCACATGTGCAACTTGCAAGAGATGCTCAAACAAGCCAAACCTAGCCAACAACTCAAACAACCAACAATCCAACCTCAACAACTACCCATGTGTTTGCTTTTATAAAGATAAGCTCACACAAATACTAGATGTAGTATGGTAAAACCATCTTCCCCAAAACCATGAGCACACTAAAACCATTGACCCCCACATTTAATTATTGGTACTAATTTTTCACTTTTTTTCAATAATTAAATAATTACAAATAAATAATTAATTACTTTATGTGTCTCACACACATAAAATAATTAACCCAATGTTACATACAATGATTACAAGTGGCAACAAATAAATATTTAATCAATGTTATGCAAGGTGTACAACACACGTATTCCAACATTATCCCACTTGTTGTATACATTGCATAAGAGATCAACAAGTAAACTCAAAACATCAAGGGAACCATCCATATGCCCAACATGTACCATATAAACATCCATGTGCTCCAAGATACCTGCAATAATAATCAAGGTGTTCACCATCTCAAACAAGAATCCCCTCATCCTCCATCATGCCAAACCATGAAAGATAAGATCCTCCAAAGAGATGCCACACTAAACTATCACATAGAAGCAAAAAACCTACATCAACTGATATCCAAACACAAACACCAAATCCAATGGTAACAAATAGGCTCTAGTACTTGACAAGAATCACTCATCATAGCTGAAACAACAACCATAGCTAGTTGCTAATGCATCAACTGACCATACCTCCAAACCAAGGTATACAAATGATAACGAAGTAGACCTTATGCCATCAACATATCCAACTCAAGTCACAACGATAACAAGTCCCTGCATATACTCAATCCTGCATAAAGAAGTCCTCCAAGGTAACAACACAAAGCATGTGATAAGAAACCTCAAGACCCTCCATACCGTAGTATAATGAGAACATCCAACAAAGGAATCATATACATCCTGGAACTCCCAATGCATGAGTAAATGTCAAATCTAAGAATAGATCAAGGCATCCAAAGATCCACTAATAACACTCACATAGAAGATGTGGCTAAATCCTCTATCACATAGTGTTAAAGAACACAGACATAGATATGCAAAACCTGCAAGTTCTAAATAACTACAATATAACTCTCACCTCAAGTCCATATCTCTCCCAAGTCCACCACATCATAAGAGAAAGAAATCAAATAGCCTCAATAGATCCATACACATCTCAACTCCAATGTCATGTGAACACAAACATCCAGGAAGAAGATTAAGACCAATCAAGAGAGAACCTAAAAATCATAACCATGTCCTTCTATCCACACTAATGTGCTATAGTTGTGAAAAGTATGATCTCCTTTACAACCCCAAAACAAGAAGCCTCCTCAACATCCAACAAATCAAGATGCAAGCCTCTCAAACCAAAGTTAGATCAAACTTGAATAACCATCCCAAAGTAGGAATAAGCCCAAAGCCAATAACAATCTCCATTACACATAATGATCTCATAACAACTCCGGATCAAACATAAGCTGATAACTAATCATAACCATGCATCTACTCCTCAAACAAGTCCTCACAACCATAATCCATAGCTCAAGACTCAAGCATGAGAAGACAAGATACAAAGAAATAATGGATTTGAAAATTAGGTGGGTCATACCTATCAAATCATTCACCACCGAGTGGACCAAGAGTGGGAATGAGATTGCTCCTCTAGGATGCACCAAGCCTCAAAGATTCTCTCCAAGAATAATCTCTTCAATAGGTCCATGTTGAACTTACATCCAACCAAGGTGTAGGTTCCTCTGTCTTGCTGCTAAAATCCTTATAAAAGAGCAACCATCTCAACACATGTCTCTAATCCCAAGAGAACTCAAGCCTCACCTAAGTCTTCAAGTATCCATGAGTATCTCCATGATCAATCCATGATAAACTCCAAATGCAACACCACACTATCATGAAGCTCCCAAGCACATGACCAATGTACTCAATACTAAGAGAACCAAAAAGATCATAGTCAAAAATCCAACTGCAGAATCAGGAACCCAATCATGACATCATGATCTAATCATCTCCTCAAAGGAAGACCACATGCACTAATGCAAACATCCTATCTAAATAGAACCTATACGCCAACACTCTAATTTGGAATCAAGAGTAAATTGTGACATAATACCAACATCTCTAAACCAAGGAACAATATCTCCAAATCACATGAATATAATGTTACACATATGGTTTCTAAGGTTCTCATTGATGTCAACACTATCACAATGTTGTCATTGATGTCAACACTATCATGGATGTGTGATGGTGTTCATGGTTGGATGTCATGTCCTATCTAGTAGAGAAGATATAGTTCATGGTTGGATGTCATGCCTTGATCAATGCAGAGTTGAGTATGAAGTTATATTAAGATGGGAATTAGAAGCATCAAGAAGACATATTAATATAGGAATTAGAAGTACTAAGATGATCAAATGTGTTGCTGATGTTGGGAAGATGTTACTAGTAGCCTGATCCAAGGTTCATGGTGTTTGGATTACTAAAAGAGTGTTTTAAAGTTGACAGTCTGAAGACAGTGTTGTTTCTGTGAAGGTGTTCTTAATAAGGCCATGGAATGCTTCACATTCCTCTAAATTTATAGTTATGGCTATGCAGTTCTGGAACTATGTTTAGGGTGCAGTGAAGGTGATAATTCCAAAGTTTCAGATCATCTATCATTCCGCTGTGAAAGTTATGTATGATAGAGTACTGGCATGTGTTCTGGTAGAACAAGGTAGTGTTGAAGGCCTATTGGAATACTCCGTATTCCTCCAAATGTGAATGTTTGTCTTCGCAATTTTGTGGACATGTTTATGGATGTGCATTACATGCTTTCTTGTAGTTTCAAGTTTCTTGGCGATCCACAAGCTCAGTTTTTCAATGACAGTATGTTGCAGTGTGTTCTGGACGACTTGTTCTTAGAGTTCATGGTTGAAGATGTGCGGCACAAAATATTTGATGTATGAAGGTAAAGGAGTGTTTGGAGATGTTGTATGAGTCTTGTAGACTCAACTAGAAGAGTTTCATGAAGGTCTTTCTTGTTTCCAATACCACACAAGGTTTTTCAAGTTGATGTGGCTGTTATTCTTCAAGTTTCATTTCTTTGCTTGAGACTGTCCTATTTTCAAATGAGTGGAGTGTGAGGATGTAATTTATTGATGTTTGATGTTGTGAAGGATTTTTTGGACCTAGTTAAGCAAGTGTTGATGTCTGCAAGGCATGGGTCTTCTGTTGGTGTTGCATGTAGTCTTGTTTAGGACTTGTCCTCTACACATTTCATGTTGTGTGTAGTTTGGTTGACTTGTAAATGTATTTTTCATGTTGTCTCTAGCCGAAAAGTAATGTAATCAATGTAATATCACTTATAAATTGTAAATCAAATTGAGTTAGGCTAGGTGTGATTGCAATGTGATTGATAAGGTTCGCAAGTAAGATAAGGAGCAGAATGAATGCATTATGATGTGCAACTGAAGGAGAAAGAGTAGATGTGTTAGAAGTTGTTCTAATTTATCTTGAAGACATTTATGTGATATAAATGAAGTGAAGAGTATGCCTAATTGATCCAATTATGAGAAGAAGCAGAATTGCAATCATCAAAGGTGTGAACTTCAATGTCAATTTTTAGGCAGCAGAAGGACTGTCATGTTGTAATCCTTTCTGATCTTGTTCTCAATTCAGGGAGTAGTTGCTTCCTTGGGACTGACCCTAAAACAAAGTCTTCATGGAGTTGTAGCTTCCTTGGGACTGACCCTAAAGCAAAGTTTTTCAGGGAGTAGTTGCTTCCTTGGGTTGTAACCCTAAAATAAAGTCAACAGGGAGTAGTAGCTTCCTTGGGTTGTAGCCCTAAAACAAAGTTGTAATTTTGAGCTTCATATATTGTTAGTTAATCCTCACCGTGGTTTTTCCCTTCTTGGGTTTTCCATGTATATCTAGTGTTATGTGTTGATGTGCATTGTGTTAATCTTTCATGTTTATGTGGATGATGTAATGCTTAAGTTTTAATCTACTCTAAAGGACTTGAAGTTTGATTAGATACTAATTCACCCCCCTCTCAATATCCTGGTGTGTTCAACAATTGGTTTCAGAGCCAAGTTCCTTTGAAGAAAGCTTAACCGCTTGAGGAAGGTCCGGGATGGCACTTAATGGAGCTAGGAAGATACCTAGGTTTGATGGAACAAATTACTCTTTTTGGAAGCTATGGATGGAAGCCCACATCAATTCTCTAGGGTGTGGAGCTTGGGAATCTATCAAGACTGGTTACACAACTCCTACTACTACTCCTATACACCCAAATGAAGTTAATGAATATGATAACAATGCCAAGGCAAAGTTTTATACTATGAGTCGATTAGGTGATTCAGAACTTTCAAAGGTAATGAGTTGCAATTCTACTAAAGAAGTTTGGAATAAACTGGAAACCATTTATGAAGGAGATAAGAAAGTAAAGAAAGCAAAGATGCAAATCTTTAAAAGCAAATTTGAGACCCTAAAGATGACAGAGGATGAAGACATTGCTGGATATATGCTCCGGGTGAATGAAGTAGTCAATGGCATCATAGGTCTTGGTGGTAAAGTGGAAGAGGATGAAATTATGAAGAAGGTTATGAGATCTCCCCCCAAATCTTATATCCATAAGGTATCTGCTATTGAGGACAATGTGGACTTGGATACATACACTGTAGACAAATTATTTGGTACCCTTACTGCTTTTGAAATGAGAGAGTTTGGCAGTGATGCTCCAAAGAAAGAAGCTAATTTCAAAGTTAGTAAGAAGACAAAGGATGAACTTGCTAATGAAGATGAGAGCCCTGATGAAGTTGAAGCAAATTTTGTGAGAAGACTGAAGAAAGGCACTGGAAAATACAAAGGTAAGTTACCTTTCAAATGTTTTAATTGTGGAAAGATTGGTCATTTTCCTTCTAAATGTCCCTTTAAAGAATCAGGGGTAGTAACAAGAGAGACAAGTTCAAAAGAAGCCTATATTCCATAAAGAGCAGTTGTTCTTTAGAAGATGAGGATCATGATGATTCAAATGATGAAACACTTTTCATGGCCTTGAATGTTCGTGACAAAAAGGATGATGTTGGAAAATGTGAGAAGATGGATGCCTTACAAACAAACCAAAACAATGATAGATCAATGGTTGTATGGACTGCCTTTCATGCAAGAGAAGAAGCCAAGGCTTGAGTAATTGACAGTGGTTGCTCAAATCATATGACTGGTGACAAGGAGAAGTTTATCAGCCTTGAGAAGTGGGATGGTGGAGCTGTCAAGTTTGGTGGTGAAGAGTTAGCACAAATTTTTGGAAAGGGTGCTATAACTGTAGATGGAAAGAATAGGACTAGGGATGTCATCTATGTCAAAGGGCTAAAACACAATCTTCTAAGCATCAGTCAGATGTACAACAAAGGTTGCAATCTCACCTTTCATGCCAAAGGCTGTGAAATCAAGAAGGCAAGGTATGGAAAACTAGTTGTAGAAGGTATCAAGTAATATTGTGATATCTATCATTTGAAGGAGGTAAATGGAAGAACATGTTTGTTGTCTCAATCTAGTGAGTGTTGGTTGTGGCACAAAAGAATGGGACACAACAATTTTGATAATATGGTAAGGATCATCTCTACTCATGCAGTGAGAGACATGCCCAAGACAATCAAGTCTGCAAACATAGTATGCAATGAATGTCAAATGGGAAATTAGACAAAGAAAAGTTTCAAAAGCAAGTAGTCTTCTTCAATGCTATTGGAGTTGATTCAAACTGATCTATGTGGCCCTACAAGAGTAAAAAGTCAACAAGGTGAGAGATATTTTATGTTGTTCATTAATGATTATTCTAGAATGACTTGGGTTACTTTCTTAAGAGAAAAATCAGATGCCCTTGATAAATTTAAAGTGTTCAAAGCTATGGTTGAAAATGAAATGGATGCTAAGATCAAATGTTTAAGGTCTGATAGAGGAGGCGAGTTTACTTCAAATTAATTTGAAAATTTTTGTGAAGATCATGGTATTAGGAGACATCTATCAGCTCCTAGGACCCCTCAACAAAATGGGGTGGTTGAAAGGAAGAATAGGACTGTGCAAGAGATGTCAATGGCAATGTTGAAAGATGTAGATTTGCCTGATATGTACTGGAAGGAAGTAGTTCACACTGTTGTCTATCTAATTAACAGGGTGCAATTGAGGGTCAATAGCACTAAGACTCCTTATGAGCTATGGTATGCAAGGCCTCCCACTGTCAGATACTTTAGGATCTTTTGCAGCAAATGCTATATCAGAAGTGATGAATAAGACCTAGGAAAGTTTGATTCAAGAAGTGATGAAGGAATCTTTCTTGGTTACTCAACAAGAAGCAAGGCCTATAGATGCTACAACAAAAGATTAGGGAAGATGATTAAAAACACAAATGTCAAAGTAGATGAAGACTTTTATCAGATCTCACAAGATTCAGAGGACTCCATATCTGATATCTTTCCTTGCATTGAAGATGAAGAAGAAGAAGTAAAAGAAGAAAAAGAACAAGAATCAGAGCAGATGCCTAAAACTCTAGCAAAGTATGTTTAGAAGTACCACTCAACAGATCAGATCATTGGAGATAAGAATGAAGGTGTGCAGACAAGAAGAAGGTTTGCTAAGACACATGAGGAAGTAAACATGTGTTTGTTATCAAAAGTAGAACCCAAAACCTTTGCTGATGCTAGAAAAGATGATGGATGGATAAAATCAATTGAAGAAGGATTGGATAAGATAGAGAAGAATTAGACATGGGAATTGGTTCCCAGACTAGCAAAAAAATGTCATAGGAACAAAGTGGGTGTTCCAGAATAAGCTGAATGAAGAAGGTGAAGTTGTGAGGAACAAATCAAGACTGGTGTGTAAAGCATACTCACAAGTTTTAGGCATTGATTTTGAGGAGACTTTTGCTCGGGTAGCCAAGATGTAGGCAATCAAGATGTTCCTTGCCATTGGTGTTCATAAGAACTTCAAGGTATATCAGATGGATGTCAACATTTTTGAATGGTGATCTAGAGGAAGAAGTCTACATTGAACAACCAGATGGTTTTTAGATATCAGAAGATCCAGACATGGTGTGCAGACTCAAGAAAGCTTTGTATGGTCTCAAGCAAGAACCTAGAGCTTGGTATGCTAGTTTGGATAAGTACTTACTTTAGCAAGGCTTCAAGAAAGGCACTATAGATAGCAATCTTTACATCAGGGAAGAAGGAGACATGATATTGATAGTTGCAATATATATTGATGACATCATCTTTGGTGGAGATGATGATATGTGTAAAAGGTTTGCAAAGGAGATGCAAAAAGAGTTTGAGATGTCTATGATTGGTGAGATGTATTTCTTCCTTGGACTTCAAATTATTCATCTAGATGATGGTATCTTTATTTCTCAAGCTAAGTATGTCAAAGAGTTGTTGAAGAAGTTTAGTATGGAGAATTCAAAACTAGTGAGTACTCCCATGGTCACTAGATGTCACTTGAGAAAGGAAGACGAGTCTTCAAAGGTGGAACTGACTTCCTATAGATCTATGATTGGAGGATTGTTATACCTAACTGCTTTTAGACCTGATATTATGCATGTAGTATGTGTGGTTGCTAGATATCAAGCCAATCCCAAGCAAACACATGAGAAGATAGTGAAAATAATATTTAGATACTTGAAAGGAACTCTAGATTATGGCTTATGGTATCCAAGAGGTAATGAATTTGATTTGAGTGCCTACACTAATGCTGATTGGGCTAGTTGTGTTGATGATAGAAGAAGTACAAGTGGTGGTGCTTTCTTTTTAGGAAGCAGATTGGTTTCATGGTGGAGAAAGAAGCAAGATTCAATGTCCTTATCAACTGCAGAGGTAGAGTATATTGTAGTAGCATCTTGTTGTACACAAGTGTTGTGGATGAAGAAAACCCTAAAGGATATCAAGGTATTGTATGGTGAGCCTATTCCTATTTTGTGTGACAATACAAGTGTTATCAATATTTCCAAGAATCCAATGATGGATTCTAGAACCAAGCATATAGCTATCAGGTATCACTTTTTGAGAGAGAAGGATGCATATAAGGAAGTAAATTTAGAATATGTTCGAACAAAGGATTATATTGCATATATTTTCACAAAGGCTCTTGCAAAGGACACTTTTGAGGATCTCCGACAGAGGTTAGGGATAATTGCTCCTCCTTCTTCTTGCTAGATGCATAGTGGTGCATCTATCTAGAGGGAGTTCATGTTATATCTTTTTCTTGGATTGATGGTGGCTACCTCTTAGGGGGTACAGGTAGTGGTTGCTAATGATAGGGGAGTCTGGTTATTGCAAGAAGTTATGCCCTAAGAGAGAAGAAGTTGCCATTTTTACTTGATGTCAAAGGGAGAGAAATGTGCAGGTATGTGTTGCCATCAATGCCAAAGGGGGAGATTGTTACACATATGGTTCCTAAGGTTGTCATTGATGTCAATACTGTCACAAGGTTGTAAATGATGTCAACACTATCATGGATGTGTGATGGTGTTCATGGTTTGATGTCATGTCCTATCCAGTAGAGAAGATATAGTTCATGGTTGGATGTCATGTTGAATATAATGAGGTTACTAAAGTTCATGGTTGGATGTCATGTTGCATATAATGAGGTTACTGAAGTTCATGGTTGGATGGCATTCCTTCATCAATGCAGAGTTGAGTATGTATGGGAATTAGAAGCATAAAGAAGACATATTAATATAGGAATTAGAAGCACTAAGATGATAAGATGTGTTGCTGATGTTGGGAAGATGAACTACTAGTGGCTTGATCCAAGTTTCATGGTGTTTGGATTACCAGAAGAGTGTTTTGCAGTTGACAGTCTAAAGATAGTGTAGTTTCTATGAAGGTGTTCTTAGTAGGGAAATAGAATTTGCTCCACATTCCTTCAAATTTACAGTTGTGGCTATGCAGTGAAGGTGATAATTCTAAAGTTTCAAATCATCTGACCTTCCGTTGTGAAAGTTATGCATGATAGAGTACCGGTATGTGTTCTAGCAGAACAAGGTGGTGTTGAAGGCCTATTGGAATGCTCTGCATTCCTCCAGATGTGAATGTTTGTCTTTGTGGTTTTATGGGCATGCTTATGGATGTTCATTACATGCTTTCTTGTAGTTTCAAGTTTCTTGGTGATCTGCAAGCTTAGTTTTTCAATGAAAGTATGTTGCAGTGTGTTCTAGATGATTTGTTGTTCTCAGAGTTCATGGCTGAAGATGTGTGGCATATAATATTTGATTTGTAGAGGTAAGGGAGTATTTGGAGATGTTATATGAGTCTTGTAGACTCATCTGGAAGAGTTTCATGAAGATCTTTCTTGTTTCCAGTACCACACAGGTTTTCAAGTTCCTATGACTATTATGCTTCAAGTTTCACATGTCTTTGCTTAAGGCTGTCCTATTTTCAAATGAGCAGTGTGTAGATGTAATTTATTGATTTTTAATGCTATGAAGGATGTTTTGGACCTAGTTAATAAAGTGTTGATGTCCGCAAGTCATGGGTCTTCTGTTGGTGTAGTGTGTAGTCTTGTTTAGGACTTGTCCTCTACATGTTTCATGTTGTGTGTAGTTTGGCCGTCTTGTAAATGTATTTTTCATGTTGTCTCTAGCCGAAAAGTAATGTAATCAATGTAATATCATGTATAAATTATAAATCAAATTAAGTTAGGCTAGGTGTGATTGTAATGTGATTGATAAGGTTTGCAAGTAAGATAAGGAGCAGAATGAATACATTATGATGTGCGACTGAAGGAGAAAGAGAAGATGTGTTAGAAGTTGTCCTAATTCATCTTGAAGCTATTTATGTGATAGGAAGGAAGTGAAGAGTGTTGCTAATTGATCCAATTATCAGAAGAAGAAGAATTGTAATAATCAAAGGTGTGAACTTTGATATCCATTTTCAGGCAGTAGAAGGACTGTCATGTTGTAATCCTTTCTGAGCTTGTTCTCAATTCAGGGAGTAGTTGCTTCCTTGGGAGTGACCCTAAAACAAAGTCTTCAAGGAGTTGTAGCTTCCTTGGGAGTGACCCTAAAGAAAAGTTTTTTAGGGAGTAGTTGCTTCCTTGGGTTGTAGCCCTAAAATAAAGTCAGCAGGGAGTAGTAGCTTCCTTGGGTTGTATCTCTAAAGTTGCAATTTTGAGCTTCATATATTGTGAGTTAATCCTCATCATGGTTTTTCCCTTCTTGGGTTTTCCACATATATTTAGTGTTATGTGTTGATGTGCATTGTGTTAATCTTTCATGCTTATGTTGATATTGTAATGTTTAAGTTTTAATTTGCTCCAGAGGACTTGAAGTTTGATTAGATACTGATTCACCCCCCCTCTTAGTATCTTGGTGTGTTCAATAGATAACCATATCCTACCAAAGCTCCCACTGAATTGTGATACCGAGCTATACATGACAATAAGATAAACATCAAACTATCACTGTCAAAAGCTCCTATTGAGTCATGTAATCAAGTTATCCATGACACCGTGATAAACATTTCCTAAATGAAGATCATCCATGGCCCCAACACAATCAAAGAACCCCACTGTAATGACAATATATCCTAAAAGTTTGAGTAAACTATAATCTCCAACCCAGGAAGATGAACAACCACCTATAAACTAAAATCAATCCAACACCACCAAAAATACACCTATATAACAATCATGTCATACCAAAGTCCCAATAAAGCAAGGAACATCCATACCACCATAATCACCACCCAATGTACCTATACCAAACTCCCCTCAAGTCTCACACAAGCATAGGTCCCATATCACGACTGTATCAGGTAATGATAAGAAAACCAATGCAACATGTGACTAAATCAAGCCACAAATTAGAATCTGCAGCAAAATTGAAACATCTATGGGCATAGACAACCCACATCCAAGTTATATATGCAACCTGTAAGCATAGACAACCTACAATACTGTACAACTTGTAGATCTCACAATACAACATGCAAATTCATCAATATACTGGTAACCATGTCAAATGAGGATAATTAGAAATATACATGTAAGTATACAATGACTCAAATACAAATCACCTCAGATTCAATTTGCCATCAACTCAAAAAAGCACCATAAGCCAAAGGAACCAAAAATGGCTCAAACTGAAACAAACTGAACAAACCTCAAAATATCATTCCAAACCTGTTCTACTACATAGTTATCAAAAATATGTTTCCAATGCCTATAAGAAGTTGATAATCTAATCTGACTATGTATGCACAAGTTATGCCTCGTTAAATCTTAAAACACAGATATGGCTTCTGACTAGAAAATTCTAGTCAAAACAACAAAATCTAGAAAAATAGCTAACACCATGGCGTAGTACTCAGAAAGTGATTTTTGTTAACTATAAGAAGTTGAAAATACAACATTGTGGGACCAAGTTATGCCTTTAAAAAAAAACACCCAATTAGGCTATATAACCAGGCCCTAGTGGCCCTTCGATGGCTGTTGGGTGGCTTAGGGGTAGCTCACCGATGACCCGCTAGAGGCGGTGGCTTGGTGGCAGAGTTGAAAACCCTTTTAAAAAGCATTTAATTTTTTTAATAGAATTTTTTAACCCCTGCTTGGGGGGGGAGACCTTGGCCCACCGGACTAGGGACTTGTGACTAACAACCTAAGGCCCGTTGGCCATGGCACCTCTGTCAGCTGGGGGTTGGTTGCCGGCAGTGGCTAACAGGGCTGATGGTAGGGCTGACACCCCATATTAGCAGCACCCTATGGTACCGCCAGAGCTTATTGGTGTAGCAGGGGGTACAGGGGTCTATGGACCCCCACCCCTCAATTTTTTTAAAAAAATATTTTATTTTCAACTATTAAAAAACTATATAAAAAATTAAAATATTTAAATTTTTTTGTAGATGACAGGTGAACCTGCACTGACGCAACACCTGGGGAATATTCCTCTAAGATTCTTTGATGCATGGTACGGTCGTACAGAATATTCTCCTACAAGATTCCTCCTAGTGTACAAAAATGGCTAAAATTTTTGTCTCTGAATATGGTCAAATTATATGTTTTTCTTCACCTACAAGGCCTTCTAAATTATGGCAGAGTCTGTTATTTCCCAAGAGGATTCTTGCAAAATTTGACCTCTAAAACCCCCATACAAAAAAACCAAATAAAAAACCTATCAACCAAATTTCCATCAAACCCTAGATCTGCAACAACCCAAGTCTACAAACAACCTTGTAACCATGAAAATGTCTTCAATCCTTTCCTACAAAGTCATGGATTCCACTATCCACAAAAAACTACTCATATCAAGGGTTATCAAAATAGGGATTCTCCTCCCACAACCATGGAAACCAAGCTCTAATGCCAAATGATGGAAATATGCAGCCATATAGACAATTTCCTCAGAACCCCATGAGAAATTAAAATGCAAACATAATATTTAGAATCCATATGCAAAAAAAATAGACCACATGGCATCAAAGATGACACAAGATAGACCCTGGGAAAAATCCTGCATGAGGGAAAAACTGTTGAACACAATGAGATGTTGAGAGGAGGGGGTGAATCAACATATACTAAAATTTAACTAATTGTTTACCAAACCAAACTGAATAACTTAAAGAATAGAAAGGAAATCATGCAACACACATAACACCAGTATTTTTATGTGGAAAACCTTAGAATAGGGAAAAACCATGGTGAGGATTAGCTCACAATATATTATGCTTACTGCAAAAGTATTAAAACTTTGTTTTAGGGCTACAACCTAAGGAAGCTACAACTCCCTATATTTGTGCTTACAATAATTACAACTTTGATTTGGGGCTATAGACCAAGGAAGCTACTACTCCCTAAGTACTCTGCTCACTGTAGTAGGATTTACAAAGAAAGTAACTACATGGACTACTGTAAAGAAAACATCTAACTTATGCTCGTAATGCAGTCTTCTATTTTTGCTCAACACATTCCCTCAAACTGATTCTGCACACTTCATATCTTTCATTATGCTCTGCTTATCTTTGTACTCACTTATCTATCTCACAAATGAACTTGATCGTCTATAAATATCCTCCACAACACTTTAAAACACTGATTAGGTCAGCATCAGAATCAATGCTGGATGAAATGTGTAGCTCTTCATAAGTTGGAATCAGTACATATAATATGATAGGAAAAATTTGTTGTGGACCTTAGAAATTCATAAAGGAGATCAAGACATATCTTTCTATACCTTCCGGAGTTAAGAAAACTAATCAAGATCCTCCACACATATCAGATACTTAACCAGTCAACTCAAACTGCTTAGGACTGCTAACTGTTTATCTTCATACTATTGGGGAGAAGCCAAAAACTCTACGTGGACCAAGAATTCAATCATACATGATCTCAACATCATTCATACATCTTATTGAAGAAGTATCATATGAAACTATACATCCGTAAAATATGAAACATGACTATCTATAGGAAATAGAGCATTCTAGACCACATGTGATACTTCACATCTCAAGATATGACATTGCGGTGCAATATAAGACCTAAAACATTTTGGGAATGAGCTTAAACATCATTATATATTCCTTATTAGATCCACACACCTTTATCTAATGATTCCGGAGGAATTCAAGAGTTTGACATGGATAATCAGGAGTTCGGAAGATAGTTATACTCAAAACTTTACTTGCAGACATAACTACTTGATGCGGTACCAAAAAATGGAATTTGTCTGCATGCAGATCATACCATATATACCTTGGACCATATAATACCTCCACACAAGATCTAATGGCTGATCTATGCATGTCTCATCCTCTGCAAAACTCAAACCTATGCAAATGGGCTCCTGAACAGTCTGTATTGCCTCTGTCTAAGTGATGGTTGATACTATGTCCCTTGTACCTTTTTATGATGATGATGTGAGGAATTGAGAACTTGGGTTTATCATTTCAATACTTGAATAAATCCATATTCAAAACCACAAGATTGAATCTTGCTCTATGGAGGAATGTGGACCAGAACAAGATGACTCTACCTTAGGATGTGCACTATGAATGCCTTAGTCAGATTTTTGCTTCTTATCATTAAGTGTGGTACACCCAACTGATTAGATATATATGTGGGGATAATCGCACCATGCAAGAACATAAGTGTTTACCTCCACACCATGCTTACACACCAAACTGATCAACTTACCATACTTAGATTGTTTTCTTTTCTCTCAGACTGGTTTGCCTTGACCATACTGACTCTTCCTCTGTACAAGTCTATCTATACATTTCCATATACTATGTTGACATCAATGACAATACATATTACCATAAAAAACCTAGCCTCCAAAAGCATCCATCTTTCATGTATTATTCAACAATAAATATTACAATACATATGCAGAGTCTCCATGAATACCCCTAAAGCATCAAGCTCTCTACATGCACTCCATGTGAACAAGCATGTAGTAACACATCCCATTCCATGCTTCAAACCCTCACATCTACAACCTGCAAGAGATGCTCAAAAAAGCCAAACCCATCCAACAACTCAAACAACCAAAAATCCAACCTCAACAACTACCCTGCATTTTCTTTATAAAGATAAGCTCACACAAATACTAGATGTAGTATGGTAAAACCATCTTCACTAGAACCATGAGCACACTAAAACCATTGACCCCCACGTTTAATTACTAGTACTAAGTTTTCACTTTTTTTCAATAATTAAATAATTACAAATAAATAAATAATTACTCTGTGTCCCACACACATAAAATAATTAACCCAATGTTACATACAATGATTACAAGTGGCGCCAAATAAATATTTAATCAATGTTATGCAAGGTATACAACACACCTATTCCAACAGTAAGAGCCTATTTTTTGTCCTGTTGGTGTAAATCTCTAGATGGGTGCTAGGAATCTCATGACAAGTGTTACATGAGTTCTTTTTTGATGAAGGCATTGGGATTCTCCCAAATATGGTGCCACTTTTGGTAGCTTCTTCATGAATCTTCTATTGTTCTATAAAATGAGCTATGGAGAAGTGCAAAAGTATGAGTTGAGAAATTTGTTTGCAGGTACACAAGTGCTATTGGATTGGATGCAGGATTGAGGAAACTTGATGCATTTTAGTCTTCTTTCAAGATAACACAAAGATTTGCCCGCTTTTCCTAGTGGAGTTTTTTACCTGAAAGTGTTTTCTCCATGTTAAATCCTTGTGTTATGTGTATGAGGTTTGATTATTGGTGATTTATTTGATGCTTGGTATATCTCCATCGATATTCTACAAGTTATATTTCAGATTTGTAAGTTATTTCAGATTTTCATATTTTAGTGGTTTCCTTCATTTCTAACATTTGGTATTAGAGCCTGACCAATTGTTTTTATTGGGTAGAAGTTTGAAGGTTTTCTATGTTGCAGTGGGAGTTCTATTTTGTAGATTTGTGTGAGTGGAAGTCATGGCTGCATCTTCATCTTCTTTGGACATTGAGAAGTTTAATGGGACAAACTATGAGTCATGGAAGTTAAAAATGAAGGATCTCCTTAAAGATAGGGATCAATGGTTGGAAGAATCAAAAGAAAAGAAATCTTATAATGTTAGCCCAGAGGAGTGGGATAGATTGGACAAAAAGGCATGGGACACAATCCGGTTATGTCTTGCAAACATTGTTCTTTTGAATGCTTATGAGGAAAAGATTGCATACACTTTATGGAAATGATTGGGTGAGATTTATCAAGCCAAGAGTCTGGTAAATAAAATGTATCTTAAAAGAAAATTATTTTCTCTTAAAATGAGGGAGGATGATTCAATAGTTGAGAATTTGAATTCTTTTAATTTAATTGTGAGACAATTAGCCTCTGTGGATGTTAATATAGAAGAGGAAGATAAGTGTATTATGCTTCTTTGTTCTTTTCTCAAGTCTTGGGAGAATTTCATTCTTGCTATCACAACTAACCTCAAAGATCCAAAGATGGATTCCCTTGTTGCAACTCTATTGGTATAGGAAATGAGGAAGAAGGCTCTGGATAGCTTGGTGGATGATCTTAATGTTAGGGGAAGGTCTAATGAAAGAGGACCAAAAGGAGACTAGAAGGGGCCTAAGGAATCAAAAGGTTAGTCTAAAACTCCTGGGAAGAAGAACATAGTTAAGTGTTGGAATTGTGGTAAGAGGGACATGTGAAGAAAGAATACAAAAATAAGAATAAACAATGGGATTCCTCCACTGAAAAGTACTTGGATGCAGCAAATGAAGTTTTACTTTCTGGATGTAATGTTATGTCTAATGAACAATGGTTGATTGACCTAGGATGATCGTACCATATGACTCCTCTGAGGAATGGTTCTCTACATATGAGAAATATGATGGAGGTAATGTCTACCTTTGGGAAAACACTACATATACAATAGTTGGACAAGGAAAGGTATTGTTGTGTTTCAGTGATGAGAGGATTAAAACCCTCCTTGGTGTTTTACATATTCCTAGAGAAGTACAAAAGTATGAGTTGAGAAATTTGTTTGCAAGTACACAAGTGCTATTGGATTAGATGTAGGATTGAGGAAACTTGATGCATGGTAGTCTTCTTTCAAGATAACACAAAGATTTTCCCTCTTTTCCTAGTGGATTTTTTTACCCGAAGGTTTTCTCCATGTTAAATCCTTGTGTTATGTGTATCACTTTTGAGTATTGCTGATTTATTTGATGCTTGGTATATCTCCATCGATATTCTACAAGTTATATTTCAGATTTGTAAGTTATTTCAAATTTTCATATTGTAGTGGTTTCCTTCATTTCTAACATTTGGTATCAGAGCTTGACCAATTATGTTTATTGGGTAGAAGTGTGAAGGTTTTCTATGCTATAGTGGGATTTCTAGTTTGTAGATTTGTGTGAGTGGATGTCATGGCTGTATCTTCATCTTGTTTGGATGTTGAGAAGTTTAATATGGGACAAACTATGAGTCATGGAAGTTAAAAATGAAGGATCTCCTTAAAGATAGGGATCAATGGTTGGTAGAATCAAAAGAAAAGAAATCCGATAATGTTAGTCCAGAGGAGTGGGATAGATTAGAAAAAAAGTTATGGGACACAATCTGGTTATGTCTTGCAGACATTGTTCTATTGAATGCTTATGAGAAAAAGATTGCATACACTTTATGGAAATGATTTGGTGAGATTTATCAAGCCAAGAGTCTGGTGAATAAAATTTATCTTAAAAGAAAATTATTTTCTCTTAAAATGAGGGAGGGTGATTTGATAGTTGAGCATTTGAATGCTTTTAATTTAATTGTGAGTCAATTAGCCTATGTGGATGTTAATATAGAAGAGGAAGATAAGTGTATTATGCTTCTTTATTCTTTTCTCAAGTCTTGGGAGAATTTCATTCTTGCTGTCACGACTAACCTCAAAGATCCAAAGATGGATTCCCTTGTTACAACTCTGTTGGTATAGGAAATGAGGAAGAAGGCTTTGGATAGCTTGGTGGATGATCTTAATGTCAGGGGAAGGTCTAATGAAAGAGGACCAAAAGGAGACTAGAAGGGGCCTAAGGAATCAAAAGTTTAGTCTAAAACTCATAGGAAGAAGAACAAAGTTAAGTGTTGGAATTGTGGTAAGAGGGACATGTGAAGAAAGAATGCAAAAATAAGAATAAACAATGGGATTACTCTACCGAAAAGTCCTTGGATGCAGCAGATGAAGTTTTACTTTCTAGATGTAATGTTATGTCTAATAAACAGTGGTTGATTGACTCAGGATGCTTGTACCATATGACTCCTCTGAGCAATGGTTCTCTACATATGAGAAATATGATGGAGGTAATGTCTACCTTTGGGAAAACACTACATATACAATAGTTGGATAGGGAAAGGTATTGTTGTGTTTCAGTGATGGGAGGATTAAAACCCTCTTTGGTGTTTTACATATTCCGGGAGAAGTGCAAAAGTATGAGTTGAGAAAATTGTTTGCAGGTACACAAGTGCTATTGGATTGGATACAAGATTGAGGAAACTTGATGCATTGTAGTCTTCTTTCAAGATAACACAAAGATTTTCCCTCTTTTCCTACTAGAGTTTTTTACCCGAAAGGGTTTTCTCCATGTTAAATCCTTGTCTTATGTGTATGAACTTTGAGTATTACTAATTTATTTGATGCTTGGTATATCTCCATCGATATTCTACAAGTTATATTTCAGATTTGTAAGTTATTTCAGATTTTCATATTGTAGTGGTTTCCTTCATTTCTAACATTTGGTATCAGAGCCTGACCAATTGTGTTTATTGGGTAGAAGTGTGAAGGTTTTCTATGCTGTAGTGGGAGTTCTATTTTGTAGATTTGTGTGAGTGGACGTCATGGCTGCATCTTCATCTTGTTTGGACATTGAGAATTTTAATGGGACAAACTATGAGTCATGGAAGTTAAAAATTAAGTATCTCCTTAAAGATAGGGATCAATGGTTGGCAGAATCAAAAGAAAAGAAATCTGATAATGTTAGTCCAGAGGAGTGGGATAGATTGGACAAAAAGGCATGGGATACAATCCGGTTATGTCTTGCAGACATTGTTCTATTGAATGCTTATGAGGAAAAGATTGCATACGCTTTAGGGAAACGATTGGGTGAGATTTATCAAGCCAGGAGTTTGGTAAATAAAATGTATCTTAAAAGAAAATTATTTTCTCTTAAAATGAGGGATGGTGATTCGATAGTTGAGAATTTGAATGCTTTTAATTTAATTGTGAGTCAATTAGCCTCTGTGGATGTTAATATAGAAGAGGAAGATAAGTGTATTATGCTTCTTTGTTCTTTTCTCAAGTCTTGGGAGAATTTCATTTCTTCTATCACGACTAACCTCAAAGATCCAGAGATGGATTCCCTTGTTGCAACTCTATTGGTATAGGAAATGAGGAAGAAGACTCTAGATAGCTTGGTGGATGATCTTAATGTCAGGGGAAGGTCTAATGAAAGAGGACCAAAAGGAGACTAGAAGGGGCATAAGGAATCAAAAGGCTAGTCTAAAACTCTTGGGAAGAAGAACATAGTTAAGTGTTGGAATTGTGGTAAGACGAGCATGTGAAGAAAGAATGCAAAAATAAGAATAAACAATGGGATTCCTCTACCGAAAAGTCCTTGGATGTAGTAGATGAAGTTTTACTTTCTAGATGTAATGTTATGTCTAATGAACAGTGGTTGATTAACTCAGGATGTGAGTACCATATGACTCCTCTGAGGAATTGTTCTCTACATATGAGAAATATGATGGATGTAATGTCTACCTTTGGGAAAACACTACATATACAATAGTTGGATAGGGAAAGGTATTGTTGTGTTTTAGTGATGGGAGGATTAAAACCCTCATTGGTGTTTTACATATTCCTAGATTGGTTATAAATCTTATTTTGTTTCAAAGTTGAATGGTTCAGGAATGCATGTAACATTTAATAAGCATGATTGCAAATTGCTAAGAGGACGCTTGATGGTAGCAAGGGGAATAGGGATGGGAACCCTTTTTAGGCTTAATTCCACAGTTGTTTGTACATCCACCTATGTGATAGAAAAGTCTAAAAATACATGTATGTTGTGGCACTATAGATTGGGCCACATGAGTAAGAATGTTTAGAACACTATTATCAATAAATTTTTTTTGGATGGTTTCTCCTATTCTGATGAGCACTTTGATTTCTATGAGCACTATGTGTTTGGTAAACAAAATAGAGCATCATTTCCTGTAGTGAGTAATAAGGTGAAAGATAAATTAGAAATTATTCATATGGATATGTTTGGTCCTGTGGATAATGATTCAATTGGAAAGTCATGATATTTTTTTACCTTCATTGATGATGTATCTAGATTTACATGGATTTACTTTATGAAGCATAAATATGAAGTTTTCACTATGTTTAAGGATTTTAAAGTCTTAGTAGAAAACCAATCAGGCTTGAAAATAAAAGTATTAAGATTTGATAATGGAGGGGAATATTGCATTAGGGAATTTGATGAGTTTTGCAAGCATGCAGGTATCATTAGACAAAATACAACTCCATATACACCACAACAGAATGGTGTTGTAGAAAGGATGAACCGAACACTTATGGAAAGAGCCAGAGATATGTTGAGCAATGCATAGTTGGATAAATGTTTTTTGGTAGAAGCTGTGAGTACCTTTTGTTACTTGATAAATAGATCTCCTTATAAGGCTCTTGATTCGACACCTTATGAAGTGTGGATAGGTAAGAAACCTTCTATTTCACATTTAAGGGTTTTTGGCTGTGAGGCTTTTGTTCATGTGCCTAAAGAAAATTGTTCTAATTTGGATCCAAAAGCACATAAATGCATCTTCATTGGATATGGTAAGAATGCTAAAGGTTATAATTTTTGAAATCCTCTAACCAAGAAAACTATCTATTCTAGAGATGTGATTTTCAAGGAAATGAGAGCTATTTCTGATCCTGTGTACAACCAGAAGAGAAAGAAAGGAAAAAGGTAGTGCATTTTGATTTACAACAAGAAGATGCACATCAGGAAGAATAAAATGATTTCTTTGAGGATGGAGAAGAAGAAGATTCAAGTGAAATTTTTGATGAGGAAGACTCTATGATTACAAAAGAAGTTGAGCATACAGAAGAACAAGAGGGAGAATCTCCACAAGACAATGGTGGGCTATACCTATCAACTTTCAGGTTCATTTGAGATGAAGGATTTGGGGGTATCTAGATACATAATGGGTATGGAAATTAGGAGAGATCTAGGTAGGATAAAGGTTTGGTTATCTCAAAGTAAGTATGTGAATACTATTTTGCACAGATTCAATATGTTGGACTATAAACTAGTTAGAATTCCTTTACAAGTTGGCACTAATCTTAGATTAGGTATGTCTCCTAAGTGTGAAGATGATTTTGAGGATATATCTAATGTGCCATATTCTAGTGCTATAGGAAGTTTTATGTATGTAATGGTTTGCACTAGACCAGATATTGCCCAAGCAGTGGGAGTTTTGAGCAGGTTTATGTCTAACCTTGGTAGATAGCATTGGATATATGCAAAGAAGGTGTTTAGATATTTACGTGGTACTTTTGATTACTGTTTGGTTTATTATGATACTAACAATGAAGATAAGACATTGGACATACAAGGTTTTGTTGATGTAGATTGGGCAGGTGACTTGGATAGTCAAAGGTCCACTAGTGGCTATGTGTTTACTCTGTTTGGAGGAGTTGTGAGTTGGATGAGTAAGAGGCAGCCCATAGTTGCTTTGCCCACTAAAAAAGTAGAGTATATGGCTGCTACACATGTCTCTAAGGAGGTAGTATGGTTACATAGATTGTGTACAGGTATTGGTTTTGATTGTATGACTATTTAGATTGGTTGTGATAGCCAGAGTGCAATTTGTTTGGCCAAGAATCCTATGTATCATGCTCAGACTAAGCATGTGGATGTTCAATATCACTTTGTTTGAGAAATGGTTGCAAATGGATAGGTTGAGTTGAAGAAAATTGACACTTAGGTGAATGTTGTAGATTATCTTACCAAACCTATGAGTACATAAAAGTTAACTTGGTGCAGGAAGGCCATGTGCCTTGTTTCATGTACTTAGTTGATTTTTGTTTTCCTATGGCTATATTTATAATGTATAATGTCAAGTGGAATAATGTTAGGATTAAGGTTCCATCAACCTTGTAAATCTAATTATTTAATTACTCCTAATATTGTAATTGTTAATGCAATCATAAGGGTTGAGGAATCCACCGACATGCTAATTTATTTTACTAGTATGGTACTTAATTATTTACTGGCAACAGTAGCTAATTATTTACTGGTAATAGTTACCATTTACTATTTACCTTGGGATTACTATAGATAAAAATAGGGTGCCCAAATATATTATTGGTTAATGACAAGGTGTAAGAGAATCTGTCATGTGCAAGAGCATCTTACGATAGCGTAAGAGCATCTGTCATTTTGCAAGAGAATCTTATGACAGTGTAAGAGTCTATTTTGGTCCTGTTGGTGTAAATATCTAGGTGGGCACTAGGAATCTCATGACAAGTGTCACATGAGTTCTTTCTTGATGAGGGTATTGGGATTCTCCCAAACATGGTGCCACTTTTGGTAGCTTCTTCATGAAGAGCTCTATTATTCTATAAAATGAGCTATGGAGAAGTGCAAAAGTATGAGTTGGTGCTTGAAGATTGGATGCATGATTGAGGAAACTTGATGTATTGTAGTCTTCTGTCAAGATAATACAATGATTTTCCCTCTTTCCCTAATGGAGCTTTTTACCTGAAAGGGTTTTCTCCACGTTAAATCCCTATGTTATGTGTATGACTTTTGAGTATTGTTGATTTCTTTGATGCTTGGTATATCTCCATTGATATTCTACAAGTTATATTTTAGATTTGTAAGTTATTTCAAATTTTCATATTGTAGTGGTTTCCTTCATTTCTAATAGCCATGAGAACAAGAAGGGTTCCATACCAATGTTTGTGGGCTTGAGTGCCCCTCCTTCCTGGTGCCACAACTCCCTCTAAAGGGGAGCCATGCCTTGCAATAGGGAATACCTTGAGTAGGGTCATACCCCTTTGTAGGGGATATTCCTTGCTATAGGGCCGCACCTTGTGTAGGGTGATGCACCTTGTATAAGGATGGAAAACCCCATTAAAATTTATTTTATATATTTTATTTTCCTTTTTCCTTTGTGTATTCATAATTTTATTTAATCCATTTCTAATTTATAAACATATTTTCAGACACACACACACACGTACACACATATGTATACACATGGTAGTGCTATAATGTAAAGGTGTGTGTTTATGTGTACACCTTCAAGGTAAATTGGTAATAAATTTTATATATGTATATATGTTTAAATGCTCTTATTTATATATTTATTATTTGAATTTAGTGTCTTTTGATTATTCTAAGTATTAAATTTTGAGCAAGATTTTTTTTAAACAATAACTCAATTTAATTCTTTCTTTGAATTTAAACAAAATTTATATTCTTAAGGGAAATTAATGCATGCTTAAATAACATATTCATATAAATTTTACTTTCATCTATCAAGTATTCAACCATTTATTTACAAAGGCAAAAAGGATTTGCATACAAGATTAGCTTTTTTTCTTTCTTGAGGAGATGAAAAATATAACAACCTCTTAAAAATTCATATCCTTTTTATAATAAGAATTCTTCCAAGATATCAAAATGAAGAGAAGGGTTCCAATCTTGAGGAAGCCTTGAGAACAATCCCAATAGGGAGATTGATCTCCACCCTACCAATATGGTATCATTAATCCATACAAGACTCTAGCCATTCCCCAAGTTAGGAGAACCATATAGGAATGGTTGAAACAAGAATGCAAGCATAACAAGGGAATGCACAATCATTCATATGGATACACAAAATCAAAAACATAGTAGAGAGGGATCGGGCCCAACATAATTCCATATCCAGGGTGAGGGCACTCTTGCACCTCAACACACATATTTACACTAAAAAATGAAACACTACATGTACAACAAAAGGCAAATGCTCTTCCAAAACTCAACACAAAATAAGGAAATCATTTTATACACCATATTCATACACAAATTCAAGAAAGAAAATGACAATGGAAGAGGCTTACCTCTTCAAAATGAAGCTTGTTGGAATGGAATTCTCTTCTTCATCCTTCAATCTTTCTTCCACACTCTCAAGGCCCTAAAAAATCCAAGCTAAATGTACTCACATCCTCAATCAAACCACCAAGAATACCCACTCTCTCAAACTTTATATATGCTCTCTCACAAGAGCTCCAAGTGTTTTTAAAAATGGTGAATTAGCCTCCCAAAGCCAAAATGAAAGGTTTACGTGGAAGTGTCATGTTAGACATCCTCATCCAATAGGATGAATATACATGGCACCCCTAATATCTCTTCAACTACCTTATTAAAAAAAATGGAAGGCCATGACTTGCATGCACACCTACATGGCCACACTATTCCATGGTATGGTCAAGTCAAATGGATGTTGGAATGCATAGGACAAATGAGAGGGGGGGTGAATTAGTTGTATGTTAAAACTTTAAACCCTCAAAACATCAACCACTTATAATGCATTAGAAGAATGTAAACATATGAAGCATCGATGCAAACACATCCAAACACATAAGAACACCATATTTATGTGGAAAACCTAATAAGAGAAAAACCATGGTGAGGATTAGCTCACAATATATATGAATAACAACACCAAAAATCAATAGTCTCACTACCCAAAAGAAAGGCTCATTGCCTAGAAAAGAGAAGAAAGAAGAAGTTTGTTATAGAGAGATTCACTATCTAAAAGAAACAAGAGAAATCCACCACTAACACCCTTTGCCATTCACAACCTTTGGGTCAATGCCTCCAGCAACTTCTAGCACACTAAAATGTAAACACCTTCTATTCACTACATTTCGGAGTCATAGGATTTTAAGATTACACACAATTCACTACCCTTGATTCACATTCACATCATCTTCTCTACTTTGCTCCATTCAAATTCATCTTGTATTTATACCATCTATAACCAAGACCTATCTCAATTAGATCAGTCCTAATGAAGTGTATGCATTACACACATGCAACATTACTTAGGTTGGCACTAAAAAATTCCATGGTGGAAAGAAGTGAATGTGGACCATGTCAATGGATAAACAAGACTCAAATTTGTATCATCAAGCTACTTATCACATCCATAATCCATGAGGTACCTCTGCAAATAGCGTTAGCATGTCACGTCGGCTAAGCCTGAACTAACAATCACATCTAGGCTTCTCCAAGTCCAAAAACATTATGCAGACTAGAGAGAGATACTCCACAACACTCACACACCTTCCCAAAACATTCAACATCATCAAAATTCTTTGCCACACTGCCGCAACCACCTGAAACCAAAATGTCTTCATTATGCACACTAGGATGCACTGCCACTAAATACTAACACAAGAACTGAGCTTGCAAAGCAACCCATCACTAGAAACTTTAAGGGAAGATTGATGTAGACTGTATAGGCACATTCCTAGATCTGTAGGTCACAAAATTTCAATGTAGAGAAATGTAGAGCAATCTCATTTCTCCCAGACAGTCTTCTTCACAGTCAAATACTCTGTCAAACACATCTTCTACATCCGCATGATCTAGAACCTAAAATTTAGGATATAATACCTCTGATCAACACTTCCAAACCACATAAGCATATCTTCAATTAGGATTAAATGTGGAGCATAATATTGAGGTACCTCTGTCATACTGCACACCTTTTTATCAAATTTTCTCAACAGAACTTGGAAACCAAGTGAACCATCTGCTGGGAGTTGACATCAATGACAACACCAACAAGTTTCTAACAATCTCCCCCTTTGTCATTGATGGCAACACCAACTCTTTGAAAAACCATCAAGACCTAAAGTAGCTCTTACTCCCCATGACAAAAATAACTTACTCTTCACACACCTCTCTGCACAATGGTTTTTCAATCACTTCAACTCTCTCTCCCCCTTTGACATCAATGGCAAAGGGTAACAACACCAGCAAGTATTTGCTACATCTCTACTACTCTCACTTTTCTACATTCTTCCCCTTAAGATCATAGGATGTCCTCCATCTGACTATACCAACTAATAGTATCTCTACCTACTCCCCTTGAGAGGTAGCCTTCAACATTAGTCCAAGTTCATAAAAATGTATCTTGAAATGCTTCCTGGATAGATGCACATGCTTATGCATCTAGTTAAGAGAAGGATGGGCAATAACCCCTAACTTTTGTCAGAGATACTCAAAAGTATCCTCAGGGAGAGCATTTGTAAAAATGTCTTCAACTTGATCCTTGGTAGGCACATACTCCAACTTCACCTCATTATTTGTAACCTTTTGTTTTAAGAAGTGATACTGGATTGAAATATTATTTGTCCTTGAATGCATCACCAGATTTTTTGAAATGTTCATAGCACTTGTATTGTCACATAGAATAGGAATAGGTTCATCATATGACACTTTGATATCATTCAATGTCTACTTCATCCATAACACTTGTGTGCAGGGAGATCCTGCTACAATATATTCTACCTCTATAGTAGATAATGACATTGATTCCTGCTTCTTACTTAACCAAGAGACAAGTCTTCTTTCTAGAAAGAAAGCACCACCACTTGTACTTCTTCTGTCATCTGTACATCCTACCCAATCTGCATCTGTATATACACTCAAGGAGAAATCAATATCCTTGGCATACCATAGGCCGAACTCTAGAGTGCCTTTCAGGTATCTAAATATCCTCTTTACTGCTAAAGCATGTGACTCTCTGGGATCAGCTTGATATCTAGCCACAAGACAGACTTCATGCATGATATCCGATCTAGTAGCAGTCAAGTATAACAATCCACCAATCATTGATATGTACTTGCTCTGATCAACCTTAGGAGATTCATCATCTTTCTTAACTTACAACCAATAGTCATGGGAGTACATACTGGTTTGGAGTCTTCCATTCCAAACTTATTCAACATTTCCCTAGCATACTTTGACTGTGAAATGAAAATGCCCTTTTTTGATTGACTAATTTGTAACCCAAGGAAGAAGTTCATTTCCCCACACATTGACATTTCAAATTCCTTCTGCATTTCTTCTAAAAATCTCTTGCACATACCTTCATTTCCTCCAAAGATTATATCATCTACATACACTTCCACAATCAAGATTTGATCTTCTTCAACTTTGAAGTACAGATTACTATTTGCAGTCCCCTTTTAATCCTTGTTGTAGCAAGTACCTATCCAACCTTGCATACCAAGCTCTAGGAGCCTGTTTGAGTCCATACAATGCCTTCTTCAATCTGCAGACCATATTTGGATCATCTGATAACTGAAAGCCTTCTGATTTCTCAATATATACTTCCTCTTCCAACTCTCCATTCAGGAATACAGACTTCACATCCATCTGATAAACTTTGAAGTCCTTATGAGCTATAAAGGCTAAGAACAATCTGATGGCCTCCAATCTTGCCACTGGAGCAAATATTTCCTCATAATCTATTCCTTCCACTTGTGAGTAGCCTTTACACACCAGCATAGCCTTTTTTTTGACTCTTCCCCATTCTCATTCAATTTGTTTTAGAAGATCCATTTGGTTCCTATTACATTCTTGTCTACTGGTCTTGGGACAACTTCCCAAGTTTGATTCTTCTCAATATGCATCAATTCCTCTTCCATAGCCTTGATCCAATGCTCATTTTTACATGCTTCAATCACTGTTTTGGGTTCTATTTGAGACAATAAGCACAAATTTACCTATTCATCTACCATAGCAATACTTCTCCTTATTAAAACACCTTTGTTCTTATCTCCAATGACTTGATCTTCAGAATGATTCTTCTGCACATACTTGGGAGTCTTGGGAATCTTCTCTGGAGCATCTTCTTCATCTACTTGCTTCTCCTTTTCCTTTTCTTCCTCTCTTTCTACTCTCTACAATGGTTCTCATCCGATTCATATCCTTCTAATAGCATTGAACTTTGGTATGGTTCTTCATCCACTTTGACATTTGCACTTTCCACTAATTTCTTCAGTCTCTTGTTGTAGCACCTGTAAACCTTGATCTTTGTAGAATATCCAAAGAAGATTCCTTCATCTGATCTTGTGTCAAACTTTCCCAAGTTCTCTTCATCTCTGCTAATGTAGCATTTACTTCCAAACACTCTAAAGTAGTTTACAGTAGGAGTTCTTCCATACCATAGTTCATATGGAGTCTTTGAACTATTGACCCTGGTTTGCACTTTGTTTCATATGTAAACTATAGTGTGGATGGTTTCTCTCCAATAGATATCTGGTAGATTTGCTTCTTTCATCATTGGCCTTGCTACTTCCTAAACCGTCATATTCTTCCTTTCCATAACTCCATTTTGCTGAGGATTCCTAAGCGCTGACAAATGCCTTTTTATTCCATGATCTTCACAAAAGCAATTAAACTCATTGGAGGTGAACTCACCACCTCTGTTAGACCTCAAGCACTTGACTTTCAAATCAATTTCATTTTCAACCATAGCCTTAAAAGCTTTAAACTTATCTAAAGCTTTTGATTTTTCTTTGAGAAAAGTTACCCAAGTCATTCTAGAGAAATCATCAATCAATAACATGAAATACCTGTCACCTTGAAAGCTTCCTACTCTTGTAGGTCCGCATAGATCTATATGCACTAACTCTAGAGGTTCGGTGGTAGAATATTCTTTGATCTTAAAATTCATCCTTGTTTGCTTCCCAATCTGACATTCCTTGCAGGTTGCATTGATAGGCTTTGTAATCCTTGGAAAATCCCTCATAGCTTGAGCAGAGCTGATCTTCACTAAACTGTCAAAATTTAGGTGACATTCTTTTATGCCGTAACCAACTTTCACTAATTTGAGTCATAAGGCGCACACCTTTAGTACCTTTGATTTGATATATATTTCCTTTTGTCCTTGTTCCTGTAGCAATCAAAGTTCCAAAGTCTTCTTTTCTGATTTTACAGCCACCATCCTAAAACACAAGATTATATCCTCTACTGAACATTTGTCCTACACTTAGAAGATTGTACTAGAGGCCCTTGACATAAAGGACATTATCTGTATTGTGCTTTCCATCAAAACTTATTGAACCTCTTCCACAAATCTTAGTAGATGCATCATCTACAAACTTAACAAATCCTCCATCAAACTTCTCAAGCTTCACAAACTTATTCTTATCACCCATCATATGATTTGAACACCCACTATCAATTAACCAAAGATCTTCCTCCTCTCTTGCATGGAAAGCAATAACCAATTTGCTCCTTCAAAGTGGTGCCCTATCTCCAAAGTAATATCCTTCATACATCTTCTAGGATTAGTAGAATTAGTTCCAACATTCAAAGCCATGAACAAGCATTCATTACCATCATCATCCGGATAGTCAGACTCATCATCAGATATGCTATCATCTTCTTTAACATAATCACTTTTCTTGAATGATTTACCTTTGTTCTCCTTGTATTTGTCATTAGAAATTTTGATTGGACATTTAGAAGCATAATGACCTATCTTTCCACAGTTGAAACATTCAAAAGGTAACTTACCTCTATATTTTCCAGAGCCCTTTTCAACATACTCACAAAATTTGATTATACTTCATCAAAGTCATCTAAATCAGATTTAACATTCTTTTCTATCTTGCTAGCCTTAAAATTAGTTTCTTTTCATGCATCATCTTGACCAAATTCTCTTATCTCAAAATTAGTTAGAGTACCAAACAATTTATCCCTAGCATAATTATCCAGATCTTGAGTCTCTTCAATAGCAAAAACTTTAGCACTATAAGATTTAGGAAGAGTTCTTAGTACCTTCTTTACCACTTCCTTTTCCTCTAGTTCTCCACCAAGACCATTGATGGAATTGATAATTTCATCCACTCTCTGCATGTAGCTTGCAATATTTTCATCCTCTAACATCCTTAGAGATTCAAACTTGGACTTTAGAATCTACAACTTTGCTTTCTTGACCTTGTCATCTCCTTCATAGGTTCTTTCCAACTTCTTCCATATCCCATGAGCAATTTTTTAACTCATCACCTTCACTAATTCAGAATCAGAGAGATTGTTTAGAAGAACACTCCTTGCCTTGCCATTGGTTTCATATTCTTTAATCTCATCTTCATCCTTTAAACCATGTTTAGGTATAGTATACTTTTTGTCAACTATCTTCCATATGCCATATCTTAGTGAGACAAGAAAGCTTTCCATCCTGGTTTTTGAAAAAGCATAATTTGTTCCATCAAATACTGGGACCTCCATACCTTTCCTGTCCACCATCCAGATCTACCCCAAGCGGTTAAGCTTCTTCAGGGAACTTGGCTCTGATACCAATTGTTGGAATGCACACAACAACTGAGAGGGGGGTGAATCAGTTGTATGTTAAAATTTTAAACCCTTAAAATATCAACCACTTATAATGCATTAGTAGAATGTAAACATATGAAGCATCAATGAAAACACATCCAAACACATAAGAACACTAGATTTACGTGGAAAACCCGATAAGGGAAAAACCACGGTGAGGGTTAGCTCACAATATATATGAATAACAACATTAAAAATCAATACGCTCACTACCTAGAAGAAAGGCTCATTTCCAGAGAAAGGCTCACTACCTAGAAGAGAGAAGAAGAAGTCTATTATGAAGAGATTCACTATCTAAAAGCAACAGGAGAAATCCACCACTGACACCCTTTGCCATCTGCAATCTTTGGCCCACTACCTCCAACAACTTCTAGTACACTAACATGTAGACACCTTCTGCTTACTACATTCTGGAGTCATAATCTTTTAAGCTCACGCACAATTCACTATCCTTGATTCACATTCATATCATCTTATCTACTTTTCTCCATTCAACTTCATCTTGCATTTATACCATCTATAACCAAGACCTATCTCAATTAGGTCACTCCTAATGAAGCATGTGCATTACACACATGCAACGTTACTTAAGTAGGCACTAAACACTTCCATGGTGGAAAGAAGTGAAAGTGGACCATGTCAAGGGATAACCAGGACTCAAATTTGTATCATCAATTTTCTTATAACATCCACAATCCATGAGGTACCTCTACAAATAACATTAGCATGCTAGGTCAGCCAAGCCTAAGCTAACAATCACATCCATGCTTCTCCAAGTCCAAAAACATTATGCAGACTAGAGAGAGACACTCCATAGCACTCACACACCTTCCTAGAACATTCAACATAATCAAAATTATTTGCCACACTGCCACAACCACCTGAAACCAAGAATGTCTTCATTATGCACATCAAGATGCACTACCACTAAATACTAACACAAGAATTGAGCTTGCAGAGCAACCCATCATTAGAAACTTCAAGGGAAGATTGATGTAGAATATATAAGCACATTCCCAGATCCGCAGGTCACAAAATCTAAATGAAAAGAAATGTGGAGTAATCTCATTTCTCCTAGACGGTCTTCTTCATAGTCAAATACTCTGTCAAACACATCTACTTCTACACGATCTAGAACCTAAAATTTAGGATATAATATCTCTAAACACCTTTGATCAACACTTACAAACTACATAAGCATATCTTCAATTAGGAAGAAATGCAGAGCATTATACTAAGGGTACCTCTGTCATACTGCACACCTTTTTATCAAATTTTCTCAAAAGCACTTGGAAACCAAGTGAACCATCTACTGGGAGTTGACATCAATGACAACACTAGCAAGTTTCTAACAATGGAGTGTACTCCACTTGCACACTTTACAAGGAAGAAGGGATTGACCAAGGAACTCCTCCATGCCTATTTTGGGCATTATCTTCCCAAGGGTGGGATGACTACTCTACTCACCCACCTCACCCTACACATGACTCAATGGAAAACCTAGCGCAAGGTACTTGTTAACTCTCAAATGTGTATCTCCAAAAATCCTAGAAACTAACACCAATACCTAAGGCCAAGGAATGTCAACAAGGGGTAATGGGTTGGATTCATAGTTAGGTAGTGGCATGAATGACCAATGTGTGAGTGAGGGAAAGTCACTCCTTCTTTAGGATCTACTAGGCCAATAGGGCATTCCCTTAGGTTTACATAGGACAATTTTAAAGAGAAATAACTCAACTTGAGCCGATCTTACAAACAAACTCTACCCTAGTGTAATGAGAGACTCCTATGGTTACCACTATGTCTCTATGCAAGTTTATATCGTAACTTCCTTTAAGTAGATAAGAGCATCCATACACATGAAACAAAAGATAATAGCATGGTTATACCCGTACAAGTGAATCCACTTCTCTGAGCATATACATGTACATGATGAGAACATACTTTCATGAACCTCTAATGGTTTAAAATATTAGGACTGCAAAATATACTACATAAGTTGCTTCACTAGATCGTTCGAGCATGGAATACCCTAAAACTACTCCTACACTATTGAGAACAAGAGATGACATAATTTAAGAGTGAAGGTCTCTCACTAATCAAGCTAATGCTTTATCTACTAGGATGTAGAGTGAACATTCACAAAGGGAATAAAATAATCATAACTTGTAGTAGACTTAGGGATGCACATAGCAAAATCCATAAATATTAGAAACCCTACATATCAAGGCATGCTTACAAATCAATGGTTAAATTGAAAGAGCTCACAAGCATGAGAGAAATGATTTCTACAAGAGGCTTTTGCAACACTTTATAGCCTTTTCAAGCATACCCATCCTCACAACAAATATGTTGGCAAATGTGACATGAGTGTCACAACTCAATTTTTGAATTCTAAATTTGAAAACTAAACATAAAATGTATATTCATTTAAAATACAAATAATAAACAATTTAACAATGGATTACACTTAATAATTGGGGATAATATTTACAAATCCACTAAAGAGTGGAGGATGCATTATCATTAAAAAACAGAGAGTGGAGGATGCATTATCATTAAAAAAGAGAGTGGAGAATGCATTATCATTAAAAATGGAGAGGTGATGGAGAATGGACTTTTCTATAAATTGCCTAGAACTGTGAGGAAGAGGACCCCTCATCTTTGGGTTTGGAAGTACTAGACAAATCTATAAGAAGTTCTCCCCTTCATCATTTTGTTTTGAAAATTTGGATCTTGAATGTTTGTTGATAAAATTTAGATTTGAATTCATTTTGATGGAATGTCTTAAAATAATTACAAGTTGACAAGTGACACATTGTTGTGCTAAGTTTGATGCATAAAACAAAATTAATACTAACTATCATTATTTAATATAGCTTAATTATATGATTGGTTGTTTGCATTATCTAACTAGCCTAGATCAATGTAAAAGAGATGGTATTCCATTACAATTATATATATTTAGGCATTCCTGAGTTGCTCAAATTTTTCTGTCAAACATATTGTACGAGATAATTTATTTACAGTCCAAGCTTTCTGTAATAAATCTACACCTTACTCAAGAAATTGACATCAAATTCCATCCACACATAAGAAATTAATTACAATTTGAAATCATTAAAGAGAGAATTTGTGCATAAGTATTTGTGAGGAAAATTAATTGCAAATTGAAATCATTCAAGAAAGAATTGTGCGTAAGTTTTTTTTTAATTACAATTTGAAATCATTCAAAAGGGAAACTGTGCATAAATTTCAATGAAGGCTTGGTGATTGGAAGTGGTGCTTCCTGTGAGCTTTCCCACTCAGCGTGGGAGGCCAAGGGGAGGCCGCCCCTGCTGCTCAGCCTCTTTGAGGCATTCTGTTAAACAATTCATGTGACATGACTATGCTTCCATGTTTTACACGCATGTCTAGCAAGTCACCTGCAACTTTAACATCTAATATAATTCCCCCTTTGCCGTGTTACACCTTGCACCAAAGCTCTGATTTTGGCTTAGGTAGGGAGGACACTGTCAAAGGTTATGGAATCTCGCTTTACGCCTGTGAATTACTATTGCTTGAAAGTTTTTAAAAGCCTTTTCAACATATACATTTTGTGCATAACCTGCAATCATTGTATTCCATTAAGACATTCTATCAATCAACTCACGTGCTTTTTCTACAAGGGCAGTTGCAACCACAACCTTAGACAAAAACTCTTTATCCTTTACGCTTTTATGATGTCCATACCCTGTTCCAAAGCTCCGTGCAGACATTGAGGGTGCTATCGAAAGGGTGTGAAATTTAATTTTACATCTACAAATTGAATTTTCCTAAAAGTTTCTTATATTTTTTAACAAATCTATTTTGTGTCTATGCTGCAATTATTGCATTAGGCGATGCCTCTTTGAGGCATTTAGTCCAAAAGTTCATGTTCATTGTCTATTATTTCACGTTTTGCATACATGTCTACCATCGCACTTGCAACTCTAACATCTAACAAAATTCCCTCTTTCAATATGCTTAATGTATGTCCATACCCTATTTAGAAGCTGTCATCTAGCATAGGCAGGGAAGATGCTGCCAAAGATTGTGGAATTTGGCTTTACATCTGCCAATTTCATTTACTTGAAAGTTTTGATTTTAAAGCCTTTTAAACCCCCCCTGTTCTGCTTTGGTGGATGTCCTTACCCTGTTAGGAAGCTTCTCATAAATTAGGGATTTCATTTTATCATTATTACCGTTGAAAATAGTTAGATGATGTAAAAATTTAATGGGCATCGTAATATGTGAAATGTTAAAATATAACACAAATATATTCTTTAGAAGGAAACAAATGAAAACCAGTGTTTTGAAACAATTTCCCTAACCTCAAAATGTGATCAAGAATTCTCATTTGACCTAGAAGTCAACATTATTTACCATGGTTAGGAATTTTTAATTCTCAACTAAAGAAGTTGAGTTAGATTTGTGTTGGATAACTTATCCTATTATGAATACAAGCCTTAATTTGGATTTAATTGTACATATACGATTAAAATAATTATGCAATGAAATGATTTAGTATCCTACTCTTAGAACAAAGATTAATTTGATATGTGACTATACATCATTGTTTTACCTTGAATAAAGATCACTTGATGTATGACAAATTAACTATCATATCACCTTGGAAACTGAATGATTAAGTATCTTTTCTAATTTATGTTTAACATAAATGAATTAATATCTTCTGAAAATATGTTTACAATTGTTTGAATGTCGTTACTTTACTCTTCCTTATGTATATATGAATGGATCAAACATTTAGCCGTTTTCTTTACATGCAAGCAAAGAAGTTTAATTCTTCTCATTTCCTTATAAGCTATCATATATATTTTCTTTTCATCTAGATAGGTAAACCTTGTAATTAAACATCCAAACTCAAACATTCGCAGTGTTCGGTATTTACGGTACCTCTGGGTCACGTTTACAGGGAATGCCGTCACGTTGAACCAAGTACCTCACGCCTAACATAGCTACAACAACGACACCTAGGCACCATCCCTCTAAATCGTCAGGGAGTAATAAGGAACATGTCTAAGTTAAATCCGCAGGAAGGGAAAATCTCCTCGAATACCTGACAAAAAAGATTAAGAAAAAGAAAAAGGTGAGACTATCAAAAAAATGTTGTAGGACAATCAACGGGAAGACCTCATCGGGGAAATATGCGTGATAGGTAAATTATTCACACTTGAAAACTTAAATGCCAAACACTCCCGGGAGGTGTGTTTGCAATACTAGTTTCTTAGGAATTCTGTCTCTGTATCACTTGAGTGAATGGGCAGTCAGCGAAGAACTATGTACCAACCACAGTTACATAAACATAGTGCAAGACAAAACTACATGTTCGCATTCGTCGTGTAGATCGCATCTGTAGAGGGCCTTGATCCCGTGGATACAGGGTATGTAGGTAGTCTGGATGGCGAAGGATGCCCCCAGTACTCAGGTCCCTCAGATATAGGGTACTCTTTAATAAGCAACTTCATAATCTCAATCTCTAGTTAAAAGGTTATCTAGTTAACTTAAGAACTCTTCTAGTACTCAGAAGAATCCCCAGGGTGGATTACTTGTACCCGGCATTGCCGTAAACTGAGGTGAGTACAAGTTGATGTTATGTGTTCCCTGGTCGACATCCTCAGCACAGTGTCTAGGCAGACTGTGTTCCCCAGGAAGTGACTCTTGAATCTATATTGGTTCCGAGGGAGTCAGAAGTCTCTGGCTAGAGCATAATGATTCTTGTCCTATTTAGCCCAGTTGGCTATTGTGTTTACTATCCTGTATTGGATAGAGACTTGGTCTATTTGACCACTAGGCCTTTTGGCCACTGTTTGTTCTACCCGAATCAGGTAGTGATAAGGTCCGTTTGACCTGGTTCCGTATGAACCTATTTGCCCAAAGGATAGAAGAGCCCGGGTTGGCTTAAGAATGTTTCATTTTGGCTGAAATTAATGTTCCATTTTGAACATATGGCCCGTTTTGGCCAAAGTTTTTCCTGAGTACTAAATGAAAGTCTTGATATATCTCATAAGAACTTGTTAATAAAGTAAATTTTTTGAAAATTTGAGTTTGGATCAAGTGGGTCCTTACAATGAGAAACACAATAGCATTATATCTCCTAAATAATTTATAGTGGACAATAGTGTAGCATCGTAAATTGTGCTCGCTCACAATTTCACACTCTATTTGGTACTCACTTTAGTGTCCACTCCCTTAGTATGCTTTCCAAATGATTCTTTCACCCTTTTTGCTTATTCTATCCAAAAACTGAAAAAAGTACCTTAGCCTTAGCAGTTCTATGAGTCATCTAAACTTTTTGAAAACTGAAGTTGCATGGACCAAAGTGCTAAGTGCGGACGTCTATGCCATGCGCAAGCATCCTGATAGCATCTTTTAGTTTGTCAACCATTTCTAGAAGGTGCATTTTTACTTGCATGGAATTCTGATCTTTTCCTAATGTCTATCCATGCCCAAATATCTCATTTCCCTAATTTTGGGTCTCTTGCCTAGATTCTATAAAACCTTATCACTTTGCCATTCAAACCATGGATATCTCACACTAGCAAAGCTTCAATGAAATTGTTGTTCACTACCGGTTTTCTTGTGTTATTATTATTCCATGCCCATTATTTGTTGCAAGTCATTGAGAACAATCAATTGATGTGATTCACTTTCATATCTTGTGCTATTTGAAAGGCTCTCATTTGAGATTTCTATCCTTTAGAATAAAGTTCCATTTTGTTCCCTTATACAATAGTCTTCCAGTGAGATCCTTGTAATCTCTTTCTCAACCCTTTTTTTAATTCATCTAAATTAGTATTTATCTTACTATTGAATCTCATTTCTTTATTCATTTGATTATCAATATTGCAATATCATTTTGTCATTGCTCATCACAATTCTAGATGAACTTAGAATTCAAATCACACTCTTTTACCAATATTTCAATTTCTAGCTATTGTTGAGGTGGAAACACCAAAAATGGGGTTTGGTTGAGGCAAACCTCTATACAGCCCAACCCTTCTCTATTTATGATTGCAGGTTGCAAGAGAAAATATTTCAGACACATGAGCATTCGCATTCTCTTTTCCCTTCCTTGTTGATTTTGTTGTTTCACTCTTGTCTTACCATTCTTATCTATTTTCCTTATCTATTGATCTCTATGTAATAATTATCATGTTTGTTGTCAATAGGAATTCATCAAAATCCATACAGAACTATATAGATCAAATTTTCTAGTTTTCAATGTCGTACAGACTACAACACTAAGCATAGACATTTGCATCATATGTTTTTGTCCTGGGCAGTGAGGCTACACACCTAGTGCCAAGTTCCTCTTGATCTATTGTTTTCATTTTTGCATTCATTTATATGAATTATTGCTTCTATCCCTTTATTTCCTTTATTTTTTCTAGTCTTAGTTAGTTTTAGTTAACATTTCAATTTCAATTACAACAAAGGGATATAGCCCGGATAATCTTGCTCTTCATATTAGATAGTAGTAAGATATACATCTCTGATGGCTAATATCCTAAAGTGTAATAGGAATTTGTTTTGATTAAAGAGAGTTTAGTTAGAGTTACTTTTTCTATAACACATTTTAGTGAATCCAACGTGCTTGAACCACTTGAAACAGTAAAAAAAAATATTCTTTTTCTTCTTCTAAAACCAAAACTTCCTCTCTTGAAACAATTCTCCTTCTTCTAACCTTCAAATCTTAGAGTACTTGTGTGTTGCAAAGCTCTTAGTGGTTTATGAGCTTCACGATCCAGTGCTCTAACTCAGAATTCACTGTTCACAAAATCTTAAGATTATTCATGGCTTATCATGCTCTTGGTAGCTCTAGCTCCACACAATTGGAAATAGACATCTTTAGAGTCTAGCAACCTCTCTCCTCTTTATCTAACACCCCTACAATCCCTAGGCCACAATATTTTAGAGTGACTCTTGATACAAGCATGCTCATATCTAGTGTGCCCCAAGCCCAAATCCAAATGTTGGACAATCACCTGGCCAACTTTCAATATTTCTTAGGTACAGAGCACCTAGCCAGTGAGGCTGTCCTACTCATGGAGAACCTCTGAAAGTTGCTAACTAGTGATCCGCATGGCATGGATCTTCTATGTAGCTTAGCTCACATTGTGAATAACAATGTTCCATCACTATCTAAATGCCCATAAGCTATTGATGACTCACATTCAAACACAATGCAAGCTTAATTATCAGTGTTGATACTGACTTCTTCTATTTCCACTTTTACTTCTACAATCTCTACAAGCATTGCTCAATCATTGAATGCCAACACAACTTCTATTGGAATGGGAGGGAACCCTATTAATCAATATGGGTTTGTTCCCCCTACCTCCTCATTATCATTTACTTTTCCTATAGCTAAGCCCGGAACTTCTAAACCACCCAAAAACACCATTCCACTTGTTACCCAAACTCAATCTACTCATACCACAGATCCTATTATCACCCAACTCCTTCAAAATGTGATCTCCCTACAACAACAAATAGCCACTATGTCCACAAGTTCATCTTAGCCTACCATCCCATCATACTATACAAGAAGTCCATTATCCTTAGCCATTCTCATTTCTCCCCTTCCATAATATTTTAAAGCTCCATGCTTTGAAAAGTATACTAGTAAAGGAGATCCAAAAAACCATGTGTCAGCATTCACAACATTGTGTAGTGATATCATATTTCAAGACGCTCTGCTAGAAAATTTTTTCCCACGGTCTCTAAAAGACATCGTGTTGGATTGGTTATGCTCACTTCCTAATCACTCCATCACTTCTTTCCAACAACTTGTCAACCAATTTCCCCAACACTTTCGAGTGAATATTGGACCATAGGTCACATTCACCGATCTCATCCATTGTCACTAGGGAGTACAAGAGAAAGTGATTGAATTTATTGCCTGCTATCAGACCCTCTTTTCAAAGATACCTTATATGCTCCTAGATTATGATGTGTAGAAGGTTTTCATAGGAAACCTGTAGCCTTAGATAAGAGATAGATTCTGTTGATATGGTATTCCTTATTTACACATCTCTATACGCACTTTGTGACTACTAGCAGTCGATTAGTTAGTATGAGGGATCCTCATCATAGACTCCCACTGGGTAGTCTGATGCCCCTTCTTCATTTCAACACTACAAGAAAAAAATTTAATTAAAATAAATCCTTCCAATAGTGTTCAACAAGTAGTAGCCACCACACCAACCCAAGTGCTATGGCCCTCTCATCACAAAGTAAGCCAAGGACTTGGTAGTTCACTCCGCTCTTTGATTCCCTCTATGCCATCATCTAGAAACTTTTAAATAATAAACTCATCCAATTTCCACTTATCCATGATCCTATAGACAACACAAAACCCCTATCTCCTTTTGTACCGAAGGCTTTTTGTCAGTTCCACAGAGTAAATAGACATGAAACTGAAAGATGCATGTGTCTTAAACATAATGTGTAAGACCTCATTGATTAGAATATCATCTAGGTCTCTAGAGTGAATCATAAAGAGAATAAATCTATTGCTCCTCCTAACCAAAACCTCTAGATATACACAAACCCATTGCCTCATTATTCCACAAACCTAATTGAACTTCCCTTTGATCTTGTGGTTACTACCATGTCTGTTGACGACCCTACCACCTCCTTAGCCAACCTGATTAACATGGTGGACAATCACCCTCACCCTATTCAAGTGTGACCCGTTCTCGAGCCAATCATCTCTTTCACCCCCATTGATGCACCCATGCACATATATGATGGAACTCTATAAATTTTTGTAATCATCAATGAAAATCCCACCAAGGGCCTACTAATTAACCTAGTGTGTATGGTAAATGTAGTCACAGAGGAATTCTTATATGTACATGAACTGTATTAGGACAATTACAAGAAATTGGAAGTCCATATAGGGCAAATGATGGGTCCTCTCACTGTACTTTAGCTTCACTCACCCTTTCTATCCAAGTAGGACCAAAACTCCTAGACGTCCCATTCTCCATCATTCCCACTTCTGACCAATTTCATGTGAAGTTAGGCCATCCATGGATTTCTTCCATGAGAAGGGCCCCCTCCATAATCCATAAGTGCTTGACATTTCCCCATGATGGACATGTGCACACTATTTACCATAGTGGGTTCAAGCCTCTCACATTTAGAGGAAACTTCTCCTTGGATTACTTAGGCTAACAATAACTGAGCCATTACAACCTTGCAATGATTTTTTACTTTTATCATATCAGAAATTCAAAGTGAACCACATAAATTAGCTATCTGTCAGTGCCTCCTCTTCAACCCAACCGACTACTACCCTTGAGGTCCCTCGATCTCTAGTAGTTGTTTCTGCCCCTCCTCCAGCCCCACAGGCAGACAAGGGCAAGAAGCCTGAGTCAATCAACCTCCCTTGACCTCAAGCATCTAACATTTATGCAGATGTCCCACCTCCAGTGTCTTACCCAAGACCTAGAGGTACACAACCCATAAAATCCAGACCTTCCAAACCTTCAGCAGTTGTTCCTGTTCCTCCTACCTCTTCAGAGACTTGAGGAAAGTAATCCATGGTGTGAGATTCTTCCCCTCTTGTCCCTCAATATTTAGTGTTAGCCTCTATTCCTCTAACTCCTTTGGTGGGTCAAGAAAGGTAGCCCATATTAAGAGACCCCTCCCCGGTAGTACCCCAGCCTTTGATGGTTCCTTCTCTTCCTCCGCTTGCTCCTGGAGTGATGAAAGAAAAGGATCCCATGTTGGGAGACTCCCTAGTTCCTCTTATGGATGCTTTGGGCTGCACTAGCCATAACCAACTTGTGAGAGATCGCAAGAGACACCATCATGTTGCAGCTCATGAGTGTACAGAAGGGAATAAACCCCTTACCTCTCCTAGGCAACCGATCCTAGACTTGGCCCCATTGCCTCAACTTTCTGTACTGTCTCCCCAATGTGATTCTCTCCCATCACCCACTATTTCCTCTCCATTGATTCAGTCAAATGTCAGCATCACACCTAGTACCACTATGTCAGAGCCAGTCCCACTGCAACGCACCTAACACTAGGTGTTCACTAATGTCTTGCGCCTCACTACCATTGACATTGAAATTCCACCACCACTACCTAAATGCAAATGTAAGCATTATCCCACCCCACCCTACCACAAGGCCAAGCACATCTCACTCTTACCATTGCCGAGTCCTTTCACTTCATCCATTTTAGATGTGGAGACCTCTACTCCACTAGTGGCCACCAATGCTCATGATCTCACTGTTAGCATTGAACGACCATTGATTGTCATCCATTCCGATAGTGACCCTGATCAATCTTACCCCAAGGAAGATGTATTGAGTCCTCGAAGGAGATACAATCTTTGTCCTTGATCTTCACACAATTGATGGATCTCGCCTTTGGTGAGTTGCGACAGGATCTTCCTTTGGTTGTTGATCCTCTGCATGATGAACCAGGTGCTATGCCCAATACTACTCTTAATGTGGTCCCTCTAATGCCCTATCCTCCATCGCTATATGATGAACAAGATTGGGAGGCTGATGACCTACTAGAGCCTAATCCTTGAGTGTAGTCCCTTCATTCATTGATTATTATTTGTGGTTTACCTGTGTGTTTTGTAATCCTTATAACTAAGTATGGTGTGACTGATTGTTTATTAGCTCTCCCTGGAGGACCCTTGATGCCTTTGTAGGCACATGGATATAGGGGGAATGAAAATGTTGTGACATTCCTCTAAATGAAAATAGATATGTTTCTACATTCTTCTCTATGTTGTACTTAAATTTTTCCACATTTTGGGGATGATGCAAAGCATTAGATAATTTAGCATCCTTCCATGTTGAACCAAAAATTTTATTTGTCTTCTTGTGACATTATTCCTCTGTATTCATAGTTCTACATGCCTAGGAGGATGATGACAATTACAAAAATTGTACTACACAGATCATACTATGTATTGTACTAACTCTGAAGCACATAGATCCATTTGTGTTTTGTGATGTTGCTTGTTTTATGTGACACCTCGTTGTGTTGCTTGATGTCATGCCATGTGATGAGTCTAGTTTGTGACTCAATTTTGTTAGAATTTATTATCCATTTGTTGTAGTTATCATGGACTTTGGTACCTAGATCTTGATCTTTTCATGATATTTCCTCAAAACCATAAGATATTGGGCATAGGTTATTTCCTATAATTTTTAATAACATTGACATGCTATATGAACTATCTATGTTAATTTTACATGTGGATTAATGAATGTTACTCTAAGATAGTTACAGATATGCAATTATTGTGCGTACTAATATTGTTATGTAGATATAATTAGTAGCCTATAAAATCAAGGAAGATTCTGTCAGTTGGTTACTCACCATCAAAGTCAACAAGATGCTCATTCAAATGTCAAATGGAGGGAAGATATCTGCCTTGTAACTGGTCTTAATTGCTTGTTGAGTGAATATAGGAGTTACTGTTGTGCTAGATCTGCGTTAAAGCGAACATGCTTGACCAGATTCCACACATGCATAACCTCCTCTCCACTTTCTATGCTTTCCCTAAAGTGGCATCCTCCTATTCTGTTGGAGTTGACCACCTTATTAGGTAGTTGGTTTGTTTCTTTTCTTTCTATAAATAAGACTCAGATGCTCTTTCAAAAGGGTTGATTAATCTGAGGTTGTACTCGCATTATTAAGTTTTTCAGTAATACAGCTATGTTGCTTGTTTGTACTCATGTTTTCCAATGAATAAAATGAAGTTATAAGTTTGCATCTCTGAGTTTACATTTGTCTTAAGGGATACTCATCCAAGGGGACCCACTTGGTGAGCATTCCATCCTTTAGTTTAGTTGTTATTTTCTGTTAAGCAGTTAGTTAAAATCTGGCACCGTATGTTCCTGCAGCCACTAGAATTCCATTCTGTGTTTGTTCCTGTGGCCAAAGCAGACAGAGTACTTTCCTATTTGTTTGCCTAGATTTTCATTTTCTGTCATGCACTTTGTCTTAGTATAGTTGTTGGTTGATGTTCAGCATTTATGTTACTTCTTTCCAAGCAATTAACTTTCAGCATTATGTCTTTCTTAGTCATAGAATGAATGTGGCTACTTTGGAATCCCTAGTGTACATACTATACTAACCTATTTCAAGTTCACATCCTTGGGTTGACAAGTTAAATGCACCTTCATAGTGATTAAGATAGCTATTTAGGTTAGATGTTCAATCTCTGAGTCACAGCTTTATGGGCTTAATTGTTAAATCATTATAGGAGACCAACACCATGCTTACACAAACCATTGTGTATCATGCCTACAACATTGCCTTGTTTTTCTTTCTTGGGGGCAACCCCTTCATGAAGTAGCTCTCTAGAACATATCCTCTAGGCATATGATTCCTAAAATCTCTCATGCCTTTTTCCCTCCTTTTACCTTAAAATAAATTTCTCCTCCATGATGTAAGCAATTATTTTAAGGTGGGGGCATACATTTGCTATCTATTACTCTTAATCACACACCACATCGATGGTATGCTCTTTGCAACACTTTTCATAGCATTGGTGGTCCTAAGTAGACGCACTTGTTTAGACTGACCACCTTTATCATAATTACCTAGCAAACAACTAATTTTTCTAGTCATGTAATCTCTGATACTGTTTGACATGTAGCTCACCTAGCAAAGCATTGCTATTCTATAATACTTCATCTGCTATCAACATTTCCTATAAGCCACCTAGAAAACAATGAACTTTGCTAGCTCTAGTGAATTATGGAAGCTTTTCAGTATGGTTCCTAGCAAAAAAAAGAATTTTATAGCTCTAGAACCATACCCTTCCTTCCTTTCTGTGTGTTTACATTAGAGTAATGTGCATTATACTATATTGTTTGTTAACCACAAGGATTATGGAAAATAATATTGGGTCTAATCCTACTTCTCATCAGCTTTATATACATATATACATGCACATCTGACATTTGTTTCATGTGCAAATTTTTGGCCTAACATTGTGGTTTTGCAGAATCCTAAGCTGGGGGCTTCATCTCTCACTTGGCAACATTCTACATCCTCTGTAGTACTTCGGTAAAATGTTTGCTTTTATGTTATTTACTTTCTATACATTAGCTTGCATATGCTTGTAGTGTCATACACCTGCTAAAGCAGGGCATTGTAAATTGTGTTGGCTCACAATTTCATGCTTGATTTTATACTCACTTTAGTTTCCACTCCCTTAGTATGCTTTCCAAATGTTACTTTGACCCTTTCTTCTTATCCTATCCAAAAACTAAAAAAAGTGCCTTAGCCTTGGCAGTGCCCTAAGTCATGTCTAAACCTTTTGAAAAGTGAAGTTAGATGGACCAAATCACCAAATGCGGACGTTTATGCCATGCGTTGGCATCTTGATAGTGTTTTTCAGTTCATCAACTATTTTTAGAAGGTGCATTCTATCCATGCCCAAACGACTCATTTCCTAGCTTTTTAGCCTCTTGCTTCTTCTATAAAACCTTGCCACTTTACCATTCAAACCGTTGAACTCTCACGCTAGTGAAGCTTTTCTGAAATTGTTGCTCACTACCATTTTTATTGTGTTATTATTATTCCATGCTCATCATTTGTTGTAGGTCATTGAGAACAAGCAATTGATGTGTTTCACTTTCATATCTTGTGTTATTTGAAAGGCTCTCATTCAATATTTCTATCCTTCAAAATAAAGTTCCATTTTGTTCCCTTATGCGATAGTCTTCCAGCAAGATCCTTGTAATCTCTTTCTTAACCCTTTTGTCAGTTCATTTAGATTAGCATTTATCTTACTATTGACTCTCATTTCTTTATTCATTTGAGTATCAATATTGCAATATCTTTTTGTCACTATTCGTCACAATTCTAGACGCACTTAGAATTCATAGCACACACACTCTTTTATCAATATTTTAATTTTTGGTTGTTGTTGATTTGGAAACACCATAAATGGGGTTTGACTGAGGCAAACATCTATACAACCCACCCTTCTTCTCTATTTATGATTGTAGGTTGCGAGAGAAACAATTTCAAACACACGAGTGTTTGCATTCTCATTTCCCTTCCTTGTTGATTTTGTTGTTTCACTCTTGTCTTACCATTCTTATCTATCGATCTCTATGTAATTGTTATGTAGAAAGAGGGGGAAGATGGGATTGATTTGATGATATGCCTAAATCCTCCTTCCACTACACACATTCAAGGACATTTAACTGAGTTAAATCACAACTTTTGCAAGAGAATTCACCTATAGGTTGGTTGTCAATTGCAATGATACGGAAATTTAGAAATTGATGATTAATGTGTTAATTTAATGCCCAATCATGCTTAAAACACTAAATATGCAAAATTGTAAACAAAAAGATGAATTATGACAGATGCTTGCACACAAAAACAATAGACAAAGATTAATTACTAACCATTTTTTGAAGCTTGGGATACTGAATAGTCGAGGGCAAAGGGACTAGTGCCCAAGCCCAAGGTGGAAATTTCTTTGAGGGATTTTAGACTCCTTCTGGCACTAATGATCCTTGTTCAGATAATTTTTAGGTCTACAACTCTGGAGGGCACAGGGACTAGTGTCCAAGCCCTGATAATGCTCTTTTCTGCTTCTTTCTTTTGGATTCAGAATCCTTATCCTTTGCAACACTCCTCTGTAACTCTGCTTTGCGAGACTCAATACCTATAACCTGCAATCACAAGGAGAGGGGTTGGGGGTTGTGGTGTTTAGGAGCTTGCCTGAGTCAAGCCCTAGAATGGCATTCAAGCCTTCCAACACTGTTGTTTGATAAAGAGTGTATCCCTGCAGGATAGAGGCAAAAACAAATTGATAAATGATTGATTCAAACACAAATAGATATCACCTCGGAGGTGTAGCTCACATGTAGATGAATATCCTTCACAATATGAGAAGATGAAGCCAAATTTGTATAACAAACACAATAACAACACAAGTCTGCTCTGCAATAATGAATGCTTTGAATGCTCTAAAATCATAAGTTTTCCAAAGTATCATAATCATCTTCTAGTTTACAATTGAAACCCTAAACATGCATATATATGCCTTCCCGCTACAAATTTTGTAATTCAAACTTAAGATGTCAGTAATGGAACCTTTTAATGGTCACAAAACTGAAATTCAAATTTGGGACCCACCTAAAATAGGGCAGGACTAGGGTGCGAGAACCCAAGCTCGTGGGTCCTATTTTAAGGTAGGGTCAAACTCAACAATGTCCCTCAAGCCCCATTGGACATGTGTTTTAGGTCATTTTGTCTCGGGAGTTAAATCTAGCATGCAAGATGCAAAACAAGGGACCCGAGAGCTAAACTTAGGAGGTAAAAGTCATAGGGGGACATTTTACGACATAACATTTAGCCCCTACTTTAATGTATGTATGATCTTATGACCCATACATGCATTAAAGTATAGTCAAAACATAGCAAACACGCTAGGCACTTGAAGCTAATGTATACACAAAGATTGAGGAACTATCTCTAGCCCCCAGTCTTAGATAGACACTAAAGAAAACACATCGCAGACATGCCAAACACAGAGAAGACAACAACAGTCATGCAAGGCATAGAGAATATAGTATAGAAGACACGCAAAACATGATGAATATAGTGAATGCAGTGATTATTTCTTTTTCCTTTTCATATATATAAATGAATGTAGATACATGGAAAGTAAAAATACAACACACAACCCCAAAATATAGGAGGGGCATTTTTCCACACTCTTGAGGCTACATATGGGGGAGAAGACATGCAATACAAATCTCAGAATGTAGGAGGGGCATTTTGCCATGCTCTTGAGACTACACTTCAGAACAAGCACGCCATACAAATCCCAAAGCATAGGAGGGGCATTTTGCCATGCTCTTGAGACTATACTTGGGAAGAAACATGCCATACAAAGCCTGAGTGTAGGAGGGGAATTTCACCACACTCTTGCGACTCCACATGGGGGAAAACACACAGAATACATGAGTGCCGTATAGTATGCCAAAGACATACTATATATCTTAAAAATAGAAAACAAGGCAATGGGGGGAACTTATTTCTAAGCCCCCACCATCTCAAGCATGCTATAGGCACACCTGACAATTGGGCTTATGCCACAACAACCGCCAAAGACACACTTAAGGGAGGATACACTAACCCTGCCTACTCGGAGAACTTTTGAAATAAAAAGGATGTGCACTAGTTCAAGAGATACACCATCCCCACCTCTGCAGAGGGCTTTTGAATAAAAGGATATGCATGATATCCCGCCTCCACAGAAGGCTTCTTGATTGAAATATAGAATAAAGATGTGCACTTGTGTCGGAGATAAAACATCTTACCTTTGTAGAGGGCTTACAAACACACTTCATTAGTACTAAAATCATCAGACAACTTACCTTATATACCCCCACCTTAAGGTGGCTGATATTGTGTACTAATATCAAGCACATTAAGGTAGAGAGAAAACACACAAGGGAACAAGAGCTTTCACAAAACCCATGCCCCCAAAGGTAACATGTGTTCACAATTACTAAATGTTCCCACAAACACACACTTCTTAATCTAAGCAATGCATGAAAATAAAGAAGCCAAGGCTACACAAACGGGTTCAAGTTTGAGTATAGCTGTGGGGCTTATACTGTAGGCATCTCAGAACCAAGTGTAACAACAAGGCGAAACACCCAAAACAATCAAAGTGCATGGAGTAGATGTATTGTTATGATTTGTTAGCTTGATAAGACTACATCAAATATCACATGGAGTGATTCTACTAGCTAAGTGTTGGATATATATAAATCAACCTCGTCTTCATATATGGGCTAGGTCCATTTTTGCTTTACTTGCTGAAGGAACACATGGTCCGTATTAGTTAATGTTTGTTTTTCGTCATCCACCAACTAGGTAGAATCGCTAGAAGAAGGTAAACAATAAAATGAGAGAGAACAAGTGTCTTAGGAACAATCATGTAGGAGGATGCCCCCAGGTCATCAAATGCAATGCTATGCTCCCAAGACACAACACACAACAATAAAAATAGAGGAGAAGTAAAATAGAAGAATGATGATACAAATAGAAGAATGGCCACAACAAAGGCACTCTCCTAGTATCCTTGACCTTACAAGAGTATCAAGGGTCATCCAAGGAGGCCTAAACAATAGGTAACACATCATGGGGGGAACACAACACAAGAAGGGAGGTCACATAAACAAGAAAATGATGCTATGACATAGGTGACCATCAGGGTTAGAAATACTTACCTGTTGCACAACTAAACTAGCAATTATCGACAAGCAAATCATCATCTTCCCAATCTCAAATGCGAGAGGAAAGAGGTACATAAGGTACAACGAACAAACTTTTGTCATTATTCTTAATCTCTTTTCCTTTAAGTTTTTCTTTGCTTGGTTCAATGTTAGGTGGAATGTTTTCTTGTTGAGTTGCATTTCATTGGGCAAAAGCTTGTCTTCTCTTCCTCCTTTCTCTTGCTTGTCTATTCCTTCTTATCTTATTGCTTATATCTTCAAAAGTAGTTTCACATTTCTCCATAGGTTTTGTTGTCTCAGAGGAGGAAGCTTGTTCAAATCTGATTTGTCTTGATGAAGTACTTTGTTTTCCACGTCTCACTCTCAATCCTTGTAAGGATGATAGAGGAGGAACCTCAGCATAGAGTCCTTTACCTTTCTCTCTAGGAAGTTCTTCTGATGTGGGTTGTTCTTCATTTATTGCTTGTTGAATAGAAGGTTTGGCCACTCTAGATAGAATTTTTGCTTTTTATTGTCTATATGCTAAGAAAGGTTGATCTCTTCATGGCCCAAGTTCTCTATCAGGTCGTGGACAAAAGTAATCAAGAGTAAAGTTCTTTTCCATAACCATGGGTTGCCATGTATTACGATGAATAGTACACACTTGCCCATGTAAAGGAAATTTGATACATTTGTGAATAGTTGAGGGGATAGCTTTCATAGCTTTGAGCCATGGATCTCCTAGTTTTATATAGAAGAGGTCAGATAAAGGGATGACATCAAATAATTGATCCATGACTTTATCATATACCATAACCAATAAGGATATCTTCCCAAAGGTAGGCATGAAATCTCTAGTATGTGTCTTAATCATTAAATCCAAAGGTCAATAAGAATCTTGTATCAGATCATGTGAGAGAAGGAACTCTTCCATTACCACATTAGTCATGCAATTAGGATATATAAGTGTACCATGTACGGGAATCTCCATCACATTCACGGTGATGTAAAGAGGTCCTTCAATATTAGCCATTGTCTTGTCATGAGGTGTGAATACTATTTCAAGTTCAGGGGTCTTTCTTTTCAAATAAGGTCTAGGAGGGAACCTAGCATTGTTGTTTCAATTAGAAACCATATATGTTTTCAAATGGATTCAAGATCTGATTTTAAAAGATTTTGATATATATGCTATGACATGTATGCAAAACTATGGATGTTTATGACCTAAAATGCTTTATTTTTTCACTTTTTTCAATGCAAATGCCTAAAATAAGTAGTGTTGTGATAAAATTGCAAAAGGGTAGAGAATTAAATCCTCATTATCAGTTCAATAATGCAGCAATATATTTCACAACACACCTATCATGCAAATATAGATGAAGGATGAGTCAAAATCTAGTGAAAATGCCAGGATTTGAAACCCTAATTATGAAATTAAGGCATGCAACTATGAAAAATGATGTATGAATGAAATATAATCAGATTTATGACATGAAATATCTTAGAACAGATCTAAAAATTATGTCACAAGTCCTACAATGCTCAATGCAAGTGCAATTTTAAGGAAAAATGAATGAATATGGTAGTTTTTGTTGAAATTGACTGTGAAAATGCAAAATTTGAGATGTAAATGCAAAAACACACTATGATGAAACACTAAGATCAGAAATAAGTCCTAAAATAGTGTTTAAAGGAGTAGTAAAATCTGAAACAAGATTTTAACTACAAACTCTAACTATTGCCAAGACTAGGTTATATGAAAAATGCACAATTTTAAGCAAATTTTAACAATTTAAACATGAAAATGCTAGGAAAATGATTATAAAATGATGTACTACTGTAATTTATATCAGATCTGATGTGAAAATCAGATATTAGATGAAAATTCAATGAAATTAATAAAAACTATGTCAAAATGCAAGCCTAGGATGTCAACTTTTCTTAATTTTTTTTGTAGATTTTCAAATGCAATAAGATGAAAATGTAATTAATGAATGCAAATCTGAAGTACAACACTGAAAAAGGTGCAAAATTCAATAAAAATATGGGTTCACCAAAATGTTATATAGAAAAAGGGGGAAGATGGGATTGATTTGATGATATGCCTAAATCCTCCTTTCACTACACACATTCAGGGACATTCAACCGAATTGAATCACAAATTTTGCAAGAGGATTCACCTATAGGTTGGTTGCCACTTCTAATGATAGGGAAATTTGGAAATTGATGATTAATGTGTTAATTTAATGCCCAATTATGCTTAAAACCCTAATTATGCAAAATTGTAAACAAACAGACAAATTCTGACAAATGCTCACACACAAAGATAGTAGACAAAGATTAGTTACTGACCATTTTTTGAAATTTAGGATACTGAACAGTTGGGGGCAAAGGGACTAGCACCCAAGCCCAAGGTGACAATTTCTTCGGGGGCTTCTGGACTCCTTCCAACACTGATGATCCCTGTCAGATGATTTTTAGGTTTGCAACTCCGAAGGGCACAGGGACTAACACCCAAGCCCTAACATTGCTCTTTTCCACTTCTTTCTTTCGGATCTAGAATCCTTATTCTTTGCAACACTCCTCTGCAACTCCACTCTGTGAGACTTGATACCTATAACCTATAGTCACAAGGAGAGGGGTTGGGGGTTGAGGTGTTTAGGAGATTGCCTTAGTCAAGCCCCATAATGGAATTCAAGCCTTCCAACATCGTTGTTTGATAAAGAGTGCGTATCCTTACAAGATAGAGGATAAAACAAATTGATAAATGATTGATTCAAACACAAATAGATATCACCTCAAAGGTGTAGCTTGCATGTAGATGAATATCCTTCACAATATGAGAAGATGAAGCCAAATCTGCATAACAAACACAATAACAACACAAGTTTGTTCTGCAATAATGAATGCTTTGAATGCTCTAAAATCATAAGTTTTCCAAAGTATCATAATCATCTTCTAGTTTACAAATGAAACCCTAAACATGCTTATATATGCATTCCTGCTACAAATTTCATAATTCAAACTTAAGATGTCGGCAACAGAACCTTTTAACGGTCACAAAACTAACATTCAAATTTGGGACCCACCTAAAATAGGGTAGGACTAGGGCGCAAGCACCCAACCCCCTGGGTCCTATTTTAAGGCAGGGTCAAACTCAACAATGTCCCTCAAGTCCCATTTGACATGGGTTTCAGGCCATTTTGTCTCGGGAGTTAAATCTAACATGCAAGATGTAAAACAAGGGACCTGGGAGCTAAACTTAGGAGGTAAAAGTCCTAGGGAGACATTTTACAACATAACAATAATAATTATCATGTTTTCTGTCAACAAGAATTCATCAAAATATGTACATAACTATACAAATCAAAGTTTCTAGTTTTCAACATCATACAGACTACAGTTTTAAGCATAAATGTCCACATCACATGCTATCGTCCTGAGCAATGAGGCTGCCCACCTGGTACCAGGTTCCTCTTGATCTATTGTTTTCATTTTTGCATTCATTTATTTGAAATATTGCTTCTATCCATGTATTTCCTCTATTTTCTCTAGTCTTAGTTTTAGTTTGTAACATTTAATCATTTCAATTACAACAAAGGGATATAGCCCGTGACAAGGTGTTGTTGTACCTCATCATTTAATCTATTTTCAGATGTCAAAATCCAAGGGCTGTGTCCTCAGCTGTCTGCAATTAGGGATTCTATAGTTACCAGTTTCCCTAGCTAATCTTAACAACCTCTACTAATTTGAAGAGATTAATCTATCTACTTACTGGGAAGGCTAAAAATAGAGTTAAATAGGAAGTTACTTAAAGCAATTAAAAAAATAGTAACATGCATCTATCTATCAAAATCAATAAATACTTTTCACAGCAAAATCTGAAGTAATAAAATGGTGGTACTGGCCTTCTACCTTGGTGGTGAGAGTGGGCCCTTGCTCCACACCCTTGGGGCTGAAGGCTACAGTAGGGAATCAGCACAAGAGAAGAAGATCACAACTAAATTCAATCCAATTCCATTCGCTTTGCATTCATGAAAAATATTGATATCACAGAACTGAGATTACTAAGAATCAAAATAAATCAATCATTGTATATCTCTTCTGCTATTTCTATAAGTATATATGAAAATGAGTGATGACATATCACTTATCTTATCTACCAGTTCTTCTATGAGATGACATCCATCTCTTTATTACACTAGCTATCTAACTATGGAAAATAATCATGTAATAAAAGTAGACTGAGTGGAATAGAAGTCCACTCAGAATTCTAAGTTTGAGTCTTAATACATTTGGGCAGCGAGGCCCTGAAAAATGGGTATTGAATCAGTTCCATCCGTAACTCATGCAAAAACTTTATAAAGATAAAAACTCTAGCAGTTAACTAAAGATGACCCTTCACCACTCAGGTGATGATTTGAGGGAAATAAGGGGTATTACGATCACTGCTGAGAGTGCCTGATCAGCAGCTTATGTTGGAAATATGCCCTGCTCTTAGGAGGTGACGGAGATATCTGTCCCTGTCTACAGCTCTAGAGATATGATTGTAGCTCCAGAGATGTCTATAGCTCTGGAGATGTCTATAGCTCTAGAGATACCATTGTGGCCTTCTTTGTTTAGCTCTGGAGAGGCTTTCTCTTTCCATCAAAACTTCTGGTGTCGTGGTATTCTGGTATTGTCTCCAGAGATCATTGAAGACTATCTCCGGAGATGCATAAAATTGTTGTTCCTGGCATCTACACCTGTTGATTCAAAAAGAGAGAAGTTTCTGCATTTTTCCATCAATTCCATGCACATTAATCCCTCAATCAGAAATTATGATTTTAAGTAATCTATCTCAATTAATCATTAACTAGAACGATCTTGCTAGCTTATTTGGGTGCAGACGTTAAGAAAGATGGGATCAGGAAGGAGAAAAAGAGAGGTAAAAAGATGTATTTCATGGGTGCAACTTGGCACTCATCATCCCCCCATACCTAAGGTTTGGCAAGTCCCCCTACTTCTCATAATATGGATTTATTCTGGGGAAGTAGCTTGTCAGTCAAGCTATAATCTTGTGCATAGGTAGACCAAGTTGTGCAGTTGGTATTACCATTGCCTCTATATTGATCAACCTGCTTCATCCAGTCCTGTAATTTCTCATCTTCCATCTGTTCAGCCCAAATAGGAAGTTGCTCAATTATGAGAGGGGGCCTGAACCATCCACCTATCCATTCCTGCTTATGGTTATCCATCATTTTGGATATTAACTTTGCTTTTCTCATAAATAATCTTAAATTTGTAGGGGTGACCACCTCTCTCATTTTCTACTCTGAGGTCGAAACATTCCATCTTTTCTTTACTATGGCAAGTACTAGGTTTGTTGAACTATTCATGAAAAGACCAAAATTGATGTAGCATTCTTGCAAACTTTTTAGGTATAATGGAAAAATTTTGTTCTTACTCTTAGGGTGATAGATATAGGACCCGAATTGGACCTTAAAAGCATTGGGATTGGGACATTCCTTCCTGATGAAGAAATCTGTTTCCATATCTTTCTTGAGATGATCTTCCATTCGTTCATTCCAGATCTGATGATTCCTCATTAGGGACATAAATGCTTTAAGCTATCATTCTCCCACAAAATGACTAAGAATGAAGGTTATATCATTAACACAGAAACCATGCAAGTACAATTCACATAGGAAATTCTTGTCCTCATCATTACTCCTTGTATATGCTGTCATGAGTCCTTCTACTGTCTTTGTATCCTCAACCAGGTCAGATAGGATTAAAGAGAATTTCCTCTATAGGACTCTTTCTTGTAAGAACATAGAATAGCTGGCACTTGGAGGCCTATAGGATAGAATTTCTGAAGAAAGGGAGGCCATTTTAATGATCTTGCCTTCCAGAGTTTCTATTCTTTTTGTTTTGGTAGTGACTGCCCTTTGTAATTGCAGCATAGGCTTGGAAGCCTCATATTCTCTACACTTCTTCTCCCAATGGAACAAGGCCTTAGGAATGTCAATGGGGATTGGACCCACATATGCATCTATTTGTATTTCCTGCTCATTGGTTTCCCTTGGGCCAACCAACTCTTGAATATATTCCTCGTGGTCATCTAGTTTGTTGTTGGCCCAAGTTAACTGTCTATCATGGCTATGTATCTTCTCAATCAATGCTACCATTATTGTGAAGCTATTGTCTCTAGCCATGGTGAGTTCAGAAACAATTTGTGCTACTTCTTTCTCTTTTTCTTCTAATAGTTTGACTGGCTCAATTTTATGGGCCTCCAATTTTGCTTCTTTCTCAATTTTTTGGGCCTCTAATTCTACTTCTTTCTCCTGGATGATCTTGTTTTTGCTTTGGAATTCTATTTGTAGATTTTCAATGACTTGTTTTTACACCATTTCTATCTCTATTCTGACCTTCTTGAGGTCAGTAATAATTAGATTCTTCACCCAGAGTAGTCTCTTTAGGTTTTCAATTTCTTCTAACATTTGTTGTTCTTTTGAAATTTCAACATCCTCTTGATCAGAGGGATGAGAGAAGGTTTCTGATTCTGCTTCTGTTGCTATTTGCTGATCATTAGGATTTTCCATGGCCATCTGCCCTGCACTGTCAATTGTACCCATTTGCCCTATTTCATCTTTTTCTGCCGACTGCCTGTCCTGTGGGTCTTCTTGGGGTTCCTCTGCTTTTGCTGGCACCGATGAAGGCCCAGTCTTATCCTCATATGTTCTAAAACCCAAGAGTACCTCAGCTAGGAGAGAAGCATCTTTCTCAGCTTGTGAGAGCTATCTTTTCCTTTTGCTTCTCCATAGCAGAGGTGGGGCAGGTGCCTCCGGAGCAGGTCTCTCATCCTCAGAATCTAAGGAAATAGTAAGAGTTTGTCTATGTTCTGTCTCTGGAGCACATGATGGTTCTGAATTGGACTTGACCCTAGATGAACAGATGGTGCTGGGGAAACTTCTCTTTGTTTTCTTTTCCTAACTAGAGGGATCTCATATAAATCATGGGATGGTTCTTCAGCCCAGGTTTTCTCTGCTTTCTATCCTGACCTCTCCCCTGTTAATTCCTTAGGGAAAGATTCCTTAGTTAGAGTCATCTTTCTCCTAATTGATCGAGTCATATATATGGTTTATTTAGGAGCAGACTCTGTAATTTCTTTGCCTTTCTTCTTTTTATCAGGAACAAGGGCTGCAGATGAAGTTGCCTCCTGTCAGGACTTTTTTCCTCTTTGAACAGCTATGGAGGAGGCTGAAGGCTCAGTTTCTTCTTCTTGGTGAGTAGGATAACTCTCACCTCCTGGCTGTGCCATCTCTAGTCCTCTGTCCTAGGAATTCTATTCAAGAAAGTTTTGCCATAATTCCTCCCCATTGGCCTGAGACAGGAAGTGGTGTTTGACTACTAGAAAAATGAGGCCATGATGTTTCATGGGACCCTTATTTTCCTGATATTTTTCTGTAGTTGCCCTGATGGCAGAATATAGGAAATTAGGAATGTTTATGCTAAACTCAGGGTGTGCATTCTCATGCCTTAGAAAAATCAGCATTTTCATGATTGGTCTTAAAACTAGAGAGAATTGACCATCACAAGTAAAATATTTCATCAGCCAGGTGGAAACAGATTGCCAAGGGTTTGGAAGAGTGGACCTAAGAATTCTTTTTACTTCATTTTTATTTGAATGCAGTTGTATTGCAGGTTCACCTTGAATAGAGAAATTCTTAATTAAATCAGTGTATAAGGTTTTCAGGTGATAAAACCTCTCACCTTGTTCAGGAAGCCCAAAAATGTGACTGATAGTGGTGGAGGAGAGATTGATTCAGACTCCTTTGACAACTGTCTGATTGTCCCTTAGATTTATGAGGAATTCATCCACGACATCTTCCTGAAACCCTTCAAATTTTTCTAGAAAGTCCAGCCATCCTGCAGTTCTTAGAATGTTTACTACAGTTTCATCTTGCAGAAGACCTGCAACACTCTCTGGTTTAGACTTCTTCTTTACCCCCATTGCCAAATTAGTTCCACCTTCTATGCTTAATTCCTCACTCTCCTCTCTGCAGTTTGTCCCTTCTTCTTAACTCTGTAGGCTCCGGAGGACTGTTCAATTTGCTCTTTTCTTCAGGGTATTTTGGGAGGTTCGAATGAGGATTGCTATGTCTCTCAGTTTTGGCTCATGGAAGATTTACATATTAGTTAGAGTACCTAGGCAGTCATAAATGCAATAGAGTGATAGGACACTCTGGAGGCAAGGTGGCAGTACAGAATAGATGGTGGCATGCACGAATTTGGAAAAGGAAATGATGGCAGGAGGACGTGTCATAGTGGCGGCACCCAAAAACAGAAAGACAAGATAGTTGCTATTAATGCTGAATTAAAGATAGAATTACCTGGATCATTTTTAATGATGAGTAGTGTACACGACAGAGATGCTGCGTCATTTTATGAGACTGCACGCATTGCATCACATGAGCAACTTTTGGTAGCTTGAGATGATGCCCACTATTCCATTGGTACGTGACTTGCAATCATTGCACTGAGTGGCTCGAGAATCCATGCTCCTTGGGTGATGTCAGTGCCGCCTTTGTGAATACCCCTGCAAATGAAATATGTGCTAATTTTATTTTATTCATGTGATAAAGTAGAGGATGAGTCATGATGACCTCATCATGTGATGTGTCCACTTTATTGCCTGGAGAGGTGGGTCCCCTCCCCTATTATTGAAATTGACTTCTTTATTGACAGAGTGCCAGATGTGCTCCTAGTTTGGGAAGCACCAGAGGTGCTCCTGGTTTGGGAAGTGCTAGAGGTGCATTTGACTAACTCCTAGCACCTAATCACCTCCATAGCTCAATTGGTTTCAATTGTCCTAAAGAAGGGAACTGCCATTTGCTGGTTTTCAACTCCCTTGGTCGAGAAAGACAACCATTTACTAGTTTTCCATCTTTCTCTATTTTTTTTCTTTTTTTTAGAAGACTGCCATTTGTTGGTTTTCAACCTTCCTTTTTTTTTCTTTTTTTTTCAATCCAACACTGTGATAGAGGAGGTATCCCCTGTATCAAAACACAAATCATTAAGAAAATCTTCTTTAGTAGATGGTCTTTTATAGAGTTTGATTCGGTGACCATTTACTAGGAATGTGTCTGTGCTCCCGTCAATAGGTTCTAATAATACTATTCCATTTTTAAAAACTTCCTTTATTTGAGAAGGACCCATCCAATGAGTTTGTAATTTCCCTTTGAACTCTTTGAATTTAGAATCATAAAGAAGAATCCAATCACCTTGTTGAAATGTCCTCCTTTTGATGTGTTGGTCATGCCATTGCTTCCTCTGATAGTGAACCAGTTCTGTTTGTTGAATGGCCTCTGTCCAAATTTTATCCAACTCATTAAGCTGAAGAATTATGTTATGTTGAGCTATAGACAATGGTAGACCAATATCCAATACAATTTTAAGTGTTTGGAGTTCAAATTCTATAGACAAAATAGGCTTTTTCCCATAAACCAATTCATATGGTGAGAACTTTGTTGTGGACTTCCAAGTGGTATTGTAAGCCCAAACTGCTTCAGGTAATCTACTAGCCCAATCTTTTTTGTTCATTGCTACTGTCCTTGTCAGAATATTTTTAAGTTCCCTATTAGTTACTTCTACCTACCCATTCGCTTGAGGATGGTAAGGTGAAGATTTTATGTGCTTGACTTGATATAAATCTATGAATGCTTTGATTACCTGTGAAGTAAATTGAGGTCCTTTATCTAAAACTATTGATCTTGGGGCTCCAAACCTTAAGAAAATCTTATTATAAAGGAAATCAACAACTTTTTCTTCTCTTGCAAATTGTAATGCTTGAACCTCAGCCCATTTAGTAACATAGTCTGTGCATACTAGAATGTACTCCTTGCCTGATGATGGTGGAGAAATTGGACCCACAAATTCTAGACCCCATTGCTCAAATGGTTTCATCATGACTTGAGGATGCAGTAACATCTCCTGGGTAAAGGTTGGTTGTCCCATCCTTTGGTACTCATCACATTGCTGCACATACTTCTTTGTATCTTTCTGAAGAGAGGGCCAGTAGTAACCAGCTCCGAGGATCTTATGGACTATCTAGTGGAAGGAGTAATGGCCACCAAATGGTTCATCATGACATGCTCTCAACACATCAAAAATCTCATCAGCTTTTAAACACCTACGTAGAATGAAATCAGGACCACATTTAAATAGTAAACCATTAAACCATTTGTAAGATAAACTTTCTTTAACCAAACATTTTTTTTTTGTTTTGAGGTAAAATGGGATGGATACAAGCCTGTAGCTAAAAGATTAGCTATGTCAGCAAACTAAGGTACAGTAGAGGAGATAGCAAAAAGATGTTCATCTGGGAACTTGTCCTCCACTAGTTGGTTTTCTCCTCCTGTATGCAATCTTGACAAAAAATCAGCAACCAAATTAAACTTTCCTAGATTATCAACTATGGTAATATCAAATTCCTGCAATAGCAATAACCACCTGATGATCCTTGCACCCACTACTAGTTTATTCATTAGGTACTTGATGGCTGCATGATCAGTGTGTACAAATATTTTATATCCAGTGATATAATACCTGAATTTATTTATAGCATAGATGACTGCCAAGAATTCTTTTTCAGTTGTGGTGTAATTTCTTTCTGCAGAGGTAAGGTTTTTGCTGATGTAATAAATGGCATGCATACTTTCTCCTTCCTCCTTTTGTCCTAAAAGTGCCCCAATGGACTCATTTGAAGCATTAGTCTATATGTGAAATGACAAAGTCCAATTAGGTCCTCTCAAAATTGGTGTGACAGTAAGCTTCTCTTTCAAGGTTTCAAATGTTGATTGACATTCTTTTGTCCATAGAAATTCTGTGTCTTTATTAAGCAGGGTAAATAGGGGGACAACTATTCTGCTGAAATTTTCTATGAATCTCCTATAGTAGCCTGCATGACCCAGAAAACTTCTAACATCTGCTTGATTTTTGGGTGAAGGCAACTGTGTGATCACTTCTATCTTGTTTTGATCCACTTTGATCCCCTTTTCTGAGATGTGGTGTCCCAAAACAATTCCTTCCTCCACCATCATAAAACACTTTTCATGGTGGGCTAATTGATTTTTCTCACAACATTTCAGTACTTTCTCAAGGTTTGTGAGAGCTTCTTTAAAATTATCCCCATACATAGTAAAGTCATCCATATAGACCTTCATGCATTCATTAGCTAGTTCAGCAAAAATAGCTAAAACAAGTCTCTGAAATGTAGCTGGGGCATTGCATAGTCCAAAGGGAAGAAATTTGTAAGAAAAAGTTCCCCAAGAGCATGTGAAGGTGGTTTTGTCCTGGTCTTCAGGTGTTACTTGAATTTGATTATACCCACTGAATCCATCTAGAAAAGAAAAATATTTTCTCCCAGCAAGGTTGTCCAGTACTTGGTCAATGAATGGTAAGGGAAAGTAGTCCTTTTTTGTGGCCTTTTTAGTTCTTTATAATCAATACACACCCTCCATTTCCCATTCTTTTTAGGCACTATGACAAGGGGTGAGACCTATTGACTGTCTGAGATTGGATATATAAACCCTACTTGAAGTAATTTTTCTATTTCAGTTTTGACAATGTCCTTTAAAGTAGGATTCAATCTTCTCTGGGGCTGTCTAACAAGTTTAATATCCTCAGTGTATATATGATGGGTACAGATCTCAAGAGGTATGCCTTTCATATCTTGGTATTCCCAAGCAAAAGTTGTTGAATGGGAAATCAGAAGTTGGATGAGTTTTTCTTCCTAATTTGTTGTTAACTGAGTATTGATATTAAGTGTTTTCCCTAGTAAAATCATGACCTATTTTGTGATTTGATCCATAGATGTAGTTAATCTATACATTGAGGTCATGGTATTGAGAGGACAAGAATGTGGAAGCAACATGTGGAAAGTGGCTAAGTCTCTGTAAAAGGTTTCCCCACAAGGAATGATGTTGGCGAGGGTACAATGAGAAGAATTAAGAAGTTCTCTCCTAGAATCTTGGGCGAGTTCCATCACATCCTTATTGATTAGGATTGAGTGATGTCTTTTGTTGTATCATAGTATATTTCTTCTTCCAACTCTCCTAGATGTTCCTTGATGGTTACCATAGCTATTGAGGCACTGTTGTCATTATTCTCTAGTTCATCCACCCATACTCTTCCTGTATAATGTATTGATGGTTTAGCTAGAGGATACAAAGATATTTTCTTTAAATCTATCCCATTAGAAATGACCATATCCTCAGTTCGACAATCAATAGATGTTGCTGCTGTAGCCAGCCATGGTCTTCCTACAATCAGTGGATAAGCATTTCTTTGGTTTCTAGGTTCTAATATCAGGAAGTCCACTAGAAATTCCCATGAATCTATCACAACTAGTACATCAGTGATCACTCCTTTTGGAATAGCTACTAAATGGCCAGCAAGTTGAAGAATTATAGTTGTGGATTAGATACCTGATAGAGCTAATATGTTCATTGTGTGAACTGTCATTACATTAATTGTTGCTCCTAAATCAACCAGAACATTTGAAATTTCTACCCCTGAGATGAAAATAGTTATGACAGGATTTCCAGGGTCTCCATATTTTGGGAGGAGAATTTCTCCCATCAATAGATCTCCTACTTTGCCTTCCACCTGTATTGTGGAGGGAAAGTTTTTCTTCTTGCCTTGTGTTTTGATACAATACTGTTTAATGAACTGATTTAGTTCTGGTACATCTCTGATTGCTTGGAGAAGAGGGATTTCAATGTTTAGTTGCTTGATTTCTTGTAAAAATTTTGATTCCAGGTTGGTTTGGACTTATTTTTGTAAGATCTTTTTCTAGGGAACATTTTGTTTAAGCCATTCTGGGTATGGTGCTAGTTTTTCCATCTCCGGAGCTCTTGTCAGAATTGTGTTTAGGAGAGTTCTCCGGAGTCAGTCTTTTAGGAGTAACTCCGGAGTTGTCCAAGGATGATTCTTCTAACACTTTTTCGTTAGTAATCTCCTCCGGGGTTGAGTGGACAAATTTTTAGGTTCCTCATCATTGGTTACTTCAACTATAGTTGGAGGAGATGGTCTTGGGAATGCTTTCCCAGAATGCAGCTGGAGATTATTTGAATATATAGCATTAATTCCAGCCAAATTTTCTTGCTCTGTCATGTAAACAACTGCTCCCTATTTATTTCGTGGGTTTGGTATAGGTTGAGTTGGTAAAGGTGGTTGGCTAACTGGTTCATTTTGTGGTTGACGTTGTGTGTTGGAGGGTCCAGTTAGTAAAGCTTGTTGTTGAGGTTGGAAACATCTAGGTTGTCCCTGGTATTGTTGATTATATCCTTGTTGAGAACCACATTGAGGTTGCATGTTTTGTGATCCAAACTGTGGCAGCCACTGTTGATTTCCCTAAGGCTGATTTTGCCAATTTTGGTTTTGCCAATGTTGACTTGGCCAATCCTGCTGTCCCCAAGGAGGTTTATTTTGAGGCCCATGCCAAATTGAATTCCACTAATTATTTCCCCAACTAGAAGGACCCTTGTAAGAAGGCTGGTTTGGATACTGATTATAAGGGAAATTCCCAGCTTGTTTTTGTCCCACATAGTTCAATTCCTCTTCTATTACAGCATTCTTCTTACTTAATCTTTTCAAAGCTAGAACTTGACTACATTGATTGATAGGATGTTCCCTATCATAGATCTGACAAATCTATGATTTGTTTAAAGGGCATTCTCTCAACAGATGCTTGTTTCTACACCTAGGACAATAGATGGAGAGTGGTTTAGTTGTTCTATTTTGATCAACTATTCTAGTTTTTGCTTGAATCCCATCCAATGTGGTATTTAATTGGACCAAAATGTTTGTTTTTAGATTTGCAATCTCTTCCATTAACCGTCCTATTTCATTTTTCCCCTTAAAAGTTTTGGATGATCTCACTCCATCTTGGGTTCTAGAATAGTTCCTACAGAGTTCTTCTATAGCAGGTATATCCATTTTGTTGATATTTCCTTTTCCCATTAGATCCAGTGCCTATTTTGATTCTTTATCCAATCCTTTTACAAACAGGGTTCTGGCCAAGGAGTGATCTACTGGGTTGCCATACCTTCTCAAGGCAAAATTAAACCTATCCACATAGTCCTCTAAGGTCTCTTCCTCCCCCTGCCTAATTTTAAACAATTCTTCATTTTTATTACTAGATCTACAGTAATCTTGGTATTTTTCCAAAAATTCTATTTCCATCTGATCCCAAGAATGGATAGAATTCTAGGGTAAACCCATAAACCATCTCATTGCAGAATCTTTCAGAGTTGAAGGGAACAATTTGAGTTTTTGGTTATCTGATCCATAATCATAAGTTTGGCAGACTACTTTGAATTCAAACAAAAACTAATCTGGATCCTCAGAAGAAAGTCCTCTAAAATTTGGCAAGTGTGTTGGTGAGATATTCTTCATAGGAGCATTGTCTCCAACAACCAAAACAATAGGATATGAGAAGGTTCTTGGAGCCTAATTTTCCTCTTCTTCATGATTATCATTGTCCATGTTTAGTACTGGTTCTTCTCCCTGAGGTTCTAGGAAATTAGGTTCTATCAAAGGATCTTCCTGAAACTTTTGTTGTAATTCCTGGATATAATTGGCAAGTGGAAGATTTGGAGTATCTAAAGGATTATTGTTTTGAGGTGTAGCTTCCAAAGTAGGTTCTAGGTTTCTCTCTTCAACAAGATCTTGTGCCACCCCACTGCTTTCCCCTATGGCTTGTTGTTGGGGTGTCTGATTTATATATCTTCCTTTTGAATCTCTAGCTCTAACCATACAGATCTATCCTAAAAACTATTTTAACTAAGTTTCCCTAATTAACACAATACATCCCCGGCAACGGTGCCAAAAATGACAAGGTGCCATTGTCCCTCATCATTTAATCTATTTTCAGATGTCAAAATCTAGGGGCTGTGTCCTCAGTTGTCTGCAATTAGGGATTCTACAATTACCAGTTTCCCTAGCTAATCTTAACAACTTCTACTAATTTGAAGAGATTGATCTATCTACTTACTGAATGAATTTAAGGAATATTGAAAATAGAGTTAAACAGGAAGTTACTTAAAGCAATTAAAAAAATAGTAACATGCATCTATCTATCAAAATTAGTAAATACTTTTCACAGCAAAATCTAAAGTAATAAAATGGTGGTACTAGCCTTCTGCCTTGGTGGTGAGAGTGGGCCCTTGCTCCACACCCTTGGGGCTGAAGGCTACAATAGGGAATCAACACAAGCAAAGAAGATCACAACTAAATTCAATCCAATTCCATTCACTTTGCATTCATGAAAAATATTGATATCATAGAACTGAGATTACTGAGAATCAGAATAAATCAATCATTGTATATCTCTTTTGTTGTTTCTATAAGTATATATGAAAATGAGTGATGACATATCACTTATCTTATCTACCAGTTCTTCTATGAGATGACATCCATCTCTTTATTACACTAGCTATCTAACTATGGAAAATAATCATGTAATAAAAGTAGATTGAGTGGAACAGAAGTCCACTCAGAATTCTAAGTTTGAATCTTAATACATTTGGGTAGTGAGGCCCTAAAAATATGGATATTAAATCAGTTCTATCCATAACTCATGCAAAAAATTTATAAAGATAAAAACTCTAGAAATTAACTAAAGATGACCCTTGACCACTCAGGTGATGATTTGAGTGAAATGAGGGGTATTACGATCACTGCAGAGAGTGCTTGATTGGTAGCTTATGTTGGAAATATGCCCTACTCTTAGGAGGTGCCGAAGATATTTGTCCCTGTCTGCAGCTCCAGAGATATGACTGTAGCTCTGGATATGTCTATAGCTCCGGAGATACCATTGTGGCCTTCTTTGTTCAGCTCTAGAGAGGCTTTCTCTTTCCTTCAAAACTTCTGGTGTCGTGGTATTCTGGTATTGTCTCTGGAGATCATTGAAGACTATCTCTGGAGATGCACAAAATTGTTGTTCCTAGCATCTACACCTGTTGATTCAAAAAGAGAGAAGTTTCTGCATTTTTCCATCAATTCCATGCACATTAATCCCTTAATCAGAAATTATGATCTTAAGTAATCTATCTCAATTAATCATTAACTAGAATGATCTTGCTAGCTTATTTGGGTGCAAACATTAAGAAATATGGGATCAGGAAGGCGAAAAAGAGAGGTAAAAACATGTATTTCATGGGTGCAACTTGGCAGTCATCAGCCCAAATAATCTAGCTCTTCTATATTGGATAGCAGTAAGATATACATCTTTGGTGGTTAGTATCCTAATGTGTAATAGAAAGTTGTTCAAATTAAAGAGATTTTAGTTAGAGCTACTTTTTCTATAACACAAATAGAGACACAAACCAACACAATGACTCGTGCATATAGAAAATAGTCTTACAACTTACACAAACATCATCTTACCTTCATAAAATTTTACATTTTATTATTTGAACCCCTAGAATCAATAGAAACACCTCTGTGCTATAAATGGAACAAGAGACCAACCCTTAGAGCATGTTAGATCTTTGTATTTATACCATTTCAGTTTATAATTAGCCCCAAGGGCATTAGTTTTTAGTCCAATCATCTCACATACATCATTACCCAACATATCAACATTGACATCAATCAACCCATAATTATAGAGATAAGAGCACATGTATGAGGCTAAAAAAATATACATGAGATCAATAAATTAGGTACTTAGAACATGGGATAAGATCTTCATCAAACAAACAAGCCAACTACATTTATGTCCCTGACCAACAAGGGTACAAAATCAAGTATTCAATTTAGTATCAGCCCCTATTCGTAACTTTGTAGCAAGTTGTAGCCATAGTGGTCCATGCCCATAAATATAATTAGAACCCAAAAGGAGAGAACAAGATGATGTGTAAGCCCAAAATTAATGAATTAAATCTCCTCAATGTGGATGCACTGGTTGACATGTCAATTCTTATATTCACTATAGCTCAAAACATCTTGCATGGCTCATAAATGAGCACCAAGTTGACCCCAAGAAGCAACAATAATTAATGTGATCCCATCTAGAAGATATTACATTAGTAGTAAGGAGAAATAGGGTAGAGATGGCAAGGAGAGCCTGTAGTGAAGATAAAACCATTCACCTCTAGATAGGGCAATGAAATGCACTTAGGTAAGAGAATTAACTACCAATAAATATACACATAGCTTCAAGATACTCCATGTGAATAACATGGCCCCATCAAGCCCTAACAAGCATAAAAAGATTGCCACACACCAAATAAAATGCTTGCATTATTAAATTTATATCATAACTAGAGAAATGAAAAAAAAAACCTAATTTATGGCTCCCAGGGCATGACTAGACACATGTAAATAGGGATTAGAAACTTGCATAATGGATCGCTAAGGGTGTGGGATATTTATTGGTAAAATATAATAATAAAGTGCGAGGAGGTCTGGGTGGACTAGGAAATACAAATATGGGCACCAAGAGATTATAAATTAGAAACAAGTAAGGATAAGGAACCACATATGGAACCACCACTAAGATGTATAAATTTAACCCCTAGAGTGATAAAGTCAACCTAATTAATCCTTATTGGGTTTACCTTTTTTATAGCATACATGACAATAATACACATAGATCGCTTGGAAGCCAAGACATACAAAGACAACTTGACCACCATTAAGACCAATGCTTAGAACTAAAACCAAATCATACACATACTTAAAACTTTGACATAAGTTGTCTCTTATCAATTGTCAACACAGGGTCATGGGAGCATGAGAGCACAATTCAATAAATTTTGTGAAAATAGGAAATAGTGTGAACAATACCAACCCTTTGGGTTCAAAAAGACCATAAAATATTAAAAAATGGTATTGTTGACCCTTTCAAAATTAGGAAAAGGCACAAATCCAAAATTAAAAATTTTAAGGTCAAACAAATAACACAAATATCATTATGAAGAGATTTAAAATCATCAAAAATGACATGAAAAACAAAGTATAATTACTTAGGAAATCACAAGGCTTACACATAGGATCTTAACCGCAAGTGTCAAGACAAATAGCTATACTTGTAAATAACACCTAGGCAATCTTGTTACTTTAATGTGTGAAGTGGTATGGGTTAGGTTTCTTAGTGGATCTTTCATTCTCTTACTAGCAATCTATATAGTACACTTGCACACTCTTGTGCACATCAAATACATCCAGAGTATGCATAGCCAAAGCAACATGACTAACATTACATTATTCACCCACAATAATTATGATCAATATAGGGATTATGAATCATCATAATATGTAGTATCAAAATTATGTCTCAACATGGTTAAATCATACCAATTATATCCATTTAATTCACATTATAAGGTTGATTTAGGATTCCTTAAGATCTACTATTTATGATGAAACATAATTTCAATAATTAAATGAATCAATATTGAATTCCTATTAAACATTTAAGCCATCAATTTCTATACCTTTATCATCTATATAAATCACATTTAACCACAATAACATTTATATTCTCAATTAAACAATTATATGAAGATTAGGGTTAGAAAGAAAAAATCATCATACTATTCAATTTGACCTAGAATAAGTAATGCGAGTAAATTACATCTATCAATATACTACACATCCACAATATAACCCAGTCTAGTCACCTAAAATCATTTTTACGTTAGGGTTAGTAACATCATTAGCTAAGACCATTTGCTTTCACTAAATTATTACATAGCTACTTACAAACATTAAAAACAACCAAAATTTGAAAATGCAATAGAGCATTTTAGAATATCATAAGGAAAATTAAACATTACTAACTTGATCATCAAAAGTTATCTTGAATATAAATTAGATCATGATCATAGATAATTTCACTCTAATGAAGTTAAATCACTTATACTTAATTCAAATTGAATAGAAGGAAATAATGATAACATATACCTCTATCTCATGTACTATATTGAAATTAACTCTTTCTCAAAAGGGTTAAATCTCTTTATCCACATTTCATTTAACAGTTGTTAGACTACTGTCAAAGTCACAGTGACCTCTCCCAAATTGTGAATGATCAGCAACAAAATCTCCAACAGTGAAGAATACCTTTATTCCCTAGGTCAGATGAGCTTCTATGGGCCAAGGATAAATTATGCACCTTCTCTGTTAAGTTGGCTTACAATCTGTTGTTAGACTCTATTAATGATAATAGTATTTGGAGGAAGTGTGGAACCACAAATTAATCCCTAAGGTGAATTTATTTTGGTGGCTAGCTTCCCACAACAGGATCCTCACCGAGGATAATCTGAAAACCAAGGGATTCCAAATCCCTTACAAGTGTGTTCTTTGTCTTGAAGAGGAGGAATTTGTTCCCCACCTTCTTCTTCATTGTGACTTCACTTGGGAGGAGTGGAGCATGGCTTTTCAAAACCTAGGTATTAGTTGGAGTATGAATGAAGACCCGATTTCTTTTATTGAAAATTGGACTACCCCTTTCTCCCATCCAATCTATAAAGAAGTGTGGTACAAGATTCCTCTTATCCTCACTTGGGGCCTGTGGAAGGAATGAAATAACAAAATCTTCAGAGACAGCCCCGGAACTACCCAAGAAGTCTTTTGCATATGTTCCAAGTTGCTTGCTGAAAATGTTTCTCATTGCACTCTGAAAGCTGCTAAATCCTCCCTAATGATAAAGAGACCAACTTACTTAGAAGGTGGAATGTGTCTTTGCATAATTGTAAGGTTGACAACACTAAAAAGTTAGCTCACAAGAACACTAGATGGACTCCCGCTAATGAAGGTTGGATTAAACTAAACTTTGATGGGGCTACTAAGGGTAATCCTAGAGCTACTAGTGGTGGTGGGGTCTTGAGGTCTTGTAGGAGGAAATTATAGCTACTTATGCTAGTGGGTTAGGAAGAAATTCTAACAATGTGTTTGAAGCCATGTCTCTCCTCTAGGGGGTTAAATTTGCCTTGTCCATTAGTATCAAAAATTTACTAATAGAGGGTGACTCAAAACTCATTGTGGAAGCTATCTAAGGGAAAGCTAGAGTGGGATGGTAGGTGGATGATATCATCCAAGATATTAAATACCTCCTCTTGGGGTTATAGAAGGTGGAATTAATACATATATATATATATATATATATATATATATATATATATATATATATATATATAGGGTAATGGTGTTGTAGATGCGATGGCCAACTTTCAGGTTAACCCTAACTCTAAGAGATGTTGGAGTGACATAAACAATCTTCTTAGTAATTTAAAAGGATGCCTATGTCTTGAGGCATAATCTATCCCTTCTCAATGAATACTATAAAGTGGGAAATTACTATTATGGAGTATATTTTCCTACATACTCTCAATAATCATTGGAAGATCTGTTTCGTTAACCGATGCTCTCAAGGGGTGAGTAGGGGGGTTGTTTTTAGACAAGGAGACATTGGTTTAAATCATTGGATGGAACCCATGTGGAATGAGATGACATCGATACATATGAGCTAGAGGAAATATAGCCACATCATCTCTTTCCAGCTCCCCAGGTTCATGTGGCCTTAGATGACATGGTCATTGGGATTTGTTCAAATTATGGCGGCACTTCCTTCCAATGATCACATCCAACACATTGTTCATAATTATGGCAATTATGATTCAGGATGCAAATGGGATGGTGAGGCCAACTCGAGTATCATTTCCTGGTGTGAGAGTAAACTTCATAATTGCAGCTGCCATTAGTTGATTAGGAAGATGAGACAAAGCAAAAATTCCATCCTCCACCTTTGGTTCATTTTGCAATAGTTAAACTAAATTCTTAATGAGAGTTTGAGAAGCTAGTTATGGGGGAGATAGGGTTAGAATGAAACCCAAATTGTATGAAGAGTTTAGGACTAATGAAATGTTGTGGAGTATCTACTATGAGGGAGGTATCACCTTGTTTCTCAAATGTCTTAATGGGTTTGATGAAAGCCTGTCTATCTAGTTTGTTATCTTGGGACAAGAGGGTGGTACAAGTGGGTGGAGTGTAGTTTGAGGTCAGCGAGGAGATTATAGCTCAAGCCACTAGTTTATCATGTAAAGGAAAGAAAATGAAGAAACAACACAAAGTCTAGGACAATGAAAGTATGGCATTGTTCTTCAAGAAGGGTGAAATGTATGTGAGGCTATAGAGGGGTTTCAAAAGACACAATATGGTGCCACCCTAGGACAAGGTATGTTACGTTCTAATGAAATATGTGACTTTGGAGGGTTGCTATAAATGCTTTTACCATTACCACTTTGTACTTTTGAACCACTTTAGGCACAATGTTATTATCAACATTCCCTTTTATTTGTTGTCTTCTTTAGAGTCCTCCATCAAGGTGGCTAAGGATGCCCATGCTAGAGACCCCAGCATCATTTTTATCCCCCTTCACCAGTGTTTAATCCTTCACCTATATCAGTTTCATCTAGCCCTCTTCCCTCCTAAGCTAATTAAAGCATTTCTAGTCAAGGACACTCATGCATAGAGTCTGGTTGAGCATACCCCCCACTCTCCTACTAAGGGAGGGTCTCCTAAATCTATGGATAACATTGATGCTCCCTTGGGCAATTTGTCCCCTTCTGCTGGTAGGTCCACTTTGAGTAAGCACCCTGTTGTTGTTGGTTCCCCCTAGATTCTATGACCCCACCTATTAGTTCTCCTATGGCCCAGTCTAATAAGAAAAAGTAAAACCTTGTGAAGGCTTCTCTGCATGAGAATGCTTCTGTGGGCTTCTCTAAGGAACCTGTTGTTAAATCCTCCCCCCAATCCATTTTTGGTTCCTCAACCGACACCCCTAGTAATTCTTCCCAGAAGGAAGCGGCAGTGAGTATCTACAACCTTAAGAATAGCCTGACTCTGGATGCTAATAGGAAGAGGCCGTTGAAAAGTGACTTGACTGATACCTCGAGGAAGACCAAGGATATGAAGCCTAAGAGTGTTTTATCTCTGGATAGGGAGGTGGACTGTAAGATTAGGGAGATTGTGGTGTCTAACCCTAAAGAGGATCACAAGAATGATAGAGGTGTCGATAAGGAGGAAATGGAGGTAACTGGGTACAAGCAGAAAGACAGGGTTAACAATACTAGTGTTAAGCTGAAGAAGCCTAGTGACTTTACTACTAGGAAGCAAGGCAAAAGACTCTCCAGTAGATTGGCTGGTATTCTAACTGCCAAAGTCAAAATTATGGAAGACTCAAGTGATTCAGGCCCAGAGGATAAAGTGGAAATTTAATAGGTGAAGCTTACCCTAGAGAAGATTGAATGCCAATATGGTACCCGTTTGTTTGAGGAGATGAATAACTCCTACTATGATTTTGAGGAGGAAATTGAATTGGAACCAGAAGAGGTTGACATGGTTAAAGAGAATGCCCCTGTGCAGAGAGATTGTGTGAAATGTTATCAAGCCATTGGTGAGATAGCCAAGCTGAGATCAAGAGTGTATTCCATGGAAGGGAAGTTGAAAGTTCTGGCCCCTTTGAGTTTGAAGGTGATGCATTAGGTTTCTACTACTCTAGCTGTTCTACAGTAATTTGAAGTCAAGAGACATGGGATGGATCCTAAGGCTTTCATGAACTATGAGATGTATGGGTTCCTTAAGGAGGATTGGAGTCAATTATTTCCTCAGCTTCTACTTTTGTTTGTGTTTTTGGTTATGGTTTTTGTTTATGTATCTGAACTCTAATATGTTAATTTACTGTTAGTGTGCTACTTTTCTACTGTTGGTGGCCTATTTGGCCTATTCTGCTACCTACTAGGGGCTTTTCTTATAGGGATCTACACATTTGTTTGCATCTTACCATAATAAAAAACAATTTAAAATAATATCCTAACTAACCTTTTGAAGGAACTCAAGCCAAACATTCTACTTCTACATGACACAAAGATGATTGCTAGTTATTTTTCTTCTATCAATAAAGATATTCAACTTTTTACGGAGTTCCATGTGGCTGATGTTTTGGGATTTCAATTTGGAGTATTTACAACCTTGTGAGTGAAAACATAATCCAGTTAAGGAAACCCCTCACCATTATCTTAACCATTAGGCTTGCACTCTTAAAAATTTTCCAAGGTAAGCACCAATAAGAACAATATTCCTCACTAAATTCAAGTCACCCTTGCACATATTGAGGAAGAAGAGATAGAGTCATTGTCTCTTCCCAAATCTCTTACCCCATACCATTAAGAATAAAAAAAATTAAAATTATATAAGACTTATCCTTGGTGTTTTGAATAGCTCCTTTCATTCTTGCAAAACTAGACGCTTGGCACAATGGGAACCAGGTGAAGCTAGCTCCATACTCTTTCATAGGATCTTATAGAACATTAACCAAAATAATGAACAAGTGTTTCATTGTGGGGACACCTCATCTTACTATGCTATATGACCCTATAAGTTACTACCATGTGTCATCACATCAACTCCTAGTGTAAATTTTTAGAATTGACTCCATATTAAAAAAATAATAGAGTATGAGTAAAAATAGTTCAATAATCCATGTGCCCCCTTTATACTAGAATATACCACACACCACAAAGTTTGAAATAATACAAATAATAAAGAAAAATAAAACCTTGCAAAAACTTTTTAAAATATGATTTGAACCATTTATCGCACCCTTCATTACTTGGCTAGTCAACAACTATAATTCCCTAGCTTTATTAATGTTGGCCTCATTTATAACATCTAAAGAAAATTTAGTATCCTTGATAAAGTTATGCACCATTATTTATAGCACCAATATCTTGTCAATTTGATGGCTAAATAGCATAGGAACAACCTTGTCACTTGTCAGGAGGGGGTCAATAAACATGAAAACAAGATTTTTGAATTCCTCCCTCTAGAATCTTGTTTCATTTATATTACCATAAAAAAACTCTTGCATCTTCTATAAAACCTTGTCACTTTTCCATTCAAACCATGGATATCTCAAGCTAGTGAAGCTCTAACGAAATTGGTGTTCACTACCATTTTTCTTTTGTTATTATTATTCCAACTCATTATTTGTTGCAGGTCATTGAGAACAATCAGTTGATGTGATTCACTTTCGTATCTTGTGCTATTTGAAAGGCTCTCATTTGATATTTCTATCCTTCAGAATAAAGTTCCATTTTGTTCCCTTATGCGATAGTCTTCCAGAGAGATCCTTGTAATCTCTTTCTCAACCCTTTTGTCAATTCATCTAAATTAGCATTTATCTTACTGTTGAATCTCATTTCTTTATTCATTTCATTATCAATATTGTAATATCATTTTGTCACTACTCATCACAATTCTAGACGCACTTAGAATTTAGATCACACACTCTTTTATCTATATTTCAATCTCTATCTATCATTGAGGTGGAAACACCAAAAATGGGTTTTGATTGAGGCAAACCTCTATACATCCCAACCCTTCTCTATTTATGATTGCAAGTTGTGAGAGAAAATATTTCAAACACACGAGTGTTTATATCCTCTTTTCCCTTCCTCGTTGATTTTGTTGTTTTAGTATTATCTTACCATTCTTATCTATTTGCCTTATCTATTGATCTTTGTGTAATAATTATCATGTTTGTTGTCAATAGGAATTCATCAAAATCCATATAGAAATTTACAATTCAAAGTTTTTGGGTTTCAATGTCGTACAAACTACAACGTTAAGCACAGACGTCTGCATCATACACTGTCATCCTGGGAAGTGAGGCTACCCACCTAGTGCTAGGTTCCTCTTGATCTGTTGTTTTCATTTCTACATTCATTTCTATAAATTACTACTTCTTGTTGCAAGTATGTGCTAATCGGTGTTGTCATTGATGTCAACAAGCTTGTGTTGTCATTGGTGTAAACTGTGTCTTTTGATGAGGTTGTTGTTTTTTGATTACATTGTCTTGTTAAAAGTGATTTGGTTGCTTTGTAGAGGTGATAAAGATGATGAGGATATGCTTTTGTTATTGGGTTTTCAAGTGCTTTTGAGAAAATTTGATTAATATTGGAAACAGTGTGTTGAAGAAGTCTTTTGGCTTACAGAGTACTATTCAAGTTTTTGCTCCACATTTATTTTGTATTAGAGATCTGAGTATGTGGTTTGGATATGTTGTTTAGAAGTGGTTGAAGATACTAAACCTAGAATTTGGTGCTCCGGATCATTGGGCAGAGAAAGTTGTGTTCACTAGTTTGAGATCAGTGTTTGTAGTGTGTCTGGGAGAAAGTGTTTTGCTCTGCATTTATCTATAGAATGGCTTTAGGTGTTGTAGTTCTAGATGTGTGCTTATAAGGTCCTTATCTATCTTCAATCTAGAAGGTTTGTGATTTGATGCTTTGGAAAGTGATTTCTTGTGTAGCAAAGTTCAACAGTGTTGTTTGTAAGCAAATTGTGAACTATCTTCAAGTGAAAGATGTTGCAAAGACTTTTGTTGGTTTTCAAATGTTTGTGAATGTTTCTAGATTGTATTAAACATTTGTGTAAGATCTATGAGGTGTGTTTACCTTTGAGGAAGTGTGTGCATAAAAGTCCATAGTATTAACTCAAGTTTGGTCGACTTGGTTATTTGCACTAATTTTGGTTATGCTTTGTTGATTGAGGAAGCGTGGAATAACATGTAAGAGGGAATTTAGATCTGTGCTAAGATGTGGTGTGGTTTGCATTCATTCCTTTCCTCCATGGGAATGTTAAGGTCTAGACCTAATTTGAAATTTATGAATTAAGATGTGTTGTTGACCTTGGAGAATGTTTTCATGATTGATGATGGTATAAATAAGTGTCAACGATTCATGGATGCATGTATGGGTGAAGGATATGATGTTTTTGATGCAAATTTGATCAGTACAATGAGAGATTTCATGTGTTAGGCTACTATATACAGTGAGTAGAAGGTGTCTACTATTTTCAGTGTTGCTACAAAGGTGTTGTTTGTATTGTGGTGAATATTGAGCTTCATTGGAGCTGAACTCCATGCATAGGTTAGATGTAATTATATCATTTCAAATCCTGGCAATGAGCCACTCTTCTCTTCTCTCTTTCTTTCTCAATGCGTAGTGAGTTGACTTCGACAGTGAGTCCACCTGCAATGAACATTCATTCTTTTGGACAGTGAGCCCTTTGGCAATGAGCGTTTTGTATTTCGATATTGCTACTACATTATATTGTGAGCTTATCCTCACCGTGGTTTTTCCATTTTAAGGTTTTCCACATAAAATCTTGTGTTCTCTTGTGTGGTGTTGTTATGATTCAGTTTTAGTTATTTGCTTTTCATGCTTAATCATCATAACATGTTTAAAGGTTAATGTGGATCTAAATGTTTGCGAGGGTTTAAAATTTTTGGTACAAATTATTCACCCCCCTCTCATTTGTCTTGTACATTCAACAATTGGTATCAAAGCAAGGTTCCTTGGAAGAGAGCTTGACAACTTGAGGTAGATTTGGGATGGTGCACAAGAAGGATGTTCCCCTGTTTGATGGATCTAACTTTGCACTCTGGAAGGTAAGGATGGAAGCTTTTCTGATTTCTCTTGGTTATGAGATCTTGAAGTCTGTTGAGTCTAATTACACTATACTTGAGAATTGTGCAAGCATTGTAGATGAGATCAAAGCTCATGAAATTGATGGTAAGGTAAAGCATGCTCTTTTAAGTGGTCTTACTAATTTTGAATTAGTGAAAGTTGTGCATTTGAAAACTGCTAATGAGATTTGGAAAAGGTTGAAGAGTGTTTATGAAGGAGATGATAAGGTCAAAAAAGCTAAAATGTAGAATTTGAAGCTTATGCTTGAGACCATGCAAATGTCTGAAGATGAAAACATTACAAGCTACTTGCAGAAGGTGGATGAAGTTGTCAATGTCATCAAAGGACTTGGTGGAAGTATAGATGATAAAGAAGTGATATTGAAGGTACTTAGAACTCTTTCTAAAGCTTACAGTCATAAGGTTTCTACTATTGAATAATTACAAAATTTGAATTAGTTTACCAAAGATCAGTTGCTTGGCACATTAACTACTTTTGAAATAAGAGAGTTTGGCACAACTAGTGGAACTGCAAAGGATGAGACTTCTTTTAAAGATGTAAAATCAGAGAAGACTGTGGAATCTAATCTGGAAGACTTTGATGAAGTGGAAGCTAACTTTGAGAGAAGGATGAAAAGGGTACTAGAAAGTTTAGTGGTAAGTTGCCTTTTAAATGTTTTAGTTGTGGGAAGATAGGTCATTATGCTTGAAGATGTCTAGATAAAGCTCTGAGAATTAAGAATAGGGAAAATAGAGGTAAGGTGGTTAAGAAAAGTTATTATGTTAGAGAAGATGCAAGTATATCTGATGATGAATCTGATTATAAGGATGATAATGGTAATGAATGCTTATTCATAGCCCAAAGAGATGAAACTATTTCTGCTAACTCTAGAAGCTATGTGAAGGAAAAGGGTTCGGAAGTAAGTACTAACTCTTAAGGCAATATAATGTCTTCTTTTCATGCTAGAAGAGAAAAAGATGACTAAGTCATTGATAGTGGATGCTCAAATCATATGACAAGTGAGAAGAATAAGTTTGTTAAACTTGAAAAATATGATGGTGGAGTAGTTAGGTTTGGTGATGGTGCTACTACTAAGATTTGTGGAAAAGGTTCAGTAAGTTTTGATGGAAAGTATAACACTGATGATTTTCTCTATGTCAAAGGTTTAAAGCATAATCTCTTGAGTGTTGGATAGATGTGTAGCAAAGGATACAATCTTATGTTTTAGGATGATGGTTGTGAGATCATAAAAAGCTTTAGAAAAGTCATTGTTGCTGGAAAGAGGACCGATGGAAATGTTTATCATCTTAAAGGCTGTGATACTTATTGCTTTATGATTTAGATTAGTGAGAGTTGGCTATGGCATAAAAGATTGTGTCACATCAATTTTGATAGCCTGGTAAGGATAAGTTCAGTTCAAGCTGTGAGAGATTTGCCAAAGATTACAAATCCTATTACTGTTGTCTATAAGGAATGTCAGTTTGGAAAGCAAACAAGAAGAAGCTTCAAAAGCAAGGATCAGTCATCTACCAAACTATTGGAATTGGTACATATAGATCTTTATGGTCCAACCAGAGTAAGGAGTTTTCTAGGTGACATGTATTTTATGTTATTTATTGATGATTGATCTAGAATGACATGGGTTACTTTTCTTAAAGAAAAATCAGAAGCCCTAGATAAGTTTAAAACATTTAAAGCAATGGTTGAAAATGAAATCTATATGAAGATCAAATGTTTAATGTCTGACAGAGGTGGAGAATTTACTTCTAATGAGTTTAACATGTTCTGTGATAATCATGGGATAAAGAGGAATTTATCGACCCCTAGGACTCCTCAGTAGAATGGAGTAGTTGAAAGGAAAAACATGACTGTTCAAGAAGCTGCAAGGACAATGATAAAAGATGCAAACCTACCAGAAGTCTACTGGAGAGAAGCAATTTAGACTATTGTCTACATACAGAACAGAGTACAAGTAAGAGCAAATGACACAAAGACTCCCTGTGAGCTATGGTATGGAAGGATTCCTACTATTAAATATTTCAAAGTAAGTGGAGATCAAATTTTGATTGTGGAAGTGTATGTAGATGATACAATATTTGGTGGAAATGAAGGTATGTGTAAGAGGTTTGCATAAGAAATGCAGAAAGAATTTGAAATGTCAATGTGTGGGGAAGTGAGCTTCTTTCTTGGCTTATAGATCAATCAGATAGATAAAGGTATTTTCATTTCTCAGTCAAACTGTGTAAAAGAGTTGTTAAAGAAGTTGGGAATGGAAGATTCTAAACTAGTTTGTACTCCTATGGTTACTGGTTGTAAGTTGAGCAATAATGATGAATCTCCTAAGGTTGATCAGAGCAAGTACATGTCAGTGATTGGAGGATTACTATATCTAACTACTACTAAACCAGATATTATGCATGCAATTTGTCTTGTGGCTAGATTTCAAGAAGATCCTAGAGAGTCACATGTTATGGTAGTGAAGAGGATATTTAGATATTTAAAGGGTACTCCAAATTATGGCTTGTGGTATTCAAAAGATACTGGCTTTACTCTAAATGCTTATACATATGCAGATTGGGCTAGTTGTGTAGATGATAGGAAAAGTACAATTCTTTCTTAGATGCAGGTTGGTGTCTTGGCTAAGTAAGAAACAAGATTCGGTGTCTTTATCTACTACAGAGGTAGAGTATATTGCTACAACATCATGATGCACATAGGTGTTATGGATGAGACAAACCTTGAAGGATATCAAAGTTGTGTATGATGAGCCAATCTCTATCTTCTGTGATAATACAAGTGCTATTAACATTTCAAAGAATCCAATGATGCATTCAAGGACAAAGCATATTTCAATTAGGTATCACCTTTTGAGAAAGAAGGTTGCAGAGAATGAGGTAAAGCTTGAGTATGTTCCTACAAAGGATTAGGTTGCTAACATATTTACTAAGGCTCTTCCTAAGGATATATTTGAGTATCTCTGGGAGAAGTTAGGGGTTATTTCCCCTCCTTCCTTGAACTATATTAATAAGGAGATCCATCAGTCCAGTGTGCTTTAAGATTCATTCTTTTCTAGACTAACGATTGGAGACGACCTCTCAGGGGGAGCAGGTAGTGGATTTGATGATTGTTGCAGATAGGGGGAGTAAGAGTTGGTGTGTACTCCTAAGGGGGAGTATTCAGAGCATTAGTGAGTAATGCAAGTATGTGTAGTATCATAAAAAGGGAAAGAGCTAGAAAACTTTGTCACCCTTTGCCATTGATGTCAAAGGGGGAGAGAGTTCATGTGAAAAAATAAGGGGGAGAGAGAATGTAAAAAAAAGAGTCAGTAATCAAAGAAAGTAAGATGTGTAAAATAAAGGGGGATAGTAAGAAAGTAAAGAAGATTGGTGCAAATTTGTGTCTTGATGGTTTTTAACATTATGTGTTGCCATCAATGACAAAGGGTGACATTTTTACAAGTATGTGCTAATCAGTGTTGTCATTGGTGTCAACTGTGTCTTCTGATGAGGTTGTTGTTGTTTGATTAAGTTTTCTTTATAAAAGTGATTTGGTTGCTTTGTAGAGGTGTTGAAGATGTTGAGGATATGCTTCTATTGTTGGGTTTCCAAGTGCTTTTGAGAAAATTTGATCAATATTGGAAACAGTGTGTTGAAGAAGTCTTTTAGCTTACAGAGTGTTGTTCAAGTTTTTGCTCCGCATTTCTTTTATATTGAAGATGTGAGTATGTGGTTTGGATATATTGTTTAGAAGTGGTTGAAGATGCTAAATCCAGAATTTGGTGCTCTGGATCATTGAGCAGATAAAGCTATGTTCACCAATTTCAGAACAGTGTCTGACAATGTTTACAATGTGTCTAGGAGAAATTGTTTTGCTCTGCATTTCCCCACGGAATGGATTTAAGTGTTGTGTTCTAGATGTGTGCTTATAAGATCCTTATCTATCTTCAATCCAAAAGGTTTGTGATTTGATGCTCTAGAAAGTGATTTCTTAGGTAGCAGAGTTCGACAGTGTTGTTTGTAAGTAGATTGTGAACTTTCTTCAGGTGAAAGATGTTGCAAAGATTTTTGTTGGTTTTTAGATGTTCGTGGATGTTTCTAGATTGTGTTAAATCTTTGTGTAAGATCTGTAAGGTATGTTTACCTTTGAGGAAGTGTGTGCATAAAAGTCCATAGTGTTAACTCAGGTTTGGCCAACTTAATTGTTTGCACTAATTTTGGTTATGATTTGTTGATTGAGGAAAAGTGGAATAATGTGTAAGAGGGAATTTAGGTCCATGCTAAGATGTGGCATTGTCTGCATTCATTCCTTTCCTCCATGGGAATGTTTAGGTCCAGACCTAGTTTGAAATTTATGAATTAAAATGTGTTGTTGACCTTGGAGAATGTTTTCATGATTGATGATTTTATAAATAAGTGTCAAGGATTCATGGATGCATGTATGCGCGAAGGATATGATGTTTGTGATGAGAATTTGATCAATAAAATGAGATCTTTCATGTGTTAGGCTACTGGATGTAGTGAGCATAAGGTGTCTACTATTTTCAGTGTTGTTGCCAAGGTGTTGTTTGTATTGTGGTGAATATTGAGCTTCATTGGAACTGAACTCCATCCATAGGTTAGATGCAATTATATCAGTTCAAATCCTAGCAGTGAGCTACTCTTCTCTTCTCGCTTTCTTTCTTAATGGGTAGCAAGTCCACCTGCAATGATGATGCAAGAGCATCCCTGGTTCAAGAGCAATCTTGCATCAACCAAAAACATTTGCATTTTAGTTTGTTTCTTTTTAGTTTCTAGTTCAGTATAGTCAGTTTAGTCAGTAGCAATTTTTGTAATTTGATCTGCATTCTACTATAGTTGCATTTCAGATCTTGCAGAGATAGACTTAGCATCTAGGCACATTCATGCACATCATATCCAAAACTTAGATCATTTGTATCAGTTACTGATGAGATATCACTATCAGAACATCAACTATTTTCTCAGAACATAGCATCCTGACAGTCTCAAACAATCAGCTATAGGAGAAGACTTGCGAAGCATTTCACGACTTGCAAAGTTAAAAGACACATCATTCAATGTTGTTTGGTTCATGGCTAACCTTCCCTAAGATTTGCACATCATTCCATTCATTTGCAAAGGAATTCTTCATGATTAGGTCTAACCTATCCATGTACACACATTATAGCTCTTCATTAGAGTTTGTGATCTTCCTTGGACGATGCAGAGGTTTAGAAGATGATATAAAATGATGTGATAAATGTCAAGGAAAGTAGTGATTGATAGTTTTATAGGTTAGATAGTTTGAATTCTTTGTGAAGGAGCTTCAAAGCCATATCTTGTGCATATTCTGTAATTATGTAATCAGGCCTCTAAGTCCTAATTGTAAGCCCGCATGTTGCCAACCAATTTGTATTTGGATTCTATGATATACTGAATGACTGAATCTACATTTGCTTTCTATCTTGGAGTTGTTTCCATTGTGTTTAGTCTAGCTACATGGCCTGGATAGTTCACTTTGTGGACCCTCCTAACCGTGACTACACCAAGTGAGCATTCTTTCTTTTGGGCAGTGAGCACTGGGAAGTGAGCCCTTTGGCAATGAATCTTTTATATTTCGATATTGCTACTACATTATTTTGGTATTGTGATGCAAATTTGATCAGTATAGTGAGAACTTTAATGTGTTAGGCTACTAGATGCAGTGAGCATAAGGTGTCTACTATTTTCAGTGTTGCTACGAAGGTGTTGTTTGTATTGTGGTGAATATTGAGCTTCATTAGAACTGAACTCCATGCATATGTTAGATGCAATTATATCAGTTCAAACCCTAGAAATGAGCCACTCTTCTCTCTTTCTTTCTCAGTGGGTAGTAAGTCCACCTACAATGATGATGTAGGAGCATCCCTAGTTCAAGGCAAATCTTACATCAACCAAAAACATTTGCATTTTAGTTTGTTTCTTTTCAGTTTTCAGTTCAGTCAGTAGCAATTTCTGTATTTTGGTCCACATTCTGCCACAGTTGCATTTCAAATCTTGTGAAGCTAGACTTAGCATCTAGGCACATTTATGCACACCATATCCAAAACTTAGATCATTTGTATCAGTTACCAATGAGATATCGCTATTAGAAGATTGACTGTTTTCTCAGAACAGAGCATCCTGACAGTCTCATACAATTAGCTATAAGAGAAAACTTGTGAAGCATTTCATGACTTGTGAAGTTAAAAGACACATCATTTAATGTTGTTTGGTTCATGGCTGACCTTCCCTAAGATTTGCACATCATTCCATTCATTTGTGGAGGAATTATTAATGATTAGGTCCAACCTATCCATGTACACACGTTACAGCTCTTCATTGGAGTTTGTGATCTTCCTTGGCCAACGCAAAGGAATCTTAGGTTCTAAAGATGATATAAAATGATGTAATAGGTGCCTAGGAAAGTAGTGATTGATAGTTTTACAGGTTAGATAGTTTGAATTCTTTGCGAAGGAGCTTCAAAGCCATATCTTGTGCATATTTTGTAATTCTGTAATCAGGTATGTGAGCCCCAATTGTAAGCCCACATGATGCAGAGGCATCCACACTAAAACCTTGACATACAGCATGTATGTCTACAACCCTTCATCATCATCATCATATTTCCCTTAACACTGTCAGCATCATCATATTTTCTCTGCTGACCCATATCCTCCTATAGACAAACCTTTGACCTTTCGCCTGTCAGCAGCATCATCATATCCGGCTATCGGCAGCATCATCACATCGGCAAGTGCAAACATGCTCCTGATGTTCACTGTTCATCTTACCGCCAACCTCTATCTTCATCATCATGATGTTCAACATCATGTTCATCAGCAGGATATAGAACATCCGGTTCCTCCCATATATCCTGATGATGACAACCTCATGCACCTTTCCTTCGATGCTTACGTCACCCCGATATCCTGATGACGATTATCCTGATGACGATGACGTCACATGCAGCTCCTTCAATATCCTGCTGCCCCGATATCCTGATGACGATTATCCTGATGACGATGACGTCACATGCAGTTCCTTCAATATCCTGCTGTCGGCCAAACTTAACATTATCGGCCCGTGATGGTTTTATCAACCCGATCTTCTACCTTATGCCGATACGCTCCTCCTCGGCAACACCTGATGATGATCACCCCAATGCACATTCACTTTATGCAATCGACTGCATCATGCTCATCTCCACCTACTCAGATGACGCCCGAAGTAACTGCAGGATATACACAGAAATATCCTGATGATGCCGTTGCGATGGGTTTTCCAACCTTAGCGAATTTCGATCCGCCGAACCTCCTGGGATGACCCGATCTACTTTCAGGGTGATCTTCCAAACTCTAACTATCAGCACGACCTAGCACATACCCATGCTAGGGTTCTCAACACCTCTCGACTGCGATCCTACACACCTGCATGCAAACAAACACAAAATGCAGACTAAACCCTAAACTACTATACATAGCCATTCCACCGATTCAACGAATCAACCGGTGGAATGGATCAGCGAATCCATGAAACCACCAAAACAGCAAATCGATCACATAATGGAATCCAAACCAGAGAATGGACAAAACAGGATCTCTTTATTGATTTCAAAAGTTGCAAATACAATATTCAGTCTCTCCCTCTGTCTCACTCTCTGCAAAGTCTGATCGATGATCGATGATATGCAATACCAACCGATCCTACTACATAAATAGGATTTCCTGCGAGTACTACCACTCGATTCCCAGTGGCTAGGAAATCCCTCCAGGCGGCTGGGAGATCCAACCGGACCTACAGCATAACAGCTGTCTTAACAAACTAGCTAAAAATAGTAAAGTATGGTCAACATGACCTTATTACATGCATTGGTCTTATCAGACCTTCTTGGAAACATTAACAAGACTCAAAACAAACTAACTGCCTCATGGAGGCCAGCTGTCAGGTAGGTGCTCCTGCACCATACTCCCCAACAGAAAAGAACTCATGTCCCATGAGTTAGGTTGTGGAAGTCCTCCACCTTTACACTTTGTCATGTCAGTGTTTTGACCTATTCCAGCTTTGTCCTCTGCTGTCTCTTGGCTGCTCCAAGACTTCTGAACTGTAACTTGCTTTCTTGCAAGTAAACCCTCATGCCTGTCAATGTACGCCCTTCTCTCACATACCTTGTGTTTGTCAGGTTGTCTGACCAGAACCTCTGTCTGAACTGCCTCTTGAACTTCTGCAATGTTCAACTCTATCTTTCTTTCAACCTTTATAGGACAAACAATAGTCCCAACTATGACAACATCCTTGTCATTCCTCTCAACTGGTTGCTGTTTGCAAACCTGTTTCTGAACCTGCTGCTGACCTCTGTCAGTCAAAACTGAAGCTTTCTTCAACCTATTGTCCTTAACAACTTCTTTCCCTGCAGTGTCCTCAACTACCTTTATGCCTGCTCCTATAGGCATCTGCACAAACTCCTTCTTTCCCACTAAAATGATTTTGGCTGCCCCGTGTGCTGCAGCATTTGCCTGCAATGGCATCAACATAATAGTCTTCCCATCTTTCTTGATGGTGTAGGTATTAGCATACCCATCATACAGTACCCTTCTATCAAATTGCCATGGTCTACCCAACAGTAGGTGACAACATTCCATGGGCAAAATGTCACACAAAACTCTATCCTGATATGCGCCAATCTGAAAATCCACATATGCCTGTTCATAGACAAAAAGTGATTGACTATCACTCACCCAAGATGCCTTGTAAGGGTGATGGTGTGGAATCCTTTCCAAATTCAGTTTATCCACCATTTCCTGAGATACCATGTTGTCTGTTGAACCAGTATCAATGACAACCTTACATATTTTACCTTTGCTCTTGCATGTGGTCTTGAAAAGAGCTCTTCTTTGCATCATATCCTTTGGTGCCTGCAAACTAATTCTCCTAAGCATCAATGCTTCTCCCTCCTCAGGATATACATAACCGTCAGGATCCCTATCTCCTTGATAAGTGTTTGAACTTTGCATACTTTGCTCTACTTTCTCTTCTTGCACAAGTTGTACTCTCTTGTCATTCATTCTATCATTTCTGGATGATGAACCTTTGCTTTCTGGACATTTGAAAAATGGATGACCAAACTCACCACAGGTGTAACACTTTCCTGAAAATGTAGTAGAACCTCTACCACCTCCAAATCTTCCTCTATTACCTTTCCATCCACCTCTGAAATCAGACTGTCCCTGTCCTTTACCAGTGTCTTCTTGACCCTCATTGGTTTGCCTTGTGGTAGGGGCTAATCCTCTTCCCCTCATATTGCTGCCTCTTCCTCTCATGGACTTATCTTGTCCCCTATTCATCTTTTCTTCAATCCTGATTGCCATTTGGTAACAATCCTCCACACTCTTAGGGTTAGCCAAAACTAACTCATCCTGTATGCTCAATCTCAAACCAGCCAAGTACCTAGCCACCTTTTCTACCTCATTCTCATGATGACCAGATCTCATACTCAACTTATAAAACTCCTCAGTATATGCCTTCACATCCATTTCCTTCTGCCTTAAAAATTACAACTTCTTAAACATCTGTATTTCATAATCCTTAGGCAAGAATTTACCTTTGATCCTTGCTACCATTTTATCCCATGAAGTGATCTTTGACTTCCCTTGTTTCCTTCTCTCGGATTGTACATAATCCCACCATACCAAAGCATGACCTCCTAACTTGGTCTTTGCAATCTTTACCTTCTGATCCTCAGCAACATCTTCACATTCAAAGTGATTATCAAGTGCAGCAATCCAATCCAGTAACTCATCTTCATTCAAACTTCCATTATACTTGGAAACATCAACCTTTACCTTAGGTTTATCACTCTGCACTGCCTTTAACAGTTTTGCAAATTTCTGGTCTTCAGCATCCAGATCTTCAGTTACCTCTTCATACTCTTCAACAGTATCTTCATCTTCTTCAGACTCGCTGTCTTCCACTTCCCTCTTTTTGTTCTTTTCCAGGGCTACAAGCCTGGCTTGAAGTGCTTCAGCAAGCTCCTTCATCTTCCTCATCTCTCTGGCATGTTTTTCCTTCATCTCCTGCAATTCCCTTGCAGTACCACTACCTTTCGGAGGCATTTTGTCAACCTCTCACTTCTCTACCTCTGTCCTTTCAGTGACAGAATCAACTCTACCTCTGCCCTTTCGGTGACAGAATCAACACACAACAGCCCAGACCTTTTGCTAAGCTCTGATACCACTATGATGCAGAGGCATCCACACTAAAACCTTGACATACAGCATGTATGTCTACAACCCTTCATCATCATCATCATATTTCCCTTAACACTGTCAGCATCATCATATTTTCTCTGCCGACCCATATCCTCCTGCAGACAAACCTTCGACCTTTCGCCTGTCAGCAGCATCATCATATCCGGCTATCGACAGCATCATCACATTCGGCAAGCACAAACATCCTCCTGATGTTCACTGTTCATCTTACCGCCAACCTCTATCTTCATCATCATGATGTTCAACATCATGTTCATCAGCAGGATATAGAACATCCAGTTCCTCCCATATATCCTAATGATGACAACCTCATGCACCTTTCCTTCGATGCTTACGTCACCCTGATATCCTGATGATGATTATCCTAATGATGATGACGTCACATGCAGCTCCTTCAATATCCTGTTGCCCCGATATCCTGATGATGATTATCTTGATGACGATGACGTCACATGCAGTTCCTTCAATATCCTACTGTCGGCCAAACTTAACATTATCGGCCCGCGATGGTTTTATCAACCCGATCTTCTACCTTATGCCGATACGCTCCTCCTCGGCAACACCTGATGATGATCACCCCAATGCACATTCACTTTATGCAATCGACTGCATCATGCTCATCTCCACCTACTCGGATGACACCTGAAGTAACTGCAGGATATACACAGAAATATCCTGATGATGCCGTTGCGATGGGTTTTCCAACCTTAGCGAATTTTGATCCGCCGAACCTCCTGGGATGACCCGATCTACTTTCAGGGTGATCTTCCAAACTCTAACTATCAGCACGACCTAGCACATACCCATGCTAGGGTTCTCAACACCTCTCGACTGCGATCCTGCACACCTGCATGCAAACAAACACAAAATGCAGACTAAACCCTAAACTACTGTACATAGCCATTCCACCGATTCGACGAATCAACCGGTGGAATGGATCAGCGAATCCATGAAACCACCAAAACAGCAAATCGATCACACAATGGAATCCAAACCAGAGAATGGACAAAACAGGATCTCTTTATTGATTTCAAAAGTTGCAAATACAATATTCAGTCTCTCCCTCTGTCTCACTCTCTGCAAAGTCTGAACGATGATCGATGATATGCAATACCAACCGATCCTACTACATAAATAGGATTTCCTGCGAGTACTACCACTCGATTCCCAGCAGCTGGGAAATCCCTCCAGGCGGCTGGGAGATCCAACCGGACCTACAGCATAACAGTTGTCTTAACAAACTAGCTAAAAATAGTAAAGTATGGTCAACATGACCTTATTACATGCATTGGTCTTATCAGACCTTCTTGGAAACATTAACAAGACTCAAAACAAACTAACTACCTCATGGAGGCCAGCTGTCATGTAGGTGCTCCTGCACCACCACATGTTGGCGACCAATTTGTATTTGGATTCTATGATATACTGAATGACTGAATCTGCATTTTCTTTCTATCTTGGAGTTGTTTTTGTTGTGTTTACTCTAGCTGCATGGCCTGGATTGTTCACTTCTTGGACCCTCCTAACCATGACTGCACCAAGTGAGCATTCTTTTCTTTTTGTCGGTGAGCCCTGGGAAGTGAGCCCTTTGGTAGTGATCCTTTTGTATTTTGGTATTGCTACTACATTATATTGTGAGCTAATCCTCACCATGGTTTTTCCCTTTTAGGATTTTCCACATAAAATCTGGGGTTCTCTTGTATGTGGTGTTGTTATGATTTAGTTTCAGTTATTTTCTTTTTATGCTTAATCATCATAACATGTTTACAAGTTAATGTGGATCTGAATGTTTGCAAGGGTTTGAAATTTTTGATACAACTGATTTGCCCCCCCTCTCAGTTGTCTTGTGCATTCAACACTTTTATCCCTGTATTTCCTCTATTTTCTCTAGTCTTAGTTATTTTAGTTAATAGCATTTAATCATTTCAATTTCAATTGCAACAAAGGGATATAGTCCAGATAATCTTTCTCTTCCATATTGGATAACAGTAATATATACATCTTTGATGGCTAGTATCCTAATGTGTAATAGGAATTTGTTCTGATTAAAGAGAGTTTAGTTAGAGTTACTTTTTCTTTAACACATTTTAGTGAACCCGACGTGCTTGAAACACTCAAAACAGTAAAATAAAACATTCTTTTTCTTCTTCTAAAACAAAAACTTTCTCTCTCAAAACAATTATCATTCTTCTAACCTTGAAATCTTAGATTAATTGCATGTTGTGGATCTCTTAGTGTTTTATGAGCTTATGACCCAGTGCTCTGACTCATAATTCACCATTCACATAATCTTAATATTGTTCATGGCTTCTCATGCTTTTGGTAGTTCTAGCTCCACACAATCGAAAACATACATCTTTAACTTCTCAATGGGTAGATCTAGATTCCAACAACCTCTCTTCTCTCTCTAACACACCTACAATCCCTAGGCCACAATATTTTAGAGCAACTCTCGATACAAACATGCTCGTAGCTAGTGTACCCCAAGCCTAAATCTAGATGTTGGATAGTCACTTGGCGAACTCTCAAGATTTCCTAAGTACAAAGCACCTAGCTAACGAGGCTGTCCTACTTGTGGAGAACCTTTGAAAGTTTCTAACCAGTGATTTGTATGGCATGGATCATCTACATATCTTATCTCACATTGTGAATAACAATGTTCCATCACTAGCTAGCTGTGTAGAAGCTATTAATGAGTCACATTCAAACACAGTGCAAGATCAATTATCAGTGTCAATACTAACTTCTTATATTTCCACTTTTACTTCTTCTCAAATCTCTACAAGCACTGCTCAATCAATGAATGCCAACACAACTTCTATTGGAATGGGCGGGAACTCTATTAATCAATATGGGTTTGTTCCCCCCTACCTCCCCATTATCATTTACTTTTCCTAAAGCTAACCCTAGAGCTTATCAACCACCCAACCACACCATTCCACTTTTTACCCAAACTCAATCTACTCATACCATATATCCTATTATCACCCAACTCCTTCAAAATGTGAACTCCCTGCAATAACAAATAGCCACTATGTCCACAAGTTCATCTCATCCTACCATTCCCATCATACTATACAAGAAGTCCATTATCCTTAGCCATTCTTATTTCTCCTCTTCCATAAAATTTTGAAGCTCTGTGCTTTTAAACGTATACCGGTAAAGGAGACCACTCCATCACTTCTTTCTAACAACTTATCAACCAATTTCTCCAACACTTCCAAGCGAATATTGGACCATAGGTCATAGTCACTGATCTTGTCCATTGTCACCAGGGAGCACAAGATAAAGTGATTGACTTTATTAGCCACTATCAAACCCTCTTTTCAAAGATATGTTATGCACTCCCATGTTATGATGTGTAGCAAGTTTTCATAGGAAACCTACAACCTTAGATAAGAGATAAGATTCTATTGATGCACTATTCCTCATTTACGCATCTCTGTATGCACATCATGACTACTAGCAATCGATTAGTTAGTATGAGGGATCCTTATCATAGACTCCCACTAGGCAACCTAATGCCCCTTCTTCATTTCAAAACTACAAGAAAAAAAACTTCAATAAAATAAATCCTTCCAATAATGTTCAACAAGTAGCGGCCACCGCACCAACCCAAAATGCTATGGCCCTCTCATCACAAAGTAAGGAAAGGACTTGGTAGTCACCCCACTCTATGAATCACTCTATGCCATCATGAAGCAACTTTTAAATAATAACCTCATCCAGCTTCCACCTATCCATCTTGTAGACACGAAAAAACTCATGTCACCTTCTTTTGACCTGAAGGCCTTTTGTTAGTTCCACAGAGTAAATGGACATGACACTGAAAGATGCATGCATCTTAAACATAATGTGCAAGACCTCATTGATTAGAATATCATCTAGGTCTCTAGAGTGAATGATATAGGGAATAAATTTGTCACTCCACCTAACCAAAACCTCCAGATATACACAAACCTAATTAGACTTCCCTCTGATTATGTGGTTGCTAGAATGTCTACTGACGACCCTACCACCTCAGCCAAAATGATTAACATGGTGGACAATCTCCCATACCCTATTCAAGCATGACTCATTCCTATGAAAATCATCTCTTTCACCCCCAATGCACCCATGCATGTATACGATGGACCTCTATACATTTCTGTACTCATTAATGAAAATCCCACCAAGGGTGTACTAATTGACCCAGTGTGTATGGTAAATGTAGTCATAGAGGAATTTCTATATGTACACGAACTGTATCAGGACAAGTATGAGCAATCAGAAGTCTAGATACGGGTGGATGATGGGTCCTCCCATTGTACCACAAGTTTGCTCACTCTTTCTATCTAGGAAGGACCAAAACTCCTAGACATCCCATTCTCCATCATTCCCACTTCCAACCAATTTCATGTGAAGTTAGGTCATCCATTGCTTTCTTCCATGAGAGTGACCCCCTCTATAATCCATAAGTGCCTGAGGTTTCCCCATGACATACAGATGCACACTATTTACCATAGTGGGTCCAAGCCTCTCACATTTAGAGAAAACTTCTCCTTGGACTACTTTAGGCTAACAACAACTGAGCCATTGTGACCTTGCAACATGATTTCTTATTTTTATCATATCAAAAATTCAAAGTGAGCCACATAGCTTAGCAATTTGTTGGTGCCTCCTCTTCAACCCAACCGGCTACTACCCCTGAGATGCCTTGATCTCCAATGGTTTTTTTTGCTTGTCCTCACACCCCACAGGCAGAGAAGGGAAAGTAACTTGAATTAGTTGACCTCCCCTAACCTCAAGCATCTAGCATTTATGAAGATGTCCCACCTCCAATGTCTTACCCAAGACCTAAAGGTACATGACCCATACAATCTAGATCTTCTAGACCTTCAGCGGTTGTTCCTATTCCTCTTGCCTCTTTGAAGACTAGAGGAAAGCAACCCATGGTGTGAGATTCTTACCCTCTAGTCTCTCAATATATAGTGGCAACCTCTATTCCTCTAGCTCCTTTGGTGGCTCAAGGAAGGAAGCCCATATTAAGAGACCCCCCTTAATAGTACTACAGCCTTTGAAGGTTCCTTCTATTCCTCTGTCCACTCCTAGAGTGATGAAAGAAAAGGAGACTGTGTTGCGAGACTCCCTAGTTCCTCCTACAAATTTTTTGAGCCATACTAGGCATAACCAACTTGTGATAGATTGGAAGCATCATAGTCATATTGTAGCTCATGAGTGTGTGGCAAGGGATGAATCCCTTTCCTCTCCTAGGAAACCAACCCTAGACTTGGCCCCACCACCTCAGCTTTATGTACCCTCTCCCCAAAGAGATTCTCTCCCATCACCCATTCCTACCTCTCCATTGATTCAGTCAAATGAAACCATCACACCTAGTACCACTATGTCAGAGCTAGTCCCACTGTAGCGTACCTAACACCAGGTGTTCCTTGATGTCTTACATATTGCTACCATTGACATTGAAATTCCTCCACCACTACCTAAATGCAAATGTGAGCATTGTCCCACCCCACCTACCACAAGCCCAATCCACCCTCACAGCTACCGATTCCTTTCAATTTATCCATTCCGATTGTGGAGACCTCTGCTCCACTAGTGGCCACCAATGCTCATGATCCCACCGTTAGTATTGAATGACCACTGATTGTCATCTATTTTGATAGAGACCCTAATCAATCTTACCACAAGGAAGATGTATTTGAGTCCTTAGAAGAGATACAATCTTTGTCCTCAATCTTCACATGATCGATGGACCTCACCTTCGGTGAGTTGAGACAAGATCTGCCTTTGGCTACTGATCCTTTGTGTGATGAACCAGGCACTATGCTTAGTACTGCTCTTAATGTGGTCCCTCTAGTGGCCTATCCTCCATCCCTATATGATGAACAAGATTGGGAGGCAAATGACCTATTAGAGCCCGATCCTTGAGTGTGGTCCCTTCATTCATTGGTTATTATTGTTGGTTTTCCTATGTGTTTTGTAATCCTCATAATTAAGTATGGCGTGACTAATTTTTTGTTAGCTCTCCTTGGAGGACCCTTGATGTCCTTGTAGACACACAGATATAGGGGGAATGAAAATGATGTGACATTCCTCTATATGTTTCTACATTCTTCTCTATGTTGTAATTAAAATTTTCCACATTCTGGAGATGATGCAAAGCATATGGTAATTTAACATCCTTCCATGTTGACCCGAAATTTTTATTTGTCTTCTTGTGACATTCTTCCTTTGTATTCATAGTTCTACATGCCTATGAGCATGATGACAATTTCAAAAATTAATTACAAAAAAATCATAAAATCAATTACAAAAATTGTACTACACAAATCATACTATATATTATACTAACTCTAAAGTACATAGATCCATTTATGTTTTTGCGATGTTGCTTGCTTTATGTGACACCTTGTTGCATTGATCAATGTCATGCCATGCTTACACAAACCATTGTGTATCATGCCTGCAGCATCGCCCTGGTTGTCCTGCTTGGGGGAAGCCCCTTCACAACGTAGCTCTCTAGAGCATATCCTCTAGGCATATGCTTCCTAAAAGCTCTCGTGCCTTTTTCCCTCTTTTTACCTTAAAATTAATTTCTCCTCTATGATGTAAGCAATTTTTTAAGGTGGGGGCATACATTTTCTATCTATCACACTAAATCACACACCACACTGATGGTATGATCTTTGCAACACTTTTCATAGCATTTGTGGTCCTAACCAAATGCACTTGTTTAGATTGACCACCTTTATCATAATTAGCTAGCAAACAACCAATTTTGGTAGTCATGTAATCTTTGATACTGTTTGACATGTAGCTCACCTAGCAAAGAAATGCTAGTATGTGATACTTCTTTTTCTATCAACACTTCCCATAAGTGCACCTAGAAAAAAATGGACTTTACTAGCTCTAGTGACTTAGGGAAGATTTTTAGTATGGTTCCTAGCAAACAACAAAATATTCTCGCCCTAAAACCATACCCTTCCTTCCTTTATGTGTGTTTGCATTGGAGTAATGTGCATTAGACTATATTATTTGTTAACCGCAAGGGTTTTGGCAAATAATATTGGGCCTAATCCTACTTCTTATCAACTTTATATACATATATACATGCGCATCTAACATCTGTTTCATGTGCAAATTTTTTGGCCTAACATTGTGGTTTTGCAGAATTCTCAGTTGGGGGCTTCATCTCTCACTTGGCAACATTCTGTATCCTCTACAATACTTGGGTAAAATTTTTTCTCTTATGTTATTTACTTTCTTTACTTTAGCTTGTATATGCCTATAGTGTCATACACCTTCTAAAGTGGGGGCTAAATGTAGCATTGTAAATTGTTCTTGCTCACAATTTCATTCTCTATTTGGTACTCACTTTAGTGTCCACTCCCTTAGTAAGATTTCAAAATGCTGCTTTGACCCTTTCTGCTTATCCTATACAAAAATTGAAAAAAGTGTCTTAGCCTTGGCAGTGCCCTAATTCATTTGAACCTTTTGAAAATTGAAGTTGGACGGACCAAAGCGCTAAGTGCATCTGTCTACGCCACACGCTGGTGTCCTAATAGTGTCTTTCAGTTAATCAACTATTTTTAGAAGGTGCATTTTTACTTGAGTGGCATTCTAAGATTTTCCTAATGTCTATCCACGCCCAAATGACTCATTTCCTATCTTTTTGGCCTCTTGCCTCTGCCATAAAACCTTATCACTTTGCCATTCAAACCTTCGATCTCTCACGCTAGCGAAGCTCTGCCAAAATTGTTTTGCACTACCATTTTTCTTGTGTTATTATTATTCCATGCTCATCATTTGTTGCATTTCATTGAGAAAAATCAATTGATGTGATTCACTTTCATATCTTGTGCTATTTGAAAGGCTCTCGTTCAAGATTTCTATCCTTTGGAATAAAGTTCCATTTTGTTCCCTTATGTGATAGTCTTCCAGTGAGATCCTTGTAATCTCTTTCTCAATCATTTTGTCAATTCATCTAGATTAGCATTTATCTTACTGTTGAATCTCATTTCTTTATTCATTTGATTATCAATATTGCAATATCTTTTTGTCGCTACTTGTCACAATTCTAGACGCACTTAGGATTCAAGGCACACACTCTTTTATCAATATTTCAATCTCTGGTTGTTAATTTGGAAACACCAAAAATGGGGTTTGACTGAGGCAAACATCTATACAAGTCAATTTTCTTCTCTGTTTATGATTGCAGGTTGCGAGAGAAAATATTTCACACACGAGTGCTTGCATTCTTAGTTCCCTTATCAATTTTTTTGTTTCACTCTTGTCTTTCCATTCTTATCTATTTGCCTTATCTATCGATCTTTGTGTAATAATTATCATGTTTTCTATCAACAAGAATTCATTGACATACATACAAAACTATATAGATCAAAGTTTCTAGTTTTCAAAACTATACAGACTACAGTGCTAAATGCAGACGTCCACATCGCATGCTGTCTTCCTAGGCAATGACATTGCCCACCTGGTACCAAATTCCTCTTAAACTATTATTTTCATTCCTGCATTCATTTCTATGAAATACTACTTCTATCCTTGTATTTCCTCTATTTTCTCTAGTCTTAGTTTTAGTTAATAGTGTTTAATCATTTCAATTTCAATTTCAAGAAAGGGATATAGCCTGGATAATCTTTCTCTTCCAGATTGGATAGTAGTAAGATATACATCTTCAGTGGCTAGTATCCAAATGTGTAATAGGAAGTTGTTATGATTAAAGAGAGTTTAGTTAGAGCTACTTTTTCTACCATAGGCAAAAAAAATTGATTTAGTAAAAAATGAGGTAGGAATTTGTAGGTGTACATGATATTCACCTATACATGCAAACAAGACATTCCTAGGTGCCACGGTTTGAGAGAACAATTGGTCCAATTTCTAGAACCATTTTTTATCTTAGGGCTCTTAAGAGACTATCTCGGTCTAATGTAGCCCAAAGTGACCAAGAGGATTGGACACTAAAAATACATTTCCCCTAGCATTCACTCACCCAGCTTGACATGTTGGCATAGTTGGTTTGGTCTTAGGAGGTATGGAGTGGAAAATTTCACTCCCAACACCTTTTCACTGCATGAAAATAAAGCATTTTGGAACATTGTGTTCATGTCAACCACATGTAAATGAAATTGATTTAGCAAAAACTCAAGTAGGTATTTGTAGGTGGACTTGACATCTAGCTATACATGCAAACAATAAACTCCTAGGTGCCACATTTGAGATAACAGTCAGTCCAAAGTATGGAACCTTTTTTTGTTTAAGAGACTGTCTTGGTCCAATGTAGCCCAAAATGATCAGGATTCTTGGCCATCAAAAAGACACCTCCCCTAGCATTCACCCACCCACCTTGATGTGTTTGCCTTGTTAGTTGGGTCCCAAGAGGTGCGGAATACAAAATTTCACTCCTAGCACCATTTCACTAGATGAAACTAAAATGAGGATAAGAAAGATTAATGAATCTACTATAAGGAGATTGAATGTACTATAATGAATGTACTGGATGAAACTGAAGCATTTTGGAACATTACATTCCTTTCCATGATAGGCAAATGAAATTGATTTAGTAAAAAATGACGTAGGTATTTTTAGGTGGACATGAGATCCACCTATACATGCAAACAACACATTCCTAGGTACCATGGATTGAGAGAACATTTGGTCCAAAGTTTGGCACCTTTTTTCTCTTAGGGCTCTTAAGAGACTGTCTCAGTCCAATGTATCCTAAAATGACCAGGATGCTTGTCCATTGAAAAGATACCTCCCTTAGTATTAACCCACCCACCCTAACATGTTAGTGTAGTTAGTTCAGCCCTAGGAGGTGTGGAATGAAAAATTTTACACCTAGCATCTTTTCACTGGATGAAACTGAAGCATTTTGGAACATTGCATTCCTTGCCACTACAGGAAAATTAAATTCATTTAGCAAAAAATGAGTTAGGTACTTTTAGGTAGACATGAAATCCACCTATACATGCAAACAAGACATTCTGAGGTGCCACGGATTGAGAGAACATCTAGTCCAAAGTTTGACACCTTTTTTCTCTTAGGGCTCTTAAGAGACTGTCTCAGTCCAATGTAGCCTAGAATGACTAGGAGGCTTGTCCACCGAAATGACACCTCTCCTAGCATTCACACATCCACCCCAACATGTTGACATAGTTGGTTGGGTTGAAAGAGGTGCGGAATTCAAAATTTTACTCCTAGTACCTTTTCACTGGATGAAATTGAAGCATATTGGAACATTGCATTCCTTGCCACCACAAGAAAATGAAATTGATTTAGAAAAATTGAGGTAGGTATTCTTAGGTGGACCTGACATTCACCTATACATGCAAACAAGACATTCCTAGGAGCCATGGTTTGAGAGAACAGTTGGTCCAATGTCTAGCACCTTTTTTATCTCAGGGCTCTTAAGAGACTGTGATAGTGTAATGTATCCCAGAATGACCAGGAGGCTTGGCCACAAAAAATACACTTCCCCTAGCATTCACTTACCCACCTTGACCTTCTGGCATAGTCAGTTCTATCTTAGGAGGTACAAAATGCAAAATTTCACTCCTAGAACCTTTTAACTGGATGAAACTGAAGCATTTTGGAACATTGCATTCCTTGCCACAAAAGGTAAATGAAATTCATTTAGCAAAAACTGAGGTAGGTATTTTTAGGTTGACATGACATCAACCTATACATGCAAACAAGACATTCTGTGATAAATTCCTAGGTGCCACATTTGTGAGCATAGTCCGTCCAAAGTCTGGCACCTTTTTCTATTTAGGGCTCTTAAGAGATTATCTCGATCCAATGTAGCCCAAAATTATCAAGATGGTTGGCTACTAAAAAGACACCTCCCCTAGCATTCACCCTCTCACCTTGATGTGTTTGCATTGTTGGTTTGGTCCCAAGAAACATGAAATAAAAAATTTTCACTCCTAGCACTTTTTCACTAGATGAAACTAAAATGAGTATAAGAAAGATTAATGAATACACTAAAAGAAGGAGACACAACAAACTATAGCATATCCTAGCACATTTTCACTAGATGAAACAGAAGCATTTTGGAACATTGCATTCCTTGCCACAACAGGCAAATGAGGTTGATTTAGTAAAAACTAAGGTAGGTATTTTTGGGTGGACATGACATCCACCTATACATGCAAACAATAAATTCCTAGGTGCCATGTATTGAGAGAACATTTGGTCCAAAGGTTGGCACCTTTTTTCTCCTAGGGCTCTTAAGAGACTGTCTCGGTCTAATGTAGCCTAAAATGACTAGGAGGCTTCACCAATGAAAAGACACCTCCCTTAGCATTCACCCACACACCCCAACATATTAGCGTAGTCAGTTTGGCCCTAGGAGGTGCAGAATGCAAAATTTCACTCCTAGTACCTTTTCACTGGATGAAACTGAAGCATTTTAGAACATTGCATTCCTTGCCAGGATAGGAAAATGAAATTGATTTAGCAAAAAATGATGTAGGTATTTTTAGGTGGACATGACATCCACCTATACATGCAAACAAGACATTCCTAGGTGCCACAAATTGAGAGAATATTCAGTCAAAAGTTTCACACCTTTTTTTCTCTTAGGGCTCTTAAGAAACTATCTCAATCCAATGTAGCCCAAAATGACTAAGAGGCTTGTCCACCAAAATGACACCTCTCCTAGCGTCCACCCATACACCCCAACATGTTGGCACAATTGGTTCGGTTCCAGGAGGTGTGAAATGCAAAATTTTACTCCTAGCACCTTTTCACTGGATGAAATTGAAGCATTTTGGAATATTGAGTTCTTTCCACCACCAAAAAATGAAATTAATTTAGCAAAAACTAAGGTAGATATTTGTAGGTGGACATGACATTCACCTATACATGAAAAAAAGACATTCCTGGGTATCACAGTTTCAGAGAAAAGTTGGTCTAATGTCTAGCACTATTTTTATCTTAGGGATCTTAAGAGATAGTCTTGGTCTAATGTAGCCCAGAAGAACTAGGAGACTTCGCCTTTTAAAATACACTTCCCCTAGCATTCACTCACACACCTCAGTGTGTTGGCATAGTCGGTTCAATCTTAGGAGGTACAAAATGCAAAATTTCACTCCTAGCACCTTTTCACTAGATGAAACTAAAGCATTTTGGAGCATTGCTTTCCTTTCCACCATAGGAAAATAAAATTGATTTAGAAAAAATCGAGGTAGGTATTTGTAGGTGGACTTGACATCCACCTATACATTCAAAAAAAATTCCTAGGTGCCACATTTGAGAGAACAGTCGGTCCAAATTCTAGCACCTTTTTTGTCTTAGGGCTCTTAAGAGACTGTCTCAATCCAATGTAGCCCAAAATGATTAGGATACTTGGCCACAAAAAATAAACCTCCCCTAGCATTCACTCGCCCAACTTGACATGTTCTCTTTATCAGTTTGGTCCCAAGAGGCAAGGAATACAAAATTTCACTACTAGCACATTTTCACTAGATGAAACTAAAATTAGGATAAGAAAGATTAATGAATGTACTATAAGAAAGAGACACAAAAAACTATAGTATATCCTAGTAACTTTTCACTAGATGAAACTAAAGCATTTTGGAACATTACATTTCTTGCCATGATAGGCAACCAAAATTGATTTAGCAAAAACTGAGGTAGGTATTTTTAGGTGGACATGACATCCACGTATACATGCAAATAAGACATTCCTAGGTGCCATGGATTGAGAGAACATTCGGTCCAAAGTTTGGCACCTTTTTTAGATCTTAGGGCTCTTAAGAGTTTATCTCAGTCCAATGTAGCCCAAAATGACCAGGAGGCTTGGCCATTGAAAAGACACCTCCCTTAGCAATCACCCACCACCCCAACATGTTAGGGTAGTTAGTTCAGCCCTATGAGGTGTGGAATACAAAATTTCACTCCTAGCATCTTTTCACTGGATGAAACTAAAGCATTTTGGAACATTGTAATCCTTGCCACAACAGACAAATGAAATTGATTTAGCAAAAATTGAGGTAGGTATTTCTAGGTGGATAGGACATCCACATATACATGTAAACAAGATATTCCTAGGTGCTAGGGATTGAGAACATTCGGTCCAAAATTTGACACCTTTTTTCTCTTAGGGCTCTTATGAGACTGTCTTGGTCCAATGTAGCCTAGAACAACTAGGAGGCTTGGCCACCAAAATGACACCTCTCTTAGAATTCACCCATCCACCTCAACATGCTAACATAGTTGGTTCAGTCCCAGGAGGTGCAGAATGCAAACTTTCACTCCGAGCACATTTTCACTGGATGAAATTGAAGTATTTTGGAACATTGCATTCCTTGCTACCATAGACAAACAAAATTGACTTAGCAAAAACTGAGGTAGGTATTTGTAGGTGGACCCAACATTCACCTATACATGTAAAAAAGACATTCCTAGGTGCCACAGTTTGAGAGAACAGTTGGTCCATTGTATGGCACTTTTTTTAATCTTAGGACTCTTAAGAGACTATCTTGGTCTACTGTAGCCTAGAATGACTAGGAGGATTGGCCACTAAAAATACACTTCCCCTAGCATTCACTCACCCACCTCAACATGTTAGTATACTTGGTTCGGTCTTTGGAGGTATAGAATGCAAAATTTCACTCCTAGCTCCTTTTCACTGGATGAAACTAAAGCATTTTGGAACATTGTGTTCCTTTCCACCACAAAAAAATGAAATTGATTTAGTAAAAACTAAGGTAGGTATTTTTAGGTGGACCTGACATCCACCTATATATGCAAATAATAAATTCCTATGTGCCACATTTGAGAGAACACTCAGTCCAAAGTCTGGTACCTTTTTTGTCTTAGGGATCTTAAGAGATTGTATTAATCCAATGTAGCCCAAAATGATCAAGATTCTTGGACACCCACCCACCCACCTTTACCTGTTCGCATTATTTGTTCGGTTCCAGGAGGTGCAAAATAAAAATTTCACTCCTAGCACCTTTTCACTAGATGAAACTAAAATGAGGATAAGAAAGATTAATGAATGCACTATAAGAAGGAGAGACAAAACACTATAGAAAATCCTTGCACCTTTTTACTAGATGAAACTAAAGCATTTTGGAACATTGCATTCCTTGCCACGAAAGGTAAATACAGTTCATTTAGAAAAAATTGAGATAGGTATTTTTAGGTTGACATGACATCCACCTATACATGCAAACAAGACATTCCTAGTTGCCATGGATTGAGAGAACATTCGGTCTGTTTGGCACCTTTGTTCTCTTAGGGCTCTTAAGAGGATGTCTCAGTCTAATGTAGTCCAAAATGACCAGGAGGCTTGGACATTGAAAAGACACCTCCCTTAGCATTCACCCACTCGCCCCAACATGTTAGTGCAGTTGGTTCAGCCCTAGGAGGTACAAAATACAAAATTTCATTCCTAGCACCTATTCATTGGATAAAACTGAAGCATTTTGAAACATTGCATTCCTTGCAAGGATAGGCAAATGAAATTGATTTAGAAAAAAAAGAGGTAGGTATTTTTAGGTGGACATGACATCCACCTATACATGGAAATAAGACATTCCTAGGTTCCAGTGATTGAGAGAACATTCGGTCCAAAGTTTCACACCTTTTTTCTCTTATGGCTCTTAAGAAACTCTCTCGATCCAATGTAGCCCAGAATGACTAGGAGGCTTGGCCATAGAAAATTCACCTCTCCTAGAATTCACCCATCCAATCCAACATGTTGACATAATTGGTTCAGTCCCAAGGGGTGCAGAATGCAAATATTCACTCCTAGCATCTTTTCAATCGATGAAATTGAAGCATTTTGGAACATTGCTTTCCTTGCCACTACGGGAAAAGGAAATTGATTTAGAAAAAAAATAAGATAGGTATTTTTAGGTGGACCTGACATCCACCTATACATGTAAACAAGAAATTCCTAGGTGCCACTGATTGAGAGAACATTCAGTCCAAAGTTTGACACCTTTTTTCTCTTAGGGCTCTTAAGAGATTGTCTTGGTGCAATGTAGCCCAAAATGACTAGGAGGCTTGACCATTGAAAATACACCTCCCTTAGCATTCACCCACCCACCCCAATGTGTTAGAGCAATCAGTTTGGCCCTAGGAGGTGCAAAGTGCAAAATTTCAATCCTAGCACATTTTCACTAGATGAAACTGAAGCATTTTGGAACATTGCATTCCTTTCCATGATAGCCAAATGAAATTGGTTTAGAAAAAAATGAGTTAGGTATTTTTAGGTGGACATGAAAGACAGGTATACATGTAAATTAGACACTCCTAGGTGCCATGGATTGAGAGAACATTTGGTTTAAAATTTGGCAGCTTTTTTCTCTTAGGGCTCTTAAGAGACTATGTTGATCCAATGTCGCCTAGAATGACTAGGAGCTTGTCAACCAAAATGACACATCTCCTAGAATTCACCCATCCACCCCAACATGTTGACATAGTTGATTCGGTCCCAAGAGGTGTGGAATGTAAAATTTCACTCCTAGCATTTTTTAGTGGATGAAATTGAAGCATTTTGGGACAATGCATTCCTTTCCACCATAGTAAAATGAAATTGATTTAGCAAATAACTAAGGTATGTACTTGTAGGTGATCTTGACATTCACCTATATATGCAAACAAGACATTCCTAGGTGCCATGGTTTGAGAGAACAGTTGGTCCAATATTTGGCACCTTTTTTTATCTTAGGGCTCTTAAGAGACTGTCTCAATCTAATGTAGCCCAGGATGGCCAGGAAGCTTGGCCACTAAAAATACACTTCCCCTAGCATTCAATCACCCACCTCGACATGTTGGCACAATTGGTTTGGTCTTAAAAGGTATGAAATGCAAAATTTCACTCCTAGCACCTTTTTATTTTTGAACATTGCATTGCTTTCCACTACAAGCAAACGAAATTGATTTAGTAAAAATTGAGGTAGTCATTTGTTAGTTGACCTGACATCCACCTATACATACAAACAATAAATTCCTAGGTTCCACATTTAAGAGAACAGTCGGTCCAAAGTCTACAACCTTTTTTGTCTTAAGCCTCTTAAGAGATTATCTTGGTCTAATGTAGCCACAAAATGATCAGGATACTTTGCCACTGAAAAGACACTGCCCCTAGCATTCACCCACCCACCTTGACATGTTTCATTGTTAGCTTGGTCCTAGGAGATGTGGAATATAAAATTTGACTCCTAGCACCTTTTCATTGGATGAAACTAAAATGAGGATAAGAAAGATTAATGAATGCACTATAAGAAGGAGACACATCAAACTTTAGTAAATCCTAGCACCTTTTTACTTGATGAAACTGAAGCATTTCGGAACACTGCATTCATTGCCATGATAGGAAAATGAAATTGATTTAGAAAAAATTGAGGTTGGTATTTTTTGGTGGACATGACATCCATCTATACATGCAAATAAGACATTCCTAGGTGCCATGGATTGAGAGAACATTCGGTCCAAAGTTTTGCACCTTTTTTTCTCTTAGGGATCTTAAGAGATTGTCTCAATCCAATGTAGCCCAAAATAACCAGGAGGCTTGGCAATTGAAAAGGCACTTCCATTAGAATTTAACCACCCACTCCAATGTGTTAGTGCGGTTAGTTTGGCCCTAGGAGGTGCGGAATGAAAAATTTCACTCCTTGCACCTTTTCATTGGATGAAACTAAAGCATTTTAAAACATTGCATTCCTTGCCATGACATGCAAATAAAATTGATTTAGAAAAAACTGAGCTAGTTATTTTTAGGTGGACATGACATCCACCTATACATGTAAACAAGACATTCCTAGGTGCCACAGATTGAGAGAACATTTGATCCAAAGTTTGACACCTTTTTTTCTCTTAGGGCTCTTAAGAGATTGTCTTGGTCCAATGTAGCCTAGAATGACTAGGAGGCTTAGACACAAAAAAGAGACCTCTCCTTGCATTCACCCATCCACCCTAACATTTTGACACAGTTGGTTTGGTCCTAGGAGGTTGGGAATGCAAAATTTTACTCCTAGCACCTTTTCACTAGACGAAATTGAAGCATTTTGGAACATTGCATTCCTTGTCACCATAGGCAAACAAAATTTATTTAGCAAAAATTGAGGTAGCTATTTGTAGGTGGTCTTTACATTTACCTATACATGTAAACAAGACATTCTTAGATGCCACAATTTGAGAGAACAGTTGGTCCAATGTCTGGCACCTTTTTTTATCTTAGGGCTCTTAAGAGACTGTCTCGATCTAATGTAGCCTAGAATGACCAAGAGGCTTGGTGATTGAAAATACACTTGCCCTAGCATTCACTTATCCACCTCAATGTGTTGGCATAGTTGATTCGGTCTTAGGAGGTATAGAATAAAAAATTTCACTCTTAGCACCTTTTCACTAGATGAAACTAAAACATTTTGGAACATTGCATTCCTTCCCACCATAGGAAAATGAATTTGATTTAGCACAAAATGAGGTAGGTATTTGTAGGTGGACCTAATATCCACCTATATATGCAAACAATAAATTCCTATTTGCTAGATTTGAGAGAACAGTTGGTCCAAAGTTTGGTACCTTTTTTATCTTAGGGCTCTTAAGAGACTGTCTCGATCCAATGTAGCCCAAAATGATCAGGATGCTTGGCCACCAATAAAGACACCTCCCCTAGAAATCACCCACCCACTTTGATGTGTTCACATTTTTAGTTTGGTCCCTGGAGGTGCAAAATACAAAATTTCACTCCTAGCACCTTTTCACTGGATGAAACTAAAATGAGGATAAGAAAAATTAATGAATGCACTATAAGAAGGAGACACAAAAAACTATAGAAACTCCTCATTAATTAAAGATTCTCTAAATTCAATTGTTATGTATGTGAACATAATATATAGGAATATGAAGAATTTAACATGTAATTATGCACTTATATTTAGATCCCCTAAAACCATAAATCATTGAATCTCTAATCATATATGTAGTATAAAGAGTAGGATCTAAAATATCATGAGATATTTCAAATCATTTGCAACATTTGTATCACTATAATGAGTTCTTGTTAAGAATAAGGAAAAGTTTTAGCTAGATAAACATGACATGACAAAGAATTTAAATCATATTCATCAAGAAAATCATGTATCATTATTATCTTGAATAGATAAATCATTAAGATAAAAGGAAGAAGCATCATACTCATTAAGTGTAATAACCTCATCACATGATTCATAAACCATAGATGTATAAATAAAGTTAGTGCTAAGATGTACTAGATGTATATGTAGTATTGTCTCACAAATAATAAACATATGGATTAGAAACATACCTTAAGAAGTGTATAGAACAAAATTTTGTCATTCCATTGCAAATGGACTCAAAATAGAGCTAAAATCGTAAAACACAATAAAAGGAATACTAAACCATTGCATGTTGAATTGATAATCAAATCATGCCAAACATCTCTCTCTCTCTCTCTCTGTCTCTCTTCCACTCTCCCTGAATCTCTCTCTCTCTCTCTCATCCTCTCTTCCTCACTTTTTTTCTTTCCCAAACTATCCAACTAAACATATAATGTAAAAACTATAGAAGGTGAAAATAAGGTAAGTAAAAATGTCAAACTTGTAGAAGATGAAATGTTAAGCATGCCAAACATCTCTCTCTCTCCCCCTAAGGATATGGTAGACCCATAGAAGATGAAATGGGGATAAGAAAATCATATCGAATATGTAGAAGTTGAAATGAGGATATGCAAAGCATGGAAACCATATTGTAGGTGAAATGAGGACAAGAAAATCATGCCAAACATCTCTCTCTCTCTCTCTATGCCTTATAATACCTGCCTTATAATTGCAGTGAAATTCTAGTTGATGGAAAAATAAAATTTGGCCAAGCCCATGTGTTGTTCTTAGAATTAAAGAGAGTGATGACTTATATGGCCCCCCTTATTGCATTCAATTTGTACTTGAAATTGATAAGGTCATGTTGCAGAAAAACCATGAGTTCATATTTGTATATGGTCTTCCCTTATTTTAAAAAGATGTATAATTCAGGGAGTTGTATTGATATACATAAAGAATACAATCTTTGATGAGGTTGTTGTAAAAAAATCAAAATATAATATAAATATTAGAGGTCAAAAATTGAATTCCTAAGTACCTATTGGGGTTTGATTTGGATTCTTCATAGTTGGGGCATTTATTGTTGCAAGTATGTGCTAATTGGTGTTGTCATTGATTTCAACAAGCTTGTGTTGTCATTGGTGTCAACTGTGTCTTCTGATGAGGTTGTTGTTGTTTGATTGATTTTCTATGTTAAAGTGATTTGATTGGTTTGAGGATGTGCTAAATATGTTGAGAATATGCTCCTATTTTTGGTTTCCAAGTGCTTTTGAGAAACTTGGATTAACAAAGGAAACAGTGTGTTGAAGATATGTTCTGGCATAATAGAGATGTGATTGAGTTTTGCTCCACATTTATTCCTAATTGAATATCTAAGTGTACAGTTTGGATATGTTGTTTAGAAGTGTTTGAAGATGATAAATCTAGAATTTGGTGCTCTGGATCATTGTGCAGTGGAAGTTATGTTCACCAGTTTGAGAACAGTGTTTGACAGTGTGTCTGGGAGAAAGTATTTTTCTCTGCATTTCTCCATAGAATGGTTTTAGGTGTTGCAATTCTACATGTGTGCTTGTAAAGTCTATATTTTCCTTCATCTCAAGTGGTTCATGGTTTTGTGCTTTGGAAGTAGATTTTTTAAGTTGTGGATGATGACAGAGCATGATATAGCTGGTTAAGTACTCCGGTGTGAAGTTTCTTCAGGTGAAAGATGTTGTAAAGGAATTTGTTGATTTCTCAAGTGCTTGTGGATGTTTCTAGATCATGTTCAACTTGGTGTGTGGTCCTCATGTCATCATGTGATTTTGAGGAAGCATGTATTTAAAATTTTATGGTGTTAACACAAGGATGGCCAACTTGGTTGTTTACACTATTTGTGTTTGTGCTTTGGTGAAATTGAAAGCGTGATGAAGTGTGTAAGAGTGGATTTAGGTCCATGATAAAGTGTGATGTGGTTTGCAATCATTCCCTTCCTCCATGGGAATGTTTAGGTCCATACATAATTTGAATTTTATGGGTTAATTTGTGTTGCCAACCTTAGAGAATGTTTTCAAGATAGGTGATTGTATAAATAAGTGTCAAGGAGTCATGGATGTGTGTGTACGAGAGGGATATGATGTTTGTGATGCAAATTTGATTAGGGTGGTGAGGGATTTCATGTGTTATGCTATTGGATGCAGTGAGCAGAAGGTGTCTACTATTTTCAGTGATGCTACGAAGATGTTGTGTGTGTTGTGATGGATATTGAGCTTTATTGGAATTGAACTCCATGCATAGGTTAGATGCAACTATATCAGTTCAAATCATGGCAGTGAGTCCACCTACAGTAAGCATTCTCTCTTTTGGACAGTGAGCCCTTTGGCAGTGAGACTTTGCAATTTGGTATTGCTATTACATTATATTGTGAGCTAATCCTCACCATGGTTTTTCCCTTTTAGGATTTTCCACATAAAATCCAGTGTTCTCTTGTGTGTGGTGTTGTTATGATTCAGTTTCAATTATTTTCTTTTCATGCTTAAACATCATAACATATTTAAAGGTTAATGTGGATCTGAATGTTTGTAAGGGTTTGAAGTTTTTGTTACAACTGATTCACTCCCCCCCCTCTCAGTTGTCTTTTGCATTCAACATTTATGATTACAACCAACTAACAAGGCTCATTGGTCCTTGGCATTTAATCATGTTTTCATGTGTCAAGTCCAGGGCTGTGTCCTTGGCTATCTGCAATTAGGGATTCTATAGTTACCAATCTATTTAACTAATTTTGCTAACCTTATTTGCTCTAGAAATTAATAATACTGATTTATCTGCTATGAAAGTAAACTCTAAAAGTACTGGAAATATAGATGAAATAGTAAATTGCCAATATTGACCTATTCTAATCCACACAACTGAAACATACATTTATCTATGTGAAAGCAATAACTATTTTCCTAAGTAGAATCTGAAACAAGATAATGAACAAACAAATACTAGCCTCATGTCTTGAATGGTAGGAGTGGGCCCTTGCTCCTCACCCTTAGGATTGAAGACTAAAGTAATAAATCAGTACAGGAATAAAGTATCACAATCTTTCTTCAGTCTAATTTCATTAGTATGCTTTGTATTCAGAAAATATATCCAATCTCAAAAAATTGAGATTACAACAATTCAATGATAATCATCTCTATCCTGCTTCTACCTTATATATCTATATATCAAATCAAGTGATGAGATATCACTCTACTCTAATTATCAGTTTATCTATGAAATTGTTGGAATTAGGCTAGACAACTAAGAAGGGGGGTGAATCAGTTGTTCCAAAAATTAACCTTTTCTATTTTTAATCTTCTTTTACAACTTACAAATAGATTAATGATGTAAGCATTAAGGCATGAATCATTAACACATGAGCAGATACAAATGAACACACCCATAATTTTTATGTGGAAACTTGGTTAAGGGAAAACCACAGTGGGGGTTAACCCACAAGATTCGTACCCTGTTAAAAGTACTTAGAAAAAGAGAAGGCACATGCCTTCAGGTGCACTGCCTAGAGCTCACTGCTCAAAAGAGGCTCACTGCCTACAAGATTTTAACATAGAGATAATGAACTGGGAAATAGCATCTTCTTCATGCCTGGTTCAGTCCCATTGAAGGCTCACAAACTTCTGTCCTATCCCTCAAATACTTCTTTGCTATATTTTCATCCTTTACTGCTCTTGTTCTTTTGCTCCTCCTCTTCTCTGCCCTACCTCTATACCTTTCTTAGGATTTTATCATTTTCGCACTAGGTCACCTTTCCACAACTCATCAACAATTATTTATATGCTTCATCAACCTTGGAATGGACATCAAGGTCAACTTGACTTAACACGGATCACTATACAATTGGTGAAACATAGCTGAGACTTGAATCTTCTTCCAACAACATGCCATCCTCCAAAGAATTTCTCTTAGATCATCCTCAACATGCTTGAATCATCTGGTCAGCCAAGACTGGGAAGAACAACAACACTAAGAAAGAAATCTTCACCAACGAGCTCAATCTTTAATGCGGACCTCCATCATAGCAGTCACATGATCCAGAGACCTCCACAAGCACATTGAATTCAACAAAAACATTTGCACTCCTCCAAACCATTAGAATCACTTGCATCTTGATCCGGAACCTCAAGAAAACTATCTTCCATGACTATCACACTAGAAGGATTGCTTGTGGATCTCCAAACCATGAACCACTTGATTTGATGGTACACAACGACTTCCCAAACATGCCTCTAGATCCGTAGATCATAATATTTCAATGTGGAGCAATCCAGACCAATTTACTGTCACTCTGTCTCTTCTGAACACAACAAAACCCGCTTCTACTCAGATGGCTATAGCTTCTTCAAATCTTAATTGGAGCTACTTCAGACAATCCTCTACATAGCCATATGGTCCGCATACATTGATTTTCATTAATTTTCTGAATATCCTCAACATTCTAGTCTTCTAAACAGGCAACAAAATAGGATACAGTTGACACCAATGGCAACAAGGATATGTTGACATCAATGACAACACTGGTTAGGCACATATTTACAACAATCTCCCCCTTTGTCATTGATGACAACATATGATGTGAAAAACTGATTCAACCATCAAGACAAGAACTTCTCCCCTTTTCTCTTATCACTTCTGCAACTACTTTCTTCACTGCTCCCCCTTTCATTAGAAACTAGTTTTTCAAATGACTTCTCTCCCCCTTTGACATCAATGGAAAAGGGCACATATTTACAGTCTTTTCTCCCCCTTTTTGTTTTAGACTGATCTCAAAAATTTGTATACTAACTACTCCCCCTGAGTAGTATCTCCTTAACATCAATCTGGATCACAATATATGACTGTGAGTTCCACCGAACTGATGCACACTAGTGCATCTTAGTTCTGAACAAGAGGGGTAATAACCCCTAGCTTCCCTCTGAGATACTCAAAAGTATCCTTAGCTAGAGGCTTGGTGAATATATCCGCAATCCGATCCTTTGAAGAAACAAACTCCATTTTGACTTCATTCTCACTTACTTTCTCTCTCAAGAAATGAAACTTGATGGATATGTGCTTAGCCTTTGAATGCAACACCAGATTCTTTGAGATGTTTATTGCACTTGAATTATCATAGAAAATTGTAACAGGTTCTTCAAACACAATTATGATATCCTTCAACATTTTCTTCATCCATAAGACTTGAGTACAATTGCTTGTTGTTGCTATATACTCTGCCTCTGTAGTAGACAGAGATATTGTCTCTTAGTTTTTTCTCATCCAAGAGACCAATCTCCTTCCCAAGAAGAATGCACCACCATTAGTATTTTTCTTGTCATCCATATCTCCTACCCAATCAACATCTGTGTATGCATGAAGAGTGAAGTTATTATCCTTTGGATACCATAAGCCATAATCAAGTGTCCCTTTGAGATATCTAAAAATTCTCTTGACTGCTACAACATGGGATTCTCTAGGGTCAGCTTAAAATCTAGCAACAAGTCCAACTACATTCATGATATCAGGTTTGGTCTGAGTCAGATAGAGTAGTCCTCCAATCATTGATCTATACCTTTTCTAATTTGCCTTAGGGGAGTCATCATCTTTACTCAACTTGCATCTAGTTACCATGGTGGTACCCACTGGGTTTGAATCTTCCATTCCAATTTTTTTCAACAATTCTCTCACATACTTAGATTGAGATATGAAGATACCTTTATCTGATTGAGTGATTTGCAGACCTAAGAAGAAATTCATTTCTCCAAACATTGACATCTCAAATTCACTTTGCATCTGATCAACAAATGTTTTGTACATACTCTCATTTCCACCAAAAATGATATCATCAACAAATACTTCAATAATCAAGATGTGTTCATAATCAATTTTGATATAAAGATTACTATCTGCTATACCTTTGCTAAAACCCAATTTTAGTAGATACTTATCTAATCTTGCATACTAGGCTCTTGGGGCTTGTTTGAGTCCATACAATGCTTTTCTCAATCTACAAACCATATATCCTTGATCCAACAACTAAAATCCTTCCGTTCGCTCAATGTAGACTTCTTCATCCAATTCTCCATTCAAGAATGCTGACTTGACATCCATCTGATAAACCTTGAAATCTTTAAAAGCAGCAAATGCAAGAAATAATCTGACTGCTTCTATTCTTTCCACTAGAGCAAAAGTTTCTTCAAAATCAATTCCTTCCACTTGAGAATATCCTTTGCATACCAACCTTGCTTTGTTTCTTACAACTTCACCATCTTCATTTAATTTATTCCTGAAGACCCATTTAGTTCCAATCACATTTTTATCCTCAGGTCTAGAAACAAGATCCCAAGTGTGATTCTTTTCAATTTGCATTAATTCTTCTTCCATTGCTTTTACCTAGTTTTCATCATTGTAGGCTTCACTTACTATTTTTGGTTCAATCTTTGAAATCAAACAAATCTCTTCTTAATCATTAGCAATTCTTCTCCTAGTTTAGACACCTTTATTTCTATCTCCTATGATCTGATCTTCAGGATGATCCATCCTTACATACATGGGAGTTTTGGGATTTACTTGAACTTCTGTTTCTTGAGCTTGTTCCTCAACTTCTGCACTATCCTCTTGAGTCATTGGATTTTCTGGATCAATGTGGATCTGAGTTTGGGTTTGAACTTGCCTTCCTTGACTTTGACTTTCATCTTGATCATCTAAGTCATATCTGTAATACTTGGAATGTCCTTTGCTCTCATCAACTCTGACATTAGCACTTTCAACAATCTTTTTCAATCTCTTGTTAAAGCACCGGTATGCCTTGTTTTGAGTAGAGTAACCCAAAAATATTCCTTCATCACTTCTTGTATCAAACTTGCCTAGATCCTCATCTCTTTTGATATAGCATTTACTACCAAAAACTTTGAAATATCTCACAGTAGGAGGATGACCAAACCATAGTTCATAAGGTGTCTTACCAAAATTGCCTTTGATCTGCACCCGGTTAAGAGTGTAGACGGTAGCACTCACAGCTTCTCTCCAATAGACTTGTGGAAAATTTTCTTCCATCATCATGGTCCTAGCAGCTTCTTGAATGGTTTGTTTCTTTCTTTCCACAACTCCATTCTCCTGAGGAGTCCTAGGAGCAGATAACTATCTTTTTATTCCTTTCTTTTCACAGAATGAATCAAACTCACTGGAGGTAAACTCTCCACCTCTGTCAGATGTCAGACACTTTATCTTCACACCAATCTCATTCTCCACCATGACTTTGAATACTTTGAATTTATCAAGAGCTTTTGATTTTTCTTTCAGGAAGGTTACCCACCTCATCCGGGAGTAATCATCAATCAGCAACATAAAATATTTGTCTCCTTGGACACTCCTAATTCTAGCAAGACCACAAAGATCAGTATGCACAAGTTCCAACAATCCACTTGAAGACTATTCTTTACTCTTGAATGAAGTTCTATTCTGTTTACCTAATTGACATTCTCTGCACATGCTATTAGTAAGTTTCACAAGTCTTGGGAGATCTCTTATAGCCTGAGTGGAACTTATCTTAACAATGTTATCAAAATTTACATGACACATTCTCCTATTCTAGAGCCAACTCTGATCAACTTGAGCAATCAAGCAATTTTTACCAGAACTACTTAAATGAAAGATGTTACCTCTAATTTGAGTACTAGATGCAATTTTAGTTCCGGAGCTTTCCAAGATTCTACATTTTCCATCCTTGAATCGGAGATCATAACCCTTGTCAACCAACTGTCCAACACTAAGAAGATTATGCTTCAATCCTTCCACATACAAAACATCATTAGTGTTATTCTTACCATCAAAAGAGATGGATCCTCTACCACAATTCCTACCAGCTGAGTTGTCTCCAAATTTCACAATTCCACTTTCATATTTTTCAAAGATTACAAACTTACTTTTATCACCAGTCATATGATGAGAACACCCACTGTCAATTACCCATTCATCTTTTTCTATAACCTGAGCAGCCAAGTGATGCAGAGGGGTCAGGTCTCTAATGTTAATCTAACAAGATCAAAAGGTTCAAATAGCTTGTGGCTTCAACCAAATAAGACTTCACTAGTCTTCCTCTTGTCCTAAACTCCACCAAAGGGTGCAAACTTGGGCTCCAACTTCTCAGATGAAATCTTACACCTTCTAAGGTCTCAACATATCCCAATCAACAAGATTCAATAGGTTTCATGCACCATTTTGACCAGTTCTTGACAACTCCCCTTAACCAGGCCTAATCCTAGTAGCCTTGTTCAGCGACTAAACTGCACTTTTCTCTCAACTTTCCCAAAGCACTCTCAAAACAAATGATTGATTTGAGTACCCTCTATTGAGTTCTATAACATACCTCAAACTTGTATATTTTTGTTTTGGACCGAATCTGACTGTCCTGACCCCTTGCTGCCTTCCTACAAGGCCTAATTTGCTCACTTTACAAAGGAACCCTATGACAAACTTGCCATCCACTCTCCAAACCCACAAAAAGTCTTAGGAGAGGTTCTAAAACAAGGGATTTTTAAGGTTTCATCAGGTGTTTTGCATATTCAAACGTTCAAATACAAAACCCTCATTTCTAGGACCCAAAACCTATGGCTTGCTAGATCTCCCACCTCCGATCACTTCCAGACCTCATTCAAAGGTCTAACACCATCTCCTTGACCATATTAAACAATATCAATCATAAAAACATCACCTTGTTAAGACAGATCTCTGGCTACTATACATGTGCCATAACACCAATGCTCTTTTCTCATACAAACTAGACTTCCAACGGTGATCACCTCCTCACTTGCACTCCTCCTGCCTTGTTAGGGTTAGAAGACATATTATACATGTTATCTAGGACCTACTCCATGAGTACCAGGATCCTACATTCATGGAAAGGTCCCATAATGCATTGTAGCCTCTCAAACTCATAAAGACAGTCTGCTATTCCTTGTAACAGTCAGATGAACAGAAATAAAACTACCTACAAGACCTTCTCAGAGCATGAAAATAGGGTCTACTTATTGTTAGATGAGAGTTTAAAACATTTTCCAAACACCAATAATCAAAGGATCTATAGAAATGAGAAGGAAAATGCAAGAAAACTGAATTTTACTGTTATTTCTTAGTCTGTCGTACAAAACCAAGCTCCCAATTGATTCCTCTGTATCATCAAATGCCTTGGGCAGGCTTATATAACTTCTGTGCTAACTCCCACAACCAATTCCCATCAGTTGGAGATGGTTAAACTTCCAAAACTACTCATTCTTGATTTTCCCGCCCAAATGCATAATTAAAAAATTTGAATGTTAAACTTTGTTTTAAGTGACTTCTACTCTACCAAATCATCATGGTTCATCATGGTTGATCTTCTAAGGATCATTATACCTTATTCCTAATCTTAGACACCTATACTTGACTCTAGAGGCAATATTGACCCAATTTACATTATTTTTTTGTCCTAGGGTCCTTATCAGGACCCTCAAGACATTTGATCATTACATCATTTTGCCCATTATAACTTGTCATCATTGGTCTTAGGATGTTCCAGTTGATTTAATTTGCTCCATGGGATCGTCCTATGATCATTTGTGTCTTCTTGTTCCAAGGTGTTCTTTTAGGTGCTCCTGCACCATACTCCCCAGCATGATAAAAACTCTTGTCCCAAGAGTCATGTGATCTGCTCCAAGCCTCCTGCAGTCTTTTGGAAATGTTCCTCTAATTTGTGACAGGGAACATGAACTCTCCAAGGGTTATCCTCCTCCTTCTCCCACCTGCATGACTCTTACAAAAAATGTTATCATAAAACATGTTTTGGTGTCCTTGCCTAGGACCTTGCTGCTGTGATGCTTCTGCTCTCCCCATCTTGAGGTTGTGATCTATTTTTCTCTGTTGTTTGTCTATCAATGTCCCCAATCTTGATGCAATTTAAGTCCCAAACCTGTTGTCCTTTAGGACTATCATAAATCTTTCTCTGCTGCAACTGTTCCTGCTGTTTCCAAACATCCTTAACCTGTACATTCAACTACAATTTCTCTCCAAAATAGATAATAGCATGTTCCTTCTTGTCTTCACAAGGTAAAGGTATTAGTTTAAACTTTTTACCATCTTTGTGCACCAAATGACTATTCGTATAACCATCATGAACTTTCCTTCTCAAATGTTGCCATGGTCTACCTAAAATTATATGCCCACATGTCATTGAAATAACATCACATAAAACAAAATCATGATATGGACCAATTGAAAAATCAACATATGCCCTCTGATTAACCCTTACTTGTTGCTCTTGACTTACCCAAGTGGCATTGTAAGGACTAGGATGATCAAATGTCTTCAATCCCAATTTGTGTATCATATCCCAAGAGACTAAATTATCATGTGAACCTGAATCTATAATCAACTTGCACATTTTTCCATGGCTTAAACAATTAGTTTTAAAAATGGATACCTGTGGTGCTTGTTGTACTTTGCCTTTTTCCACCATGAGCAATTCTCCATCTGTTGTTGGATAGGCTGCTACTGGTTCTTGGTCTTCTTTCTTTTCCTCTTCTTGTGCCAAATGAACTCTTCTATCCCTGCTCTTATCAACATCATCCTTCTTAGGACATTTGAAAAATGTGTGTCCCACTTCATTGCAATGATAACATCTGCCTGTGAATACTCCTCTACCTGATCCAACCCTACCTCCACCTCTATATCCACCTCTCTGATCTATAGAAAAATCTTTGCCTTTCTCATTGCTACTCTGCCCTTCATTAGTAGGTCTACCCCTACCTCTATATCCTCTACCACTACCTCCTTGTCTTTCTTGCTTCCTCTTCACCCTCTCTTCAGCCCTTATGGCCAATTAAAAACAATCTCCAAGTGATTTTGGTATGGTCAAACCAAATTCATCTTGCAAGTTGTACCTAAGCCCATTAAGGTATCTTGCCACTTTCTCTTCTTCATCTTCCAGTCCACCTCTAATACTAAGCTTATGAAATTGCTCAGTATAGGACATAACATCCATGTCCTTCTGCTTCAAATTCTACCTCATCCTCTTTGTTTTAATAGAATAATCATATGGAAGAAACTAATCCTTCATCATATCCTTCATCCTACCCCAAGAAGTGATCCTTGTTCCACCTCTAGCCACTCTTTCTGTTTGTACACTACTCCACCAAGTAAGTGTTTTCCCTCTCAACTTTGTTTTTGCAAATTTAATCTTCTTCTCATCACTCATTTCCTCATACTCAAAGAAATTTTCAAGGGCATCTATCCACCCTAATACCTCTTCACTATTCATCTTCCCCTGATAGATAGGTAACTCTATGTTTGCCTTTGTTCCACTACCTTGAACTGCCTTCAGCAATCTCACAAAGTTCTTTTCTTCAGGATCCAATTCATCCTCAGGAGGGTTCTCATTTGCCTCCTCATCTCCTTCTGGATCATTCTGTTCATCCCTTCTAGGATCTTTCTCCAATGCTTCCAACCTTGCCAAGATTGATGCATTCTCTCTTCTCACTTGTCTTAACTCTCTTTCTCTTGCAGCATCCTATTCTCTTCTCTCCCTCAACTCTTTTTCTCTTGCCTCTAAGGCTTCTCTCAATTCATTATTCTCCCTAGCCATCTAATTTTTAGGGGGCATCTTCACAACTCTCACCAACCCTTAACTTTTTCACAAGATCCTACTACTCCCTCAAGGATCTACTTGTTGCTCTGATACCACTATGATGTAGAGGGGTCAGGTCTCCAATGTTAATCTAACAAGATCAAAAGGTTCAAATAGCTTGTGGCTTCAACCAAATAAGACTTCACTAGTCTCCCTCTTGTCCTAAACTCCACCAAAGGGTACAAACTTGGGCTCCAACTTCTCAGATGAAATCTTACACCTTCTAAGGTCTCAACATATCCCAATCAACAAGATTCAACAGGTTTCATGCACCATTTTGACCGTTTCTTGACAACTCCCCTTAACTAGGCCTAATCCCAGTAGCCCTGTTCAGCAACTAAACTACACCTTTCTCTCAACTTTCCCAATGCACTCTCAAAACAAATGATTGATCTGAGTACCCTCTATTGAGTTCTATAACATACCTCAGACTCATATATTGTTGTTTTGGACCGAATCTGACTATCCTGACCCCTTGCTGCCTTCCTACAAGGCCTAATTTGCCCACTTTACAAAGGAACCCTATGAAAAACTTGCCATCCACTCTCCAAACCCATAAATAGTCTTAGGAGAGGTTCCAAAACAAGGGATTTTCAAGGTTTCATTAGGTGTTTTGCATATTCAAATGTTCAAATACAAAACCCTCATTTCTAGGACCCAAAACCTAGGGCTTGCTAGATCTCCCACCTCCGATCACTTCTAAACCTCATTCAAAGGTCTAACACCATCTCCTTGACCATATTAAACAATATCAATCATAAAAACATCACATTGTGCCATAACACCAATGCTCTTTTCTCATGCAAACTAGACTTCCAACGGTGATCACCTCCTCACTTGCACTCCTCCTACCTTGTTAGGATTAGAAGACATATTATACATGTTATCTAGGACCTACTCCATGAGTACCAGGATCCTACATTCATGGAAAGGTCCCATAATGCATTGTAGCCTCTCAAACCCACAAAGACAATTTGTTGTTCCTTGTAACAGTCAGATGAACAACAATAAAACTACCTACAAGACCTTCTCAGAGCATGAAAATAGGGTCTACTTATTGGTATATGAGAGTTTAAAACATTTTCCAAACACCAATAATCAAAGGATCTACATAAATGAGAAGGAAAATGCAAGAAAACTAAATTTTACTGTTATTTCTCAGTCTATCGTACAAAACTAGGCTCCCAATTGATTCCTCTGTACCATCAAATGCCTTGGGCAGGCTTATATAACTTCTATCCTAACTCCCACAACCAATTCCCATCAGTTGGAGATGGTTAAACTTCCAAAACTACTCATTCTTGATTTTCCTGCCCAAATGCATAATTCAAAAATTTGAATGTTAAACTTTGTTTTAAGTGACTTCTACTCTACCAAATCATCATGGTTCATCATGGTTGATCTTCTAAGGATCATTATACCTTATTCTTAATCTCAGACACCTATACTTGACTCTAGAGGCACTATTGGCCCAACTTACATCATTTTTTGGTCCTAGGGTCCTTATCAGGACCCTCGGGACATTTTATCATTACATCATTTTGCCCATTATAACTTGTCATCATTGGTCTTAGGATGTTCCAGTTGATTTGATTTGCTCCATGGGCTCCTCCTATGATCATTTGTGTCTTCTTGTTCTAAGGTGTTCTTTTAGGTGCTCCTGCACCACCAAGGCACTTTCCACATTTACACAGCTAGCAGATTCAGTAGGCACCAGATCTTCTTCTTTGATAGCAATGAACACCCAATCACTTTCTGTGGAACCTCCATAGTCAGATTCATCATCTGTGACTCCTTCTTCACCAGCTTCTTGGACATAGTAGCATTTCTTCTGAACTCTAGGTCTGTTAGGGTTTGACTTTGAACCTCTCTCTGGACACCTTGAGGCAAAATGACCAATCTTATTACAAGCAAAACATTTGAATGGTAACTTTCCTTTATACTTACCAAATCCTCTTGGCAATATTTTGGCAAAAAGGGCTTCAATTTCATCGAACTCAGTTTCATCATCTTCAAGATCCTTCCTTATCTTGTCAAATTTGTTTGATATTCTTGAAGAGCTTTCACTTGAATCATATCTTTGCTTTCCATGAATACTGGCTTTAAATGCAGATTCAGGCTTAGGAAGAGAATCACCAAACTCACTCATTTCAAATGCTAAAAGCTTACCAACCAACTGATCCCTTGTAACAGTTGTCACAGTCCTGATCTCTTCAATGGCAGTAACTTTATGCTTATATGCCGAAGGTAAGTATCTGAGCACTTTGGCAACAATCTCTGATTCTTCCAATACTCCACCAGCATTCCTGATATCAGTCACAAGTTCATTCACTTTCTACATGTAGGAAGTAATGTTTTCATCTCCACTCATCATCAACCTTTTGTATTACCCTTCAGGCTTTCTAGCTTGGTACATTTGACATATATATCACCTTCATACATATTTTCCAACTTTTTCCAGATTTTATGAGCAGTTTTCAATTCCAGGACATTTGCCAATTCTATATCAGTCAAGGCACTCAACAATGCTTCTTTAGCTCAAATATTACATTCAGCTTCCCTGAGTTCATCTAGAGTTGTAGGGCCATTTTTTGGAATCTTATACTCATTCTTAGTTATCAATCAAAAGTCATCACCCATACATTCCAAATGACACTACCTATGTACCTTCCAAAGCGAGTAATTTGTTCCATCAAATCTCAGACTTTCCTTTTTGTAAGTTGACATCTTGGATCTCCTCAAGTGATCAAGCTTCTTTTAGAGGAACTTGGATCGGATACCAATTGTTGGAATTAGGCCGGACAAATGAGAGGGGGGGTGAATCAGTTGTCCCAAAAATAACCTTTTCTATTTTTAATCTTCTTTCACAACTTACAAATAGATGAATGATGTAAACATTAAGGCATGAATCATTAACACATGAGCAGAAACAAATGAACACACATAACACCATAATTTTTACGTGGAAACCTAGTTAAGGAAAAACCATGGTGGGGGTTAACCCCACAAGATTTGTACCCTGTTAAAAGTACTTAGAAAAAGAGAAGGCACGTGCCTTCGGGTGCACTGCCCAGAGCTCACTGCTCAAAAGAGGCTCACTACCTACAAGATTTTAACACAGAGATAATGAACTGGGAAATAATATCTTCTTCATGCCTGGTTTAGTCCCATTGAAGGCTCACAAACTTTTGTTCTATCCCCCAAATACTTCTTTGCTATATCTTCATCCTTTACTGCTCTTGTTCTTCTGCTCTCCTCTTCTCTTCCCTGCCTCTGTACCTTTCTTAAGATTTTATCATTTTCGTACCAGGTCACCTTTCCACAACTCATCAACAATTATCTATACACTTCATCAACCTTGGAATGGACATCAAGGTTGGCTTGACTTAACGTAGATCATTATACAATTGGCCAAACATAGCTGAGACTTGAATCTTCTTCCAACAACACACCAGTCTCTAGAGAATTGCTCTTAGATCATCCTCAACATGCTTGAATCATCCGGTTGGCCAAGACTAGGAAGAACATCAACACCAAGAAAGAAATCTTCACCAATAAGCTCAATCTTCAATGTAGACCTCCAACATAGTAGTCACATGATCTAGAGACCTCCACAAGCACATTAAATTCAACAAAAACATCCGCACTCCTCTAAATCATCAGAATCACTTGTATCTTCATCTGGAACATCAAGAACACTATCTGCCATGACTGTCACACTGGAAGGATTGCTTACAGGCCTCCAAACCATGAACCACTTGAGTTGATGATACACACTGACTACCCAAACATGCCTCTAGATCCATAGATCATAATATTTCAATGTAGAGCAATCGAGACCAATTTACTATCACTCTGTCTCTTCTGAACACAACAAAACCTAGTTCTACTTAGATGGCTATAGCTTATTCAAATCTTCATGTGAACCTCTCAAATCTTAATTGGAGCTACTTCAGACAATCCTTTACATAGCCATATGGTCCACATACATTGATTTTAATTAATTTTCTCAATATCCTCAACATTCCAGTCTTCTAAACAAGCAACAAAATAGGATACAGTTGACACCAATGGCAACAAGGATATGTTGACTTCAATGACAACACCGATTAGGCACATATTTGCAATAGAGATAACATCAATCTCTTATTCTATCAATTGTTTAACTACAGAGTAAAATCATGCAACTGAAATAGATTTTAGTGGTACAGCAGTGCCACTAAATCTGGAGTCTTAGTTTAAATAACAACCAGGTAGCGAGGCCCTGAAAAATAGGTATTTAATAAGTCTGTTGGGAACTCATGCAAAATCAATAAAAAGGAATTAGACCTCTAGTAGTCAACTAGAGTCTTCACCTGATCATTCAAGTGTTGGCTGAGTAATCCTCGGAGCACTCCAATTGCCCCCAGAAGTGTTGACTGATAGCGGTACTGGAAACTCTACATTGTCTTAAGGAGGGCTCCGAAGACATGTGCTTTTGTCTGGAGCTCCAGAGATGTGCTTATGACTTTTGTCCAGCTCCGAAGATGATCCACCCTTGGTCCTATTTCAAAATATCTCCAATCATATTGGAAAAACATTGGAGTCTGGTGTAGTATCCCTCATGTTAGCTCTGGAGACTATTAAGACCATCTTCAGAGATGCTTAGGATTGCCTTTGCCCATATAATTACACCTGTAGATGCAAAAAGAGAGAATTTTCTGCATATTTCTATTAATTTGCTGCACATTAGTCCTTCAATGAAAAATCATGAGTTTTGGTAATTCATCTCTTATTAATGTAATTAGAACGAACCTTATCAGTCTACTATGGTGCAATTACTGGGACAACAAAATAAGAAGGATGTAAAAGAGAGGTAAAAAGGGTATATTATTCTTGGTGCTACCTGGTGCTCATCATCCCCCCTGAACTTGAAGGTTAGCAGGTCCTCCTACTCTTCAAAACCTAGACTTATTTAGGTGGGATATTCTATCAGTCAAATTGAAATTGTTTGCATATGTGGACCAAGTAGTGCTATTTATATTGACATTCCCCCTAGACTGCTCAACCTGCCTCAGCCATTCTTGAAATCTGGCATCTTCTATCTATTCCACCCATATAGGCAAAGGCTCAATAATGAGAGGAGGTCTGAAATGGCCACCTATCCAATCTTGTTTGTGTTGGTCCATCAATTTGGACACTGCTCTGGCTTTCCTCATAAACAACCTTAGGTTGGTAGGGGACACTATTTTTCTCATCTTTTGTTTTGTAGTTAAAGTATTCCATCTTGTCTTTGCCACTGGAAGCATTTGATTGGATAAATTGTTCATGGGGAAACCAAAATCAATAGCACATTCCTACATATGTTTTTGATATAGAGGAAAAGTCTTTGTCTTACCTTCTGGGGAGTAAATGTTTAGCCTGAAATGAATCTCAAAAGCGCTGGGGTTTGGACATTCCCTCCTAAGGAAGAGGCTTGCTTCTGCATCCTTCTTTGTGTAAGCTTCCATCCTTTTGTTCCAAATCTGATGATTTCTCATTAATGACATGAATGCCCTGAGTTGGCATTCCCCCACAAAGTAGTTGATAAAGAAGCTATGATCATTGATGCAAAAACCATGCAAATACAACTCACACAGGAAATCCTTATCCTCATCAAGACCTTTTATGTATGCCTCCATAAATCCTTCCTTAGTTTACATGTTCTTAGTTAAATCAGACAAAATCAATGATATTTTCCTCTGGAGGATTTGTTCTTGCAAAAACAGAGTATAACTACCACTGGGAGGTCTACAAGATATGATCTCAGCTGAAATGATGGCTACTTGGATGACTTTTTGCTCTAAGGTTTGTACTTTCTGTGAAATGGCAGTCATTGCTCTTTACAGTTGTAGCATTGGCTTGGATTTCTCATATTCCTAACATCTTCTTGCCCAATGAAATAGGGACTTAGGGATGTCTATTGGAACTATCCTAGGTATGGGTCTATTCGAATCCCCTGTTCCATGGTTGCAGCTGGGTTGGTCAGCTCATGAATGTGTTTTTCCTAATCATCTATCTTATTATTGGCCAATGTCAACTATTTGGCTTGAATTTGTGTCTTTTCAGTGAGTGTTGCAATTAATGTGAGACTATTGTCTTCTTTTGTTTTATTTCTTTATCTTTCATGACCTTTTTGAGGTCAGTGATGATTAAGTTTTTCCCCCACATCAGTCTCTTTAGATTATCAATTTCCTCTAACGTCTATTGTTCTCTTGGAACCTCTATATCCTCCTGATCAGAGGGTGAGAGTAACTCCATATTTCTCCCTCATCTACTCTTTCCTCATCAGGGGTTTCAATAGCTTTTTGCTCCACATTGCCCACTGTATCATCTTGTTCCTTCTCATTTTCCCCTGAAGTATCCTTATCCTAAACTTCCTCGTGGCTTACTTCTGCAAATGTTGGGGCTGATGAAGGTCTAGCCTCAGCCATGGAAGTTTAGAAGCCCATGAGGACCTCAGCTAAGAGAGAAGTATCCTGTTTAGCCTAAGTGGGCTATCTATTTCTCTGGTTTCTCTGTAGCATCGGTAGAGCTTGTGTCTCTAAAGTAGGTGCATTATCCTTAGAGTTTGAAGGAATGGTGAAGGTTTCTTTGTCTACTATCTCTGGAGCTTGGGAATGTTGTGGCTCTAGAGTCTAAAAGATTTTACTATGAGATGGTTCATGGGTTTACCCTAAGACTCCATTCACTCCTGGGATCAGATGGAAACAAAATTTTTGGAAAAGTACCAGGATTACTGTAGGGTTAGTGACAAAAAGGAGGAACTGTTCAAAATTAAACAAAGAGAGGATGAAACCTTAGAGGACTATGTGGATAGGTTTAACTTTTATTTGAGAAGGTATGGCAATCCTATGGCCCACCCTTTAGCCTGAAAATTATTTGTAAAAGGATTAGACAAAGAATCAAAATAGGCATTGGATCTAATGGGAAAAAGGAACATTAACAAAATGGATATGCATGCTATAGAAGAACTCTGTAGGAACTATTCCAGAACCCAAGATGGAGTGAGAACACCCAAATCTTTCAAAGGGAAGAATGAAATAAGACAGTTAATGGAGGAGATTGCAAATCTTAAAACAAGCATTCTAGTCCATCTAAATACCACATTAGATGGGATTCAGGCAAAAACTAGAGCAACCAATCACAGTAGAACAACTGAACCACTCTCCATATATTATCCTAGGTGTATGAACAAACACCTATTGAGAGAATGCCCTTTAAATAAATCAGAAATCTATCAGATCTGTGATAGGGAACATCCTACCAATCAGTATGATTAGCTCCCTACCTTAAAAAGGATGACTAAAAAGAATGTCATTATAGAGGAGGAGTTGAACTATGTAGGACAAAAACAAGATGGGAATTTCCCTTATAATCAGTATCCAAACTAGGCTTCTTATAGGGGCCCTCCGAACTGGGGAAATAATCAATGGAATCTAGTGTGGCATGGGCCTTAGAATATTCCCCCTTGGGGACCACAAGATTGGTCAAACCAACATTGGCAATATTAGCCCTGGAGAAATCAACAATGACCACAATAGTTTGGAACACAAAACATGCAACCTCATTGGGGTCCTCAATAGGGTTATAATCAACAATACCAGGGACAACCTAGACATTTTCAACCTCAACAACAAGCACTACTAACTGGACCCACCAACACACAGGGATAGTCACAAAATGAGCCAGTTAGCTAGCCACCTTTACCAGCCCAACCTATATCAAACCCACAAAATAAATAGGGAGCAGTTGTTTACATGACAGAATAAGAAAATATAGCTGGTATCAATACTATATATTCCAATAATCTCCAGCTACGTTCTAGGAAAGCACTTCCAAGACCATCTTGCCCAATTATAGTTGAAGTAACCAATGATGTGGAACCTAAAAATCCATCCACTTAGCTTCAGGAGGAGATTACTATCAAAACTATGCTAAAAGAACCATGCTTGGGTAACTCCAAAGTTCCTCCTAAAGGAATAGCTCCGGAGAACACCTCTAGAAACACTTCTGTTAAGAACTCTGGAGCTTCTCCAAAGATAGAAAACCAACACCATACCCATAATTGATCAAACAACATGTCCCTTAGAAAAAGGTCCTACAAAATCAAGTCCAACCTACCATGGAATTAGAACTTATACAAGAAATCAGACAATTGAACATTGAAATTCCACTCCTACAAGCAATTAGAGATGTGTCGGAACTAAACCAATTCATCAAACAACATTATGTTAAAACCCAGGGTAGAAAGAAAAAATTTCTTGCCACCATCTAGGTGGAAGGGAAAGTAATAGACCTCCTAATGGGAGAAATGCTCCTCCCAAAATATGGAGACCCTGGGAACCTTGTCAAAACTGTCTATATCTAAAGGGTGGAAATATCTAATGTTTTGGTTGATTTGGGAGCAGCAATAAATGTAATGACTATGCACACCCTGGACAAATTACCTCTAACAAGTGTCTAGGCCACATCCACCATCCTCCAACTAGCTAACCAGTTAGTAGCAATTACAAAAGGGGTGTTAACTGATGTCTCAGTTGTGGTAGAGTCATGGGAATTCCTAGTAGACTTTCTGATATTAGAACCTAGAAACCAGTGAAATGCATATCTATTGATATTGGGAAGGCCATGGCTAGCTATAGCAGTAGCATCTATTGATTGTCAAATAGGGGATATGGTCATTTCCAATGGAATAGATTTGAAGAAAATTTCTTTATACTCTCCAGCTAAACCATCAATACATTATATAGGAAAAGTGTGGGTAGATGAGCTGAATAACATGGAAAATAGTGCCTCAGTAGCTATGGTTACCATCAAGGAACATTTGGGTGAGTTAGAAGAAGAAATCAATTATGATACAATAGAAGATGTCACCTATATTCTTATTAACAAAGATTTAATGAAACTAGCCCAAGATTCAAAAAGAAAATTTCTCACTGCTACTCATTGTACCCTAGCAAACATTATCCCTTGTGGAGAGACCTTTTATAGAGACTTAGCCACATTCCATATGTTTCTCCCACATTCTTGTCCCCTCAATACTATGACTCCATGATATGGATTGAGGACATCTATGGATTGGATTACAAAATAGGTCATGATTTTACCTGGGAAAACACTAAATATCAACACCCAGTTAGCAGAAAAATAGGAAGAAGCACTTCCCAAACTCCTAGTCTCCCATTCAACAGCTTTTGCTTGGGAATACCAAGATATGAAGGGCATCACTCCTGAGATCTGTAATCATCATATATACACTGAAGATGTCAAACCTGTCAGACAACCCCAAAGAAGACTAAATCCTACTTTAAAAGATATTGTTAAGACTGAGATAGAGAAATTGCTACAAGCACCATTCATATATCCAATCTCGGATAGTCAATGTGTCTCACCCCTAGTCATAGAACCTAAAAAGAATGGGAAGTGGAGAGTGTGTATTGACTATACAGAACTAAATAAAGCCATGAAGAAGGACTACTTTCTATGTATGAGGAAAAATTGATCAAATCAAAACAAATCAAATCAAAAGCCCATAACATAAAGAGAACTAATCTAAATAAAAGCCATTATCAATAAATCCAATGAACTAAGAAAGCTTTTACCAAGATTTGTGTTGTTCCCTTTGTTGGATGTGGACTGCTCAATAACGCTACGAAACCATGTTTGCAACAAGCAAGTAAAGTGCTCAAAGTGCTCAAAGATCAATGTCAAAAGATTGTGAAGTTGCTCAATCGATGTGATGTATGCTCAATGCGCTGTAAATGATGCCTAAGAATAAGTGATCGAAGAGGATTTGTGAAGAAGATGAGGGGGGTTTATATAGGTTTCAATGAAGATCGATCAACGGATGAAATAATTCAGAAGAATCAATGGAGGAGATAAATCAAATAACCATGATGAATGTGCACACGACATGTGTCAATCCATAAGGATATTTTAATTAAGATATGATGAAACAAGATTGATTGAATAGATAACTCAACTTGTAATTTTACCTTTTTTAGAGTTCTAAAAATAAGATTGATTGTGCACATGAGTTAACAAGATATTTTAAGAGGAATTGGAAGATAACTAAAATTAAATAAATAAATTTATTTAATTGATTGCGCATGATAGAGGAACAGAGGATTATAAATAAAATATTTGATTTTATTTATTTTTAGAGGAAAAAGTAAATTAAATAAATAAATTTATTTAATTGTTTGTGCAAGATTAGAGGAATATGAAGATTATAAATAAAATACTTGATTTTATTTATTTTTAGAGTATTGAGACAATTTAAATAAATTTGCATGATTTATTTAAATTTAGAAGAACAATTGATTTAATTAAATAATGTAAATTATTTAATTTATAGATAAGATAGAATTGGATGAGTTAATTAAATAATTGATTTATTTAATTGATGTGGACTTGAATTTCGGAAAGAGGATAATGATTTAATTAAATAATAAAAATTATTTAATCGTAGAAGAATAAGGTTGATTTAATGAAAATTAATTAAATAAAGAAGATTTGTTTAATTAATGTTGAAAGTATGTGATTTAGAAGAAATAGATGAAATTAATTAAATAATTAGATTATTTAATTAACGTTGAATGCAAGTGATTAGACAGATTAGATGAAATGCAAGTGATGTGATGACTTGGTCATTTTTGGGTGTCTACATTTTGCCCCTCTTTGACACAATGTAGTTTATAGCGTTGTGTCAAAGAAAATAATTGTTGAAGATATGATACAATTTATTGATGCCCCAGTGTAGCTAGTTGCCCCCATGTAGCTGGCGTAGCATGCCCCCTCGAGAGGAAAGACAGGGAAGCGGCAGAAGGACTGGGTTGATGCTCAACTAGAAGATTGTGTTGGAGATAGGTGAGGTTGGATAGATGATAGATAGAAGAAAGGAGGTAGGAGAGAACATGAGAGAAAGACTGTTGATCAATCATTGCTGGAAAACTATATAAGGCCATGGGTAAATGGACACTGACAAATTTCCAAGCTATACTAGATAGGGAGATGGAAATGCAAACAAGGTCAATGGTTTTATTATGGATGGATGGATGAAGCTTTTTGTGAAATGGAATGAACAAGACTTGATAGACGATGGATACTGACTCTACACATAGCGCCTGTTTGCCAGGTTTTCACTATGGTACTTATCCAAGGCACCTGTTTACCAGGTTTTCACCAGAGGATGGATTTTTTTGGATTTTTTGTTGTTTTTTAATTTTTTATTTTATTTTATTTATTTATTTTTGGAATATTCTGAGGATCAGGCATAAAACCTCTTGAGATGGACACTGTTAAGTGGCTCATCTAGAGGAATGCCATCAGGTGTAGCTAAAGTGTAAGCTCCTGATCCATATGTTGCTGTGACAATAAAGGGTCCTAACCAGTTAGGATCAAACTTGCCCTTCTTTTCTTGGTATGCTTGATTTCTCTGATTCTCTTTGAGTACAAGATCACCAACTTGAAACCATCTTTCTTTGATCTTTTTGTTGTAATTATGCCAGAGGTGGTTTCGATAGACATGGAGATGATTAAGTGTGGCAAGGTACCTCTCATCTAGTAGTTCTAGCTTAGCTAATTTGGAAGTGCGATACTCCTCTCCGTCGATCAGGCTCTGCATGGATACTCTGAGGGATGGGATCTTGACCTCTATAGGTAGGATGGCTTCAGAGCCATGGACTAAGGCATATGGTGTTGCACCAGTTGGTGTTCTAATACTAGTGCGATAGGCCCATAGGGTGAGATAGAGTTGCAAGTGCCAATCACGACCAGCTTCATTGACCATTTTCTTGAGGATCTTAAGAATGGTTTTATTGGAAGCCTCAGCTTGGCCATTACTCTGTGGATAGTAGGGAGTTGAAAAGTGATGTTGGATATTGTATTGTGTGCACAAGGCATGGACATCTTGGTTCGTGAATGGTCTCCCATTATCAGTGACAATGGCTTGGGGAATACCATACCGGCATATGAGGTAGTTAAGGATAAACTTGGATATTTGCTTACCAGTGATATAGGTCATGGGAATGGCCTCAACCCACTTTGTGAAATACTCAATGGCAGTAATGATGAACTTATGGCCATTGGATGAGGATGGGTGGATTTGTCCTACAAGGTCGAGACCCCATTGAGAAAAAGGCCATGGAGTTGTCACAGGTTGTAATTCATGCACTGGTGCGTGAATCAAATCTCCATGCTACTGGCATTTTAGACACTTCTTAGCAAATTGTAAAGCATCATGCTCTATTGTAGGCTAGTAATAACATGTTCTGAGTATCTTCTTAGTGAGATTAGGACCGATAGAATGTGCACCACAGACACCTTCGTGTATGTCTCGTAAGGTAGCTTCAGTTTCTTCCACATTAAGACATCATAAGAGGATACCATCGAGACTCCGATGATATAGTGTATCACCCAGAATGGTGTAATAGGAGGATTGACGGATAAAGGTTTTGCGTTGGGTGGAGGATAGGTCAAGGGGAAAGGTACTGTGTTTAAGGTATTCATAGATATCTTTGTACCATGGGGAATTGGGACCAACAAGTTAGTAGATGATTTCAGTAACTGGAACATCGACGACTGGTATCAACAACTGTTCGATCAAGAATTCACATTTCTGTGTATTTTGTAGGCATGTCAATAAGTGACCCTACCGAAGCCATAGAATCTGCGGCCTTGTTATGCTCTCTTGGAATTTGCTCAAATGTGATGCTAGAAAAATGTGGTTTGTAGGCATCCACTAGTTGCTTGTAGGGGACCAACTTTTCATCTTTTGTTTGGTACTCATCTGTGACTTGTCGAATGACTAGTTGTGAGTCTCCATATACCTGTAATTTTGTGATGTCCCATTGAACTATTGTATTGAGACCTATGAGGAGTTCTTCATACTCGGCAATGTTGTTGGTGCAAGGGAATGCAAGCTGATATGACTTTGGAATATAGTCATTTTGAGGTGTGACAAATAAGATACCGGCCCCTGATCCATGCTGTGTGTAGGAACCATCAAAGTACAACTTCCACATTATTGAATTGGAAAGAGTGAAGAGATTCTCATCTGAAAAGTCTGCTACCATAGCGTGTGTATCTGTCATGGGTGCTTCTGCTAGTTGATCTGCTAGGGCTTGTCCCTTGATTGCTTTACTATCCATATACTCAATGTCAAACTCACTAAGTATCATGACCCATTTAGCTAGTCTGCTTGAAAGAGCTGCTTTTGCTAGTAGATACTTCAACGGATCAATTTTTGCTATGAGATTAGTGTGTTGGTTTAGCATGTAATGCCACAACTTTTGGGAAGCAAACACTACTGCTAAACAAGCTCTTTCCATTGGTGAATAATTGAATTCATATCCCACCAAGGTTTGACTGATATAATAAATTGCATGCTCTTTTCCTGACTCATCATTTTTTGCTAGAAGAGCCCCAAGGGCTGAAGTTGTAGTTGAGATGTATAATATTAACTGTTTATCAGCTATTGGTGGAACCAATATAGGAGGTGTAGCTAGATGCTCTTTGAGCTGATCAAATGCTACTTGACACTTATCATCCCATTGGAATGAGACATCCTTTCGGAGCAAGTGTTAAAATGGTTGGCATTTATCTGCTAACTGTGAGATGAAATGCCTAATAGACTGTAACCTTCCCTGGAGGCTCCTTAATACTTTGAGGTTCTTTGGTGGAGGCATCTCCACTATAGCCTTGACTTTTGCGGGATCTACTTCGATACCTCTACGAGATACAATGTATCCCAACAGCTTCCTTGATGTTACACCAAAGACACACTTCTTTGGATTGAGGTGTACTTGGTATTTCTCGAGCCTATCAAAGATCTATCCTAGAACCTGTATGTGATCTGCCCTAGAAGATTTAGCTAGTATGTCATCCACATAGTCCTCCATGATATGATGAAAGAGGTCATGGAATATCACTGTCATTGCTCTCTGATAGGTTGCTCCTGCATTCTTTAGACCAAACGGCATGACACACCAACAATAGTTACCCCAAGGACAAGTAAAAGTTGTTTTATGTTGATCTTCTTCTGCTATCCTTATCTGATTGTAGCTAGAGAATCCATCCATGAGAGAAAACATTTTGTGACCTGCTGTCAAGTCTACTATAATATCAATTGTTTGGTAATGGAAGTCATCTTTGGGACATGCTTTGTTAAGATCTCTAAAATCATTACACATGCGGATGCACCCATTAGGTTTAGACACAGGTACAATGTTTGAGACCCAATCTGAATAATCAATGGGTCGTATGAACTTCGCATCTAACAACTTCTCTATTTCCACTTTTACCAAGAGGGCTATCTGTGGGTGCATCTTCCTTAGCTTTTGCTTGACTGGTTTAACTTTTGGATCCACTGTGAGATAGTGAACAACTAGCTTATGGTCTAACCCTGGCATATCAGCATAGGTCCATGCAAAGATGATGGTTCTCTATAAGAAGAAAGTGTTAAGATTCCTGTGCTCTATTTCTGATAATGATGCTACCAGGAATGTCTTTAGATTTTTCTCTGTGCCAAGGTTTATCTCTATAGAATCTTCCACTAGGAGAGATGACTTCTCTTGATACTTAGATGGTAGGGGAAGGTCAAATCCTCCATCCTCAGGTGCCACAATTGGGTTTTCACCTTTGGATACATCCTTTGTTTTTACTATTTTGTGATCGGGAGGTGCCACAGTGTGGTTTTCACCTAGAGATCTTTCTTTATTTTCACTTATGAGACTGGAGGATTTGTCATTCTCACCAAAATAAGTTGTTGGCTCTAGTTCCATTACAAAACCTGCTTTATGATCGCCAAGAGGGATACCCTCCTAAAGTCCCATGAACTCAGCTATAGCCTCATCATTCTGAAATACATCTATAATGGGGGACCCTTGTTGGTCCCAATCAATGAGTTCAGGGTAGACAAGTGTTACTCTCTGGGTGTTTGTGGTGGATGTTAGGGATACAGATGATAGCATAAATATGGAGGATTCTATAAATAGGTCAGTCATATGGAGGGAAGAGTCATCGATGATATCCTCATTAGACGTCGAATCTACGAGAGAATTTTCAGCCACCTTGTCAAGGATACCCTCGATGTCCAAGGCATGCGATACCTTTCTACCAAATCATAACCCCTTATTGTCTAGTTTCTTTGTCACACTAATGGGTTCCATTGTTCCTTGATTTTGTTTCCCAAGGCCACCTTTGCCTTTATAGCCCATGTTTTTGACTATCCTTAAGCCATTGCCATATTGCTTGACTGGTATTGTGACCGGTTCTTTCTCCTTATAGAGCCAAGAAGAAATGTCCTCAATAGTTTCCTCTTCGAATAATTTTCCCTATTGGAATTGGGTTAGAAATGCCGGGGGAGGAATAGCTTCTTTTTTAGTTGCGTTGGCAATGGATGGTTGGCCGTAAGATTTAGGGGACAAAGGCATCTACCCTACACAACAAGATTTTGAGATATCATAGGTTCCAAAGCCTATATCACGGATGTGAGCTTTGATTTCAAGAAGAGGATTAGGTTCACTTGTAGAGGCCTATGTCAAATTTTTAGGATCGACATGTAGTGGGGATTCAAGGGCTTTGTCATTTTGAGGCACTTGGTTGCAATTCTTATAACTGCCTTGCAAGACACGATAGAATTCAAAAGGATTGGGGTCTCCTGGGATAGTGATCTCCGTACCATTGAATGGGAACTTTAGAGACTGATGGTACATTGAGGGAACAACTTTCATTGCATGGATCCATGGGCGGCCTAGGATAATGTTATAAGGTAGCTCAATGTCAAGGACTTGGCACCTGGTTTCCAGCATGACGGGGCCTAGTTGTATAGGCAAACGGATAACACCTTCTGAGCGGCATTCAACATCATCATATCCCTTGATTGTAATACTTTAATCAATGTTGACATGATCCTCAAAGTATCCCAATTGCTTAAGTAACTTTAAAGAACAGATGTTGAGACCAGCACCACCATCTATGAGTATACATTTGATTTTGCGCTTATGGATGAGAGCTTCAATATGAAGGGCATCATTGTGACACGGATCATGGGAAGGGAGGTCTTTCTCAGAGAAGACCACATTGTAGGGTGAAGCAATGTTACCTACTATAGCTCAGAAATTTGTGACCGCTATGTTGTTAGGAACCAAATACTCTTGGAGGGCTTTTTCTAGCACCACTTTATGTGCGGGTGATGACCGTAGAAGGTCCAAGATAGAGATCTATGCTGGTGTTTTCCCTAGATGTTTGACAAGATTATAATCGGATTGAGTTGGGAGACTGGGTGTAGGACCACGAATGGTGACATGACCATGACGAGTTGTAACAGCGCAATCTATAGAGTTGCCTTTGATTGTGAGGGTAGACACTTGACTCTCTTTAAAACAACCTACAATGGAGTCAAAGGAAGTGGAAGCATGATTAACACCTTTACCTTTATCCTGAGGAGGAGGCGGACCATGGTGAGGGAATGGTTCCTTGTACATGTTGAGGTCTTTGTTCATGTGTTGAGCTGGTTGTTCAGTTTCAAAAGAGATTTGGTTGCCTTCGATGAGATTTTGGATTAGGTGCTTGAGTTTCATGCATGATGCAATTCTGTGCCCTTTGCTCCTATGGAACTCACAATATTCATTATCTCTGTAACATGTAGTTTTGTAAACAGGTTCTCCATATGGGGGAGCATCTGGTAAGGTGATGAGCCCTTTGTGTAAAAGCTTCTGTAAGACATACTCTATGGGCTCTCCCAAGGGAGTGAATTGATGCCACGGAGGGTAATCTTGTTGAGGTCACTCTTGTTGTCATTGTTGTTGGTTTTGATAAGGTTGTCTTTGTTGTTACTGATGTTGAGGTGGAGCCTGACTTGGTTTCGAAAGTTGTAGCAGCGTTTGCAATGTTTGGACATGTTTAGAATCGACCACCCCATTGTTGACCACATTTTTATTTTTGTTCCAAAACTTTGGTTTATTGTTTGTCTGTTGATGAGGAGCATTGTCTTTCATTTCTTTGAAGATTTTGACCATACCCTTAGCAATCAGGGCCTTCTCAATATTGATTCCCTTGTAGGTAATTTCGTCGAAGGTTGTAGCACTAAGAATTTGTAAGTGGAAACCCAATTCTTGGTTGAGATTCTAAACAAATATGCTAACAATCTACTTTTTGGGTATCTTGAATGGGAATTTGCTAGCCATTTGTCTCAATCATTGAAGGAAAGAAATGAAAGTTTCACCATTTTTCTGTTTGTTGTTGCATAGATCAATCATGGAAATCTCACGCTTCGTGTTGTAGGAAAAATGGGTGACAAATTTCTTCGCTAGCTTGTTAAAAGACTTAATACCCATAGGTAAGTGCGAGAACCATTCTATAGCTTGACCTCCAAGACTGCGAGGAAAGAGATGCATAAGATATGTGTCGTTATGTGAGACCTCGAAGCAAGCAAGATATAATTCCCTGAGATGGTCTTTTGGGTCACCTTTTCCTTTGTATTTATCAAACTTGGGAATAGTGAAATTTTGAGGAAAAGGGATCATGGGTAATGACCGATCAAAAGGATAAGGACACACTTCCTCTAAAGAGAAGGTCTTCTTGGTGTGGCCAAATGTAAGATCAGATAGTTGTTGTTGAACCTCTACAAGTTTTAGCTCCATTGTTGTGGGAGGAGTTGGAAACATCTCCTGTTGTCCTACTAAGAGTATCAAACACTTCGCTTGATGTGAAAATCATTTCCACAAAGAGCTAGTACACCTCTTTTCAGTTTAGCAACACAAGGTAAGGCTGACGTCGATTAGGACTTGGCTTTCGCCTTATCCCTCTTATATAGCAGTTCAAAGGAAAACTTCGCTTAGGGTTGTCCCTTTTGGATGAAACGCAATCCAAAAGCAGGCCCTTGTAAAGGAATTACTGAAATGTAAGAGCAAGCATGTCAAACAAAGGTTCAATTGTCCTGTTATAAGAAAAATAAGGTGCAACTAAATTAGGCACACACACGTTTGTAGTTGTCAATTGTCCCTTCTGAAATTGAAGTGTTTGGCATTCATGTCCATTGTTCCTTAGAAAATTAAAGTGTTTTCGCATACATGTCAATTGTCCCTTAAGAAAGCAATATGTTCCTAAGACTTAGATTGCAAAAGTGATTTGTTTAATTATCCCTTAAAAAGGCAATATGTTCCTCATACTTAGTTTGCAAAGATGATTGTTCAATTATCCCTTAAGAAAGTAATATGTTTCTAAGACTTAATGCGATAGATTTGTCAATTTCTTCAAAGCTCGTCCTGCATGCACATGTTAGAGAAACCAATTTTCTCTGTTTGAGTGATAAGAAGCTGTAACAAGTGATATTAGGTCCACACAAACTCAAAAGTTAGCAAGTGTTTGAAGTCATAGATTGAAGATGGGCCAATGAGTGGACTTTAAAAAATAGAACTCAAAAAATCCTTGAAAAAATATTACCATTGTGTAGAGGATAGAAAAATATCAACTTTCAAAAAAGATGTCACCTGAATCCGAGTCCGTTTGTGAAAGTTATGAAGTTTGGAAGGTCTAAAAACTGTGACGAGACAGAGACAGTAGTGAGAAAATCAATTTTCTAAAAAAATAGATAATTTTGAGAAAAAAACCAATTTCACCACGATGTAGATCACGAAATTATAGCCTATTTCAAAAAACAAAGCACTGAAATACATGTCCGTATGACCAAGATAATGAGGTTTGAAAATTGCCTATTGGATCAAAATGCTCAATGAAGAGGGGTCTGTCCTAGCCCCCTGTGTCTGGCTCCTGGTCACTGATGTGACCTACTGCTGAGGGCTAAAAAAGATTTTTTTTATTTAAAAAAAAACTAAAAATATACTTCACCCTTTACTTTTTATTTTTGGAGATAAAATCCAAAAATACAAATTTTGCTTATTTTAAAAGAAACTTTCTTTTAAAAAAAGTTTTACTTTTTAAGCATGAAAGAAAAGGGATGGTCCTTATTGAAAAGGACAGTCTTCTTCAGCAGTACGATAGTACACCATGCACAGTAGTATGTGCTCTTGATTTTTCTTTTTGACTTTTGATTTTGTTTTGGATTTTGCTTTTTTATTTTTGAATTTGCTTTTTGCTTTTTTTATTTTTTTATTTTTTTTATTTTTTCTATTTTTCAAAAAAATAATTTTTTTTTAAAATAAATTTTTATTTTTTTTAACTGTACCTCATAGTGATTGTACGGCTTCAGGTTGCATGCCCGAGGTAAATTTTTTTTACCTTCACCGAAATAGGCCAAATTATATATTTTTCTTCGCCTCTCGACCCTTCCGAACACAACCGTGATCTTTGTTTTTGCCAAACAAGCTTCTTTTAAAAATTCTTTTTCGGATCTCTCCTAAAAAAAGTGTTAAAAACCTATGAAATCAAACTAAAAATTCCACAAATTTTATATTAGATCAGGACCAATGGGTCCCACCGGGCGTGCCAGAATGTGTATGAGGAAAAATTGATCAAATCAAAACAAGTCAAATAAAAAACCCATAACATAAAGAGAACTAATCTAAATAAAAGCCATTATCAATAAATCCAATGAAATAAGAAAACTTTTACCAAGATTTGTGTTGTTCCCTTTGTTGGATGTAGATTGCTCAATAATGCTGCGAAACCATGTTTGCAACAAGCAAGTAAAGTGCTCAAAGTGCTCAAAGATCAATGTCAAAAGATCGTGAAGTTGCTCAATCGATGCGATGTATGCTCAAAGCGCTGTAAAGGATGCCTGAAAATAAGTGATCGAAGAGGATTTGTGAAGAAGATGAGGGGGGTTTATATAGGTTTCAATGAAGATTGATCAACAGATGAAATAATTCAGAAGAATCAACGGAGGAGATAAATCAAATAACTATGATAAATGTGCACACGACATGTGTCAATCCATAAGGATATTTTTATTAAGATATGATGAAAACAAGATTGATTGAATAGATAACTCAACTTGTAATTTTGCCTTTTTTAGAGTTCTAAAAATAAGACTGATTGTGCACATGAATTAACAAGATATTTTAAGAGGAATTGGAAGATAACTAAAATTAAATAAATAAATTTATTTAATTGATTGTGCATGACAGAGGAACAGAGGATTATAAATAAATTATTTGATTTTATTTATTTTTAGAGGAAAAAGCAAATTAAATAAATAAATTTATTTAATTGTTTGTGCAAGATTAGAGGAATATGAAGATTATAAATAAAATACTTGATTTTATTTATTTTTAGAGTATTGAGACAATTTAAATAAATTTGCATGATTTATTTAAATTTAGAAGAACAATTGATTTAATTAAATAATGTAAATTATTTAATTTATAGATAAGGTAGAATTGGATGAGTTAATTAAATAATTGATTTATTTAATTGATGTGGACTTGAATTTTAGAAAGAGGATAATGATTTAATTAAATAATAAAAATTATTTAATCGTGGAAGAATAAGGTTGATTTAATGAAAATTAATTAAATAAAGAAGATTTGTTTAATTAATGTTGAAAGCATGTGATTTAGAAGAAATAGATGAAATTAATTAAATAATTAGATTATTTAATTAACGTTGAATGCAGGTGATTAGACAAATTAGACGAAATGCAAGTGATGTGATGACTTGGTCATTTTTGGGTGTCTACACTTTCCTTTACCATTCATTGACCAAGTGCTAGACAACCTTGTAGGGAGAAAGTACTCAATTTTGGATGGGTTTAAAGGATATAACCAAATTTAAGTAGCACCTAAGGACCAGGATAAAACCACTTTCACTTGTTCTTGGGGAATTTTTTCCTACAGAGTTCTTCCATTTGGATTATGTAACACTCCAGCTACGTTTTAGAGGCATGTTTTAGCCATTTTTGTTGAATTAGCTAATGAGTGTATGGAAGTCTATATGGATGACTTTAGTATGTATGGAGACAACTTTTAAGAAGCTCTTATAAACCTAGAGAAGGTGCTACAATATTGTGAAAAAAACCAACTATCCCTGAGCCATGAAAAATACTTTATGATGGTAGAGGAGGGAACTATATTGGGACATCACATCTCAGAAAAAGGGATCAAAGTAGACCAAAACAAAATAGAAGTGATAAAATAGCTACCCTCACCTAAAAACCAAATAGATGTTAGAAGTTTTCTAGGTCATACAGGTTACTATAGGAGATTTATAGAAAAATTCAGTAGAATAACTACTCCTGTGTTTGCCCTACTTACCAAGGACACTGACTTCTCATGGACAAAAGATTATCAATCAGCATTTGAAACCCTTAAAGAGAAACTTACTGTCACACCTGTTTTGAGAGGGCCCAATTGGACCCTGCCATTTCACATACAAACTGATGCTTCAAATGAGTCTATTGGGGTAGTCCTATGATAGAAAGAGGAGGGAGAAGGTATGCATGCCATCTACTACATCAGTAAAAACCTTACATCTGCAGAAAGAAACTATACCACAACCGAAAAATAATTCTTCGCAGTCATATATGCTTTAAACAAATTTAGGCATTATATCACCAGATACAAAATATTTGTACATATTGATCATGTAGCTATCAAATACTTAATGAACAAACCAGTAGTGGGTTCAAGTATAATTAGATGGCTATTGCTATTGTAGGAATTTGACATTACCATAGTTGATAATCTAGGGAAATTCAATTTGGTTGCTTATTTTTTGTCAAGATTGCATACAAGTGGAGAAAACCAACCAGTAGAGGACAAATTTTCTGATGAACATCTTTTTGCTATCTCCTCTACTGTACCTTGGTTTGCAAACATAGCTAATCTCTTAGCTACAAGCTTGTTTCCATCTCATTTCACCTCAAAAGAAAAGAAGCGATTGCTAAAAGAAAGCTTATCTTACAAATGGTTAAATGGTTTACTGTTTAAGTGTGGTCCTGATTTCATTTTACGCAGGTGTTTAAGAGCTGATGAAATTTTTGATGTATTAAGGGCATGTCATGATGAACCATCTAGTGGGCATTATTCCTCACACTGAACCATTCACAAGATTCTAGGAGTTGGTTACTACTAGACCTCTCTTCATAAGGATACCAAGAAGTATGTGCAGTAGTGTGATTAGTGCCAAAGGATGGGGCAACCAACCTTTACCCAGGAATTGTCACTTCATCCTCAGGTAATGCTAGAACCATTTGAACAATGGGGTCTCGACTTTGTGGGACTAATTTCTCCACCATCTTCAGGTAAAGAATACATTCTAGTATGCACAGACTATGTAACTAAATGGGCAGAGGTTCAGGCATTGTAGTTTGCAAGAGAAGAAAAAGTTGCTGATTTCCTCTATAATAGAATCTTCCTAAGGTTTGGAGCCCCAAGATCAATAGTTTTAGACAGAGGACCCCAATTCACTTCTCAGTTAATCAAAGCATTCACATATCTATATCAAGTTAAACATAGGAAATCTTCACCTTACCCCCCAAGCTAATGGCAGGTGGAAGTGACTAATAGGGAACTAGAAAATATCTTGACAAGGATAGTAGCCATGAATAGAAAGGATTGGGCTAGCATGTTACCTGAAGTAGTTTGGGCTTACAATACCACCTGGAAGTCCACAACCAAGTTCTCACCATATGAATTAGTTTATGGGAAGAAACCCATTCTGTCTATAGAATTCGAATTGCAGACACTCAAAACTTCATTAGATATTGGCCTACCATTATCTATAGCACAATAGAACAGGACTCTTCAACTCAATGAGTTAGATGAAATTTGGACAAAATCCATACAACAAACAAAACTTGTTCAATATCAAAGGAAACAATGGCATGACCAACACATCAAAAGGAGGATATTTCAGCAAGGTGATTGGGTTCTCCTATATGATTCTAAGTTTAAAGATTTCAAAAGGGAAGTTACAAACTCACTGGATGGACCCTTATCAAATAAGGGAAGTTTATGAAAATGGAATGGTTTTGCTAGCACCCATTGATGGAAGCAAAGATTCATTCTTAGTAAATGGCCATAGAATTTGACTCTATACAAGGCCATCAACTAAGGATGACTTTACCAAGGATTTGTGCTTGGTGACAGGGGTCACAACCTCTGTCACAGATTGAAATATCCAAGGACAATAAAAAGGGGGTTGAAAACTAGCAAATGGTAGTGTTCTTAAAAAAAAGGTTGAAAACTAGGAAATGGCAGCCTTTTTAAAAAAAAAAGGAAGATGGAAAACAAGTAAATGGCCATCTTTCTCGACTAGGGGGATTGAAAACTAGTAAATGGTAGTTCCCTTCTTCTTATATGATTTTAGTAATTGATCTACGGAGCCAATCAGACACCAGGAGCAACTAAGACACATCTCCATCACAATCTAGGAGCACCTCTGGCACTTCACCAATAAGGAATCATTTTAAGGAATAAAGAGGAAGGAGGGGACCCACATATCTAGGTATCAAAGTGGGGACATCATATAATGAGGTCAGCATGACTCATCCTCCACTTTTTGAAATAAACAATGGTGAGGTCAGTGCACACATCATTAGAAATCAAAAAGACAAATGCTACCGCATGCGCAAGTCATCATGGATATCTCTCCTGACATCACTTGAAAACATGTCATTTCCAAATCTACTTAGTGGGAAGGATTTCAAGCCATGTGACAATGAAGATGATGATGCTAGTCCAAGCCACGTAGGGGCTGCTCACATGCCAGGTCACATCAAACCTCATCAGAGTCGCAGCGTGTCAACCAAGTACATCAGGCCATCATCACGAAAAGTGATCCAGGTAATTCATTTGAATTAAGTTAATTATTACTATCTTATCATTTCTATTTTTAGGTGCAGTCACTTCAACACATGTCCCTGCCATTATTTCCCTTTTAACTCATACATGTCGCCTTAATTGCCATGCTGTCGACCTTTCTCCAGAGTGTCATATCACTCCATGCCATTATGACGGAACAATCACTTCAAAACTAATTTCAAGCCACCTCCCATAATCTAAGTAGTTGTAATTAATGGATATCAAACCCATTTCAAAAATTGTAGAATTTCCCAAACATCAGAGGCAATCTTCAAGTTTTGCTGCCACAGTATTTCATAAGGTAAAAAGAAAAAGGGAAAAACTATAAAGGAAATCAAGGGAAGGTTCAACCAGAGGAGGTGAAATAAGATAGGAAGAATATGGGGGTGAAAAAGAAGTTAGAGCCAGAGAGTGTAACAAGTTTGCTGCAAGACCAAGCTGCAATAGACATCTTAAGGAATGCTGAGTGGTTGGAATTTTTGGAGAAGTTTGAAGGATTTCATGGCGACATTGTAGATGATTTCCTGCACAACTTGAAGAATAATCAAACTACAATGAGAGGGATTCAAATCAATGTCTCTTCCACCATTATCAGCTATATTTCAGGGCTACTGAAACAAGGTGAGAGGTTCTACCATCTAAAAACCTTGTACACTAATTTGATTAAAACTTTCTCTGAAGAAGGTGAACCTGAAATACAATTGTATTTAAGAAAAAATGAAGTCAAAGGAATTGTTAGGACCTCACTTCCACAACCATGGAAATCTCTAGCTATGTGGTTAATGAAATATTTTACATGTGATGGGCAATTCTCTATAGTTTTAGAACCAATCATGAAAATGTTAATTTTTCTAAGGCATAGGCATGCCCTATAGGAATACACTCAACACTGAGAGGGCGGGTGAATCAGTGTTGTTAACAATTTTAACACTTTTTACTCCTTTTCTTAATTTAAATTCACAAATGTAGAATTCTTCAGATAGAACAAAGAAAAATATGCAGAGTATCAAAACAAAACTTGACACAAGAAATTTCTCGAGTGGAAAACCCTCCTGGGGTATAAAAACCACTCAACTGCCTCACTGGCTTAACTCAAATTTCTGATTACAATTGTCTCACTGACATTACAATTCTGCCTCACTGGCATATTGTACTTCTCTGCATGTCTCACTGACATTACAACATCACATTCAATGAAAAATTATAACTCAGGGGATTTCCCTGTTTCAATAAAAACAAAACCTTATTTCTCCCTTTTAAGACAAACAAAATAAATTCTTTGCAATCAACCTTTAACTGTCTTCAACACCTACAGTCATTCAATTTTGATCTTCAAAATATTTCATACCTCTGCAAAACAATCTCAAACTAATTCACCATTTCTTGAGCTTTCTCTCTGTGCAAAACTGAACAATTTATCCTCTCTGAGAAATTATAGTCTTTAATCACCTTCACTTTCTCTGAACAAACATTAATCCATCATGATCATTGAAGAATTCCATTCATTTTTGAATCAACATTCTTTCAAACTCTCAACATAAATCCCTGAAAAAATGATTCTCCATTCCTGCAAAAATACATTTCAAAACAACAATTCCATTCTCCAAAAACTTCTTCCAAAATTCTCAAATGTCATCTCTCATCTGCAACTTTATATATCTGCCATACAAAATCTCTATATGCAAAAAGAATTTCAATCAAAACAAAATCTCCAAAAACCGGTTCAACTTCAACATTATATTTTTTCTCAAACTTATCATCTTCTCTCTAATCAAAATCAAAAAACACAAAACAAGAAAAATGAAACCCCTTCAAAGAATTCTGCCTTTTCATCTTCTTATCAATTAGAAACCTTCTAAATCTTACTCTTTCCTTCACACAAAAATCAACTTCAGTGGCCCTTGGAATTCGGTGAGATAGGTCAAGAAAAACAGTTTTATTGCCTTTTTGAACAATGGAGGACGTCAACTTTAAAGGCACGAACTAACCGTTTGACAAAACTTTCCATTTAAAATATAACCCTCCGATCTGCGGTGCCCGCCACATGAGGATTCAAAGATGGTCGTTGATTTGGCGTTTCCCGCAGAGCACACAACACATTGACTGGTTACCAGGCACCCTAGGCAACGGGGCCGGTAAGACTAACGAGTCTCATACCCTTATGTTGTTACTTAAAGCCCGATGACCTCCTCGACCGGTCACTTTGAGATTATAACATAAAGTGCATAGTGTGATGACGGGCAATAGGGTTAAACAATATAAATGCTGAGAACAATGTATAAGACTAGTCAATTATTAAACAAACACACTTACCATTTCAAATACTATAAACCTTGACAAATTTCACATACTTCAAATACTATAGCACTGAAATGAAACACCATGCTTCATCAGATCTGCCACTGTTATGAACCCAATGTAGATGGAGTTAATGCAAGCCCTTGCCCTAATTCAAAAATTGATAATATGCAATGAATGTCACTTATCAAAACCAAGAGATCTGAAAACCATGCACTGATGTCATTATAGATCAAAACTGAGATGATACCAAATCACTGTGATCATAATTGCATGAAGACCACTCATAAAGCCAACCTTAGCCACTTTCACTGAAAGCATGACTTAAACTGTCTTATGAAAAATCCTTCTGAAATATCATGTGATCAACACATTTGATCCAACTAGATGAATTCTCTGTAACCAATTCAAATTCATTAAAAGGCAACTTCACAACACTAATTGCATAACTAAAGATGATATATACCTGTCAACTGCATCTTGTGAAAACTGTGAAACGCAACATCCTGATATCCTGATATTTTGACATCAATGAAAAGACAACATCCTGACATCCTGATATACTCAACTGTGAAATGTGCTACAAAACTCCCCCTTTGTCTTTGACATTGATGGCAAAACCATAACTCATTTCTCCCCCTTTTTGACATAAAATTGTCAAAGGCAAAAAAATACCACTACTAATAGATTCCTGTTCTTGTAAATGCAATCCTCTAAAAAATTTGCCAAAAACCAACACTTAACTTTACACTGATCAAATGCACAATACTGTAACACTGCCAACCAAAAAATGTGTACAAAAACTATATACAGACTATGTACAAATGAGATTCAGGACATTAAAGTAATCTAGAAAACAACTCCCCCTGAATCTAATATCTCTGTAACTTACTGAAGAGAGACAAGAGACAGAACTCCCAGTCTCTGTCTCAGAGTTTCAAATGTCTCTTTTGGCAAAGGCTTTGTGAAGATATCAGCCAATTGATCACTAGTATGCACATATTCCAAAGCAACTTCATTTTCAATCACCTTTTCCCTTAGAAAATGATATCTGATAGCAATGTGCTTAGTTCTTGAATGCATTATAGGATTCTTTGACATATTGATAGAACTTGTGTTATCACAAAGAATAGACACAGGCTTTTTAACTTCAACCTTATTATCAAGAAGTGATTGTACCATCCAAAGTACCTATGTACAACATGATGAAGCAGCAATGTACTTAGCTTCAGCTGTAGATAGAGAGATCTATCTATCTATTATCAAAACTGAGAGATCTGAAAACCATGCACTAATGTCATTATAGATCAAAACTGAGATGATACCAAATCACTGTGATCATAATTGCATGAAGACCACTCATAAAGCCAACCTTAGCCACTTTCACTGAAAGCATGACTTAAACTGTCTTATGAAAAATCCTTCTGAAATATCATGTGATCAACACATTTGATCCAACTAGATGAATTCTCTGTAACCAATTCAAATTCATTAAAAGGCAACTTCACAACACTGATTGCATAACTAAAGATGATATATACCTGTCAACTGCATCTTGTGAAAACTGTGAAACGCAACATCCTGATATCCTGATATTTTGACATCAATGAAAAGACAACATCCTGACATCCTGATATACTCAACTGTGAAATGTGCTACAAAACTCCCCCTTTGTCTTTGACATTGATGGCAAAACCATAACTCATTTCTCCCCCTTTTTGACATAAAATTGTCAAAGGCAAAAAAATACCACTACTAATAGATTCCTGTTCTTGTAAATGCAATCCTCTAAAAAATTTGCCAAAAACCAACACTTAACTTTACACTGATCAAATGCACAATACTGTAACACTGCCAACCAAAAAATGTGTACAAAAACTATATACAGACTATGTACAAATGAGATTCAGGACATTAAAGTAATCTAGAAAACAACTCCCCCTGAATCTAATATCTCTGTAACTTACTGAAGAGAGACAAGAGACAGAACTCCCAGTCTCTGTCTCAGAGTTTCAAATGTCTCTTTTGGCAAAGGCTTTGTGAAGATATCAGCCAATTGATCACTAGTATGCACATATTCCAAAGCAACTTCATTTTCAATCACCTTTTCCCTTAGAAAATGATATCTGATAGCAATGTGCTTAGTTCTTGAATGCATTATAGGATTCTTTGACATATTGATAGAACTTGTGTTATCACAAAGAATAGACACAGGCTTTTTAACTTCAACCTTATTATCAAGAAGTGATTGTACCATCCAAAGTACCTGTGTACAACATGATGAAGCAGCAATGTACTTAGCTTCAGCTATAGATAGAGAGATCTATCTATCTATTATCAAAACCGAGAGATCTGAAAACCATGCACTGATGTCATTATAGATCAAAACTGAGATGATACCAAATCATTGTGATCATAATTGCATGAAGACCACTCATAAAGCCAACCTTAGCCACTTTCACTGAAAGCATGACTTAAACTGTCTTATGAAAAATCCTTCTGAAATATCATGTGATCAACACATTTGATCCAACTAGATGAATTCTCTGTAACCAATTCAAATTCATTAAAAGGCAACTTCACAACACTGATTGTATAACTAAAGATGATATATACCTGTCAACTGCATCTTGTGAAAACTGTGAAACGCAACATCCTGATACCCTGATATTTTGAATCAATGAAAAGACAACATCCTGACATCCTGATATACTCAACTGTGAAATGTGCTACAAAACTCCCCCTTTGTCTTTGACATTGATGGCAAAACCATAACTCATTTCTCCCCCTTTTTGACATAAAATTGTCAAAGGCAAAAAAATACCACTACTAATAGATTCCTGTTCTTGTAAATGCAATCCTCTAAAAAATTTGCCAAAAACCAACACTTAACTTTACACTGATCAAATGCACAATACTGTAACACTGCCAACCAAAAAATGTGTACAAAAACTATATACAGACTATGTACAAATGAGATTCAGGACATTAAAGTAATCTAGAAAATAACTCCCCCTGAATCTAATATCTCTGTAACTTACTGAAGAGAGACAAGAGACAGAACTCCCAGTCTCTGTCTCAGAGTTTCAAATGTCTCTTTTGGCAAAGGCTTTGTGAAGATATCAGCCAATTGATCACTAGTATGCACATATTCCAAAGCAACTTCATTTTCAATCACCTTTTCCCTTAGAAAATGATATCTGATAGCAATGTGCTTAGTTCTTGAATGCATTATAGGATTCTTTGACATATTGATAGAACTTGTGTTATCACAAAGAATAGACACAGGCTTTTTAACTTCAACCTTATTATCAAGAAGTGATTGTACCATCCAAAGTACTTGTGTACAACATGATGAAGCAGCAATGTACTTAGCTTCAGCTGTAGATAGAGAGATCTATCTATCTATTATCAAAACTGAGAGTCTAAAAACCATGCACTGATGTCATTATAGATCAAAACTGAGATGATACCAAATCACTGTGATCATAATTGCATGAAGACCACTCATAAAGCCAACCTTAGCCACTTTCACTGAAAGCATGACTTAAACTGTCTTATGAAAAATCCTTCTGAAATATCATGTGATCAACACATTTGATCCAACTAGATGAATTCTCTGTAACCAATTCAAATTCATTAAAAGGCAACTTCACAACACTGATTGCATAACTAAAGATGATATATACCTGTCAACTGCATCTTGTGAAAACTGTGAAACGCAACATCCTGATATCCTGATATTTTGACATCAATGAAAAGACAACATCCTGACATCCTGATATACTCAACTGTGAAATGTGCTACAAAACTCCCCCTTTGTCTTTGACATTGATGGCAAAACCATAACTCATTTCTCCCCCTTTTTGACATAAAATTGTCAAAGGCAAAAAAATACCACTACTAATAGATTCCTGTTCTTGTAAATGCAATCCTCTAAAAAATTTGCCAAAAACCAACACTTAACTTTACACTGATCAAATGCACAATACTGTAACACTGCCAACCAAAAAATGTGTACAAAAACTATATACAGACTATGTACAAATGAGATTCAGGACATTAAAGTAATCTAGAAAACAACTCCCCTTGAATCTAATATCTTTGTAACTTACTGAAGAGAGACAAGAGACAGAACTCCTAGTCTCTGTCTCAGAGTTTCAAATGTCTCTTTTGGCAAAGGCTTTGTGAAGATATCAGCCAATTGATCACTAGTATGCACATATTCCAAAGCAACTTCATTTTCAATCACCTTTTCCCTTAGATAAAATGATATCTGATAGCAATGTGCTTAGTTCTTGAATGCATTATAGGATTCTTTGACATATTGATAGAACTTGTGTTATCACAAAGAATAGACACAGGCTTTTTAACTTCAACCTTATTATCAAGAAGTGATTGTACCATCCAAAGTACCTGTGTACAACATGATGAAGCAGCAATGTACTTAGCTTCAGCTGTAGATAGAGAAACACAATCTTGTTTCTTACTATGCCATGCAACCAATCTGCCACCCAGAAAGAAAGCTGCCCCACTTGTGCTTTTTCTGTCATCAGGACACCCTACCCAATCTGCATATGTATAGGCAAGAAGTGTAAAATCATTGTGTCTAGGATACCATAAACCAAAAACAAGTGTACCCTTAATATATCTAAAAATTCTCTTAACAGCATTCAAATGTGATTGTTTAGGACAAGCTTGAAATCTAGCAACCAAACAAACAGCTTGCATAATATCAGGCCTAGAAGCAGTGAGATATAAAAGACTCCCAATCATAGATCTATACAGAGACTGTTCTACTTCAGGTGATTCATCATTTTTACTTAGCTTATGCCCTGTCTCCATAGGAGTACCCAAAGGTTTGCAATCATCCATTTGAAATCTCTTTAACATCTCTCTGGCATATTTATTTTGTGAGATAAATATTCCCTTTTCAAGCTGAGATACCTGAAGACCAAGAAAGAAAGACAATTCTCCCAACATAGACATTTCAAATTCTGACTTCATAATGTTAGGAAATGAATGACTCATATCATCATTGTTACTACCAAAAATGATATCATCAACATAAATTTCAACAACCAGAATATCCTCACCTTTGATTAAATAGTACAAATTACTGTCCACACCTCCTTTTGTGAACCCCTGTTCCTGCAGAAACTTATCCAGTCTATAATACCAAGCTCTTGGAGCTTGCTTTAAACCATATAAAGCCTTTTTCAACCTATAATCATGATCTGAATTATCTTTATTCACAAAACCTTCTGGTTGTTCCATATAGACTTCTTCTTCAAGATCTCCATTTAGAAATGTTGATTTTACATCCATTTGGTAAACTTTGAAATTTTTATAAACTGAAAAAGCTAAAAACATTCTTATAGCTTCTAATCTAGCAACAGGAGCAAATGTTTCTTCAAAGTCAATACCTTCAATTTGTGAATATCCTTTGCAAACCAATCTGGCTTTGTTTCTAACAACTTTACCTTTATCATCAAGCTTATTCCTAAACACCCATTTTGATCCAATGACATTCTTACCTTCTGGCCTTGGAACAAGTTCCCATGTTTTGTTCTTTTCTATTTGGCTTAACTCCTCTTCCATGGCTTTAATCCAGGCTTCATCTTTGCTAGCCTCAACATAATTCTTTGGTTCCATTTCAGATATCAAACACACATGTGCTTGATTATGTGCAGCATCAAGCTTTCCTCTTCTTGTTAACACACCACTGTCCTTATCCCCAATGATCAACTCATGAGGATGATCTCTTTGAAAAGCCTTTGAAAGAGTCTTTGTCTTAACACCAACAGATTTTTCAGGATCTTCTTCCTCTTCCTGAATTTCTTCTTCCTTCTGTGAATGATGATCAACTTCATTGTCATGAATCAACTGCATACAGGGCTGCAAATCCTCATCCACCTTAACAGTAGTACTTTCAATTATTCTTTTGAGCCTATTGTTAAAACACTTATATGCCTTGCTATGTGTCGAATAACCAAGAAATATGCCTTCATCACATCTAGACTCAAAACCACATAAGCTATCATTATCTTTCTTGATGTAACACTTACTTCCAAAAATTTTAAAATACCCAACATTAGCTGACTTACCATACCAAAGTTCATAAGGAGTATAATTTGACTTTACCCTTAATTGAACTCTGTTCAAAGTATATATAGCTATATGAACAGCTTCTCTCCAATAGACATTAGGCAGATTTGCATCATGTAGTAAGGTTCTTGCCATCTCTTTTACAGTCCTATTTTTTCTTTCAGCAACTCCATTTTGCTGTGGAGTTCTAGGAGTGGAGAATTGCCTTCTTATTCCATGTTTTTCACAATACTCTTCAAATTCCTTTGAAGTGTACTCTCCTCCATTGTCTGACCTTAAACATTTTAGCTTGAAATCAGATTCCTTTTCAACCATCTTCTTGAAGATTTTGAATCTATCAAATGCCTCTGATTTATGCCTTAAGAATGTTACCCATGTCATTCTTAAAAAATCATCAATGAAAAGCATAAAATATTTTTCTCCTCCCAGAGCTTTAGTCCTTGTAGGACCACACAAATCTGAATGTACCAGCTGCAGAGGTTTTGAAGTAAAATACTCCTTAGGCTTGAAACTAACTTTGGTTTGCTTACCCAACTGACACTCTTTGCATATAGTATTACTTGGTTTTGAAATATGAGGCATATTTCTGACATTGTGATTCCTGCTGATTCTCACAAGATTGTCAAAATTCACATGACCAAGTCTTCTATGCCACAACCAACTTTCCTCAATTTGACCCATGAAACAGATATGGCTATCAACACTTTTAGTTTCTGAGTTATGAAGATTGTAGATGTTACCACTAGTCCTTAGACCTGCTGCAATAACTTTACCTGATTTCTTTTTGATCTCACATCCATGTGCATCAAAAACCACATTAAAACCATTGTCACATATTTGACTGACACTTAATAGGTTGTGCTTCAGTCCTTCTACAAAATACACATCATTTAGTGGTGTTTCATCATCAAGAAGAATTGTACCTTTGCCTCTGATCATAATGCAATCATTATTTCCAAACATAACAGAACCTTTATTAATGTCTTCAAATTTAACAAACTTATCTTTGTCCCCTGTCATGTGGTTGGAGCAACCATTGTCAATCACCCACTGTTCCTTCCTTTTGGCATGAAAAGCAGCTTGTGCAATCATAACATCAAAGCTCTTATTAATTACCTTAGGTCTCCAAACAAACAATTTCTTTTCAGAACTCAAAGAAGACAAACCTGAAATAGTATTTCTTGTTGTTTGCTGCATTTGCAATGAAGGTCTACAGAATTTGGCAATATGCCCAAAATTTTTACAATTGTGACACTTCAAACTTCTTAAGAACATGAATGGATTCCTTGGAAATAAATGCATTTCTCTTCTGACTCCAAATCTGCATTCACTGGCTTTGTGTCCAAACCTGTTGCAACAAAAACAATATCCAGTAAAGTGAGCATTATACCTGAAAGTATCACTTCTGTCGTAGTTTGTTGTCCTTATGATTGATTTGCCTTTTGTACTAGCCTTTTGAGAACATTGTCCCTCTTCAAATCCAAGACCTGATTTATCTTTGAATCCTTTTTGTCTATCAAGAAGATCATCAAGTTTATCACTACTTCTGCACATATCAAGTCTTCTTCTCAGACCAACAATTTTAGCTTCAAGTGTATGACATTCCTTGTCCTTGTTATTCAACTCTTTGTCTTTATCATCAATAATTTTCTTACTTTCTTCAAGAGAAAGAATTAGATCAGTAATCTGTTTCTCATAACAAGTTAAATTGTTATTCATGATATCATTTTCTTTTTGAAACTGACTTCTTTGTGCAATGATTTCCTTCTTAAGTTTCTTGACTTGACTTAATGCACACATCAATTCTCCTTCAAAATCAATAACTGCTTCACAACTGTTTGATTGTTCCTCACATTTTTCATTTTGAACTTCATTTAGAATAGCCATAAATAAAGTCTGTGCATTTTCATCAAGAAAATCATCTGAATCACTTTCAGACATATCAACATTTTTTATGAACAAACTTCTTTTCTTTCTAAAATTATTTTTCCTTCTAGAAACAAACTGTTTCTTTTTAAATTGCTTCTTGTTTTCATCTTCATCACTGTCTAGGTCTTTGTAAGGACACTGAGCTGCATAGTGTCTAATCTTTCCACATTCAAAATATTTGAATGGAAGCTTACCTTTGTACTTACCAACAGATCCCTTCTTCAACTTGCTTGCAAGAGATATTTCTTGATCATCATCCAAATCTTCTGAATCAGAAATCTCCTTTTCTTTTCTGACTGATTTGAAAGTAGCTTCTTTGCTTGAAGGTATGTCATTGCTAATTCTCATCTCATAGGCTGTGAAAGTGCCATGAAGTTCATCAAAGGTAACTTTGCTTAAGTCTCTTTCTTCTACTGCAGACACTTTGGATTCATATTTTGGATTTAAAGTCCTTAAGACTTTTGTAACAACTGTCTTCTCTTCCAGTGTATCACCAAGTCCTCTGATAATATTTACAATTTCTTGGACCCTTAGAAGATATTCTGCCACTTTCTCATCATCACTCATTCGGAGACTTTCAAATTTGGCTCTGTAGGATTGCAGTTTTGCTTCTTTGATTTTATCATCTCCTTGATAAATATTAGATAGTTTGTCCCATATTTCCTTGGCTGTTTTGCACTCCATGATTTTGACAAGTATGTCATTGGTAAGACCACAACATAATGCATTTTTAGCCTTAGCATTATTTTCATATGCTCTTTTCTCATCAGCTGTGCTAGGAGGATTTGTAGCAGTATATGCAGTAACAATGGCAGCATACACATCATACCCCAGAGATGACAAATATGACTCCATCCTGAATTTCCAAAAAGCATAGTTAGAACCATCAAACACAGGTGCTTTATAATTAGAGTAACCTTCTTGACTTGCCATGATAAGTATTCCAGAAATATGATCTACCCAAGCTGATTAAGCTTTGACAGGGTACTAGGCTCTGATACCAATTGTAGGAATACACTCAACACTGAGAGGGGGGGTGAATCAGTGTTGTTAACAATTTTAACACTTTTTACTCCTTTTCTTAATTTAAATTCACAAATGTAGAATTCTTCAGATAGAACAAAGAAAAATATGCAGAGTATCAAAACAAAACTTGACACAAGAAATTTCCCGAGTGGAAAACCCTCCTGGGGTATAAAAACCACTCAACTGCCTCACTGGCTTAACTCAAATTTCTGATTACAATTGTCTCACTGACATTACAATTCTGCCTCACTGGCATATTGTACTTCTCTGCATGTCTCACTGACATTACAACATCACATTCAATGAAAAATTATAACTCAGGGGATTTCCCTGTTTCAATAAAAATAAAACCTTATTTCTCCCTTTTAAGACAAACAAAATAAATTCTTTGCAATCAACCTTTAACTGTCTTCAACACCTACAGTCATTCAATTTTGATCTTCAAAATATTTCATACCTCTGCAAAACAATCTCAAACTAATTCACCATTTCTTGAGCTTTCTCTCTGTGCAAAACTGAACAATTTATCCTCTCTGAGAAATTATAGTCTTTAATCACCTTCACTTTCTCTGAACAAACATTAATCCATCATGATCATTGAAGAATTCCATTCATTTTTGAATCAACATTCTTTCAAACTCTCAACATAAATCCCTGAAAAAATGATTCTCCATTCCTGCAAAAATACATTTCAAAACAACAATTCCATTCTCCAAAAACTTCTTCCAAAATTCTCAAATGTCATATCTCATCTGCAACTTTATATATCTGCCATACAAAATCTCTATATGCAAAAAGAATTTCAATCAAAACAAAATCTCCAAAAACTGGTTCAACTTCAACATTATATTTTTTCTCAAACTTATCATCTTCTCTCTAATCAAAATCAAAAAACACAAAACAAGAAAAATGAAACCCCTTCGAAGAATTTTTCCTTTTCATCTTCTTATCAATTAGAAACCTTCTAAATCTTACTCTTTCCTTCACACCAAAATCAACTTCAGTGGCCCTTGGAATTCGGTGAGATAGGTCAAGAAAAATAGTTTTATTGCCTTTTTGAACAATGGAGGACGTCAACTTTAAAGGCACGAACTAACCGTTTGACAAAACTTTCCATTTAAAATATAACCCTCCGATCTGCGGTGCCCGCCACATGAGGATTCAAAGATGGTCGTTGATTTGGCGTTTCCCGCGGAGCACACAACACATTGACTAGTTACCAGGCACCCTAGGCAACGGGGCCGGTAAGACTAACGAGTCTCATACCCTTATGTTGTTACTTAAAGCCCGATGACCTCCTCGACCGGTCACTTTGAGATTATAACATAAAGTGCATAGTGTGATGACGGGCAATAGGGTTAAACAATATAAATGTTGAGAACAATGTATAAAACTAGTCAATTATTAAACAAACACACTTACCATTTCAAATACTATAAACCTTGACAAATTTCACATACTTCAAATACTATAGCACTGAAATGAAACACCATGCTTCATCAGATCTGCCACTGTTATGAACTCAATGTAGATGGAGTTAATGCAAGCCCTTGCCCTAATTCAAAAATTGATAATATGCAATGAATGCCACTTATCAAAACCGAGAGATCTGAAAACCATGCACTGATGTCATTATAGATCAAAAATGAGATGATACCAAATCACTGTGATCATAATTGCATGAAGACCACTCATAAAGCCAACCTTAGCCACTTTCACTGAAAGCATGACTTAAACTGTCTTATGAAAAATCCTTCTGAAATATCATGTGATCAACACATTTGATCCAACTAGATGAATTCTCTGTAACCAATTCAAATTCATTAAAAGGCAACTTCACAACACTGATTGCATAACCAAACATGATATATACCTGTCAACTACATCTTGTGAAAATTGTGAAATGCAACATCCTGATATCCTGATATTTTGACATCAATGAAAAGACAACATCCTGACATCCTGATATACTCAACTGTGAAATGTGCTACATGCCCATCCAGAATTTAGCATAAATATCCCAAACTTTCTATATTCTGCTATTATAGCCTTGACAGACAAGTATCAATAGGGGAAGGGTCCCATGAAAAACTATGGCCTCATTTTCTTGATTGTAAAACATCGTTTCTTGTCTCAAGCTAATGGAGAGGCTTTATGGCAGACATTTTTAGAAAACAAGCCACTGGATAGGACACTAGGCAAGGCACAGGGTATAGATGAGACTTCCTTTGCTTAGCAAGGTGAGGGAGCAATGCCTTCTACCTCCTCCCCAACTACTGAAAAGGGTAAGAGCAAGAAACAAACAATGGAGGAAACACCAACTTCTGCCCCTGTTACTAACAGTAAAAGAAAAGGAAAAGAAGTTTTGGGAGAAGCCTCAGCTGCCACAATATAGCTGAAAGAACCTATTACAGAGCAACTCTTCCATATGACCCACTTGGCAAAATGAAGGATAAACTTGGCTGAGGAGTCCATTCCATCCAAGCAAACAGGGGAAGTTGTTATGGAAGAGGAAATTAAACTGGCCTATACCCAGACTTTTGGCCACGGAAAGCAAAGGAAAGGAACATGGCAGAGTAAGAAAGCAAAAAGAACACCAAAGACACCTGTGTCTAGTAGACATTACAGGGCTGAGGAAGAATTTGATTATTTAGATGAAGTCCCTCTAGTGAGGAAAAGAAAACAAAGAAAAGTAGTTAAGGGAACTCCCCCAGAGTCACCTATTCATCTGAGGTCTCAGACTCCAGAGCCATTACATTCCTAAGCTCTGGAGATGATCCATCCTTGGTCCTCTTATTTTGAAATATCTCCAATCATATTGGAAAAACATTGGAGTCTGGTGTAGTATCCCTCATGTCAGCTCTGGAGACTGTTAAGACCATCTCTAGAGATGCTTAGGATTGCCTTTGCCTGTACAACTGCACCTGTAGACGCAAAAAGAGAGAATTTTCTGCATATTTCCATTAATTTGTTGCACATTAGTCCTTCAATCAAAAATTATGACTTTTGGTAATTCATCTCTTATTAATGTAATTAGAATGAACCTTATCAGTCTACTATTGTGCAATTACCAGGACAATAGAATAAGAAGGATGGAAAAGAGAGGTAAAAAGGGTATATTATTCTTGGTGCTACCTAGCACTCATCACCAACTAAGAGAAATTGGACTTGTTGTATCTTGAACCCTATAGCTCTATATATATCTAGTTATTTGTCATTTTTATGGGTTATAAAATAATATCTTGGGACCTTTAATAGATACTTTTCTTATTTACTTTTATGTTCTTTATTTTTTCTAAACTAATTCATGATGTTTTAAGATTATATCTACAATTCATTTGAGTATGAAAAATAAACAAATGAGTGCTTGATTATATACATCTTTTGTATTGGGAAATAACAAGTTTAGTATGTCTAATCTATGTATGGAATATGGTGACATTGAATGTTTATTCACTATTGGAAAATTGCATCGTCTAATATGCCTTAGCTATGTGATGACTAGTTAAGCTAAGGTTTATTTTGTACTACTTGCTCCACAAAATCAAATATTACACATCAAAATAATACTCTCTCTCTCTCTTGTACTATGCCCCCTCTTTATATTTTATTATTTCTTTTAGGTTTAGTAGGTTTAGCCTTAGGTTTGTATTCTAGTTTAGTTTTAGGTTGATTTAGGTTGGTGTGTTGTTCTTGAAATGCTAAATTCTTTTCTCAAAATTCTTTCACTAATATTTTACACATGAACATGCATAGGGAGGATGAGTGAAACAAAATGAGTACTAAATCAGGTGAATTTAATTAGTAAAAATTTAATTGGTTGATCAAAATACAATAGGATGCAACATTTTTTTCTTCTTTTTATTCATTTTCACTATACTCCCATGAATGAAACGATTATCATCAACCATTGGGTTTCCCATGTGTACCTAGACCAAGTGATATAAACCATGAAGAGATGTTTCTCCTTTAAGAGAGAAGGTGATTTATAGCATCTTTTGTATTTGATGTGAGCATGTCATTTGAGCCATCAAAACTAACCTTTTTAGAAGGTTCACCAAAACAATGGGCAAGGTCTAGTTGTGCTACAACTTTACTTGTCTTTGTTACTAGTATTAGGATGAGAATGGGCTACAAGAGATTAAGAACTAAAATTTACATCATTGTTGCTTCCTACATTATTGCTAGAATTTTACCTCTCTCTCTCTCTCATACTCTCTTCCTCACTTTTGCTCTTTCCCTAACTCTCTCTCTCCCAACTAAACATATAATGTCAAACATATAGAAGGTGAAACTAAGTTAAGGAAAAATGTCAAACATGTAGAAGGCGAAATTTTAATCATGCGAAAAATGGTGTCTCTCTCTCTCCCTCCCTATGTCTCTCTCTCTCTCTTCCTCTCTCCCCAAGTCCCTCTCTCTCTATTTCCCTAAGTCTCTCTCTCCCCCTAAGGATATGCTAAACCCATAGAAGATGAAATGAGGATAAGAAAATCATGTCAAACATGTAGAATATAAAATGAGGATAATTAAATCACGTCAAACATGCACAAGTTGAAATGAGGATATGCAAATCCTGAAAACCATATAGAAGGTGAAATGATGGTATGCAAATCATGCCAAACATGTCTCTTAATCCCTATCTCTCACCCTTCCTCTCTCTATCTCTCCCTAAGTCTCTCTCACATCCTCTCTTCCTCACTTTCACTTTCACTAACTCCCTGACTCTCTTTATCTCTCTCTCCCCCCAACTAAACATATAATGTCAAATATATAGAAGGTGAAATGAGGATATGCTAATTTATTGTTAATTTTTAAAGCTTCTCTTTTCTTCAAGAATATATAATTCTCTACTAACAGTACCAACCACAAGAAGGTGTTGGCAAGAGACATTGCTATGCATGATAGGTGTTGTCATTGATGGCAACTAAGTCTATATTACACATCCGCACTATATAATTTGTTCATACCAGAAGTCAGAGTGAAGATTTGTCTAAGTCTGGGTAGTCAGAAATAGAGCATGTGACAGGGTCTAGTATCTTGGTCTGAATCTCTCTGGTGGTAAATCACAGTGTGTTGTAGATCTGAGGGAGTGATAAGGATTGTCAGGACTATCTAAATCTAGAAATTTAACCTCCGGTGATGAAGGATTCAAAATTTATAAGCATCTGAGTATCAGGTTCCAGTTAGTTAGTACAGTCAGAAGAAGAATAGGTTGACCTACCATTTGATCTTGGTCCGGATGAAGAAAAGATATTGGTTAAGCAATTTGTGATAATTAGTGGTATTGGTCGACATGATTGATAATTTGAGAACACAAGTTTTTGGTCTGTGTTGTTGTTTGTGGACGGGTTTAGCCGACAGATCAGAGTTCTTAATAAATGTTCTAAGTTTTCTTGAAGCCACCTACAGTTGATTGAATTTCTTGATGTGGATATATATAGCTGATGGATTCGAGTATTTTGAGGTGTGATTGTGATGTGGTGATAGAGTAAGTGTGAAAAGGGTAGAAAGAAGTGCGAAGGTGAAGATATAAGCTCAGATTATGGCCGAAGAGTGAAACAGGGCAGAGTAAGGATGAAGTGTGTAAGATCAGTATTATTTGCTTAACTAGAACTGAATTTTTGCATTGGTAGATGCTATTCTTCAGCTCAAGCATTCTGTAATCTTCTTATAATCATTTTTGTAGGTAGTGAGCCTCTTAGAGCAGTGAGCTCTAGGCAGTGCGCCCTGAAGGCATATGCCTTCCCCATTTGTAATACTTTTAACAGAGTATAAATTCTTGTGGGTTAACCCCCACCGTGGTTTTTCCCTTAACTGGGTTTCCATATAAAAATCTTGGTGTTATGTGTGTTGATTTGTTTCTTCTCATGTGTTATTAATTCATGCTTTCATGGTTATATCATTCATTTGTAAATAAGTCGTAAAGAAGTTTAAGTTACAGCAAAGATTAAAATTTTTGTGACAACTGATTCACCCCCCCCCCCCCCGCTCAGTTGTCTGCCTATTCTCAACAATTGGTATCAAATCCTGGTTCCTTAGAAGAAGTTTAATAGCTTGAGGAAGATTTGGGAAGGTGTTTTCAATGGGTTCATTCAAGCATTCTGATGGTATCAATCAACAACTACAATTAGCCTTAGATGATCTTGACTTGTCCAAAGAAGAAATCAAAGATCTACAAGAGAACCTTAAAGATGTTGAAGATTTCATTAAGACCTTAAGAGAAAAATTGAGGAAATCTAATGAAAAGAGAAAGGAGCTGCTTTTTCAACTAGCAAATTAGAATAAAGACAATGACATGGATAAGGCCCTGAAAGAAAAAACAACATCCCTAAAAGAAAAAACAAAGGAATGTGAGAAGTTAGAAAAAGAAGTTATTCTAAAACATGAGATGGAATCTAGGGTGATGAGACTAACCAAAGAAATTGAGGAAAGGAAGAAGACTGAAGAAAAAATGAATCAATCTCTGAAAGAAAGAATAGAAGAATTTTGCAGATTGCATAGGATAATTGGCCATCTAGAGTATGATCTACAAGAAACTAGGGACAATGAGGTAGAACTTGAAAGACACATTGCCATTCTCAAAAATGACCTAGAAATTGCAAATTAATATAAAGAAAAATTCAAAATAAGCTCAGCTAAACTTGACGTGCTGCTTGATAGTCAGAAGATGGCAGATGATAAACATGGTCTGGGATTTGAGAAAGGTGAAAGCTCTAGATCTGGTCAAAGAAATCTTGAAGCAATAAATCAAGGAAGGAAACCTAGAAGGCCTCCCTTAAGACAACCTAATTCTCAAAGGTATCCATCTTTCAATAGCAATTGTTTCAAATGCAATAAGTATGGTCATAGGGCTAATCAATGTAGAAGACAAGTGAATCAAAATGCATCATCTTTCTCTGGTCAATGCTTTAATTGCAAACGAATAGGTCATAAGGCTGAGGAATGTAGAAGTGGATCAAGAAATCCTCCTAAGAACAAACAAGTGTTCAATGGAAGATGTTTTACTTGCAATAAGTTTGGGCATATTGCAATGCAATGCAGATATAGACCTTCTCCAACATGTAATTGTCAGAGAAATAAGATTATATGTTTCAATTGCAATAGATTAGGTTATGTTGCAAGATTTTGAAGAAGTAGGAATGATGATAGAAAATGTTTGGTAAACAAAAAACTAGATGAACAGAGACAAGACAAAGGCAAGGGCAAAATTGATGTAAATGAGATCCAGAATGAAATGAACAATACATGGGTGAAGAAAGATGCAAAGAATGAAGGTGATGGGTCCACACTGAAATCTGGTGTTGATAATTCCTCCAGGAATTGAAGTTGGAGCTCTAGCTCAGGGGGAGTTGCATTGAAAAATAAATTCCCCCAGCCAGTAAGTGGGTGCCTGAATCTGGCGTGATGTATGAAGATAGAGAAGCTTATTGCAGATCTGTTGAAGCAAATTCTAGAAATGTGATTGGTTGCGGAGCAATTAAAGATTGACTACATGCAAAAATAGAGTAACCAGATGTATTAGGGCACAACATTTATTAAAATGAAAAATTAGGTTTTGTGGAGGATAAAAAGTCATTCATTCAATCATTTGGATCACTTTGCATTCGAGGAGAGTGAGCAGAAGAGCACCTGAGCTAATATTTCAAGGATTTGAAGTGCGACCAATGAATTCATCAGCTAACCCTAATTCTATGGAAGAAAAAGGTATTTTTCTGTGAAGCCTTGAACTTGTAATCTTTTACAATGGCTACACCATTGGTTGTTGATATTACTGAAAGGCCTCGACCCAAATTCAAGAAGCATCCACACAAATTAGGAGAAGTTGACCTGTTAGGTGCATTTTCAAATGTTCCGTATGGTGTATTGGATGTTGAATATATTAGGGCCTATATTCATGTGAGCATAGATGAATTTGGGGACTCAAGGTTTGTGGATTTGTTCAAGAATCATCTAAGGGATGAAATTCACGATCTTAAACCTGAGTATAAGGCACTGCATGATAAACATTTCATTCATATTATAGGGTTTCCATTATTCGATGAAGATGAATGGGTTCGGTATGTTTTAAGCCAAATGCATGATGCATTTTTGTGGCTAATGAAACCCTTCAAGATCACCAAGGATGCCATCAAGGCCATGACAAGGTTAAACTCATCTGGTGGACTGCCAATGTTGAAAGCAGTAAAGAATCAAATAGTAACTGATGCTACCAGTTCAAGGTTTGACAAAAGGGTAATGACAATAAATGACATCACTGATCCGGATATCAAATTTGCTTCAATGGTGATTGGATACAAGATTCATCATTCCTGTGAGGCCAATTATTTTCCTTCCTTATTTTGATCATTATGCATTTCAGTTGATGGCATTATCAGACTTTTAGAGACTATGGTTTCATTTTATAGACTTGATTATATCTCCTAATTTTGATATGACATTGATTAGACATATGGTGATTTGATTTGATCATATTTTGATGCTATTTTGTGATCTGACATATGAGATATATTAGATGATGTTTTGTGATGTGATTTCTAGTTATTTATGTGATGATGACTATTTGACATGTGATAGAAAAATGTAATTTAATTTAGAATTATATTATAGATGATTATTGTTGTATTCAATGCTATTAATTTAATTCTAGTTGCTTCGGCTATGATTATTCATGATATGATTGACACTTGATCGAGATGTGCAAGATTATATTCACAGGCCATGGGAAATTGGAGGTAGAATTCACACATATGTTATTCCCTTTGAAACTAATCCATTCCCAAGAGGGATGAGGATCACGTTTGAAATTGAATGTTGATTTAAGTGATTGTTTAAATTTATCATTTTGGCATAGAGCCCTTTTATTTAATTTAATTTGATCATGTGTTGTATAATTTTTATTGACCTATACCACTTGGTATTGTTTTTATTTCTGAGGCCATTTAAAGTGGATTTATGACCCCCTAGGTGAACCTTAGTGTCCCAAAATTTACCCTAGGTGGTTACCCATGGGTCTAGGGTCAATTTTGACTAACTAAACCTTGGGTTAACTCACTTTTGGTCACTCTAAACTAAGGTTTAGTCAAAGTGACGAAATTTGAAAATAGATAAGGTGGGAGATGAGTCATGCTTTGGGAAAGACTCATCTCCCTTCCCAAAGTTTGAGAATCCCTTCCCTAGGAAGACTTGGGAGGTCTCCAAGACTCCCAAGTGTGTGGGCTCTTCCTCCAAGGCTCTCACACATGTGTGAGAGCATCTTGGAGGGAGATGGCTCTCTTAGAGAATAAGAGGATACCATATGGCATCCCTTATCCTCATGGAGGTTTGTAAGGGAATGTCACCTCACCACTTGTCCTCTCACATGTGTGAGAGCACAAGTGGATAAGGTGAGGATTTAGATGGAATTGGAGGATGACACTTGTCACCCTCACACTTCCTCTCCCTTGCAAGTGGCATAGGAGGAGGGAGGAGAAGGTGACAAGTGTCACCTTCTCATTCCTCAAGGCCATTTTAGAAGGCCTATATTACCTCCTCTTGTTGAGGAGTGTGGGGTTCTTGCATTTTGGAGTTTCTTTCAACTTTGAGCAATTTTGGGGAAGTTAGAGGAATTTTTGGAGATTGGAAGGTTTAGAGAAGCTTGGAGCTCATCACCAAACATGCTTCCATTATAGGGCTTTTAAAGGTAAGCCTCATGGCTATGTACTCTACCCTTGCATATTTTTATTGTAGTGTGTTTGTAGTTTTGGTTGTTTGTTGTTTCATTTTCGTGTGGGATGGGGGTTTGGTGAGAGCACCTCCATTTGGAGGTAAGGCTCAACTTGTTTGGGGTAGGGGAAGCAACCTCCTTGAGGTCACTCCCATATTTTGTGTTATTTATGGCCTCGAGGGCTTCGTACTTGTTGTGGAGATTATTTGAATGACAAGAGTGCCATAGAAGTATATTTTGAGATATTTGAAGAGTTGTGGTTTTGGAGGTTTTGGCTTGAGGCCATGAGACTTGGTATTTTGGTATTTTGGTGTGGCCTTTGAAGTAGAGGGGTCCATTCCCTACACCCATCAAACTCATTTCCATGAGTTGTGTTATGTGTTTATCCTAGGGGTTGATATTTGTGTTGTTGTTGCTTGCTGCTTGTTGTGGTGTGTTGTAACCATGTGAATCCCTACCTCCCTAGCTCGGGGGTGACCCACTTGCAGGTCTATGGTAGGGAGGAGGGCATTTCGAAGTGGCTGGGTTTTCCTCCTTGTTGTTGTGTTTTATTACAGGTGCTTAAATGAAGAAATGGAGCTTGATGAGAAGTCCATTTTTGTGTTGCTTGGTCCTTTGTTGTTGGTTGTTTGAGCCATGGCCTTTGTGGCCCTATTGTATTTATTTTGTCAAGTTATTATGCCCTTGGAGTTGGCTGTGATAAAGTGTTGTAATGTATACATTCTTTATGTTTATTTTTAAAAGGCCGTTTATTCCCTAAATGGTGGAGTTTGTGTGTTTTAGAGAAATACATGAGTTGATTTAATTGTTGTCATTTTCTTTTCAAAAAAAAAAACATCAGTTGTTATATAAATTTTATTGTATCCAAAGGAAAGGAGAGAAATTTCAGTGAATTATTTTCTGTTATATGGCATTGAAAGTTTATATTATTAGTTACTGTTCAAGAATATATGTTACTGAATATTTAGTGGAAGTTGTAGTATATTTCCTTACAAGCTCTTTAAAAAACAAAAAAGAACAAACATGTCTCTGTTGATATATGTTCAAAAAAGAAATTTAATACTAGTTCTGATTCAGAAATGAAAATGTAGTATTCTATGATTTAACCAAGAATTTGAGTTAATGAGAGAGAGAGTTTAAAGTGTGTATATATAATTATACAAATCTATATGGGATTATATATATGTATAAATATATATACATGCATTTTTCTTTTGAAATCTAGTTGTTTATCTTTTTATTTCACTGTGTATATGCTACAAATAGAAGAAACAACAGAAGTTAAATATTGTTGTTTATATTATAATATATATATACACTTATTTATATAAATATATATATAAGTGCATATGTATAAATATTTGTAAAAAAAAGGAGAAAATAAACCATACATAAGTTCTGTATATATATATATAAATATATACGCATTAAAAGAAGAAAGTATTTAAACTATGTGTTAATGAAAAGATAGTGTATATATATCTGAGTATATATATATATGGATGCCAATATAGATTTTTTATTTAACAGAATAGAGTTTAATATATATAAAAATAAATGCAACTATTGACAAGTTCTTGGGGCTAAAACCCTAATGCAAAGGTATTGGTGTTGAAACACAGAAAAGAAAGAGGAGGCAGAGGGACGATGGCCCAGCCGCCGCCCCTCTACCCTTGTTGTAACTTTTGGTGTGGGGAGGGGGCCGTGCCTCCCCCCTCCCCACACCATCCCTTCCCCTTAAGCTCCGCCCACAACCCTCCTCTAATGTCTCCCTTCCACGGCCCCTCAGTGCCTCGCCGCCCTTGACACTTCCGCACCACCTTCCACCACTCCACTAACCCCCTTCTATCATTCTTTCTATCATTTGTCTAATGCAGAACATTCTACGGCGGCGGCAACGCCGAATCCCTGCACTTTGACATTCATAATTTTTAATGAAGAAATATATATATATATTGTTGTTCCCTTCTATAACTTTGCTCATTCTAAACAAAAACAGATCTACTCTGAGCAAATAGAGTTTTTTTAAAAATATATATATAAATAAATATATAACAATATTCCTGTTGTGTATACCTCTATGAGAGGTAGCCTCCATTCTCATGGCCTCCATTATCAAAAACCCTATCTTGCATACACAAGAAAGAAAACAAACAAAGAAGAAAAAAAAGAATGAATGAGATTGAGGATTAGGGCAACAAAAGGAAAGAAAACAATAAAATACAATTACGGCTTCTTATTTAGAAAACCAAGTTTAGAATGGAGTTAGGGCTTCTTATTTTGGAAACAATATTTTTCATTGTGAGGAGAATGTGAGGAAGTTGTTTTATTTCTTATTTTTAAATTCTCCATTTTTGCCCTTGTTCTTTCTTTCCTTGTGTTTCATTTAATTTATTTCTAATTTAAATGGGGTTTGCATTTTTTATTTTATTGCCTTGTGAGTTATGTTTTATATTTTAAAAGGGAAGAATTAATTTTGTTTAATTTGGGAAGAGTTGTCCCTTTTGTATTTAATTCATTTTAGTTGGGATATTTGTTTTATTTTTCCCTAGCGTGATTTGACCATTTTATTTGTGTATCAATTTTACTATTATTTTACGAGAATGAGTATTTTAATTTCTTCCCTTCTCTATTATTCCAAGTTCATTAATAAATGTAATGCTGAAATTATATTTATTAACGGACTCAAATTTGAAAACCAAATTTGGTGTCCTGTTATTATTTTATTATTTTATTTCAAATTTTTTATCTTTTTATGCAAGGTCGATTCATTTGACCTTGGCAGGATATTTATTTTGTTATTTTAAATTGTTTTAAATTTGTTCTTAAGTTTAGTTTTTTATTATTAAATTTTATTTAATTTCTTATTGGAGTTTTATTTTTAAAAAAATTTAGTCGATTATCAAAAATGCATTATGCTGTCGAAATTTTCCTAGATTTCTAGGGTTTAATTTTCATGATATTTTATTTACTTATATTCCATCATTTCACTTTAATCATGCATCCATCATACCATTATTTGTTAATTTTTATTTAGTTTTCTTTTTTATTTGAGTTAGGGTTAGCTTTCGAAGATGGTGAAATCATCTTCACACCTAGGAGACTTAGGGCTTGGATTAAAATCATTCTAACCCTAAAAGCGACACACTTCATGTCGCATACCCCCTAAATGACTATCATCATGTAGGGGACTATGTGGGACAATGCACCTCCTTGAATTATGTTGACATGTTTACGCCTTATGTGTATTGCCACCGAGTATGCAGACGCATGCGAGGGGGTTCCTAGGGATAGGTAGAAAAGTTTTTTCATAATTCGTGACATGACCACATGGCAAATGTGGACATGACACGTGTGTTGTGTGTTGTGACCATATGGGAAATGCAGGCATGACATTTGGTATTAGAGCCTAAGTTTAAACACTGGGCTTGTTTAGGGCACATTATTATTTCCGCAACTTTGATTAATTTGTGGTTACCTCATTTTTGTAGGATGCCTCCCCGATGAGTTCAGCAAGCGCAGTCTCGCCACACTCCACCCCCTGAGGTGCATAGTGACTCTTTAGCTGAGGGACAGACACAGCCAGTCCTACAGACACCGTAGACACCACCGGCCCTACTAGATATTGGGCCAACATATTATAGGCTTTACAGGCAGTTTTAGATAGGCTTCCACCAGCCGTAGCTGAGCCACGCGTAGAGCCACGTGTTGAGCCCCGTGAGGATCCGCGAGAGTAGACACACGTGGAGCCACGAGTAGAGTCCTATGTCAAGCCACATGTGGAGCCTTATGTTGAGGTGCCAAAGATGACAATAGAGGAGGTTGGTTCGGCCGACAGGGCCCATAGCAGGAGCCCTCCATGTCATGCTAGGTGTGATGAGGTAGTACGAGTAGAGCACATTGTTCATAGACCCTATGACTATTACATAGATGAGCCTATCTAAGGGCATAGAGACAAAGGAGATCCCATTAGGGATTTGTTGAGGCTGAACCCTCCTACTTTCGTTGGGACCACAGAGGGAGCTGAGGCAGAGGCCTGGCTCATTATCTTAGTTAGATGCTTCATGTTGCATCCTTACGAAAGCAACACGAAGGCTTGTGTAGCAGTACACCTGTTACGAGATGTAGCAGCTACCTGGTGGCGCACTGAGGAGTGCAAACGTCACCTCTCATTAGACACTCTCACATGGGAGACCTTCATTGAGTGCTTCAATGCGCAATACTTATCAGATCATTACTGGCAGTGTCGCATAGATGACTTTCATGACCTTCAGCAGAGAGGACTTACAGTAGCTTAGTATGAGGGTAGATTTACCAAGTTGTCTCAATATGCAGAGTATCTCCATGACGAGAAATTCCTGGTTCATAAGTTTATCAGAGGACTAAACCATAGCATAGCAGCGCCTATTCGCATGGTAGACCCCCAGACTCTGAGTGATGATGCTGAGAAGGCATATATCATTGAGGAGATTCAGGGGTGAGGATAGAGTTCACACCCTCAATTTTAGGATCGTGGGCAGCAGCAGTATCAGTAGAGTTTCCGCAGACCATCACAACCACCTAATAGGGGCAATTCTGGTTCTACTGACTCTTTCATATCTCCATCGTTAGTGGAGCATTACAGGCTGGTGGCCTCTAGGAAGGGTGATAGGTGGGTGGTTGAGTTGGCCTCAGGGGCCAAGATGACAGTAGATGCCTTAGTCCACAACTGCAACATTTCTTTGGGACCCTTTCCCACAGTATGTGACCTTAGAGTTATGACATTAGGATCCTACGATGTGGTGTTGGGTATGGACTGGCTTGCAGCTCATCGAGCCAAGCTAAATTGTCACCGAAAGGCGATCAGCTGCTTAGACGGTCACAGTACATTAGTTGAGATAGTGGGAATTCAGAAGCCCACAGCAGTGTGTATGATATCCGCTCAACAGCTTAAGCACTGCATGCGGAAGGTGTGCCAGATGTTCGCCATCACAATGAGTGACAGATTAGATGAAGAGCCTGAGGCATCTTTAGATGATTATCCCATCCTTAGAGAGTTTGTCGATGTGTTTCTAGCAAAGTTACTCGGGATGCCACCCCATTGTGACATAGACTTTCACATTGACTTAGTGTTGGGTGTCGAGCCAGTGCCTCGTGCACCCTACAGGATGAACACACATGAGCTCACAGAGCTCAAGTTATAGCTTGAGGACTTGCTCGAGAAGGGGCACATCTGACCGAGAGTTTCACCTTGGGGCGCTCCTGTCATCTTCGTGAAGAAGAAGGATGGGTCTCTTCAACTGTGCATGGACTATAGGCAGTTGAATAAGGTGACGGTGAAGAACTGTTATCTTCTACCCCAAATTGACAATCTTTTTGATTAGATGCAAGGACCCAGGGTGTTCTCTAACATTGACCTAAAGTCTAGTTACCACCAGTTACGTATCACAGAGACGGACATCCATAAGACCACCTTCCAGACTTGATATGGCCACTATGAGTTCACTGTGGTCCCCTTCGGCTTGACGAATGCCCCTGCAGTGTTCATGAGTCTCATGAACGGGGTGTTCCGTACCTACTTGGATCGGTTCATGATCATTTTCCTCGATGACATTTTGATCTATTCACAGACTGAGGAGGAGCATGAGGAGCACCTACGTTAGGTTCTCCAATGTTTGAGGGAGCAGAATCTTTATGGGGTGAAGTGTGCATTTTTCAAGATAGAAGTACAGTATTTGGGGCATAACCTATCTGGTGATGGAATTTTAGTAGATCCATCAAAGATCAGGGCTATCAAAGATTGGCCAGCACCCACCAATGTGACAGAGGTAAGGAGTTTTATGGGGTTAGCTAGTTATTACTGTCTCTTTGTTGAGGGTTTTTCTTGGATAGTGCACCCCATCACTTCCCTTCAGTGGAAAGGGAAGAGTTTTCTATGGACTGAGCAGTGTGAGAGGGCCTTCGAGGTCCTCAAGGAGAATCTTACCAACACTCCCATTTTAGCAGTTCCTAATCTTGCAGCAGATTTGATGGTTTGCATAGATGCATCACTTGAAGGATTGGGAGCCGTACTTATGCAGGGTGGTAGAGAGATCACGTATGAGTCGCGAAAGCTCAAGACCCATGAGCTGAACTACCCCACGCATGACTTGGAATTAGCAGCAGTGGTTCATGCTCTAGTTCATTGGAGACATTTCTTATTGGGTCATTGCTTTGAGCTCCATTCAGATCACCACAGTCTTCAGTATATCTTTACACAGCTGAATCTGAACGCCCGTCAGCAGCGTTGGATGGAGTTTCTTTGCGAGTATGACTTTGATGTCTACTATATCAAAGAGAAGGAGAACATGGTTGCTGACACATTGAGTCAGAGGTACCACGAGCTCTTGACCTTGACTCTAAATGTGGACTTGAGAGGACGCATTATTCAGCATCTACCAGAGGATGAGTGGTTTCTTGAGGTGCAACAGGAGATAAGTTCACAGAGGGCCCTTATGGGCAAGTTTGCAGGGTATTCACTTGAGGCAGATGGGTTACTTCATCATCGACAGTGCATCTATGTACCCTGCGTAGGTGACCTACGTACTGTAGTGTTATCAGAGGCTCACAGAGCACCATATGCGGCACATCCAGAGGTGAAGAAGATGCATGTTGACCTACGACAGCTGTAACATTGGGCGGGTATGAGATAGGATATTGCACAGTTTGTTGCTTGATGCCTTGAGTGTCAGAGGGTCAAGGCTGAGAATTAGCATCCAACGGGTCTTTTATACCCACATGAGATACTTGAGTGGAAATGGGACACCATTTCCATAGATTTTATTGTTGGTCTACCTATTTCTTCGCGTCGCCATGATGCCATCATGGTGACAGTCGACAAGTTGACCAAGGTGGCGCATTTCTCACTTGTATGCACAATGTACAATGTGCCAGCAATGGCGAGAGTATTCTTAGACAATATTGTGAGATTACATGGAGTACCTCGTCGCATCATTTCAGATAGGGATTCTGTATTTACTTTAGCATTTTGGAGAGCCTCGCAGTAGGCGTTGGGCACACAGCTCAACTTTAGCTCCGGTTATCATCCTGAGACAGATGGACAGATAGAGTGGGTGAATCAAGTGTTGGAGGACATGCTTCGTATATATGTTATGGACCATCAGTCTAGATGGGAGGAGTATCTGTATCTGATTGAGTTTACCTACAATAATGGGTATCACAGCTTGTTGGGTATGCCTCATTTTCAGGCTTTATACGGCAGACCATGCAGGACACCATTGAGTTGGGATTGGATAGAAGACAGAGTTGCCATTGGTCTGGAGTTAGTTCAAGATATGGAGCAGCAGGTCACACTGATTAGGTAAAGAATTCAGGAGGCACATGATAGACAGAAGAAGTATGCCAATGCTAAGAGGACTGATCAAAGCTTCTCAGTGGGTGACAGGGTATTCCTTAAAGCGTGGCCACACAAGAGTCCAATCTATTATGGAAAGGGCTCTAAGCTCGTACGATGATTTGTAGGACCTTTTGAGATCTTGGAGCGGATAGGACCTATTACCTATCATCTAGCATTGCCACCTAGCATGTCACATATTCACAATGTCTTTCATATTTTTGTATTGAGGCGATATATATCTGATTTATCTCACATACTGGACTGGAGTGCTCTATAGGTAGAGGTGGACGGGTAATTGGCTTTGGAGCCAATTCGCATATTGGTTCATCAGACGCTGGGCCTTCGAGGTCGAGAGTTGGACCAGGTTAGGGTCCAGTGGGATCGTTATGATGAGGTCACAGCAACTTGGGAAGATGTAGCTAGTTTGAGGGTGCTTTATCCTCACCTTTTTGATGACTTCTAGGAGGAAGTTTAGTCTTAGGGGGGAGGATGTGAGGCCGATTATTTTTTCTTCCTTATTTTAATCATTATACATTTCAGTTGATGGCATTATCAAACTTTTAGAGACTATGGTTTCATTTTACAGACTTGATTATATCTCCTGATTTTGATATGACATTGATTAGACATATGGTGATTCAATTTGATCATATTTTGATGCTATTTTGTGATCCGACATACGAGATATATTAGATGATGTTTTGTGATGTGATTTCTAGTTTATTTATGTGATGATGACTATTTGACATGTGATAGAAAAATGCAATTTAATTCAGAATTATGTTATAGATGATTATTGTTGTATTCAATGGCATTAATTTAATTCCACTTGCTTCGGCTATGATTATTCATGATATGATTGACACTTGATCAAGATGTGCAAGATTATATTCCTAGGCCACAGGAAATTAGAGGTAGATTTCACACATATGTTATTCCCTCTGAAACTGATCCATTCCCAAGAGGGATGAGGATCACATTTGAAATTGAATGTTGATTTAAGTGCTTGTTTAAATTTATCATTTTGGCCTAGGACCCTTTTATTTAATTTAATTTGATCATGTGTTGTATAATTTTTATTGACTTATACCACTTGGTATTGTTTTTATTTTTGAGGCCATTTAAAGTGGATTTATGACCCCCTAGGTGAACCTTAGTGTCCCAAAATTTACCTTAGGTGGTTACCCATGGGTCTAGGGTCAATTTTGACTAACTAAACCTTGGGTTAACTCACTTTTGGTCACTCTAAACTAAGGTTTAGTCAAAGTGACGAAATTTGAAAATAGATAAGGTGGGAGATGAGTCATGCTTTGGGAAAGACTCATCTCCCTTCCCAAAGTTTGGGAATCCCTTCCCTAGGAAGACTTGGGAGGTCTCCAAGACTCCCAAGTGTGTGGAATCTTCCTCCAAGGCTCTCACACATGTGTGAGAGCATCTTGGAGGGAGATGGCTCTTAGAGAATAAGAGGATACCATATGGCATCCCTTATCCTCATGGAGGTTTGTAAGGGAATGCCACCTCACCACTTGTTCTCTCACACATGTGTGAGAGCACAAGTGGATAAGGTGAGGATTAAGATGGAATTAGAGGATGACACTTGTCACCCTCACACTTCCTCTCCCTTGCACGTGGCATAGGAAGAGGAAGGAGAAAGTGACAAGTGTCACCTTCTCATTCCTCAAGGCCATTTTAGAAGGCCTATATTACCTCCTCTTGTTGAGGAGTGTGGGGTTCTTGCATTTTGGAGTTTCTTTCAATTTTGAGAAATTTTGGGGAAGTTAGAGGAATTCTTGGAGATTGGAAGGTTTAGAGAAGCTTGGAGCTCATCACCAAACATGCTTCCATTATAGGGCTTTTGAAGGTAAGCCTCGTGGCTATGTACTCTACCCTTGCATATTTTTATTGTAGTGTGTTTGTAGTTTTGGTTGTTTGTTATTTTCTTTTTTGTGTGGGATGGGAGTATGGTGAGAGCACCTCTATTTGGAGGTAAGGCTCAACTTGTTTGGGGTAGGGGAAAGGAACCTCCTTGAGGTCACTCCCATAGTTTGTGTTATTTATGGCCTTGAGGGTTTCTTACTTGCTGTGGAGATTATTTGAATGGAAAGAGTGCCATGAAAGTATATTTTGAGATATTTGAGGAGTTGTGATTTTGGAAGTTTTGACTTGAGGCCATGAGATTTGGTATTTTGGTATTTTGGTGTGGCCTTTGAAGTAGAGGGGTCCATTCCCTACACCCATCAAACTCATTTCCATGAGTTGTGTTATGTGTTTATCCTGGGGGGTTGATTTTTGTGTTGTTGTTGCTTGATGCTAGTTTTGGTGTGTTGCAACCATGTGAATCCCTACCTCCCTAGCTCGGGGGTGACCCACTTGTAGGTCTATGGTAGGGAGGAGGGCATTTCAAAGTGGCTAGATTTTCCTCCTTGTTGTTGTGTTTTATTGCAAGTGCTTAAATGAAGAAATGGAGCTTGATGAGAAGTCCATTTTTGTGTTGCTTGGTCCTTTGTTGTTAATTGTTTGAGCCATGGCCTTTGTGGCCCTATTGTATTTATTTTGTCAAGTTATTATGTCCTTGGAGTTGGTTGTGATAAAGTGTTGTAATGTATACATTCTTTATGTTTATTTTTAAAAGGTTGTTTATTCCCTAAATGGTGGAGTTTGTGTGTTTTAGAGAAATACATGAGTTGATTTAATTGTTGTCATTATTCTTTTCAAAAAAAATATATACATTAGTTGTTATATAAATTTTATTGTATCCAAAGGAAAGGAGATAGAAATTTCAGTGAATTATTTTCTGTTATATGGCATTGAAAGTTTATATTATTAGTTGTTGTTCAAGAATATATGTTACTGAATATTTAGTGGAAGTTGTAGTATATTTCCTTACAAGCTCTTTAAAAAAAAAAAAACATGTCTCTATTTATATATGTTCAGAAAAGAAATTTAATACTAGTTATGATTCAGAAATGAAAATGTAGTATTCTATGATTTAACCAAGAATTTGAGTTAATGAGAGAGAGAGTTTAAAGTGTGTATATATAATTATACAAATATATATGGGATTATATATATGTATAAATATATATACGTGCATTTTTCTTTTGAAATCTAGTTGTTTATCTTTTTATTTCACTGTGTATATGCTACAAATAGAAGAAACAACAAAAGTTATATATTGATGTTTATATTATAATATATATACACTTATATATATATATAAGTGCATATGTATATATATTTATTAAAAAAAGGAGAAAATAAATCATATATAAGTTCTGTATGCATATGTATATATATTTATAAAACAAAAGGAGAAAATAAACCATACATAAGTTATGTATATATAAATATACATATATATGTGTGTGTGTGCATATATATAAATATATACGCATCAAAAGAAGAAAGTATTTAAAATGTGTTAATGAAAAGATAGTGTATATATATCTGAGTATATATATATATGGATGCCAATATACATTTTTTATTTAATAGAATAGAGTTTAATATATATAAAAATAAATGCAACTATTGACAAGTTCTTGGGGCCGAAACACTAATGCAGAGATATTGGTGTTGAAACACAGAAAAGAAAGAGGTGGTAGAGGGATGACGGCCCAGCCGCCGACCCTCTGCCCTTGTTGTAACTTTTGGTGTGGGGAGGGGGCCGTGCCTCCTCCCACACCCATGGGTGTGGGGGGAGGCATGGCCCCCTCCCCACACCATCCCTTCCCCTTAAGCTCCGCCCACTACCCTCCTCTGATGTCTCCCTTCCATGGCCCCTCAGCACCTCACCACCCTTGACACTTCCACGCCACCTTCCACCACTCCACTAACCCCCTTCTATCATTCTTTCTGCCATTTGTCTGATGCAGAACCTTCTGCGGCGGCGGTGGCGCCAAATCCCTGCACTTTGAAATTCATAATTTTTAATGAAGAAATATATATATATATATCGTTGTTCCCTTCTATAACTTTGCTCATTCTAAACACAAACAAATCTACTTTGAGCAAATAGAGTTTTTTTTTAAAATATATATATATATATATAACAATATCCCTGTTGTGTATACCTCCATGAGAGGTAGCCTCCATTCTCATGGCCTCCATTATCAAAAACCCTATCCTGCATACACAAGAAAGAAAACAAACAAAGAAGAAAAAAAAAAGAATGAATGAGATTGAGGATTAGGGCAACAAAAGGAAAGAAAACAATAAAATACAATTAGGGCTTCTTATTTAGAAAACCAAGTTTAGAATGGAGTTAGGGCTTTTTATTTTGGAAACAATATTTTTTATTGTGAGGAGAATGTGAGGAAGTTGTTTTATTTCTTATTTTTAAATTCTCCATTTTTGCCCTTGTTCTTTCTTTCTGTTTCATTTAATTTATTTCTAATTTAAATGGGGTTTGCATTTTTTATTTTATTACCTTGTGAGTTATGTTTTATATTTTAAAAGGGAAGTATTAATTTTGTTTAGTTTCGGAAGAGTTGTCCCTTTTGTATTTAATTCATTTTAGTTGGGATATTTATTTTATTTTTCCCTAGCGTGATTTGACCATTTTATTTGTGTATGAATTTTACTATTATTTTACGGGAATACGTATTGTAATCTCTTCCCTTCTCTATTATTCTGAATTCGTTAATAAATGTAATGCCGAAATTATATTTATTAATGGACTCAAATTTGAAAACCAAATTTGGTGTCTTGTTATTATTTTATTATTTTATTTCAAATTTTTAATCTTTTTATGCAAGGTCGATTCATTTGACCTTGGCAGGATATTTATTTTGTTATTTTAATTTGTTTTAAATTTGTTCTTAAGTTTAGTTTTTTATTATTAAATTTTATTTAATTTCTTATTGGAGTTTTATTTTAAAAAAAAATTAGTCAATTATCGAAGACGCGTTATGCTGTCAAAATTTTCCTAGATTTCTAGGGTTTAATTTTTACGATATTTTATTTACTTATATTCCATCATTCCACTTTAATCATGCATCCATCATACCATTATTTATTAATCTTTATTTTATTTTCTTTTTTATCTGAGTTAGGGTTAGGTTTCGAAGATGGCGAAATCATCTTCAGACGTAAGAGACTTAGGGTTCATATTAAAATCATTCTAACCTTAAAAGTGACACACTTTGTGTCGTATACCCCCTAGATGACTATCATCATGCAGGGGACTGCGTGGGACAACGCACCTCCCTGAATTATGTTGACATGTTTATGCCTTATGCGTATTGCCACAGAGCACGCAGACGCGTGCGAGGGGGTTCCTAGGGATAGGTAGAAAAGTTTTTCATAATTCATGTCTTGACCACATGGAAAATGTAGACATGACACGTGTGTTGTGTGTCGTGACCAGATGGGAAATGCAAGCATGACAATTCTAGCCGGGAGAATTTTGTATCTGGTACAGCTATCTATGCAGCTTATAAGATGTTGAGAGAGAATGTTGATTATGACTTGTGTGAGTTATTACAGAACCAGCTGATGGAAAATTTGAATAAGGTAAAGAAGGATAATAAGAACACCTTCAAATATGGTACACTGATCCTATGTTTCTTCTTCTATTTCATGAATGAGTTACCTGGCAAGAAAAACATGTGTTGGACAAATGATAAACCTGTTTCTATACAGATAAGAGAGCACTTGAAAAACATCGTTGACTCTATAGAACAAAAAACTACAATTTGGGGTTACTTCAAGAATTTCCAGAGCATGATGCGTTCTAGGGAAAGAATCCCTAAATTGGTTATTGAGAAATACAAGAATGAAATATGTTTCATGGTGGACACTGATCAGTGTTTAATGGAAGTAGTAGAACCTAGAATTGTTTGGATCATGCCCATGGGGTATGAGGTAGACGAGAAAATTTTAGATATGTATGCTCAACATCTCTTGAGCAAACCCAAGGATGATTATGTGGAGAGATTTGGGACATATAAGGAGCTCAGTTTGAAACTGCATGTTGAGCTCAGAAAACCTGAAATCAAGAGGAAAGTTCAAAAGCAAGTAGAAATGTATGTTGAAAGCATTGGCATATCTGGAAGTCTCCACCAGCTAGCCTAGAAAAACAAGAAGCTCTATTGCTGCCTCTGTTAACACAAAACCTGTCAGAATAAAAAACCAGAAAATAAACCATCTGGTAAAGATGGTAAAAGAATGAAGACTAAAGCATCCAGAACATATGAAAGCATGAAAAATGATGAAGAAGAAATTGATTCTGATGTTTACGTCAAAGAGTTGAAGTCCTCAGGTACAAAAGCAACCAAGGTATCTAAGGAAAAGCCTTTTGAAAGCAAAAGGGCAAGCAAGAGGCAAAAGACTGAAACATATGTTGAAAAGCCTACTCTTTATGTGGATGACATCATCAAATCAGTCATTGTAGATGGGAACTTAAGGCCAATGGCTAAATTTTATGATGATTACAGTGATGCTGATAAGAAGGTTCTAGAGGAAGCAACAGTCAAATATCTGAATATCTACAATAAAGCTTTAATTGAAATAACTTTTGAAATCCCAAAAGGTCTTGTAGATATTCTGGATTTAAAAAAAGAAAATGCAAAAGGTAAAGACATTGAGCTTAGGGAGCATGTGCTGATAAAATTGTGCCCCCAGATTACTCCAGATCAAATGAACATGATATTCAAAGAAGTGAAAGATGACTTCAGGAGTAAGAAAAGAATGAATAAACTCATGCTTGGTGAAACTGATGAGATTCTTCTGAGTGCATTGAAAAGGCATAATCTTCCCATTGTGGATGAAGAGATTGATGATGGGATTGATTCCTCAGTTCCAGATGTTGAAGAATTGAAGATCAATGAGCAGAAAACTGAGATAGATGACTCCTCTATTCCGGAAGAGGAAGAAATAATCAAAGAAGATGAAAAGATGACAGATAAAACTTATGATGCAAGAGGTATTCAAACTCCTCCAGATTAATCCAGAAAAGAAGATATAGAGATGAATGTTGAAATAGATGCTTAAACTGAAAATGACTCATTGAAGAATAAAGAGCATGAAATAGAAGAAGCTAAGGATCAAGAAGCAAAAATGGCCAAGGACAAAAATGGAAAAGAAGAAGAGATTGCAAAGGTTGATGAAGAGACTAAGTAGGACAATCTGGTTAATAGTACTGGTAAGGATCAAATAGATACATCAACATCTTGGGCAAGAGACACTATAGAAGCAGTGAAAGAAATTTTGGAAAATGATAAATTAGTTGCAGAAGAGTTGAAATGTCCAATCAATTTGGACAGTCTTTCACCAGTTCAGAAAATAAAGTGGGCCTCTCTTGCACAAGCTAAGGCTAGATAAGACATTTTGAAGTCTCACATAGAAGATAGTGAGCTACTTGGTCTAGAATTAGGAATCTTGGAGATCATGCCCATGTTTCAAAAGGATTCTTCAACATCTCCCTCCAGCCAATTGAAAAGTCTAATAAACTCAGTAAGTTCTCATTTTGAATCTCTAGAGAAGTCTACAAAAGTCAAGGTTCAAAATGAATTCAATGATAAAAGATTTGATGCACTAAAAGGGATGATTGGAGTAGATAGAATTGTACTAGATACCAATGTAAAGAGTATTCAAAATGCTCTTACAGAAGGAGGAAATGTGGTGCAGTCACGATAAGAGGGTTCATAGAATGAACTATTTGGACCATGCAGCAAGAGTAAACACAACAGAAACAACTCAAGAAATGGAACAAATGCAAATTTAGTCATTCACTATATCATAGAATTTAAATAGAGATCGGCCGACAACATGCAGGCTTACAATTAGGGCTCATAGGCCTGATTACACACATGCGCAAGATAAAGCTTTGAAGTCCTCTCGCACAAAATCTAAACTATCAAATCTTTCTTATGTCAATAGCCACTTTCCTAAGGATCTATTACAACAATATATATCATTTCCAAACCAATATATTCCTCCACATCGACCAAGGAAGATCATAAATTCTAATGAAAAGTTGTAACATGTTCACAGATAGGTCAAACCTAAATGCATAGAACACTTCCTCAAATGAATGTAATAACGTGTGGATCCTTGGGGAAGGTCGGCCATGAACCAAAGGATGTTGAATGATGTGTCATTAGGATCCACAAGTCAAGGAATGATCCGCAAGCCCTCTCCTTTAGCTGATTTGTCTAAGATTGTCAGGATGCTTTGCTCTGATAGAATAGTTGATCTTCTGATAGCAATATCTTTCTGGTAACTTATCCAAATGCTCTAAATTCTTGATATGATGTAGGTGAATGAATGTAGATGCTAAGTCTAGATCCGCAAGATATGAAATGCTAATGCCAGACCACAAGCTGAAACTACTTCTGACTGAACTACCTAAACTGAACTGGAAAAAGAAAGAACTGAAATGCAAACAAACTGAAATGCAAATGTTTTTGGTTGATGGAAGATTACTCTTGAACTAGGGATGCTCCTGCATCATACATCTGGGGTTATTGAAAAAGTGAGTCCCTCACTTTGTTGGGACTAGGGGAGAACCAAGACGGTCCACCTCAGCCTAAGAAATCCATGATGAATCTTCTTCTAGTCTGCCTTTCCACTTCACAAGATATTCTTTCTATTGTCTTCCTTGAGTGCTGCGTCCAACTCTACTGTCCAAAATATCTTCAATCTGTTCCAGTACTTGTTGTGGTAACTACTTCTTCAAGTCTTCTTCCATGCTGTCACTGAACTCTGCTTCATGATACTGATAAAGATCTACAATGTTGAAAATAGGTGAAATACCCAGTGTCTCCGGTAACTCCACTTCATATGCATTTCCTGAATCAAATTGCCTGAGTATCCTACAAGGTCCAAACTTCTTCATCTTCAACTTGTTATATGTCCCAACTAGAAATCTATCTTTTCTCAAGTACACCATTACTTCATCTTCAACTTCAAATTCCTTATGTCTTATATTCTCATCAGCCTTCTCTTTGTATTTATTGTTCATATCCTCTAAATGTTTCTTCACTTGATCATGCACTATCTTCATATGGTCTACAAATTCTTCAGCTTCTGCACTCCTCTTGTCCTTTGTACTGATATCTCTCAATTCTGTAACTTCTCTAGGATTCACTCTGGTAACAATATCAAAAGGTGTTCTTCCGGTACTCCTATTTACTAAATTATTGTATGCAAACTCTACTAGTGAAAGAATCAAATCCCAACTTCTGGCTTTGTTTCCATCTAAACATCTCAACAAGTTTCCCAAACTCCTATTCACTACCTCTATCTATCTATCTGTTTGTGGATGAAAAGTAGAGACGAACTTCAAATCTGTCTTCATCTTCTTCCAAAGTGTCTTCCAAAAGTATCCAACAAACTTTGTATCTCTATCTAAAATTATACTCTTAGGTAATCCATACAATCTCATAATCTCTTTGAAAAATAGGTCAGCTACATGCACTGCATTAGTTGTCTTCTTACAAGGTATGAAATGAGCCATCTTTGAAAATCCATCAACCACTGCAAATATTGAATCATGTCCTCTCTATGTCTTAGGAAATCCTATTACAAAATCCATGCTTATGTCTTCCCAAGGTCTCTCTGGTACAGCTAAAGGTTTATATAATCCGGTCTTTTGACTACTCCCTTTTGCAACTTGACAAACTCTACAAATCTGCACAAATCTCCTAACATCCTTATGTATCTGAGGCCAAAAGTAATTTTCACTTACCAAAATGTTTTTCCTTGATCAAATTATCTCCCATTGAACTTCTAGGTATGCACAACTGACTTCCTTTGAACAACATATCCTCTTGAATGAAATAGTCCAACCACTTACTTCTATCTATTACGACAGGCTCCTTACATGTTTTCCAAGGTTCTACAAAATCAGTGTCTCACTCATACATGTTCTTCAATTCATCAAAACCCAACACTTTAACTCTCATCTCCATCAACAAGTTTCTTCTTCTACTCAAGGCATCAGCAACTTTGTTTGATTTTCCACTCCTATACTTCAACACAAAAGTATAACTTTGCATGAACTCTACCCATCTCATATGTCTCTGATTCAACTTACCTTGACTATTCAAATATTGCAAAGCTTGATGATCTGTATACAACACAAACTCCTTAGGCAACAAGTAATGTCTCCACTTCTTCAAGGCTTGGATTATGGCATAGAACTCTTGATCATAAACTGAATATCTTCTCCTTGTATCATTCAACTTCTCACTGAAATATGCTACTGGCCTACCTTCTTGACTTAACACTACTCCTATTACATTTCCACTTGCATCACAATCAACTTGAAATACCTTATTGTAATCCAGTAATGCCAAAACAGGTTGCTCTGTCACTTTCTACTTCAACAACTCAAAACTTTTATCTGCTCCAGATGTCCACTTGAAATCTTTTATGTCACCTCTGATTGTCTCTGTCATAGGGTTACAAACTGAACTAAAATTTCTGATGAACTTTCGGTAGAAACTAGCCAATCCATGAAATGATCTAACCTCTCCAATGCTCTCTGGTGTAGGCCATTCAACAATTGCTCTCACTTTCTCAGGGTCCATCTTCAATCGTTCCACAAAAATCACAAATCCTAAATATACCAATTCTTCCTTCATGAAACTACACTTCTTGATGTTTATCAACAATTTCTCTTCTCTCAATCTTGCAAAACTTGTCTAATATGCCACAAATGTTCTTTTGTTTTACTGAAAATTAGAATATCATCCAGGTACATAATAACAAACTTACCCAAGAATTTTTTTAGAACTTCATTCATCAACTTCATGAAACTACTTAGTGCATTTGTTAGTCCAAAAGGCATCACTAACCACTCAAACAATCCTTCATTTGTCTTAAAAGCAATCTTCCATTCATCTCCTTCTCTAATTCTAATCTAATGGTATCCACTCTTCAAATCTATCTTTGTGAAATATTTTTCTCCACTCAAACAATCCATGATATCATCCATCCTAGGTAAAGGAAATCTATACTTAACTATGATCTTGTTTATTGCTCTAGAGTCAATACACATTCTCCATTCTCCATACTTCTTCAGTGCAATCACTGCAAGTACTGCACAAGGACTCAAACTTTCTCTGATCAAACCTTTCCTCAAAAACTCTTGTATCTGTCTATTTATTTCTTCATTCTCTGTCGGTGTCATTCTATGTGCTACTTTGTTAGGCAAACTTGCTCTAGGAATAAGATCCATAGGATGACCAATACTTCTGATAGGTGGTAATCCTTCAGGTACATTATCTGATATGATGTCTTCATACTCTGTCAGTAACTCTCTTATCTCCTCCGGTTCAGTTTCTTTCCTCACTACTTCAGGCATTTTAGGAATCAAGGCATAACACATACTTTCCTATTTCAAACCATCCAAAAATTTCCTTCCATCTACCAAATAGACTCTAGCATTTCCACATACCACATCTTTAGGATCATCTTCCAAAGGAATCAAAGTAATTCTTTTCCCATTTGTTGTTATAGTATATGCGTTCTTTCTTCCATCATGTATAGCTTTTCTATCATATTGCCAAGGTCTACCCAACAAGATATGACAAACATCCATAGGCATAATATCGTACAAGACTTCATCATGATAAGATCCAATATGAAATTTCATGAAAAATTGTTCACTCACCAGTACCTTATGGTCATCCTTAATCCATGCTATCTAATAAGGCTTAGGGAGTTTCAATCTTTCCAACTTCAGCTTAGTCACCATCTCCTCTGAAACTAGGTTATTTGAACTACCACTATCAATTACAAATTTACAACACTTACCTTTAGATTTGCATCTAAATAGACTTTTCCTCTCTGATGGTTCCTCATTTGCCTCTATTTGAAATAGTGCTCTCCTCATCACCAATGATTCTCCTTTCTCAGGTTTACCAATAGAACTGGGTGATTCAACAAGTTCTTCTTCAACATAGGCTGCTCTTCCACTGTTTTATGTCCTCTTGCTTGTACTACCCTGATTACATTCAAATACTCTATGTCCTTCACCTCCACACTTGAAACAAGTACCTCTGAATGTTCTCTTATCCAATCCTCTTCCTTCTCTTTTTTATCCTTCATTTTGGTATGCACTAGGGTTTCCTCTCTGGTAAAAATTTCTGTCATCTCTTCGGTAAGCATTGTTATCTCTGTCATCCTTCTTAAATGGGTTGTCAAGCTTGTTTTGCTCCACAAATGATCTATCATATCTGGAAAATGTTTTACCTCTCTGAAATTTACCTCCTCTACCCCTTTATCTCTAATCATGCTTCTTATTCAACTTCTCTTCAACTTTCAGGGCAAACTGATATGCTTCTTCCAAAGATGTCATCCTTACCAAACTTAGTTCTTCTTGAATGTTCAATCTCAGTCCATTGATGTATCTAGCCACTTTCTCCTTTCTTGCTTCACTATGTCATGTTCTTATGATCATCTTATGAAATTCTTCAGTGAACTCCTTCACAAATTTCTCCTTTTGTCTCAGGTTTTGTAATCTTTTCAACAATTCTAACTCATACTCAGCAAGTATGAACTGATTCTTTAACTTTGTCACCATCTAGTCCCACTTTGTAATCTTTTCTTTTCCTCTTTTGTTTCTTTCCAACTAAACTTCTTTCCACCATATAGCAGCATGTCCCTTCAACTTTGTCTTCACAAATTTTACCTTCTCTGGATCTTCAATTTATTTATATTCAAGGTATTCTTTCATGTCATTTATCCAGTCAATCAATTCTTCAGGGTTCAAATTACTAGTATAGTTTGGCACATCAACTCTAGGTCTCTTTCCAATATTTGAAATAGCTCACAACATCTTTATCTAATCTAATTCTTCTTCTTCATTGCCTTCTAGGGTTTCACCAGTTTGTTCAACAAATTGAAATTCCTCTTCATCATCACTTTCAACATTAGGTCTTGGTGTCAATCCTCTTCGCCTATCTTCTTCAACAACATCCAAATGAATTTGCATTGTTCTCATCAATTCCATCATCTCATCCATTATGTTAGCCATTGTGCCAATAAGAGGAACTCTCTGCGGCGGCATTCTTCCTAGGATTAAGTGCAAACTGCCTTAGGTTTAGCGATCAGGCTATAAGAGACAACTGCCTCTCAATCGGCGATCAGTTGTGCATAAGTAACCTACCTCGGATCGACGATCTACTTACACAAGATCTTATAGAATCTCTTTCACCAATTTTGCTCCAGAGAATCAAACTTTCGCTCTAATACCACTTGGTGCAGTCACGGTAGGAGGGTTCACGGAATGAACTATTCAGACCATGCAGTAAGAGTAAACACAACAGAAACAACTTAAGAAATGGAACAAATGCAGATTCAATCATTTAGTATATCATAGAATTCAAATAGAGATCAACTAGCAACATGCGGGCTTACAATTAGGGCTCACAGGCTTGATTACACACATGCGCAAGAGAAAGCTTTGAATTCCTCTAGCACAAAATCTAAACTATCAAATCTATCTTATGTCAATAGATGCTTTCCTAAGGATCTATTACAACAATATATATCATTTCCAGACCAATAGATTCCTCTGCGTCAGCCAATGAAGATCACAAACTCCAATGAAGAGCTGTAATGTGTTCACAGATAGGTCAGACCTAAATGCATAGAACTTCCTCAAATGAATGGAATAATGTACGGACCCTTGGGGAAGTTTGGCCATGAACCAAAGGACATTAAATGATGTTTCATTAGGATCCACAAGTTAAGGAATGATCCGCAAGCCTTCTTCTTTAGCTGATTTGTCTGAGATTGTCAGGATACCCTGCTTTGAGAGAACAGTTGATCTTTTGATAGCGATATCTTTCTGGTAACTTATCCAAATGCTTTAAATTCTTGATATGATGTAGGTGAATGAATGTAGATGCTAAATCCATAGCTGCAAGATGTGAAATGCCAATACCAGACCACAAGCTGAAACTGCTTCTAACTGAACTACCTGAACTGAACTAGAAAATGAAAGAACTGAAATGCAAATGTTTTTGGTTGATGCAAGATTACTCTTGAACCAGGGATGCTCCTGCATCAAAATGTATATAAATTTTTCTTATCTTGTCCTAAAGTTATAGAGGATATTGAATAAAAAATAAAGGAGTCTAAGCAAAAACTATCAAGTGTATCCAAATCTTTTGATCCTTTGACAACATCAGTGGCAAGCAAGGAGTGTCAGGCAATCAGCTTGATTAAAGAAATAACAAAATTGACAAAAGAAAAGGAGAGCATTGAGGCAAGGATGAGTGAGCTCCAGGGACTAATTTCCCCAAAATGGAAGCAATGTTCAATGCCTTGACCGAAGCCCAAGCTGCCACTCAGACAAGTGACCCCACTGATCTGCGGAAGGCAAAGTCACAAGAATTCTTATTCAGTGGTCACAGCTTAGTTTTGAACAACATGAAGAAGAGTTGGGACAATGAGTTAGCACTATTAAAGAATGTCTTTGGTGATGTGTTCAAACTTAAGTAAATAAGTCATAGGTTTGTCTATATATATGCCCATGTACATAAAATTTTTGCATGAATTTTGGTATGCGGATCCCACCCTTTTCCATTGATGTCAAAGGGGAGTCAAGAGTAGTGAAAAATAAGGAATCTAGCAAAGGGGGAGCACTGGAGAACAGTGAAAAGAATAAGTGTACAAAGTAAGGGGGAGTTGTTCTAACACTTAGTCATTTTTCACTCAGTGTTGCCATCAATGCCAAAGGGGGAGATTATTGGCAAGAGACATTGCTATGCATGATAGGTGTTGTCATTGATGGCAACTAAGTCTATCTTACACATCCTCACTACATAATTTGTTCATATCGGAAGTCAGAGTGAAGATTTGTCTAAGTCTGGGTAGTCAGAAACAGAGCATGTGACAGGGTCCAGTATCTTGGTCCAGATCTATTCAGTGGTAAATCACAGTGTGTTGTGGATCTAAGGGAGTGATAAGGATTGTCAGGACTATCTAAATCCATAAATTTAGCCTCCGTTGATGGAGGATTCAAAAGTTATAAGCATCTGAGTATTAGGTTCCAGTTAATCAGTACAGTCAAAAGAAGAACAGGTTGACCTAGCATTTGATCTTGGTCCAGATGAAGAAAAGTTGTTGGTTAAGAAATTTGTGATAATCAATGGTATTGGCCGACATGATTGATGATTTGAGAACATAAGTTTTTGGTTCACGTTGTTTTTTGTACATGGATTTAGCTGACAGATCAGAGTTCTTAATAAATGTTCTAAGTTTTCTTGAAGCTGACTACAGTTGATTGAATTTCTTAATGCGGATATATATAGTTAATGGATTCGAGTGTTTTGAGGTGTGATTATGATGTGGTGATGGAGTAAGTGTGAAAAGGGTAGAAAGAAGTGCGAAGGTGAAGATCTAAGATCAGATTATGGCCGAAGAGTGAAATAGGGCAGAGTAAGGATGAAGTGTGAGATCAGTATTTTGTGATTAACCGGAACTAAATTTTTGCATTGGTAGATGCTATTCTTCAGCTCAAACATTATGTAATCTTCTTGTAATCATTGTTGATAACTGAGAGGGAGGGGTGAATCAATTATCCTAATAATTTTAACTTTTTGTGCTTTCTTAACAGTTAATGTAACATAAGATCAAATAAGCAAGCATAATCATGAAATGGAAATAACACCAATACACATGACACAATGATTTTGATGTGGAAACCCTATTAAGGGAAAAAACCACGGGGTGATTAACCCAAGATATTATTCTCTGTTAGAAGAATAGAAGATACAAAAATGGCACTTGCCAATTAGGGCTCACTGCCCGAGCACACTACTCACAAGAGGCTCACTGCCTACAAAAGACTTACTGTATACACAAAGAAAACTTGAATTGATGAGAAGCATCCAAACATGCTGAAGTTTAGTTCTGGTTAAGCTCAATAGACTGATCTGCTGCACTTCATTCTTGCTCTCCTTAAGTACTGTTGTCCTCTTACATTCTGAACCTATTTTTCTACCTATTATACTATTCTATTTTTATTCGCACTTGCACTTCTTACACAACACCCACCTTCACATCTAAATCCGTCTTGTATATATATCCGCACAAGTGATTTCAACACTTTTCTAGTCGGCATCCAGAATAGTCAATATTATCTCAAACTTTAGTCTGTCGACTGAATCCTTGCTTCCAAGTGAAGCAGATCAAAAAGAAACTTATAGAAGTCATCTAATAAGTCGGCCAATCATGAAAGATACCTTAGGAATCTTTATCACCATCAACATCTCATCCGGAATAACTTCTGATGCTTTGCCTATTAGTTCTTCCTTTGTCTGTTCTATCAAACTGGACCCTAATACTTGAATGCTTATATCTCTTTACTCTTTTATCACCGGAGGCTCAATTCCTGGAATCTATCAGTCAAGGTACTCCTCTTGACTTCCCCAAGTCCGCACTTTCCAAAGATACTTCCTCTGAGTGATCCATACCTAGCTATCAAACCTTTCCACATACTCTGTTCTTGCTTACCGGACCACAACATTCTTCAATCTGACTTCCGGTATAGACACACCATGTCCTACGGATGTGTGGGATAAACTTTGTTGCCATCAATGACAGCATTCATGAATCCATATAGTGTCTCTTTCCAACAATCTCCCCCTTTGGCATTGATGGCAACACTTAGTGAAAAATGACTAAGTGTCACACTATACTCCCCCTTGGCTGATGCTCAGTCTCTATGTATATTTTCCGGAGCTCCCCCTTAGCTGGATTCAACATTTTTCACTGCTCATCACTCCCCCTTTGACATCAATGGCAAAGGGTGGGGTCTGTACACCAAAATTTGCAAAAAGTTAACTTAGTCGCATAAGTATATCATCTGGTTGCACTCTACATATACTTTAGTATGTCTGCAAAAGTGTTTTTCAATTGTACAACTTCGGTTGCCCAACTCAGCTTCATCCTATCCAAAATTGATATGTGACCACTCAACAAGAATGCAAAAACTTCAGCCTTCTTCAGATCTGTCAGATCATTTGTCTTGGCAGTGGTTTGAGCATCACTTAGGGCCTCATGCATGGCCTCCAACTTAGGAATGATTATTCTTCTAAGCTCATTTAACCTGCCGATTCTATTTTTCTTTTCTTTCTCTAGCTTCTTAATTTCATCCAAGACTGCAATGGTCTGACATTCTTGATTTACTATGGATGAGGTAAATGGATCAAAATTTGAGAAAGTTTTGTTAGTTGGATCTCCTATTCTTTCATTTTCTTCTCAATCTCCATTGTTGCTTTGGACCATGATAGACAAAATTTATATATTTCCCCACCATCTTTAAGAGCATTTTCTAAGCTCTTTATCCCTATATCCATATTTCTTCTATCATTTGATATTAGACTTAGTACTTTAGAGAATCTTTTATCCAAAAACTCTTTCTGAACCTTTTCCTCAGCTGATTTCTCTAAGGACTCAAAATGAGTGCTGACTGAACTAACAAGAGACTTAAGATTACCTGATGAGGAGGCTGAGTGATCCTTCTGAAAAGATGGCATGGTCTTTTCTAAAACGCCGGATGTAGCTTTTATTAGCTCATAATCTTCCATGTGAGACTTCAGGAGTTTTTCTTTTGCCTTTGTATTGGCAAATGAAGCTATCTTCATTGTTTGAACCAGGGAGAGAGAGTTAAAGTTAAATGGACCTTGAAGTAACTCCAGTTCATCAATCTCCAACATTTCTTTTGTCAAGAAGTCCTTGACAGTTTCTGTAGTGTCTCTTGCCGGAGACAGAGATTTCTTCTCTTCTGCACTATCACTTATGTTCTTCTCATCTTGACTTTCTTCTCTTCCTTTCACTTCTTCTTCTTTCTCCTCTATTCTTTCTTCTCCTTTAGATCCAGAGACTATAGGGGAAACCAGAGGAGAGATATTTGTTTGTTCATGAGCCACCTCTTCAGGAGTAGAGGATTCTAAGCCCTTGTCTTTACCTTCACCGGAGTCCATTACTTCTTCTGTCATTGCCTCAGTAGATTCTTTTTCAACACTTGTAGCCGAGGGATCAACACCCAAGTCCTCTATAATAGGAAGGTTGAATCTTGAGTATGCCTTCCGCAAGATTTCTTCTATTTCTTTTACCACTTTATCAATCTCTCCAAGCATGAGCTGATTCATTCTAATCTTACTCCAGAACTCATCCTTGCAATATTTGAAGATCATATCCATTTGTTTTGAAGTAATTGAAGGGTGGAGCTGAATAGCTATCTGTTCTCTGATTTCTAAGTCTTTTGCCTTAGCATTTTCTTTTCTCATTTCAAGTTCCTTTTTCAAACTTTTAGGAGTTAGAGAAATTATTTCAATCAAGGCTTTATTGTATATGTTCAAGTACTTGACTATGGCTTCCTCCAATATTTTTCTATCTGCATCATTATATGCATTATAGAATTCTATTATTGGTTGTAGGTTTCCATCCATAGTAACAGCTTTGACTACATCATCTGGGGACAAAGTGGGCTTTTTAACAAATTCTTCTACCTCTACCACCTTATCTGCACCAGATACTTTCTTCTTCTTCTTCATCTTCTTGATTTCTTCATCGGATTCTGTCTCTTCTTCATCTTTCTGACTAATATAAGACCTTGTGGCCTTTGTCTTAGTTCTTTTCTCTGCTTTACCGGATGATTTAGCTTCCGGTTTTGATCTTTTTGAGCTCTTGTCAGTGGTAGGAGTGGACCACTTAGAGGATTTTGTCTAGGTGGGGGCTTCTACCAGACCACTTTCCTTTTCAGCACCTTCCTTCTCTTTCTCTGCTCTTTCCATCTTCTCCCTATTGGCATCAAGTGCCTCTTTTGAGATGCCGAAGCTTTTGGCAATGTTTTCTACTTCTTTTCTTACCTTTCTTTTCATCTCTGGTTGCCTTAGCTGAATATGGATCTTCACACTTAATTCTTCAAAGGTTCCAAAACTTTCTGCCTTGGGATCCTTTGGTTTACTAAGCATGTGCTGAACATGCAGCTCTACGATTTTCTCATCCACCTCATACCCTATTGGCATGATCCACACTATTCTTGGTTCTACTGCCTCCATTAGGCATTGATCAATCTCTACCATAAAGCATATTGTGTCTTTGTATTTCTCAACTAGAGATTGGGGAATTCTCTCTCTAGCTTGCATCATGTTCTAAAAATTTTTAAAGAAACCCCAGAGAGCTGTGTTTTGTGCTTTGTCATCACCATTTCCATGCAAATAATCCCTAATTCGTATGGCAACCAATTTGTCATTCTGCCATACCCATCCACTAGATCCGGGTAGCTCATTCATAAAGTAGAAGAATAGACAGAGTATTAGACCACCAAATTTGAAGGAATTCTTCTTGTCCTTCTTTATCTTCTATAGGTTCTCCAAGAGTTGGTTTAGAAGGAGCTCACAAAGGTCATAGTCTGCATTTTTTCTCAACATTTCATAGGTAGTATAGATAGTAGTTCCAGGTACTGAATTCTCCCTGCTAGAATGATATATCTTGTAGTTGATGATCATGGATGCAAACTTGACATCCGGATCAGTGATGTCATCTACTGTCATTGCTCTTTTATCAAACCTAGATCCGGTAGCCTCACTTATAGTCAGATTCTTGATCAATTTGAGAATAGGTATACCACCAAATGAGTGCAAACCGGTAACTGCCCTAATGGCATCTTTTGTGATCTTGAATGGTCCATTCAACCACATGAAGTTGTTATGTATTCTACTCAAGACATACCAGACCCATTCGTCCTCAGCAAAGCAGGGGAAATGTATACATTGTACAAAGTGCTTCTCCTGGAGGGCCTTGTATTGGGGTTTGAGCTCAAATGAATCATCTATTAACTTTTTGTGGTAGATATCCCTCAATTTGGACTCTCCAAATTCTTCAATGTTTGCGTGAATGTAAACCCTAATATCTTCTGTATGTAAGACACCATGTGGAACACTGGAAAAAGCTCCTAGGGGATCTACTTCCAAGGATTTGTAGGGATCTTTCTTGAATTTGGGGCGAGGCCTATCAGTGATCTTCACAATATTCAAAGTAGACATCTTTTAAAAAGATTTGTAGAGAGATATTTTAAGAATGGAAAATACCTTTTGTGCCTTTCGGTTTCACGGAGTTAGCCGGATTGATTTCTGGATGAATTGACTTCTGCAAATGATCTTTGATGAGCTTGAGGAATTTTGTTGCAGATCTTCTCTTTTTGTTTCTTCTTGAATGCAGAATGAACAAATGCTTAATTAAAAAACCCTTATATTGCTCCGCACACCCTAATGTCAAGTTGCAATAAATGTTCGACCTAAGTCATTCCGGTTTGCCTTATTCAGATGACTTGAAGAACTGGATCAATCTTGATCTTAAACATTTTGCGGATCTTCCAAATCTTAACCATAGTTTATTTGGATGTTTCTCTTATGAACCCTTTAATCTGCAACTCTTCTTGTGCCAATTCCGGCACCAATTGACTGGCTGGGGGAACAAGGTTTTCTTTGTGTCTCCCCCTGAGTCAAAGCTCACTTTTTAATTTTCGGAAGGAATATCAGCACCAGAGTCTGGTGCGGATCCATCCCCTACATTTTCTATACTGTTCTTCACCCAAATCTTTTTCATCTCACTTTGAACTTCATCTGCATTCACTTTTTGTTTTCCCTTATCTTGATTCTGAATATGATATATCGGACCTCTTTTGTCCTGATTCTTGCTTCTACAGAACTTTGCAATATGACCGGATCTATTGCAAATTTGGCAAACAACATTTCTTTGCATATTTGATTGATATCCTCTTGATCTGCATTGATTAGCCATGTGACCCATTCTATTGCATGCAAAGCATCTACCATTGAATGAATTGTTCATTTGCATATTTCTACATTCATGAGATTTGTGACCATACCTCTTGCAGTTAAAACACTGTCCAGAGAAGGATGTATTAGTTTGATTTATTCTCTTTCTGCACTGATTAGCTCTATGACCAAAGTTATTGTAATTGTGGCAATATCCATTAAAGGATGGATATCTTTGAGCATTAGGCTGCCTTACCGGAGGTCTTCTAGGCCTATTCCTTGGATTTTCTGATCTAAGATTCTTCTAACCGGATCCGGAGCTTTCTCCTTTCTCATATCCCAAACCACACTTGTCATCTACCCTCTTTTGACTTTCAAGAAGAACTTCAAGTTGAGCATAACTTATCTTGAATTTCTCTTTATATTCATTTGTTGTTTGAAGATCCCTTTTAAGAGAGACAATTTGATCCTCAAGTTTTTCTTCATTATCTTTAGCATCTTCAAGATCAGATTCAAGATGTATGATAATTCTATCCATCTTGTGGCAATCTTCTGATTTCTCCTTGAGAGATTGTCTTAGATCATCTTCAGTTTTTCTTTTCTCTTCAACCTCTTGGGTAAACTTCATAACTCCTGATTCCATTTCATGTCTTACCATAATGATTTCTTTTGATAACTTTTCACATAACTTGGTTTTCTCCTTCAGATCTCCATTTGTATCATTGGCTTCACCTTGACTTGCCAATTGCTGAAGTAGCTCCTTTCTCTTTTTCATAGAGAGACTAAATTTGTCTTTTAGTTCTTTTATGAAATCATCAGCCTATTTGAGTCTTTCCTTTAATTCATTGATTTCAGAGTTTGACTGCTCAAGATCATCAAGGGTAGTCTTGAGTTGCTCCCTTATACCATATACATCCGTTTGAATTCCCAGATCTTCCTCAAACTATTAGGCTCTGTTAGGAGGAACTTGGCTCTAATACCAATTGTTGATAACTGAGGGGGGGGTGAATCAGTTATCCTAATAATTTTAACTTTTTGTGCTTTCTTAACAGTTAATGTAACATCAGATCAAATAAGCAAGCATAATCATGAAATGGAAATAACACCAATACACATGACAATGATTTTGACGTGGAAATCTTGTTAAGGGAAGAAACCATAGGGTGATTAACCCAAGATATTATTCTCTGTTAGAAGAATAGAAGATACAAAAATGGCACTTGCCAATTAGGGCTCACTGCCTGAGCACACTGCTCACAAGAGGCTCACTATCTACAAAAGACTTACTGTATACACAAAGAAAACTTGAACTGATGAGAAGCATCCACACATGCTGAAGTTTAGTTCTGGTTAAGCTCAATAGACTGATCTACTGCACTTCATTCTTGCTCTCCTTAAGTGCTGCTGTCCTCTTACATTCTGAACCTATTTTTCTGCCTATTATACTATTCTTCTTTTATTCACACTTGCACTTCTTACACAACACCCACCTTCACATCTAAATCCGTCTTGTATATATATCCGCACAAGTGATTTCAACACTTTTTGAGTTGGCATCCAGAATAGTCAATATTATCTCAAACTTTAGTCTGTCGGCTGAATCCTTGCTTCCAAGTGAAGAGGATCAAAAAGAAACTTATAGAAGTCATCTAATAAGTCAGCCAATCATGAAAGATACCTTAGGATTCTTTATCACCATCAACATCTCATCCAGAATAACTTTTGATGCTCTGCCTATCAATTCTTCCTCTGTCTGTTCTATCAAACCGAACCCTAATACTTGAATGCTTATATATCTTTACTCTTTCATCACTGGAGGCTCCATTCCTAGAATCTATCAGTCAAGGTATTCCTCTTGACTTCCCCAAGTCCGCACTTTCCAAAGATACTTCATCTGAGTGATCCAAACCTGACTGTCAAACCTTTCCACATACTCTGTTCTTGCTTACTGGACCACAACATTCTTCAATCTGACTTCCAGTATAGACACACCATGTCCTGCAGATGTGTGGGATGAACTTTGTTTCCATCAATGACAAAATTCATGAATCCATATAGTGTCTCTTGCCAACAATCATTTCTGTAGGCAATGAGCCTCTTGGAGCAATGAGCTTTGGGCAGTGCGCCCTGAAGGCATGTGCCTTCCCCATTTGTAATACTTTTAATAGAGTATAAATTCTTGTGGGTTAACGCCCACCGTGGTTTTTTGCTTAACTGGGTTTCCACGTAAAAATCCTAGTGTTATGTGTGTTGATTTGCTTTTGCTCATGTGTTATTAATTCATGCTTTCATGGTTATATCATTCATCTGTAAATAAGTGGTAAAGAAGTTTAAGTTACAGTAAGGATTAAAAGTTTTGTGACAACTGATTCACCCCCCCTCTCAGTTGTCTACCCTATTCTCAACAGAAGGTGGAAGCCTGTTTGGCACCACTAATCTACATTAATAACACAACTAGTAATAAATAAATAAAAGAAAATAAAAATGTAATCAAATCACAAAAGTTAAGAAGTGTATGTAACATACCTTTGTGTCATTCCACTAATTCAATCAGTGTGAGCAGGAAAAATTAGGTTAGGAGGATCAAACAATGCAAATCAAACCCAATCCTACCACCTTCAAAGAATCCATCTAAATGACACAAGAATGCAAACAAATGAAAGCAAATCACCTAGCTTATTGATTCCTTGGTTGGATTTGTGGATTGCTTCTCAATTGTGAACAATCATAAATGTTAAAGTTGCCATGATGATGGATGAAATGCTCAAAATGCCTAATGGATGCTAATGGAGATATTATGCATGAGACGATACTCTAGATGCTATATGGTGAGATTATGATAATGTGAATGAGTGGGTGTATATATAGTACTCAATGAAAGTTGATCAACGATGGAGAAGAAAATATAGTTTGAATGGTTGAGATTAATTCATGATCATAGGTGAATGTGCATAAGACAAGTGTAAGGAAGAGGATGAAGCTCATGTGTGACCGTGTACACAAATACTTTTATTTAATAAGTTTTTATGTGACAATGTACATAAAAAGTAGTACATATGTGAATGTCTACATAAAACGTACTACCACACATGATTGGAATGAGAAATGGACAAGTGTTGGAATATGATAAGAGGTGAGGACTTAATTCAAATATTTTATTTGAATTAGTTGGGAGATGATGTGGAAATTAATTAAATAAATATAATTTATTTAATTAATTGCAAAGTGGGATTAGAATGGGATTAAGATGAAATTTTCATTAAGTAAATAAGATTTATTTAATTAAAATTAGAGTGAATGGAAAGATAATTAAATAATTAAAAATTATTTAATTATAGATAGAGGAAGATAGAAGAAAATAGATAATTAATTAAATAAATATAAATTTATTTAATTAATAGAAGAAATAGATTATTTAAGAGAAAATAAATAAATTATTCAAATGTGTTAGACAAATGCAAATGATGAATAATGCAATATTTTAATAATGATAACTAGGTCAATTTTGGGTGTCTACATTTTGCCTCTCTTTGAGACGATGTTTGTTAGAACACTGTTTCAAAGAAGATATGATACGATATGTTGCTTTTGAAAAAAAATAGATTTTTGCCCCAGTGAAACTGGTGGATGATGCCCCCTTGAGGGGAAACACCAGGTGATCGGAAAAAGGTTGGGTTGACTTGCGAATAGACACACATTGTATATTGACCTTTATTCATATATATATGAAATGGATGTTCATGATGTGTTATGTGTTTATGATTTTTCACACTATGGATATGGATGTATGTATAATGTATGGATGCACATGTTTAATGATTATGTAATGTATATAATGGATGCTTATATTAATGCATATAATGATAGATAGATGGTAACTTGTGCCATGGAAATATGTCATGATATGTGTTGTGCAAATGTGATGGAAATGATAGATGATACTATATTATATATGATAATAATGGATAATGCAAATGGTATATGTCTAACACATTTGTTTTGGCCAGATGAGAAGAATGAAGACAATGATGCAATGAAGAAGAAAACCAATGATCAATTCTCATGAGTGCTATTATGTTATTGCAGGATGGATGGATGGATGGAGATAGCTTTAATGATTGCCAAAAAGTTATGAGATTTGCAATCCTTATGTTTGATATAGCATATAGATAGTATGCACCAAGGTATAGAAGACCAGGGTGTCATGTATATGATGCCTACAACATAATACAATCTTGTCTAACATATGAGGTCAAGATGTTGATACAACATACACAAGATATGAATATTAGTTGCTTTTTTGAGATGGACTTTTGACTTTGTAAGCAAAGGTTTGAACTCACCTCCACTAGACATAATGAAACCTTGTGGGTTATATGTATGAGAAATAGTCTTAGCATAAAATCATCTTAATGCATAGGAGACTATTTAGCTTCTTAAATGCAAAAGATATTAATATGCAAGATGCTAATCCAAACACGTACAAGATACCATTAGGCATAGTAGGAGAATAAGATCATCCCACAAACACAACATACAAAAGCCAATGACAATGCCCCAGTCTATACTTCATCTCAACATACCAAGATATGATAAATCAAGGTAGACTCGATTAGGCATAGAAAGAGACAAAAGATAAATCAAAAGATAAACAAAAGACACAGCCATCATGTTCTCTTGCCAAATTTAAATGCTCTTGGATAGATTGGATATCGCCTTGTTGTGAGGAAAGATGTATCCTGTTGAAGGCTAAAGATGATTTGCTTGAAATAGATACAACAGATATTCGCTTAAGGCATGGTGGATAAATAACTTTTAGCTTAGCTCCTGATTTTAGTACACTCTTGAGCTATCGAGTTATGCATAGTTTGCTTCCTGCTTGAGTCAGTCAAAATAGAAGAAGATGAAATGATAGAGGGATGGAAGAATGGATCGTTGGTGCTTGCGTACTCTTTGTATTCCAGACTGCCTACATACCCTATATCTACTGGATCAAAGTACCACACGATGATGATGAGACATGATGAATATGTAGTTCTAGGTTTTATTGATGATGTGGGAGGTGAAGGATAGAAGAAAATGGGATGAAAGAAAAATGAGAATGATCAGAAGAAAAGATGAATGATGAAGAAAGGGGGTATCATCTTATGCTTGAATCTGGGTATTTCCTTCATACATCAGACTGCATACATACCCTGTATCTATGGGATCAAGGCACTAATGATAGAAATGATATGTAGTTCTTGTTTATTATGGGATGGTGATGACGATGTGATAAATAGGATTGATGTGATTTGATGTAGTGGTGATTGGATTGGATTAGATTATAAATGTGTGTGATCGATTGGAAGGAGTGATTGGATGGATTGATTTTATTGCTTGGAGCTTTTGATTTTTTTGCATTTTGGGGGAATATTTGATTTTTTTGGATTTTTGGAAATATTTGGTTTTTTTTTAGATTTTTGGGAATATTTGATTTATTTTGGATTTTTGGGAATATTTGATTTTTTTTTGGGAATATTTGATTTCTTTTGGATTTTTGAATGTTTTAAGGCATCAATGTATTTACAACTTTTTACAAATGTCTGATAATGATGCTTTGAAGGTCCACTTCAAAATGAGGTGCAAGCAAGTGCCCCCAGTGTGGGATGGATTTATTAAGTGGTGATCATAGATCAAGTGATAACCTAAATGATTTAGCATAAGGTGGAATAACATATCGACTCCAACGGTTTCTAACCATGGTAGCATGCAAAGATGGATAGGCAATGTTATTATGGAAAGGGATAGTGGATTATGATGTTGATTATGTAGGGAACTAATGGATTATGATGTGGATTATGTAGGGAACTAATGGATTATGATGTGGATTATGTAGGGAACTAATGGATGTGGATGTAGGATAATAGCATAATGGATTATAGATGGTGGTAAACAAATACGAAATAGATGGTGGGAGCTAGCCTTTTACACATAGCACCTATTTACTAGGTTTTCACTATGGTACTTATCCAGGGTGCCTGTTTACTAGGTTTTCACTATAGGACGAATGATTTTTCTTGATTTTTTTGGGTTTTTTGAGTTTTTTTTAAGGATATTCTGAGGATTAAGCATAGAATTTCTTGAGATGAACACTATTGATGGGTTCATCTAAGGGAATGCCTTCCGACATTGATAATTTATATGCTTTAGATCCGTAGACTGTTGTGATTATGAATGGTCTGAGCCAATTTGGTTCAAATTTGCCTTTTCTATCACGATCCTATTGATTCTTTTGATTTTCTTGTACGACAAGGTCACCTACTTGAAACCTTCTTTCTCTAATTTTCTTGTTATAGTTGTGAAGAAGACCATTCTGATATACTTGGAGATGATTTAGGGCTGCTAGATGTATTTCGTCAAGTAATTCAAGGTCACTCAATCTAGATTTTTTGTATTCTTCATCAAAAACAATGTGTTGAAAGGAAACTCTCAATGATGGGATCTCGATCTCAATGGGCAGCATGGATTCAGTTCCATAAACTAGAGAGTAAGGTGTGGCACTAGTTGGAGTTCTGACACTAGTTCAATAAGCCCACAATGTTGGATTAAGCTGTAAGTGCTAGTCACGACCAGCTTCATTGACTATTTTCTAAAAGATCTTGATGATAGTCTTGTTTGAAGCCTCAGCTTGGTCGTTGCTCTGAGGGTAGTATGGTGTAGTGAATATGTGTTGGATATGGAACTTATGACACAAATCATGGACTTCTTGGTTTTTGAATGGATCGCTGTTGTCAGTGATTATTGCTTGAGGAACACTATATCAGCAAATGATATAATGGGGGATAAATTTGGATATCTGCTTACCAGTGATGTATGTCATGGGTATAGCTTCCACCCACTTCGTGAAATACTCGGTGGTTGTAATGATAAACTTGTGACCATTAAAAGATGATGGATGTATTTTCCCTATGAGGTTGAGTCCCCATTGTGAGAATGGCCATGGAGTAATGAGGGGTTGTAGTTCATGTGCTAGAGCATGGATAAGATCACCATGTTGTTGACACTGTAGATATTTCTTAGCAAATTTATGTGCATCTTTCTCCATTGTTAGCCAATAGTAACCTACTCTCAAGAGTTTTTTAATAAGATTAGGGCTGGTAGAATGCGATCCATAGACACCTTCATGTACCTCGTGTAAGGCAGTTTTAGCTTTGTCTGAGTCAAGACATCTAAGTAAGATACCATCAAGGCTCTTTCAGTATAGGGTATCTCCGATGATAGTGTAATGAGAGGCTCGGCGTATGAATGTTTTACATTGGGAGTTTGAGAAATGGAGAGGGAAGGTTTGATTGCGAAGGTATTCATATATATCCTCATACCAAGGCAAATTGGGACCAACAACTTCACATACAAGCTTAGATTGTGGTACTTCAAATGCTGGGATCAAAAGCTGTTCTACCAAAAACTCATATTTGTGTGCATTGTTGGGCATGTCTAGAAGAGAACCAATCTTTGCCATAGCATCTGCTGCTTTGTTATTGATCCTAGGAATCTATTCAAATGTGATCTTGGAAAAGTACTGCTTGAAATCATCGACCATTAGCTTGTAAGGAAGAAGCTTTTCATCCTTTGTTTGATACTCATTTAGGACTTGTTTAATTACGAGCTGTGAGTCTCCAAAGACTTGTAGTTGTTTGATGTTCCATTGTACTGCCATGCGCAATCCTATTATCAATGCTTCATACTCTGCAATGTCATTTGTACAAGGAAAAGCTATCCTGTATGCTTTAGGTATACAATCTCTTTGTGGGGTGATGAACAATATGCCTGCTCCAGATCCATGCTGTGTGAATGAACCATCAAAATATAGTTGCAAAACTGTTGAAGGATGTAAGTTGAATAACTCTTCATCAAGAAACTCTGCACAAATTGGATGAATATCTGTTATGGGTACTTCTGCTAGTTGATCAGCTATTACTTGTCCATTTATTACCTTCTAATCAACAAACTCTATGTCGAATTCACTGAGAATCATTACCCATTTGGCTAGTTTTCCTATGAGTACTACCTTTGACAACAAATACTTGAGTGGGTCAGATTTGGATATGAGCTTAGTTCTTTGATTTAACATATAACGCAATGTTTGGTAAGTGAACACTACTACCAAACACACTTTTTGCATTGATGAATAGTTGAGCTCATAACCTACCAAGGTTCTGCTAATGTAATAGATGGCTTGTTCCTTTCCTAGATTATCATGTTGAGCTAGTAAAGCACCTAGAGTTGTTGTTGTTGTGGAGATGTATAGTAGCAATGGTTTATCAGGTACAGGAGGTCCCAACACTAGTGGAGTTGCTAGGTATTTCTTGATCTGATCAAAAGCTTGCTGGCACTTATTATCCCATTTAAAAGATTCTCCTTCACAGAGAAAATGTTGAAAAGGATGACATTTGTCTGCTAACTATGCTATGAATCTATGTATGGACTGCAAATTACCTTAATGACTATGGAGTTGTTTTAGATTAGCTGGAGGAGGTGTCACGCCTGCATCTCCCGCGTAGACATGACGCACAAATGCCCATGTCACGACCACATTTGCCATGTGGTCACAACACGGGCCGCGAAATTTTTTTTTCTTTCCAACCCTAAAATTCCCCTCGCATGCGCCTAAGTGCTTAGTGGCTATACGCAACAGCGTAGACATGTCGACGTAACCGTGTTGGTGAAGGTCGTCTAGGGGTAAGCAACACGAAGTATGTCGCCTCTAGGGTTAGGTCGATTCCATCTATCTCCTAAGTTACCTAGGTGAAGAAATTTTGCCGGCATCGATCCCTATCTACTCAGATCGAAGGGTGAAATTATATGATGGCAAGGTGGCGCACGGTTGAAGGTGAAAAGATGGAAAAGAACTTATTAAATTAGCGTAAATTCAACCCTAGAAATCTAGGGAAATTTCGGCAGCGTAACGCATCTTTGATAAATAAATTTTTAAATAAAACACCAATAGAAAAGAAAATAAATAAATCAATTAAAATATTTAAATAAAAATAATTAAGCAAAAATAAAACGATTGAATATTAAATTAACTTAGGAACAAAATCGACGATTAAAATAATAAAATTAATTAAAATGTCAAGACGTCAACTAATCTCAACTGAGATACCGAGTTCGTCATTAAATATAATTTGGCATTATATTTAATATCTCCCTCGAAAATCAACAGATAAGGGAGGAGGGTTTAAATAACCCTCCCCAAAAAAAAAAATTAATGAATTCAATTATAATTATCAACGTAAAAATTAACGATAAATAACTCAATAATTTGAACAATAAATATCCCACCAATTAACAAGAAGATGAAATCAAGCCCCAATAAAGTGAATTTAACCTCAAGGGAAAAATTCTTCCCAAAATGGAAAGAAATATAACACCCTCCAAAATGAATTTAAATCGCAAGACAATATTAAATTTTAAATATCAACCCATTCAAAATAAATTAAAATATTCCAAAGGGAATTCCCAAGAGTTATTAAAACAAAAATAAGATTAAAACATTAAGAGGAAATAAAGGTCTTAGATAAATGAAAAGCAAAAGGAAGAAAAACAATAGAATAAAATTTAAGTTAAAAAACCCTCATCCTCACCTATTCTTCTCAAGTAAATTTTAAAATTTATAAATCTAAAAAAACTAATCACATTAAAAAAATAGTTCTCTAAGATAAGTTGCCCTAAACCTATTTTCTTTTATCTTTTCTCTCAATACCCTAATCTCATATTCTTTCTTCTTTCTTTCCTTATTTTCTTTGTCTTCTCTTGTTTATGAGCAGGTTAGGGTTTGGAGGCAGCCATTGAAGAACTCACGGAGGTGAGGACCAGGGAGAAACTCATTTTTTTTTTTCTTGTTTGCAATTTGAATCCCACTGTATTTACTTTTTATTTATTGTTGTTGGTGTTGGAGAACAGGGGTCAGAGAGGGAGAGAAAGAGGGAGAGAGAGAGCGACGGTGGTGGTGGTGAGGTGAGATGTTGAAGTGGGGCGGAGGTGTGGACGGTGCAGCCAGCGGTGAGGAGAGGCAGTGGGCAAAGGGGGAGTGTGCGGTGGTACTGGCCGCACAGGGGGGGCAGAGGGGCCATGGAGGGTGGCGGAGATAGCGGTGAGGGAAGGGAGGTTACCGGCGATGGAGGGCAGCCTGGGTAGTGGTGGCGCGATGGCGTGCTGGGGCTCGGAGCTGCAGGGTGTCGGGGGGTGTGGGAGCCACGAGGGGCGGCACAACAAAACAGGGTAAGGGGCTTGGGGGGGTGTGCCTCTCGAAACCATAGCATTCTGTGGGCGGCACCGCCACCCATAGACCTGCGTTTTTTTTTGTTTTCTTCTTTTTTTTTAAATAAAATACAAACTCAGCTTTTATATTGAATGATATATATACACTACATATATATAACTCATATATATATATACACACACACAAGCATATATACATTTAACAACAATATATATATATATACTTATAAATATGTATATTTATTTACAACCTACATACATTCTTTTTTTTTTTGGACAAAATATACACTCTAACAAATATATATATTTATTTTCATTTTTGTATATACATTCTTTAGTTTACACAACAAATAAATTATAAATTTTCTACAGCAACTCATTATTTTAAACTCCTACTGCATAACTCAGAAAATAGAGATAATAAATTCTTTAAAATATATATATATATATATATATATATATATATATATATATAAACTATTCTCACAACAAGTGCCTTTCCCTACTTTCTGTTACATTAATTTCTAATAGCTATTTCAACTCACACATGTATTTTCTTTTCTGATAGATTAATGACTGAAATATAAATAGCATTTTCCATGCATTTTTCAACTGAACTCACAAAATGGGAAAATGAACAACATTTGAATAAATTGAAGACATTGTTTGTATTACACAATTTTTTTGACAGAGTTTCTAAAACAGAATATTAACATTCAGATTTAACTAGTTATATCTTCACTTCATCTCAGCATAACAAAAGGATCTCTTAATATCAACTTGTTATTTTCTTTTGACATGCAATGACAGAAATATAAGTACTTCAAAATTTTCACTTCAAAATAATAGAAGGGTATTACATTCAATATATCTCTTTTTTTTTCTAATCAAGGAATAAGGACAAAATTACAAATACAACTTTATGTGCACTTCACAATCTTAGCTCATATCATAGTGTTGGCTAACAGATTTGTCCTTATTCTGAAAATGTTTATTCTGACTCTATACCCCTCTTTGAAGAACAAACGAGTTAAGCAACAAATGAGTGAACTTTTTAAATTAGTTCCCCTCTGAATTTAGGTATAGCTCCCTTTAAGATTTCCAATGAATTGAATCTATTCAACTATCCAAATGCACTTTTAACCAGAAAATGCTTAAGGCAAACTGACATTCATACATAACTATGTTATGAATGCGGTAAATTTATGTAGTAACAGTGAGTAATAGAATGCACAGATTCTACTTTTGATACATTCAAATACATGAACACATACATATGAATTTGCTGAACCAATAAATAATAGAACACATATGACAAGTTGTCCAATAAAAGAGCAATTACCAGTTGAAAGGAGATTTCACACAGAAAATCTAATTACAAACACTCAAACGCACAGATCTAAGTAAGCAGTAATTGTTTCTTCTTCTCATTCACAGATGAAAAATTTCTCAGACAATCATCACATAATGTAAAACCATAAAATAGTTTTGCTAAAATTCCCTTTTTTCTTTCCTTTTCCTAACTTTCTATATATCCTTTAAAAGATTCAAAAACCTATATATATGAATGTCCTAATCAGGTCATCAAGTAAATCAAACCCAAAGTTAAAGTAACTTTGACCCATATGGGATTTAGTTTATAACCAACTGATTTAAAGATCAAGATTACGGAAATAGCATAATAGAGGAACTGAATAAAAGAAAGTGAACCAATAAGATCATGGCTGGGACAACAGATTTGCATCTCCAAATTTGCCATTAGTGGTTTGGGAAGGACGTTGAGTCTTCCACTCCTGAAAAGCTGCAACAAACTCCTGAATCCTCAGGAAGTTGAGGATGCCTATGTGTTTCAATCTTGATTTCCAAACTTCTTTATCCCTTCGTATTTTCCCAATTTTTCCTTTATGCTATGGAAGTGCGTCGATACAGAGGTAAAGTAGAGACTCCACCTTAGAGATTCGAGAGAAATCTTCAATTAAGATATTGTCGTTTTCTTTGACAAAGTTAATTTTATCCTTAAAGGATTGAACCACTGTGTCAATATCATCCTCTAGTTTCCTATCATCCCTTATGTATTTAACATCAATGCATTGCAAGTCATGCTGTAGCGATTGAGTGAGTTCAGTTATTTCTTTAATCAACTTTGTAAGTTCAAAGCGTCCCTACCGTGATATGGAATTTCTCCATTCAATATTTTTCTTATTCACATATAATAGATCCTCATCCAAACCAGTCAGGCTCTTTTCTGTCAGAAACTTCGCTACCCCATATTTCTAAACTTCATCAATCTGATTTATCACATTTGCCCATTTACCTTCATCTTTCACCCAAGCAGTAATCTGTGCTTTAAGGTCCTCAATGGTGGTAGCAGTCAGATCGTATATATTCTTGAGTTCATGAATGTATACAGTTCCCTTCTCTACAATGCGGTCCAACCAACTGTCAAATGTCTTTGCCACCATCTTGCTTCTGTGAACTTGATCCAATATCTTCTGGTTAACTGGTGATTTAGGGTCAAAAGACAGGGAGAGCTGTGAAACTGGCTGCGGGTTAGGGTTGTGGATAGCATCAATGTACTCTACCATTGAACGTAGAGTCTGCTTCAATTCCCTTTTGTCCTTTTCATTCTTCCAAGTTTGACTAACTATCCTCTTGGTAGATGCTTCAAGGTGATGAACATCTGCAGCTCTTGAAGTAGCACCGAGATCCACTCTCTCGACAGTGAAACCCTGCACAGTTGGATCTTGTACTTCTTCCTTAGTCACTGGTTTGGCTATCTCAGCACTCCAGTTTCTAGTATTTAGATCAATGTTTATTCTGGATGTCATCTTTAGCTTCTTAGACTTGGGTGTTTTCCCTAAACATTTGCTCACCATGTCCTCTAAGGGGACAGCAAAAGGAATTTTTTTTCTCTTGTTAGAGATAGAACTCTCTAGCCACTTAGGTGCAAGGGTTAAGGTTTCCTTTTCAGGGTCCAATCCATCAGAGGATATATTTGAAATTGTTAATATCTCAGGGGTCTCTAGAACAACCTCTGATTGTGGCCTAGTATCAACTTCCTCTGTTCTGTGTGGACTTGATTCCTTATCACCCATAGGTTCCCCTAAATCCTCCTCTGAATTCAGATCCACAACTATTGTTTCAGGAACTTGTTCTTTTCTTTTACTTTTGGTCCTCAACCTACTAGCACGAGGGGGTAGAAGAGCTGTGAGGGCTCTTCTGGATTTCTTGGTAGCAGGGCTCCTTCCAGTTGATGACTTGGAAACACCTGCACCACAGATAGCAATAGGTTGGTTAGAAGAGCTCATGGGAAGTGATGATTCAATCATTGAGGTGAATTGTTGGGTATCTTTATTCTGGATCCCTTCCTGTCTCTTTTCCCTTAACCACTTCTCATTTCTCCTTATCACTGGAAGAGTTTTAACCTCAATCCTATCTTCCTCCTTTTTGCTCCAGTCAACTTCTGGAATAGGCAATTGCTCTACTCGTTCAAACTACAGATCAATCACTTGTTCCCCATCATCAACAACTCCAAAAATATCCATATTTAAATTGAGAGTAACTATCTGCCCTAAAGAGAACCTACACCACAGTCTTCCCAGTAATCCTCTAGCTTAGGAATGTGTGAAAGCCCTGCTCCAGGATCTAAGTTGTCCCTGACAAATCCTTTGCTATCAAATTGAGACCTAGTAGTGAAGAACTGAAAATTGAACTTTTTAAGGTTCACCTCCAAATTCAAAGCATCAAATTTTGACTGGCATGAGTAATGCCCAAGTTCGATGGGAAAAGAGATACCAAAACCCTTCTTTGGCGAGAATTTCTTATCTACATGTGCTAGCTATCTACATATCTCTATCAACACAAAACAGTCGAACACATATCTGGGTAACTTAACAGGTTCACCATCAAATCCTCCAACTCTGATGTAAGTGAACTCAGAAAATTGAATAAAGAAGCTACCATAAATGCTAATCAGTTGCATTGCTTCATTAGACATCCTTTTACCCAGATTACCTGCCAGTTCATAAGTCATTCTTCCAGTGAAAACATCGTTAACCCTTTTATAATTTTCATAACAATCCTGTTTCTGCAACTGTGAATAATATTCATAAATCTTACTATCCTCAGCCAAGGGTGCATGAGGTAGATCAAACCATTCCCTTGTAGATGCCAGGCAATAAAATAAGTACAAAGACATATAAAAATCTCTTTCACCTAGACAATTACTCAAACCCTGATGCAAACAATCGGCCACAATTTCTGCCCAATCTAAATATTGTTCTCCTTGGAGGATAACTTGTATGAAAAAGTACATCCAATCCTCCCAATAATACGCATGTTGGCTACCCTTCAATCTGTGTAATAATACCACAATATCCCTCACTTCTTTAATCAGATGATCCCTAGTAAGTGGTCTGGGCAACCTTGAACCACCCTTCTGAAATTTTAGTAGCCAGTTCCTTGCTATCACACTTTTATAATTTGATTTCTTCTCTAAGAAATACCCATAGGAAGAGGTAATATCAAGGCTAGAATACGCCTCTTTAGGCGGTATCTTCATTACGGACATGAGGGTTTGTCTGTTGACATGAAACAATACATCACCGTTTGCATTTCTGATGCATCTGTTTTGGGGTTCATACCTATTTATACATTCCTGAACCAATTCTGGGTAGTGTACAGCCTTGGGAAAAGTTGCAGCTTCAACTAAACTACTGTCTATTATTTTCTTCATCATAGGGGTTTGCACAGGGTTTCTAGACCTTTCTCGAAATTCTTCTAAATCATATTGTACCAGTGCGGTATCCCCAAATTCAGAGTGAGAATAGGTAAGACTAGGACCATGTTCATTCCCCAAACATGTAGATTTCAAAGCCATACTTGGAGGATTACAATAAAACACACTTCCAATTCTGAAAATAATGACGGAAACTCAAGAGATTCTTCTTTCCGGCTAAGAAAAAGGAATAGCACATAGGAAGAATAGAACTCACCTTTAAGATATATGAATTCACTGCGAAATTTGAGTAACAAGAACCTTACACTTCCTGCGCTATTCTCCTCCGTGTTGCACAGTATGTTCACTTGCTAAATTTGGCTTGTTCTTAATTAATAATTGCACTAACTAGATTGAATAATTATCATTCGGAAGAATACGTGCCAAAAATATTTGAAAAGACATGAACTCTGACTTCTTCATTAATAGCAAGTATTTTTCACGTGCCATCATGATGGTATAATGATTATCCGTAACCTCTGCCAAATTAGAACTCTCAGTTTCATAATGAGTCTCTGACATATTTTCCTCCAACTTTCCCGCTAAATTTGACTCAAAAAGCTGCAGGAATAAATGAGACAAAAATCACCAAAACTTTGAACTATTGAACCATTGAACCTTTAGGGCATGGTTCAATATGGTGGTTCGACCATACCAATTGAATCACATAAATGGGCAAAGGATTCACTTACGGGAATATTGAACCTAAGCGCATGAACCGTTGAACTTATTAGGATATGGTTCAATATGAAGGTTCAAAGACACAAGGGCTACATAGACCAACGGATAGTCGCGTGACTTTTGTAAAAGGGCTTCCAACCATGGGACAGTGAACCATTGAACCTTGAACCATTGAGCTTCGCTATAGAGTACGAGTAGAGGGTTCAATGATACATTAATTACACAAGATAACTGCATGACACGACTTATTAGAAGGCAATGAGTATTGAACCTTAGAACGTTGAACCATTTGAACCTAGAACTTTAAAAAGGGTTCAGTTTCAAAGGTTCAAACCTTAAGTACCCTCACCCACAAAGATGATAAACGGGTAAAAATTGAAGGAACAAGAGTCGATTTAAGAAACAAAGGTATGACCAAAAATACAACACAACAAACCAGCTCTTGTCCAGGAAGTATTATCAATAAATAAATAAGGGCGACTCAAAAGGTAACACATAGGAATAATAACCAGTCTTTTACTCAAGTAAAGATTACTTTTCATACAACATTTATTACAGCCATCCCATGGCAAGATAACCAAATAAACTTGTACAAAATACAATACAATGAGGCCTCTTTGGCCTTGGCCTCAACAACCAACACAAGGAGACTAAATGAACACCAACTTGAGCTTCCAAACAACTTTTTCTCTTCCCTTAACAACTTGCAACTAAACACAACAATGAAACAACAAAAACCAGCCACTTCAAAAGCTCTCCTCCCTACCATAGACCTGCAAGTGGGTCACCCCCGAGCTAGGGAGGTAGGGATTTCACACAGGGTTTCATTCCACAACAAAAGCACTCACAATAACACAAAAACAGAACAAACCCATAGGTTTTACACATAACTTAACTCATAAAAATGAGCTTGGTGAGGGTAGGGAATAGACCCCTCAACTTAAAAGGGCTCCCAAATGATAAAAATCTCAACACATGGCCTTAAGCCAAAATCATCAAAACACCACCATCTTCCAAATCACAAATACTCCATGGCACTCTTGCCATCCAATAAATCACAACCCATGGCCTCAAGCCATAAATCTCCATAACACCAACCTCCACAAATATCACATAAAATCTCCATGGCACTCTTGCCATTCAACATTCTCCTCCACAAATAAAAGCCCTCAAGGCACAAATACAACTGTGGGAGAGCCCCCAAGGATGTTCCTTTCCCCTACCCATACAAGTTGAGCATTACCTCCATTGGAGGTGCTCTCACCATAACACCCATCCCAACATCACAATGCAAAATAACAAATCAACCACAAACTAAAACACAACACATCATATAAGCAAAGGTAAGAAAGCAAGTAAGGAGGCCTACCTTCAAGGCCCTGACAATGGAAGTATGATTGGTGAAGAGCTCCAAGCCTTCCCAAGCCTTCCAACTACAAGAATTTCTCCCAACTCCTCCAACTAGAAAAGAAACTAAAATTGCAAGAATTCTCAAATTGCAAGGAAAAGAACTAGAAAAGAAGAACCAAAAGAAGAAGAACCCCCACTCCTCAACAAGAGGAGCTATTATAGGCCTTCGACTTAGCCTTGAGAGAATGAGAAGGTGACATTTGTCACCATCTCCTCCCTCCTCCAAAACCACTTGTAAGAGTGAGAAGGTAAGAGGATGACAAATGTCCTCCTCTCACTCCACCTCCATCTCCACCTCATCCACTTGTGCTTCCACACAAGTGGGAGGGGGACAAAGGGTGAGTTGGATTCCCACTCACACCTCCAAGAAGACAAGAGTCTTGAATGGTGCTCCCACTCACTTGGGAGTTTGGGAGGACTCTTGGAGACCTCCCAAGTCTTCCTTGGGAATGATTCCCAAAACTTTAGGATGGGAGATGAGTCCTTCCCAAGGCAAGGCCCATCCCCCATCTTCCCTCTTTTCTAAATTCGTCACTTTTACTCAACCATAGTTTAGGGTGACCTAAGGTGAGTCAAAACTAGGGTTAGATAGTCCAAGTTGACCCTAGACTCATGGTTGACCACCTAGGGTAACTTTTGGGACCCTAGGGTTCATGAAGGGGTTAAAAATCCACATTTAAATGGCCTAAAAAAAATAATATAAATACTAAGTGGCATAAATCAAATAAAATTGTACAACACTTATTATTAATCCATCTTAAATAAAAAGGGTACTAAAGATGAAATAAATAGAGTTAAACCAAGCACAATAAATCCACACTCAAATTCAAACATGATCCTTATCCCTCTTGGGAATGGATCGGCTTATAGGGGATAACATAGTGTGAATTCTACCTCCGATTTCCCGTGGCTAGGGAATGTAAAACCTGCACATCTCGATCAAGTGTCAGTTATGTCATGAAAAGTGATAGCCGAAGCAACTGGAATTAAATTCACACAATCGAATACAATAATAACATCAATACATTAATCCAAATTAAACTGCATTATCCAATCACATGTCAATTAGACCATATCACATAAACAACTAGAATCTCATCACAAAACATCATCAAATATAAACTCGTAAATCAATTTCCACAAATAGCATCACTATGATCAAAATGAATCACATATGTCAAATCAATGTCCTAACATAATTAGTGGATCAAATCAAGTCTGTAAAATGAAGCATAGTCACTAAGGTCTGATAGTGTCATCTACTGAATAGCATAACAATCAAAATATGGAAGGTAAAATAATCGGCCTCACAGGAGGCATGTCCATTATGTCTTTCACTTTCTTAGGATCTACCTCGATACCTCTTCTTGATACTATATAGCCCAATAGCTTTCCTGATGTTACACCAAACACACATTTCTTTGGATTTAATCGAACTCGATACTTCTCTAATCTGTCAAAGATTTGTTCCAACACCTTCAAGTGATATTCTTAAGTTTTAGATTTTCCCAGGATATATTCCACATAATCTTCCACTATGGTATGGAAAAGGTCATGGAAAATTAAGGTCATTGCCCATTGATATGTCGCTCCAGCATTTTTGAGACTAAATGGCATCACTCTCCAACAATAAGTACCCCACGGATAGATGAAAGCTGTTTTGTCCTGATCTTTGGGAGCAATTAAGATCTGATTGTATCCTAAAAAACCATCCATTAATGATAGCATTTCATGCCTAGCTGTGAGATCTACGATAATATCAATGTTTGGCAATGGAAAATCATCTTTTAGACATGCTTTGTTTAGATCTCTAAAGTCTGTACAAGGATGGAAGCTTCCATCTGGTTTTGATACTTGCACAAGATTCAACACCCACTCAGAATAGTCAATGGGTCTTATGAATTTGGCATCTAAAAGTTTCTAAATTTCCACCTTGACTAACAAAGCTACTTGAGGATGCATCTTTTGAAGTTTCTTCTTCACTAGCTTGGCATTTGGATATACTACTAAGTGATGTACCACAAGTGATGGATCCAATCTCAGCATATCTGCATAGGTCCATGCAAAATTAATTATGCATTTCATGAAGAATGCCGTAAAATCTGCTTCTTCTAGCTCTGATAATGATGCAACTATGTGTATGATCTTAGGATTATGTTCTGTACCAAGATTTACTTCCTAAGATTTCTTAATTAACAAAGGTGATTGTTCCCGATATTCCCTCAAAGGAAGGCCAAGTCCTCCATCCTCAAGTGCCTCAGAGAGGTTTTAACCATTGGATACATCCTTTATTTTTTACTTTTTCTTGGTCAGGAGGTGTCTTACAATTTTCACCTAGAGATCTTTTATTTTCTTTTTTGTTTATTTCATTTTTGTGACTAGAGGCCTTGACACTTCCACCAAAGTATGCTAATTGAGGTAAATCCATTTTGTAGGCCACCTTATGATCTTTGAGTGGCAGACCTGTTCTTAGTCCCAAGAATTCTGCTAGAGCTTCATCGTTTTGAAATGTATCCAATATAGGTGCCCCCTATTGGTCCCAATCGATGAGGTCAGGATATATGAGAGGTAAGTCAGATGATGAGGGTTGGGAAATAGAGGTTGTGAACAAGATCATGAAAATAGATAAGTCATGAAATAGTTCAGTGAGGTGAAGGGAAGATTCATCGATGGTATCTGGATTAGAAGTATCTTCCACAGGGAAAGCTTTAGCTACTGTGTCGAGAACACATTTGATGTCTTTAGAAGGCAGGTCCTCCTGTCCATACCCTAGACCTTTCCTATTAAACTTCTTGGTCATGGTGATTGGTTCTGTAGGTCCTTGCTCATGTAGTCCTAGACCACCTTGTCCTTTGTATCCCATGTTTTTGATGATGCAGAAACCATTGTTGTAACTCTCCACTTCAAGTGTTTTTTGGTCATTTTCGTCATAGAAAATCCATGAATCAATGTCTTCAATGTCTTTGTCATCTAGTAGCCCTGATTTTATAAACACTATAGGGGAGCTTTGATAATTTCTTGAGATGATGATGCTTTAGATGCTGATAGTTTTCCATATGTCTTTGGGGATGGAGGTAGTGTTCCAACACAACAGGATTCTTACAATTTATACTTGCCAAGTCCTTTGTCCTTGTACTTGATTTCTATGTTAGGGATGGCTTTGCTTGAGGATGCTTGGTTGTGATCGGTAGGGTCAACATAGGAAGTGGATGGATATGCTTCAGTGTTGATAGGTATATGATTAGGAGTTTGATACTTAGCTTGATATGCTCGGTAGAACACAAAAGGATTGGGATCTATGGGAATGGTGATCTCAGCTCCAGTATGAGGAAATTTGAGGCATTGGTGGTAAGTTGATGGCACATCTTTCATGGCATGAATCCAAGGATGATCAAGGATGATGTTATATGGTAATTCAATGTTAAGGACTTGGCAATGAGTATCTATAGTGACTGGACCAACTATGACCGGAAAAGTTATAATCCCTTTTGATTCTCTTTTAGCATCATCATATGCTTTGATTATTATTTTTTTTGATGTATCAATTTTATCCTCAAAATATCCCAATAATTTTATTAATCTTAAAGAACAAATGTTTAGACCCGCTCCACCATCTATTAAGATTCATTTAATGTGGTGTTTATTAATGAAGACTTCAATGTGGAGGGCTTCATTATGGGATGAACCAAGTGGTGATAGGTCTTTGTCAGAAAAGGTTAAGTGGTATGGGGATGCAATGCGTGCTACCATGGCTTGAAACTGTGTAGTGTCTATGTTATTAGGAATCAATGATTCTTGCAATGCTTGGTCAAGGATAGCGTGCGGGGGATATGCATAGCAGTTCCGAAATAGAGATATGTGCAGGAGTTTTGCCTAGGTGATCAAGGATATTGTATCCCATAGTCAGTCTTCCAATGGATGGTGCAGCTTGGATTGTCACATGACCACAATGAGTAGTAACGACACAATCAAACTCTTTATGGAGATGGTTGATATGTGAGCATGGTCAATGCAGCCAATGGTGGATGACACATATGTGTATTGGACATTGTTCCCCGAAGAGGAGGCACTTGCTTTACCATGAGCAAGAAGAGGATCTTTTAAAGTGTCAAGATTATAGTTTGATGTCTGCTTAGGTTGTTCTAAATTGACTAGGCCTCAATCAATCAAGTTTTGAATGAGATGTTTTAGTTTCATGCATCCAACGGTGTTATGTCCTTTCACCCTATGGTATTCACAATATTCATTCTCCTTGTACCAATTAGGCTTGAATTGAGGTTCGTCATATGGTTTCTCTTCTGGTAAAACAATAGCTCCCGATTGAATAAGTTTGTTCAAAATTACCTCAATAGGCTCTCCCAAAGGAGTGAACTTGCATCTTGGTGGTGGATTTTCTTGTATTTGATCTCTTGGGAGGAATGGTGTGTTTCTGTTTGGAGTGCTTTTGTTCACAGCTTGAATAGACACAGGAGCTTTCAGAGTTTGGACATGTTTTGCGTCTACAATGCCATCATTAACAACATTTTTGTTCTTGTTCCAAAAATGGGATTTGTCACTTGAAGATTGTGGGTTGTCTTTATTGTCTTTGAAGATTTTTATTGTACCTTTGGCAATTAAAGCTTTCTCAATAGTTGTTCCCTTGGCAATGATTTTATCAAATGAAGTGGCACTTTACAATTGCAATTGGAATGAAAGTTCCAGATTGAGATTTTGTACAAAGATATCTACTTGTTGTTTTTCAGGTATTTGCCAAGGAAGTTTGCTAGCCATGTTGTGCCATCATTGCAAAAAGGATGCAAATGTCTCACCATTGTGTTGTTTGTTTGTAACAAGGTCATTCATGGAGATCTCATTTTCAATGTTAAAGGCAAAGTGTGACAAGAATTTTTCAGCCAATTTGCTAAAAGTTTTGATCCCGAAGGAAGATGAGCAAACCATTCAATAGCTTGTCCCCCTAAACTATGAGGGAATAGATGCAAGAGGTATGTGTCATCATAGGCAATGTCTAGACAAGCGGCATAGAAAGCTCTAAGATGGTCATGAGGATCTCCTTTCCCTTTGTATTTGTCAAATTAAGGCACTTCAAAATGTGGAGGAAAAGGTGTCATTTGCAACGATTTATCGAATAGGTAAGGACACACTTCCTTAAATGAAAATATTTTCTTGGTGCGACCCGATCATATATCATTCATATCTTATCATAATTGTTGAAGTTCCTCAAGAGTAATCATTTGTGATTGTTGTTGTATATGACTTTGATGACTTGGATGCAGTATATGATATTGCTGATTTGGATTTGGTTGGGTGTTGTAGGATTGGATGTATGTGTTATGCCCTTAGCTACCAGGCAGAGGAACAAATGAATGTGCGGTGGTATTGGGGTTGGATGCAACTATCGCATGTGAATCATGGGATGGATTGACATAGGTTACTTGCATAGTGGAATGGTGTGGAGCTTGGGAAACGATTAATGGATTTTGGATCGTAGGATTTGGGTTGACATAAGATTTGATAGGTGCTTGGGAAATGGTATGCGTATGTTGGACATTAATAGATGGGTTGGTATATGATACATGTATACTAGTGGATGGATTAACTTGTAATGCAGTAGACACATTTGTCAATGGAGGTTGAGATACGAAAGAGGGATTGGTATATGGATTAGCTTAGAATTGTGCTTGTGAGACAACGGGCGGATTGACATAAGAAGTTTGGGTGTTAGAAGGTTGCGATCCAAAGAAAAGTTGGTTGAGTGGAGAAGGATTTGTGTTGGGAGGATTGAGGTTAATAAGGGGAGTATCCAAATTGGTTTGGTGTATAGTTATGATATTGATGGAGGACGATGCATTGGATGGTTGGGATGGTTCAACATGTGACACATTGGCAATTGACACTTGTGACACTTCAGGTGTTTGGACTATGGTTGTAGTGCTTTGTGTGGCATGGGGTGCATTAATAATAGACACATCTGGAGTAGAGCTTGCAAGTGTTTGCAAAATTGGAATGGGATTTTGATTTCTATGTTGAGAAGCTAAGGACTCATGCATTTCGGCAATGATGGTTGGTTGTATGAGAGATTGTGTGGTAATGGGAGTATGAAATGGAGGAAGTTGAGCTAGGGATGGTGTGTTTGTGGGCTTAGTGGACATGGTAGTGATAGCAGCGAGAGTGACATTTGAAGGTGCTTCTTCTTTGGATAGTGGACAAATCAAAGTCACCTGGTAGCAAAGTTCCTCCTTTGAGAAAATTCAAAAGTATCTTTTGTCAATTGGCTTCTATAATCTTGTTGGCATGTTGCATGGATTTTGGATCTTGAAGGGACATTTGGTCATCTTGCAAGGAATCTTCATAGACATATACTTGTTCTTGTTGCCTCGGAGTAGAGGATGAAGCTCCTAAAGTGTAACCTTCAGGTAGAAAGTGTTGCGGGTTCATTCCGATTGTAAATTGTGAGGCATCCTTAAGAGGAGTGTTTTGGAATTGTTGCAAGTTTCTCTCCATGGCTTCCTTGTATTGTCTCCTTGTTTGAGGCATGGGATGATGTTGGCCCAGATTGGTGGACTTATTTCACAAAGTTTGAGACTCCAAAGTTGATTATGATGATGGTTGATTGTTTGATGCTTGGTTGATAGGTTGCTTGGATTGATGGTTTGGATTGGATTGGTTGATTGGATTGGTTGCTATTTTGATGGCTTTTGATATGGTTTGATTGATTGATAGGCTGATTGCATTGCTAATTGGATTGGTTGCTTGATTTAGTTTTGGATAAGGAACACCCCTAGAGATAGACTCTTGAACTCAAGGGATATGCTATTGTTGCTAAAAGATGATGATGATGATCAGACCTGGATGATGGTTTCAGCTATAGGAAGTCACTGATGTGATTTGGTGGTTGATTTGGTTTGTCATTTTGGGAGTCTCAATGGATATAATCATTCAAAAGTCCAAAGTAGATGATGATTCTAGGCTCAATGAAATGATTGCTGTGTAGACTGGATGACGGATGCTCAGGATAAACCTTGCAGACTGGAAATGATGCTCAGATGCAATGAGAATAATGATTTTAGCAAAGATTTTGGATAACTGTCTATAGATGACCAATTGTGAGGCAAGATAGCTCAATTGCAATGAACGATAGCTCAATTACGACCTGGAATAAGCCAATTATGACAAACTGTAGTTCAATTGTGACTAGGGTTTTGACAAATGCGACAGACTAAGGCTTAATTGTGACTGGAAATGTTCAAATGCGTTTGACAGGGAATTTAGCACCAGGATTTGACAGAGACCAATTGCATATGGATTTGACTAGATGCGACAGGCTATGGCTCAATTACGTATGGTTTTTTTACAAATGTGAGGGTCTACTGTTTAATTGCAATTTTTTGTTGTTCAATTGCAGTTTCATACTGTGTTTGACAAAAAAAGATGGTTGTAAGCAAACAATAACTCCAACAATCTCAAACATGTACAACATAGGCTAGGCAAGGACAATATCTATTGAGTTCCCACTTGGTTTTACCCAGTCACGCCTACTTATGGTGTATAGCTCTAGAAACTTGGGGAACAGGCTCCCCCTTATAGTGCACTCACTTCTCAGGCACACCAAGTTCCAAGTCCTTAAGATGCACAGATCTTAAGATACTTTTCTATCTCTGCCATAAGTCATGAAAATGTGGGATGACTATTAGAGGCCTAATCAGTTGTCCTCCTATATCAACAGATAGAGGTTTTTTGGCTACTACACAAAGGTTGCTAGTATGGGCATCCATTCGGGTGGCTACACATGCGGCGATTCACTCTGTTAATGGAGGCTTCCCAGCCCGAAGAGGTTACACTCTATGGGGTTTTGGGGGAAACATTAGTCAATGTAACACAACTACACCCATTGCTTATGACTTTCACCACAAACACATTTATTTGTATAGCGGTTTGGAAGAGCTTGGCTTTAGCTTGTTACCACTTGGGTCGTCCCCTTCTCACACCGGGAAGGCAAGCCCTCTAAATATAATAACAAGTTCTCATACACCCAAGATCCATTTGATAGGAAAGGGGAGAGGATACTTTTGTTATTAAATTTGGGTTACACACATACACAACAAGCAATCAAGAAAGATAAAACAAACATGGAGCAAGCAATGGTTTCTTTTAAGCACCAAATCTAAATGTTCCTAGATTAGTGTTAAAAATGATATGTCTTGGACCGATCGATGTTACAACAAATGGATTAGTAGTTTCAAAACATCCTTTCTTTGACAAACATATAAGATGTTGCACAAAAAAAAGATTAGATGCCAAAGAAATCAAGCAGAAATAAGATTCATCCAAATCCGTATCAGAAAAACCAATTGCGACGATCTGGGTTGCAATTGCGCATGAAATAAAACCAAATGCAAAAAATTACTGACCAATTGCGTATAGATTTTGGGCCAAATGCAAGAATTTTCTGACCAAATGCGATGGTCTGTGCTTCAATTATAGTTGGATCTGAACAGTTGCGCACGGCCTGCAAAATAGAAACCCTAGCTAGAAAAACTAGATGCAACACGCTGATGTGCAATTGCTCTCGAAATATGACCAAATGTGAAATTTTGTGGATCAATTTCATTCTGTTTTCAGCTAATTGTGATGATTTGTGGTGCAATTGTGATTTTCTACTGAACAATTGTACTTGGAACCCTACAAAATCTAACTTCACAAAAACAACTATAAAAAAAGATGTTAAATCAAGGATGTGGGTCCCACCGGGCATGCCAGAATGTGTGAGCAGGAAAAATCAGATTAGGAGGATCAAACAATGCAAATCAAACCCAATCCTACCACCTTCAAAGAATCCATCTAAATGACACAATAATGTAAACAAATGAAAGAAAATCACCTAGATTATTGATTCCTTGATTGGATTTGTGGATTGCTTCTCAATTGTGAACAATCATAAATGTTAAAGCTACCATGATGATGGATGAAATGCTCAATGGATGCTAATGGAGATATTATGCATGAGACAATACTCTGGATGCTATATAGTGAGATGATGATAATGAGAATGAGTGGGTGTATATATAGTACTCAATGAAAATTGATCAACAACGAAGAAGAAAAGATGGTTTGAACGGTTGAGATTAATTCATGATGATAGGTGAATGTGCATAAGACAAGTGTAAGGAAGAGGATGAAGCTCATGTGTGACCGTGTACACAAATACTTTTATTTAATAAGTTTATATGTGACAGTGTACATAAAAAATAGTACATATGTGAATGTGTACATAAAAAGTACTACCACACATGATTGGAATGAGAAATGGACAAGTGTTGGAATATGATAAGAGGTGAGGACTTAATTTAAATATTTTATTTGAATTAGTTGGGAGATGATGTGGAAATTAATTAAATAAATAAAATTTATTTAATTAATTGGAAAGTGGGATTAGAATGGGATTAAGATGAAATTTTAATTAAATAAATAAGATTTATTTAATTAAAATTAGGGAGAATGGAAAGATAATTAAATAATTAAAAATTATTTAATTATAGATAGAGGAATATAGAAGAAAATAGATAATTAATTAAATAAATATAAATTTATTTAATTAATATAAGAAATAGATGATTTAAGAGAAAATAAATAAATTATTCAAACATGTTAGACAAATGCAAATGATGAATAATGCAATATTGTAATAATAATAACTAGGTCAATTTTGGGTGTTTACACAATCCAATGAACCATGTGGATCTGCTCTACTCTTTATGGTGTCAGGTATTGCTTCATGGTCAAACTCATGAACTTTTCACAAGTTCTTATTCAATGGTCTACCCCCATAGTTTATTAATTGAACATTTGATGCCACGACAAGGTTAGAATAATGAATAATTTTCCTATGCGTTGCAAAGTAATTAAACAACCACACATCATACTTCTTCATTAGATACGTTCTAAGTCATGTTCTAGTAACAACCACCAATCCTATAGGATACCCAATGTTTTCTCTATCTATGATAGGGGTTGTCAATTTCTTTTTTGCCTCAACATAACGACATAAATAATAAACCATTCCCTCATCATTATCTTCATCCATAATAACTGCATAAATATGCCCTACAATAAATTGCACAAAAATTATTAATTCAATAAATGATACGAAAATACTACATCATAATCTAAAATATATTAATTTTCATTAAGTAATACATGTACAACACCTAGTTCAACTAGATTTGAAATATGGTCAAAGTCAATTGATGATTCCATTTGCATGAGTTGTAGTGCTCTTGGAAGTTGATACATATCAAATGGGCTTAAAGTTCTAGCATACCATTCATCAACCCATTCTTTTGACTTACACTCAAATCCAAGAAAAATCTATACATGAGGAACAAAAGCACACCACCTACCTCGTATGAATAGTCCATGAAGCTACATTTGAGCTTATAAAAGAGTGTAACTCAATTGATCATGTCACCATACAACAATCTTCATATTTTGCAATGTTAGCTTCTTCTATCATCCAAAAAATATATGAACTATTACTTGGACCCATTGTAGAGTTACACAATTTGACGTTGGATGCTGCATCTATCAACTTTGCACTATCTTTGTACTTTAACTCTTCTTATGCTAAGGCTCTTTTAATACATGCTCTAGCACCATCATGCTCCCATTTTCCATGTCGAGCCTCAAACAAATTCCATAAATGTTGAACACCACTCATTATATGCATCCTACTCAACCAATAGAACATTCGTGAATTCTTAAATTGTGATGCACAATTATCTTACCATATGATGTACTAACCAAACATGATGTTCTTGCTACTCAAATTACCATTGAACATCTGAAAGCAACCTTGCACAAACTTTGTAGAATGTGTGTGATCATCACTAATATAAAAATAATACTCCCTTGAAAATGTGTATGAGGAAAAATCGATTAAATCTAAACTAATAAAACCAAAAACCCAATAACATAAAGAAAACGAATTTAAATAAAAGCCATGACAAATAATCAATGAAATAAAGACTTTTACCGAAATCTGTATTGTTTCCTTTGGATTGAATGTGGATTGTTCAATGAAGTTGCGAAGCCATAGCTGCAACAAGCAAGTAGTGTGCTCAAGAGATCAATGTCAAAAGATCGTAAGGGTTGCGCCAAGATCAATGTTAAAAGATCGTAAAGTGGCTCAAGAAGATCAATGTCAAAAGATCGTAAGAGTGCTCAATCGAATCATTGTGTATGCTCAAAGCTCTGTTAAGTATGCCTGAGAATACGATCGAAGAGAGAGGGGTAATGAAGGAGATGAGGGGGGCTTAAATAGGTTTCAACAAGGATCGATCAACGGTCCAGATAATTCAGAAGAGTCAACAGAGGAGAACAGTTGAGGAATGTGCAATGAATGAGAAAAAGACATGTGTCTTGCTTTCTTTTGCATGAGAGGAGTTATCAAGAATAGAAGAATAAGTTAACTGAAGAGATAAATCAATTAAAAGAATAAAGCAATCAGTTAAGTGATTTAAAACAAGAAGAAGGGATTTGCATGAGAAAAGAATATATTTTGCTTTATTAAATATAGAAAGCTTGAGTTATTTTAGAGATAACTCAAATTAGAAGAAAAAGCAACTTAAATAAATAATTGATTTATTTAAATTTAGAGGAGATATTTTGGAAGAAATAATTAAATAATTAGAATTATTTAATTTAGAAGATTTGAAAGCAAATTAAATAAATAAATTTATTTAATTGTTGTGCATGATTTTGAAAGAATGATTTTGATTTAATTAAATAATGTAAATTATTTAATTGTAGATAAGATAGAATTTATTTAATTAATTAAATAATTAGGTTTATTTAATTAATGTGGATGTGAATTTTGGAAGGTGATAATGATCTGATTAAATAATTAAAATTATTTAATTATGGAAGAATAATAGAGGAATTTGATTTAATTAATTAAATAAAGGGAATTTATTTAATTAAAGTCGCAATTTTGTAATTTAGAAGAAGTTGGTGAAATTAATTAAATAATTAGATTATTTAATTAATGTTGAGTACAGGTGATTAGACAGAAATGACGAAATGCAAGTGGTGCAATGACATGGTCACTTTAGGGTGTCTACATTTTGCCCCTCTTTGATGCAATGCAACATGTAGCGTTGTGTCAAAGAAAATGATTGTTGAAGATGTAATACAATTTTATTGCCACAGTGTAGGTAGTTGCCCCAGCGTAGGTAGTTGCCCCAGCGTAGGTAGTTGCCCCAGCGTATGCCCCCTCGAGCGGGAAGATGGGGAAGTGGCAGAAGAACAGTGTTGATGCTCGACGAGAAAAGTGCGCGACCAGGAAGAAGAAAAAGCAGAAGAAGGGGTGGGAAAGAAAAACTAAGGGGGGGACACTATAAATAGGTCCTATGGGGACCACAATCCTCATTTGCACCCTTGGAGACTCTAAATTTAGAGAGGAGAACTTCCAAACCTAGTTGAGAGAGAGTTGAGCAGCCAACGAGGAGAGATGCCGATTCCAGTGCACAGTCATCGAGCGGAGTTGGTGCGGACCTACAGGAGGCTAGCAGGAGCTCCGATAGTGGTAAGTGATCAAAAACCCCCTTTGCATTTGTCATTTAGGGTGGTTTTAGGGCTAGGTTTAGGTAGGGTTACCAAGTAAGCCAAAAGCGCTTTAAAAAATTACAGCGCGTATTGTAGTCGTTCAGCGCGGCTGGTAGTCGCTTGCAGCACGCTTGGTAAAATCAAGTCGCTTTTGGTTAATTTGCTAGCGCCGCAGCGTATTTGGTAAATCTTGCAGCGCATTTGGTATAGAAGGACAGCGCACTTGGTAGGGCAGGTTAGCGCAATAGGTGGGTAGATGGGAAAAACTGAAGCACCTCTGGTAAAATAGAGCGGCACGTTTGGCATGTGGGTAAGGCGCGGTTGAAAAATAAGGCACAGTTGGGAGAGAAAACATAGCGCAGTTGGGTAGACAGTATAGTGCTTTTGGTAGGGAAGGATAGCGCTGTCGTATAAAACAAAGCGCTTCTGGTTGAGAAGCAGAAAAGTTAGGGTTTAAGGAGAATGGGGGGCTAAGAATAGGGATGCCTATCCTAGCTGACAAGAGGGGAAAGGGATGGTTGGGGGTTGCATAGCATAGCCCAGGGATAGATAGGATTTTGAGGGATTGAGGAAAGAAAAACTGACAAGTGAGTTGTTATGGATGCAGAGGATTTTGCCACCACTGATGTCGCGAGAGTGACATCACGCGATCGCACACGAGGTTGTACAGCTGACTTGGGAGGAGGATGCATTCCTAGAGCATGCGGGACTATGGCATGTGACCCACCTGACACACATTAGGGCGAATCTCACCCTAGTGACTGCAGTTGTAGAGAGGTATCACAGTGAGACCTCGTCGTTCCACTTTCTGACGGGGGAGGCTATAGTGACACTGGAGGATGTATACCACATCCTGAGGATTTAGATAGATGGGGAGATAGTGGATTTTGACCCGGCATGGGGCGAGGCAGGCTTGGAGGAGTTTTTCTGCACAGATGACCTGTGGATAGATGACGGGGAGATTCAATGGGCAGATGTCCCAAGACTCTATGACAGGATCCGATGGATAGTTACGTCACTGATTGGCGGCTTCCTATGTCCAGACAGGAGATCCAGAGGTTTATCAGTTGGCTGGGGGACTGTACTATCAGGGATGTTCACCCATGGCAGATAGTATGTGTGGGGACCCTGTGTGTTGGGACAGCTATATCATGACATGCACCATTGTGTTTACAGGAGAGGCAGGAGCCTCTCAGCAGGGGTGACTTTACTACAGGTATGGGCGTGGGAGCACATTCCAGTGATCTGACCCATGGCATAGCGCCACCGAGACAGAGGTGAGCCCTATGTGTTCTTATATGACGGGGTGATGACACATCAGAGGATGGGGTCTGTTAGCTATTGGAGGCGGCAGATTGACGAGATGGACCTATTCATATGGAGGCCCTGGTTACTATGTGAGGAGAGGGCTGACGAGCATGACTAGCTCATGTACTGCAGACAGGCTCGCTATCTGTTCGGTAGACAGACAGATATGATAGAGAGATATCTTCCAGAGCGAGTTCTCAAGCAGTTTGGATTGCTGCAGGGACTACTGGTGGGGGAGGCCACACATGCCAGGACACGGAGGGAGGTTGGAGACTAGGATGCCGAGATCCCAATGGCGACAGCATTGGCAGAGGTACGGGGACTTGTCCCCGTGAGATGGGATTGGGACTCTGGGCTGGCAGAGCTAGGGACGCTGCCAGAGTATGATCAGTATTGGCAGACACACAGGCTGATGAGACTGACTACACCAGGTGTAGCAGGGGCAGTGGAAGAGGTATTAGTCCTTGGAGGGGAGGCGAGGATGAGACGGTAGGCCAGGGCAGCCAGGCAGCAGGCAGTGGGTCAGCAGGTAGGTGGAGAGGGTAGCGGCCAGCAGGCCGATGTGGAGATGGCAGAGGCAGTGGGCCCAGTCGTAGAGATCGATTTGCAGAGAGCAGAGCGACTGTTGCAGGAGGAGATAGCCCAGAGGACTCGTTTAGAGCTTCGGATGGCACGATTACGGAGGGATAGGGATGCAGCATAGGTAGATGCGAGACAGGCAGAGGCCACAGCCCAGGCACAGACACAGGTAGCCTCAGCAGCATAGATAGCCCTGGCACAGGTACAGGCACAGCTACAGGCCCAGGTGCAGGCATATAGATAGCTACAGGCCCAGGTACAGGCATAGGCACAGGTGCAGCTGCCAACCGCACTAGTAGCAGATGCCGAGGAGCTAGCACAGGCCAGGAGAGAGAGAGACACAGAGGTGCAGCTGCGGTTGACTGTAGAGGCTACACTCTTTAGAGTGAGACAGGAGAGAGAAGAGGCACGCCGTGCACTGGGTGCAGACCAGAGGACTTTATACAGCGAGCTCGTCTAAGTGCAGGGTGAGCTAGTATTAGCCGACCGGGAGGCAGAGTACTATAGGGGTCTGTATGTGGGTGCGGTGCCAGCAACTCAGCAGGCATCGAGCTACAGAGATAGGAGCAGGTCGGGGGCATCTGGATCCCGGAGGACAGGGCAGTCTGTGTCCTCCGTTAGAGGGCCACTTTTACCACCAGGGGAAGGAGGAGGACCATCAGGGGGACCTCCACCGAGCATAGGGGGAGGACAGGGGCCGCAGCAGGAGGGCAGCTCTACCCACTAGGGCACATACACTTTGTATACTGTATCATATTGTATCATTTTGGACAGATGCCTGCGTGCATTCTGATGTTTATTTTGCGGGCTCTTGATAGCCTTGATGTACTATATTGATGTATATTTGGATGTATACATACTTTGTATTATGGATGTAGATACAGACATTTTGTATTGTGATGACCATTACATGATATATATGATGATCTATTCGGCTCACCGTTGTTCATGTTTTTGTGTATGCATTCCTTGATGTCATGGATGTGATGATATGTATGTATGATTATGGATTCATGTGATGACCTATGTTGCCTATTTGATGCTTATAGATGTATGATGATATAGATGTATGATGAGATAGATGTGATGACTAGTGATATCTGACATGTGGGTTTTGCAGATACGCACCAGAGAAAAGAATAGGAGGAGATGGAGACAGAGACTATTGATCGATTACTGCAATGAATGCGATATAAAGGTTGGTGAGAATGGATGAAAGATGAGCTTGTTGCAATGGTTTCGCATTTTTATATAAAGAGCAATCCTTATTTTGATATAGCACGTAGATAGTTCACCACCAAGGTATAGAAGACCAAGGTGCAGTAATATCTGAGTGCATGGACGTTGACTCTGCAAGCAAGCGGTTTGAACTTAGATCCTGTTAGACAAAATATAACCTTGTTGGAACATGCGAATAAGCCATAGTCTTGAACATAAAATAAACTTCAATACATGTAAATGCAAGAAGAATTATTAATATGTAAGATGCTAGGTCGTAACACACACAAGATAAATATGATGCTAAGAAAGATACTAAAGATCATTCCTCAAACACGGCACACAGAAAGCAATGACTATGCCCCCAATCTGTACTGCATCGCAACATACCAAGATTATAGATAAATCAAGGTAGCTTTGAATAGGTAATGGAAAAGGAACAAAAGATAAACCATAAACACAAATTGACTGACTTACAAAGTAAACATACAGCCAACATATTCTCTTGCCAAAGAGGTTGCTCATGATAGATTGGATAGGAAAGATAACAGCCTTATCGTAGGAACTCTGTGTCCGTTAAAGGGTGCTATCTACCTAAAAAGACAATGTCTTGCTGCAGGAAATGCCACATGTCGTAGGAGACGCGTGTGTTGGTCTCAACAATGGAACTCTTCGCAGAAGACAAGCTTGTGGATCTAGGGCTTGGTTAAGCGATACTTAGCTGATGTTGGCAATCGATATGCAGGACAGTAGATGACTCTGGAAGGAAGCTACTTTGCTTCAGGTTTGTTAAGGACTTTTGCTTTGAAAGGATGCGCTAGCTTGCTGCTTGAGTTAGTCAAGTCAAGGTGAATGGATTTTGAAAAATGGAAGACTAGAAGGATGACAGTGCTAATGGATTGAGATGGGCGGAGAATGATGGATCGTGTGTGCCTGAGTACTGGATACATCCTTCGTATTCCAGACTGCCTACATACCCTGTGTCCACGGGATCAAGGCACATGACGATGAAAGATGAAAGTGATAAATATGTAGTTCTGGATAGAGTGATGAAATGGGTCAAGATGAAGAGGAGGGGATCTTATGTACCTGAGTACTGGAAACGTCCTTCGTATTCCAGACTGCCTACATACCCATATCCATGGGATCAAGGTACCTTAAGACTAAGAAGAGATAATATGTAGTTCTGGTTGGTGTGATGATGTAGAAAAAGAGTGTTTTGAGAAGATAACATCCTTATCGTAGGAGCGAGATGTCCGTTAAAGGGTGTTACCTGTGAACAATGAGCAGGAGATTGAAGTATGCGTTGCGAGCCATGAACAAGGAACCCATCCTAGACCTAAGTTAAGGAAAGAGTTGCCCCCATTCCGGGAGAGGAAACTATATGGGTGACTACCAAAGAAGACACAGAAAGCTTTGACCTAGGACAAGACAGTGTTAACTGTAGACTCAGATCAAGATGTGGGGAGACGACGATGGACATTGACAAATTTCCAAGCTATACTAGATAGGGAGATGGAAATGCAAACAAGGTCAATGGTTTTATTATGGATGGATGGGTGAAGCGTGTTGCGAACTGGACAAGGAGTGGATAGGACTCGATAGACGATGGATGCTGACTCTACACATAGCACCTGTTTGCCAGGTTTTCACTATGGTACTTATCCAAGGCGCCTGTTTGCCAGGTTTTCACCAAAGGACAGATTTTTTTTTTTTTTTGGGAATACTCTGAGGATCAGGCATAGAACTTCTTGAGAAGGACACTATTAAGTGGCTCATCTAGAGGAATGCCGTCAAGTGTAGCTAAAGTATAAGCTCCTGATCCATATGCCGCTGTCACAATGAAGGGACCTAACTAGTTAGGCTCAAACTTGCCCTTCTTTTCTCGATCTGCTTGATTTCTCTAATTCTCCTTAAGTACAAGATCACCAACTTGAAACCGTCTTTCTTTGATCTTTTTGTTGTAATTACACCAGAGGCGGTTTTGATAGACATGGAGATGATTAAGTGCGGCAAGGTGCCTCTCATCTAGTAGTTCAAGCTCAGCTAATCTGGAAGTGCAATACTCATCTCCACCGATCAGGTCCTGCATGGATACTCTGAGGGATGGGATCTCGACCTCTATAGGTAGGATGGCTTCAGAGCCAAAGACCAAGGCATATGGTGTGGCACCAGTTGGTGTTCTGATACTAGTGCGGTAGGCCCATAGGGTGGGATTGAGTTGCAAGTGCCAATCACGACCAGCTTCATTGACTATTTTCTTGAGGATTTTGAGAATGGTTTTATTGGAAGCCTCAGCTTGGCTGTTACTCTGCGGATAGTAGGGAGTTGAAAAGTGATGTTGGATATTGTATTGTATGCATAAGGCATGGACATCTTGGTTCTTGAATGGTCTCCCATTGTCAGTGACAATGGCTTGGGGAATACCATACCGGCATATGAGGTAGTTTAGAATAAACTTGGCTATTTGCTTACCGGTGATATAGGTCATAGGAATGGCTTCCACCCACTTCGTGAAATACTCAGTGGTAGTAATGATAAACTTGTGGCCATTGGAGGAGGAAGGGTGGATTTGTCCTACGAGGTCGAGACCCCATTGAGAAAAAGGCCATGGAGTTGTCACAGGTTGTAATTCATGAGCTGGTGCGTGAATCAGATCTCCATGCTGCTGGCATTGTAGACACTTCTTAGCAAACTGTGCAGCATCTTGCTCTATTGTAGGCCAGTAATAACCTGTTCTGAGTATCTTCTTAGCAAGATTAGGACCGGTAGAATGTGCGCCACAGACACCTTTGTGTTTGTCTCGTAAGGTAGCTTCGGCTTCTTCCGCGTTAAGACATCATAAGAGGATACCATCGAGACTCCGGTGATATAGTGTATCACCCAGAATGATGTAACGAGAGGATCGACGGATAAAGGTTTTGCATTGGGTGGATGATAGGTCAGGGGGAAAGGTTTTGTTCTTGAGGTATTCATAGATATCTTCGTACCATGGGGAATTGGGACCAACAAGTTCGCAGATGATTTCAGTAACAGGAACATCGATGGTTGGTATCAACAATTCGTCAATCAGGAATTCACACTTCTGTGTATTTGCAGGCATGTCAATCAGTGACCCTACAGAAGCCATAGAATCCGCAGCTTTGTTATGCTCTCTTGGAATTTACTCAAATGTGATGCTAGAGAAATGTGGTTTGAATAGGGGACCAACTTTTCATCCTTTGTTTGGTATTCATCTGTGACTTGGTGAATGACTAGCTGTGATTCTCCATATACTTGTAATTCTGTGATGTCCCATTGAACTGCTGTATTGAGACCTATGAGGAGTGCTTCATACTCAGCTATGTTGTTGGTGCAAGGGAATGCAAGTCGATATGACTTTGGAATGTAGTCATTCTGAGGTGTAACAAATAAGATGCCGGCTCCTGATCCATGTTGTGTGTAAGAACCGTCAAAGTACAACTTCCACATTATGGAGTTAGTAAGAGTGAACAGATTCTCATCAGGAAAGTCTGCTACCATAGGATGTGTATCTTTCATAGGTGCTTCTGCTAGTTGATCCGCTAGAGCTTGTCCTTTGATAGATTTACGATCCATGTACTCAATATCAAACTCACTAAGGATCATGACCCATTTAGCTAGTCTGCATGTGAGAGCTACTTTTGCTAGTAGATACTTCAAGGGATCGATTTTAGCTATAAGAATTGTGTGTTGGTTCAACATGTAATGCCGTAACTTTTGGGAGGCAAACACTACTGCTAAACAAGCCCTTTCCATCGGTGAATAATTGAGTTCATATCCCACCAAGGTTCTACTAATATAATAAATTGCATGCTCCTTTCCTGTGTCATCATTTTGTGCTAACAAGGCCCCCAAGGCTGAATTTGTAGTGGAGATGTATAATATCAAAGGTTTGTCTGCGACTGGTGGAACCAATATAGGAGGTGTAGCTAGATACTCTTTAAGTTGATCAAACGCTGCCTAACACTTGTTGTCCCATCAAAATGAGACATCCTTTCGGAGCAAGTGTTGAAAGGGTTGACATTTATCTGCTAGTTGTGATATGAAATGCCGAATGGATTGCAACCTTCCCTAAAGGCTCCTTAGTGCTTTAAGGTTCTTGGGTGGAGGCATCTCCACTATAGCCTTTACTTTCACTGGATCGACTTCGATGCCTCTACGAGATACAATGTATCCCAACAGCTTCCCTGATGTTACACCGAATACACACTTCTTTGGATTGAGTCTTACTTGGTATTTTTCAAGCCTATCGAAGATCTGCCCTAGAACCTGTATGTGCTCCGCCCTAGAAGATTTAGCCAGTATATCATCAACATAGTCTTCCATGATGTGATGAAATAGATCGTGGAAGATCACTGTCATTGCTCTCTGATAGGTTGCACCTGCATTCTTCAAAGCAAACGGCATGACACACCAACAATAATTGCCCCATGGACAAGTAAAGGTTGTCTTATGTTAATCTTCTTCAGCTATCCTTATCTGATTGTAGCCAGAGAATCCGTCCATGAGAGAAAGCATCTTGTGACCTGCTGTCAAGTCCACTATAATGTCAATGGTTGGTAGTGGAAAGTCATCTTTGGGACATGCCTTGTTGAGATCTCTGAAATTGTTACACATGCGGATGCATCCATTGGGTTTAGACACAGGTACAATATTTGAAACCCAATCTGAATAATCAATGGGTCATATAAACTTGGCATCTAACAGCTTTTGTACTTCCACCTTCACCAAGAGAGCTATCTGTGGGTGCATCTTTCTCAACTTCTGTTTGACTGGTTTCACTTTGGGATCAACTGTGAGATAATGAACAACCAGCTTAGGGTCTAGCCCTGGCATATCAGCATAATTCCATGCAAAGTTGATAGTTCGTTGCAAGAAGAAGTTGTTAAGGTTTCTATGCTCTGTTTCAGATAATGATGCCGCTGATTTCTCTTGATACTTAGATGGTAGGGGAAGGTCAAATCCTCCATCCTCAGGTGCCACAGTTGGGTTTTCACGTTTGGATACATCCTTTGTTTTTACTATTTTGTGATCAGGAGGTGCCACAGTGTGGTTTTCACCTAGAGATCTTTCTTTATTTGCACTTTTGCGACTGGAGAATTTGGCATTCTCACCAAAATAAGTCGTGGGCTCTAGTTCCATTACAAAACCTGCTTTGTGATCGCCAAGAGGGATACCTTCCCGAAGTCCCATGAACTCAGCTAAAGCTTTGTCATTCTAAAATACATCTATAACGGGGGCCCCTTGTTGGTCCCAATCGATAAGTTCAGGGTAGACAAGTGTAACATTCTGGGTGCTGGTGGTGGAGGTTAAGGATACGGAGGATAGTGTAAAAATGGAGGATTCTGCAAATAGGTTGGTCATGTGGAGGGAAGAGTCATCGATGATATCCTTTGTAGACGTCGAATTAGCGGGAAAAGTGTTAGCTACCTCGTCGAGGATATACTCGATGTCTGAGGCGCGTGGTACCTTCTTACCAAATCCTAATCCCTTCTTGTCTAGCTTCTTTGTCACAACAATGGGTTCCATAGTTCCTTGATTCTGTTTCCCAAGGCTACCTTTGCCTTTATAGCCCATGTTTTTTACTATCCTTAAGCCATTGCCATATTGCTTGACTAGTATTGTGACTGGTTCTTTCTCCTTATAAAGCCAAGAAGAAATGTCCTCAATAGTTTCCTCTTCCAATAACTGTCCATGTTGGAATTGGGTTAGGAATGTTGGGGGAGGAATAGCTACTTTTTTGGTTACTTTGGCAATGGGTGGTTGGCCGTAAGATTTTGGAGATAGAGGCATCCGCCCTACACAACAAGATTCTGAGATATCATAAGTGCCAAAGCCTATATCTCAAATGCGAGCTGTGATTTTGGGGAGGGGTGTAGATTCACTTGTAGAGGCTTGCATTAGAGTTTCAGGATCAACATAAAGAGGGGATTCAAGGGCTTTGTCATTTTTAGGTACTTAGTTGCAATTTTTATAGTTTCCTTGCAAGACCTGGCAAAATTCAAAAGGATTAGGATCTCCTGGGATGGTGATCTCCATACCATTGTATGGGAACTTTAGGGACTGATGGTACGTGGAGGGAACAGCTTTCATTGCATGGATCCATGGGGGGCCTAGGATAATGTTGTAAGGTAGCTCTATATCAAGGACTTGACACCTGGTTTCAAGCGTGACAGGGCCCAGTTGTATAGGCAAGTGAATAACACCTTCTGAACGGCGTTCTGCATCATCATACCCCTTGATTGTAATACTATGATCAATGTTGACGTGATCCTCAGAGTATCCCAATTGCTTTAGTAACTTTAAAGAATAGATGTTGAGACCAACACCACCATCTATGAGTATATGTTTGATTTTGTGCTTATGGATGAGAACTTCAATATGCAGGGCATCGTTGTGACAAGGATCATGGGAGGGGAGGTCTTTCTTAGAGAAGACCACATTGTAGGGCAAAGCGATGTTACCTACGATAGCTTGGAAATCCGCGACTGCTATGTTGTTGGGAACGGAAGACTCTTGGAGGGCTTTTTCTAGCACCACTCTATGTGCAGGTGATGACCGTAGAAGGTCCAAAATAGAGATCTGTGCTAGTGTTCTCCCTAGATGTTCGACAAGATTATAATCAGACTGAATCGGAAGCCTAGGTGTAGGTGCACGGATGGTGACATGACCTTGACGAGTAGTAACAGCACAATCCGTAGATTTGCCTTTGATCGTGAGGGTAGACACTCGACTCTCTTCAAAACGACCTACAATGGAATCAAAGGATGTGGAAGCATGATTGATACCTTTACCTCTATCCTAAGGAGGAGGTGGACCATGATGAGGGAATGGTTCCTTGTACATATCTAGATCCTTATTCGTGTGTTGCACTAGTGATTCATCCTCAAAAGTGATTTGATTACCGTCGATGAGGTTTTGGATGAGGTGCTTAAGTTTCATGCACGATGCAGTTCTATGACCTTTGCTCCTATGGAACTCACAATACTCATTGTCTCTGTAGCGTGCAATTTTGTAGATAGGTTCTCCATAAGGAGGAGCATCAAGAAAGGTGATGAGCCCTTTCTGTAAGGCTTGCTATAAGACTGATTTGATGGGCACTCCCAAAGGAGTGAATTGACGTCGCGGAGGGTAATCTTGTTGGGGCTGCTCTTGTTGTCATTGCTGTTGGTTTGGATAAGGCTGCCTTTTTTGCTGCTATTGTTGAGGTGGAGCTTGACTTGGTTTGGAGAGCTGCAGTAGTGTTTGCAACGTTTGGACATGCTTAGTATCGACCACCCCATCATTGACCATGTTTTTGTTCTTGTTCCAATATTTGGGTTTATCATTCGATTATTGATGAGGAGCACTATCTTTCGTTTCCTTAAAGATTTTGACCACACCCTTAGCAATGATGGCCTTCTTAATATTGATTCCCTTGTATGTGATTTCATCGAAGGTTGTAGCACTAAGAATTTGCAAATGAAAACCTAACTCTTGGTTGAGGTTCTGTACAAATATGCTGACAAGCTGTTTCTTTGGAATCTTGAAAGGGAATTTGCTAGCCATTTGTCTCCATTGTTGAAGGAAAGAAATGAAAGTTTCACCATTTTTGTGTTTATTGTTGCATAGATCAGTCATGGAAATCTCATGCTCCGCGTTGTAAGAAAAATGGGTGGCAAACTTTTCTGCTAGCTCGTTGAAAGACTTGATACCCATGGGTAAGTGTGAGAACCATTCTATTGCTTGACCTCCAAGACTGCGAGGAAAGAGATGCATAAGATAGGTGTCATTGTGTGAGACCTCGAAGCAGGCAAGATAGAATTCCCTAAGATGGTCTTTTGGGTCACCTTTTCCCTTGTATTTATCGAACTTGGGAATAGTGAAATTTTGAGGAAAAGGGATCATTGGTAATGACTAATCAAAAGGATAAGGACACACTTCCTCTAAAGAGAAGGTCTTTTTGGTGTGGCCAAATGTAAGATCAGATAGCTGTTGTTGTACCTCCGCAATCTTTAGCTCCATAGTCGTGGGAGGGGTTGGTAACATCTCTTGTTGTCCAAAAAGTGGTTGGTATTGCCCATATGGAAGATTATAATGTGAGCCATGCACACTGGTGTTATAAGGATCGTAAGATTGATTGGGAACATACGGGTTGTACGATTGGTTTAGATTGGGTTGGAATTGGAGGTTTTGATTTGGCAGAGGTGGAGGTGGCGCTAGGTAAGAATGTTGGCTTTGTGATGGTTGAAGAAAAGAATTGGGTGGAGGAAAGCTAAAGTGCGTTTGATTAGGTTGTGATGGCAGCACATAGCTTTGGGAAACTTGATGTTGGGAATTTTGAGGGTGGCTAGGCAATGTGTGAAAGAAGTTGAGCGAGGATGAACGTTGTGGAGGAGGGACATAGGTAGACGTGATTTGCGACGGTTGGGGTTGATTGAGGATGCGAGTAGAAGAATGCTGTGGTTGGGGTTGCTTAAAGATGATAGTAGAAGAATGTTGTGGTTGGGGTTGCATGACTCTAATTGGTTGAGAGACATGAAGGTGTGATGATATAGGAGGTGGCATTTGTTGAGACCCTTGGTGCATGGCTACATAATTGTTCCCCAGATTGTAATTTGGTGGGAAACCTTTGCGTGATGGGTAACCAAGATTCCACTTGCGATTGGGGTGGACACTTTAGGAAGTGGTTGCACATTTGCTCGAGCTAAGGTGGCTTGCTTAGCTAACTCTGCTTGACGTTGGAGAGTTTCTTGTTGGTTTTTATAGATCTCCATAGGAGTCACAAGTGGTGATATGGGTCTCTCCTCTGTTGGATTTTGAAAAAGGGGGTTCCTATACTACGAGCCTTGTGTAGGCAAGGGCGTAGTCACTGTGGACATGGTTTGCACCGCTTGTATGGTATCTCAGGCATTGTTGTTCTCCTTGAGAGTGGATAAATCAAAATCTTGAGGTAACTTGGCACCTTGCTCTGCAAGCAAGCGAAAGAAGTGGTCTTGGTTCTCACTAAGGATTTTGTCAAAAGTTGCCACAACTCTAGGCTCTTGTATGATTTCATCTAGATCTTACCCATCTACTTGAGAGGATTGACCTATTTCAAAGTGTCGCTCTTCTTGAGATGGGGCAAAATCTATAGTATAACCTTGAGGGACAAAATCTGGAGGCAAGCCTGTGGTGTATTGGGAAATGCTTTCCAAAGGAACCCTACCTTCTTGAGGTGGGTTTTGCTCAATAGTATATCCTTGTGGCACAAAATCCAGAGGCAAGCCGGTGGTATATTGAGGTGTTCTTACCAAAGGGACCCTACCCTCTTGAGGATTGCTTGGTTCATCAATGTGCGGCATGTTTGGAGAGCTGATTGGTCTTGCCGCGGGGGTACTAGGAGTAACCTTGGGAGTAATGTTGAGATGACCTGATTGTGGTGTGTGAGGGGGTGAGAGGGGGTGACTTGCACTTCTTAGGGGCAACTTGCTTGGACTTCATAGTTTGCTACAGCCTAGTGGTTACCATGGAATACACTAGGACAAGAAAGGTAATGCTGGTTTTTTTTCTTGAGATGCTTTAAGAAAAAAGACAAACTTCTGATGCGCAAAGTACTGGAACAAAAGTGCTATACTGTTTGACCAGAGGTGCAGGACTGTGCAACCAAAAGCGTGCTACTGTGGACCAGAGGCGACGGATTGAGCTATCAATAGCGAGTTACTGCTATGCCAAAGGCGAGCTACAGTGACCAAAAGCGAGCTACTGTTATACCAAGGGCGCTGAAGTAGAGTTTTGCCAGAGGCGAGTTACTGCTGTACCAAAGGTGATCTACTGTACTACCAAAGGTGAGCTGCTGTAATACCAGAGGCGCTGAAGTAGTGTCTGATGTTTCAAAAAGGCAAAATTTTGGTAGATTGTTTCTATTTCTGATTGGATTGGTTTGGTAAGAGAAAACACAGCCAACAAGTGGTCAAACAACAAGGGACTGACACAACAGATAGTGTATGTTCAAGGCTCCAAACAAGCCCAATGTTTCCACAGGTATAAGACAATTGCAATCAATAACAAGCACTTTTTATCCCTAGAGACAAAGTTTCATTGCAATAGATCAGCTCACAGCTTAATACTCCGTCGATAAAAATATCATTCCATAAAGGTGTCGGATATTTAGTATCTTTGCGAGAGACAATAGGTAGGGATATCTCACCCTCCCCTTGGAAAGCTCAAGTAGGTCACAAGAGCTTTATGTCCAAGGGAATACTATCTCTTCTCAAGGGAGCCAATGGTGAGTATCTTAAGGGCTTAAATTGATTTCCCTTGCACTGATGATTACCGCAATGTTCGGAGGTAGGTCGGGTAGTCTCTATCTAAAATAGTTATTAGTGACTTTGAGGGACCAAAGCCTTATGAGCAATGCGACAAGCTACTAAAAGCTTTAACCAATCCTACTAAGAGTTTCAAACACTTCGCTCAATGTGAAAATCATTTCCACAAAGAGCTAGTACACCTCTTTTCAGTTTGGCACCACAAGGTAAGGCTGACGTCGGTTAGGACTTGGCTTTCGCCTTATCCCTCTTATATAGTGGTTCAAAGGAAAACTCCGCTTAGGGTCGTCCCTTTTGGATGAAGCGCAATCCAAAAGCAGGCCCTTCTAAAGGTAGTGCAGAAAAGTAAGAGCAAGCACGTCAAACAAAGGTTCAATTGTCTCATTATAAGAAAAATAAGGTGCAACTAAACTAGGCACACACACGTTTGTAGTTGTAAATTGTCCCTTATGAAATGAAGTGTTTGGCATTCATGTCCATTGTCCCTTAGAAAATTTGAGATATTTGTGCATACATGTCCATTGTCCCTTAAGAAAAGCAGTATGTTCCTAAGACTTAGATTGCAAGGAAAAGATTTGTTCAATTATCCTTTCAAGCATGCAATGTGTTTCTAAGACTTAGTGAGATAAATCAAGAGGTCTTCAATGCTCGTCCTGCATGAACATGTTAAAAACACCTATTTGCTCTGCATGAGTAATAAGAAGCTGCAACAAGTGAGTTAGTTCCACCAAGAATTCACAAGTTAGCAAAAAAATAAATCAACTTTGACCAAAAGTGCTGTACTATCTTACCGCCCGCGACTTACTGTTTTCCAAGAGCGCTATATCACAGACCAGAAGCGTTGTAGAATACTACTAGAAGCGATGCACTGTGCTACCAGAAGCGTGGTACTGTGCTACCAAAAGCGAGCTACTTTGACCAAAAGCGAGCTACTTTTCTACCAAAAGCAAGCTACTGTGCTACCAAACGCGCGACACTGTACTACCAAATGCACGGTGTAATAATAGGCCTGCAAAAAACACTATTTTGTCAAAAATGCTAGATCAAAGGATGATTGAATGATTGAGTGATGATCCAGGATGTTGATAAGTGATAAGACACTACACCAAGTGATATTAGTTCCAAATAAAACAACAAGATGTCAGAAAACAAGTTAAAACCCTAACAATAAGTGAGAAACCCTAGAAAACCAAAGTGAAATCCATAAAATTGGTAACAAAATGATGAGATACAAGAGATTAAATATAACCAATGGATTCCTTATGATTTTCTATGCAATTTTTAAAAAAAAAGCATCAAATTTCGTTAAGTTTTGAGAAAGTTATGGGGTTTTGAAGTTTGCAAGCATGTTATGTCAACCAAAAGCGCTCTACTGTCATACCAATAGTGCTTTACTTTTACCAAAAGCGCTTCACTATCATAAAGGATTACCAAGAGCGCTTTACTGTTATACCAATAGCGCTTTACTATTTTTCTCAGGTGCGCTTCACTGTATTACCAAAAGCGCGATTCTGTGCTACCAAAGGTGCTGCGGGATTGCCCGAAAGTGCTGTACTGCTCTACCAATGGCGCTTTTCTGTGTCAAGATGCGCTATTCCATACTGTACTTAAAAAAAAATCAATTTCTCAAAGAAAAAGAGGGATTAGTGGGTCCCACCGGGCGTGCCAGAATGTGTATGAGGAAAAATCGATTAAATCTAAACTAATAAAACCAAAAACCCAATAACACAAAGAAAATGAATTTAAATAAAAGCCATGACGAATAATCAATGAAATAAAGACTTTTACCGAAATCTGTATTTTTTCCTTTAGATTGAATGTGGATTGCTCAATGAAGTTGCGAAGCCATAGCTGCAACAAGCAAGTAGTGTGCTCAAGAGATCAATGTCAAAAGATCGTAAGGGTTGCACCAAGATCAATGTTAAAAGATCGTAAAGTGGCTCAAGAAGATCAATGTCAAAAGATCGTAAGAGTGCTCAATTGAATCGTTGTGTATGCTCAAAGCTCTGTTAAGTATGCCTGAGAATACGATCGAAGAGAGAGGGGTAATGAAGGAGATGAGGGGGGCTTATATAGGTTTCAACAAGGATCGATCAACGGTCCAGATAATTCAGAAGAATCAACAGAGGAGAACAGTTGAGGAACGTGCAATGAATGAGAAAAAGACATGTGTCTTGCTTTCTTTTGCATGAGAGGAGTTATCAAGAATAGAAGAATAAGTTAACTGAAGAGATTAATCAATTAAAAGAATAAAGCAATCAGTTAAGTGATTTAAAACAAGAAGAAGGGATTTGCATGAGAAAAGAATATATTTTGCTTTATTAAATATAGAAAGCTTGAGTTATTTTAGAGATAACTCAAATTAGAAGAAAAAGCAACTTAAATAAATAATTGATTTATTTAAATTTAGAGGAGATATTTTGGAAGAAATAATTAAATAATTAGAATTATTTAATTTAGAAGATTTGAAAGCAAATTAAATAAATAAATTTATTTAATTGTTGTGCATGATTTTGAAAGAATGATTTTGATTTAATTAAATAATGTAAATTATTTAATTGTAGATAAGATAGAATTTATTTAATTAATTAAATAATTAGGTTTATTTAATTAATGTGGATGTGAATTTTGGAAGGTGATAATGATCTGATTAAATAATTAAAATTATTTAATTATGGAAGAATAATAGAGGAATTTGATTTAATTAATTAAATAAAGGGAATTTATTTAATTAATGTCGCAATTTTGTAATTTAGAAGAAGTTGGTGAAATTAATTAAATAATTAGATTATTTAATTAATGTTGAGTGCAGGTGATTAGACAGAAATGACGAAATGCAAGTGGTGCAATGACATGGTCACTTTAGGGTGTCTACAGAAAGATCTTTATATCTTTATCTATATTGTTGAGTGCATGAATGTATTCTATATGCACAAATATAAAAACCTAGGTGGAGTTGTAGTGCTATGATTGAACCTCATTTTGTGGTTGTAGTGTATAATTCTCTGCAAAGTCTACAATAGACACAATCATATGAAGATGAAATGTGTCCTTGCATAACTTCAATTACAAGTCCAATCATTGAGCTCTATGTGTATGCCTTGCATACTCATACACTATCTTCTCAAAAAAAGGCATATTTACATATACTGGTATTTCTTCACTCACCAATTCACACCTTTTTGCTTCTTTACCATCTTTTAGAGTGTATGCCACGAACTTATATTTCCCAAAATGTACTAGTTCATTTCCAATTGCATTTGTATTATCCATGTGTACACAAGTTCTCAAATGTTGCAAACCACCACAACTATCACATGTTCCATCCAAACATGATTTCTTATAAAACAACTATCCATCTACTATTTCATAAAAAAAATCTTGAAATGAAATCTCTTGCTGATTTAGGTGGAGCTTCTATAATACACTCTTGCAAAATATCATTAGTATGCAAAGATGCACATATTTGTCAAAAAACATCATAATGCATAGAAAATTCCATTGTTGTGGGTGTGTGATTTATTTTGACATAAAAAGGTTTTGCCATTTCAAAATACCTTTGACTAATTTGAATTTGAAGATAACTCTCTACACATTTGGAGAAAAATTGTGTTTGATTCATTTCCAAAAAAGGCTTTGGATGTGGTTCACGGTTTTGACAACCAATTCTCCTTTCTACAACATCCCTTTGATTAGGAGATACTCTTGTGTTATTTCTCTAAAATTCCTCAATTAGGGATTTTAAGGCTTTAACTATGACTTTATCTTTCCATGGGAGTCTACCTGAAAATGCTATGACTTTATCTTTCCATGGGAGTCTACCTGAAAATGCTCATAGTTCATTGCCATTTGGGTCCTCGACTCTTTCACACCTCTCAATGGTTTTCATCAATGCTTTTCTACTTATCTTTAGTGCTTGACTTGTTTTTATTATCAAGTGAGATTTATTTGTTTGATTTCTCACTGTAGTTGATGTAATGACACATCATGTAACTTATCTTTGGTGCATGAGGTGGAACCAAATGTTTGATATGCATTGATTAGATTTTTTACAATAGATTTTTTGCTATTGCTATTTGATGTTCTTAGACCAATAATCTTTATGATTGGCCTAAACTTAATATTTTTCATCATTTCAACAAACAATTGACATCTTCCAGTTTCACTTATGTTTTCAAAAAATATTTTCCATATCTTATTCATATTTATTCTACAAGTACGTTCAAGAATCTTATCAGGCATTGGTTTTAGAATATTCTCATCAATTTCAATAAAAAACTTAGGTTTTTTACGCAAAATTCTTATGAGGTTTCCTCAATGGAAAACATGAATCATTAGATAAATTTTGCTCATTCAACACTTGATCAATTCGTGTAACATCTATATTCACATTTAAAAATGCATCATCATTTTCAATCGGTGATTGAGCATTTTCTACAATATCAAATTGAGATGGCAAAGATGACATACCTTCAACTCTCGCATGAAATTTCTTACTTGCATAAAGTTTTTGCATTTGTTCCCTTTGTTTCTCCAAATCCTTCTCTCTATTGGATGCTTCATGATCCAATTCAATTGGCAAAGATGGTTTCTCTTCATTTATGGAGTCCAATTTCTTATTTCATACAGTTGTCTCATTCTTTCTATTTTCTTTACATTCTTAGCTTCATGGTCCTCTGGTGTTTGAGTTTTTGGTCATTTCCTTAGCATGATGTTGAATTTTATACCTAAAATCTAAAACAAATGGTCAAAAAACACATTTACGATAATTGACAATTTATCAAATGCAAATACAAAACATGCAATTAGAATGTTTTTTGTTAATGTAAGACAAAAAAATAGTTAATTTTTTCAATCAAGTATTCCAATTCCTCAAAAAATGAAAACAATGATTTACAATATCAAATTTGATATAAAAACGCGCAATTGGAATCTTCTACATTGATACAAGAATAAAAAGTGAGATAATTTTGTCAACTAATGAATGTAGATCTTCAAAATCATCATGTTGATGTATAAAATTGCACAAGTTCTAACACCAACATGGGAAGTTTCAAGAATGTGGAACTTGCTACTTGAAACGACCTCTAGATTTTAAAGAAGCTGGCTCTTCTCTATTTCAATTGGATTTTGAGAAAAGGGAAAGAAATTAATAGGATTATAGATACAATTAAGCAAATCTAACTATGGCGATGTGCCTGAGCAAAAAGTATCTCTTCAATTCAAGCATAGTGAAACTATTCTCAGGATACAGTTATATTAAAGAGCAAATACTACATGATTAACATAAACTGATAGAATGAATATTATCAAAGGCTCACAACTAGACACTTTGCAATGACACAGATGATATCAACCAAGGCACAGAACAAAGTTCTTCTTATTAATCTTCTAGCAACATAAAAGGCACATATACATTAACCTTCTTATCAAGAACAACAAAATAAAGGCAAAATGACATAAACTGGTCACAGCAAATTCTTTGACTCCTCTTTTAGATTTCTAACTAAAAACTTATCAAAAGATCCTTGAATCTATATGAATGAATGTATATGTCGATCTATTACAAATACTACATATTTATAATCATAGATCTGACCCAAGATTGTCTGTAACAACCGAATCCTCAATGGCCCAATGGAACTGAAGATTACTAGAATTTCCTGGCGGTTACGATCCTTTAAATCTACAACGGTCATCCCTCTTGCACATTCATTGGCTGGGGCAAAATATTATGTGGTACACCTCCTTCATTTGAGACACAGATACATGGCGAGATTCACACGCTTATAATTGAAAAGAAATATGACAGATGGCAGCGTCTGCATCAAACCCAGAAACTCCTTTATCTTTTTAGAAATCAACAGGAAAATGACACTTGTCGCATTCTCCAGCCTTCAAAACATGCTATGTGTCTTCTCTCGTAGAGCCTTTAAAACCTGTGTCTTTATGCTCGGGCAACCTCCTTTTATGACATCTATTGCAACCTGATTTACTTATAAAATGAGACACAATAATGATTGGACCCACAACCTTGGTGCTCACTACCCTCAAAGGGAGAAAACTGGGATAGATGGCAGCCTCCACAAGCTTGAAACTGTGGCGCCCTCCGCACAAAATGTAGAAGCTTTTGAGACTATCTCCGCAAGTGACACATGGTGCCACCCGCAGCATTGCTGAAACAAAATGTACTGGTGCTACCCGCTACGCGGCACGCTCTGCATAAAACTTAATATTTGAAACATTGTTGTGGCTTTGACCATGGTTTTGACACTTGGTGAATTCCACACAAAACATTTGAAACCCACGTAGAAACATTTGAAACTCACACATAAACATTATAAGACCCCGGACTAAGCCGCAACTAAAACAAAATGTAGATTTTTTGACACTCTACAGTTCTTGGTGACCATTAGGACTTCTGAGCCTGCTCTGAAAGAACCCAAAACTGACAAAAAGATATGTATTGAAAATACAACTTTGAATCATAAATTTTGCAACGATGTCTAATAAATAGACCATTCTGAATCAAAGAGCCCTTGTCTACTCTACAAATCTTGAAAAGAAAAATCAAGATTAATTATATCTTTATGAGAAAATGTTTACAAAATTTGTACCACAGCCTTTAATTGAAATTCTAGCTAGGCCATAGGTATCAACATAGTTTCAACTTCCTTTACTATTGATGAATCACTTAAACCCTAGAAAATTGTCTGATCATTTTGCTTAGTCAAAAGAAGGGCCTTGATATCATCAATCATCAACACTGTGTTACTATCTGGGAACGGTGAAGGAAGCCCCAGTTGCACCAAATCCTCTATATGTTTCTTCATATTTTTCATTCCTTTCACTGTATCCAAGAGCTCCTAACAATTTGTGGCCGCAGAGTTACAACTCAAAACCTCATTGACCTTCTTAGCAGTAACCATTCTATCATTGATACCTGCTGCTGATAATGTCTCATTTGTTGTGTCATAGAACTTCTTCAATAAAAGTTGAGAGTCAAAAACCCTCAATGAAACAGTGGACAAGGTGGCTTACACCGAATTTTCTACTTTCTCACATAGCTGTTGAGCATTTAACAAAAAAGTTAAAGATGGCTTTAGCTGGATAATCTCTTCAGAGATTCTCTTCCATACTGAAACATATAGCTCTTTTACCAAATTTAGAACTCTAGCATTTTGTGGCCTATTAGCCAGCTCAATTGTCAGCTGCTTTGTTCTTTGTTGCTCAGCCATGAGTTGTGCATGAACTGCACTATTGGCATTTTGCTCATTCAATAACTTTTGTTGCAAGTGTGTGGCCTCTTGCAACTTATCCTGATATTTCTTCTTTGAAGTGGCTTTCTCCTGTCTCAAAATAGTTACTACAACTTTTTCTTGTGCCAGCTCAGACTTAAGAGAAGCAATCTGGGCCTATACAGCCTCATGTATCTACAAAGAAACATTATTCTACAATTGTTTGTTCAGATTATCAATCTCATTTTTCTTAGATTGAATCTCCCCAGCAAGATTGTTGCTATTCAATTTCTCTTTAGCCAAATCATTTTCTGCCTTTTGCAACTTCTTGGATACTTTCAAATAGTCTATTGCTACAATAGTTGCAGTTTCATTTAGTAGGTCAACCCTGTCCTGTGGCCTGAAGAGAGACATATCCATGGCCACAGCATTCATAGCATAATCCTGGGGTTGCATTTGTTCATTTGGTTTCACTACATTTGGAGACAAATGTGTAACTGTCAATGATTGTTGAATAGGATCATAAAGTGACCTCATGTGTGCCACAACATGGCTTTTGTTTTCTTTTTTTCTCTTTTTGTCTATTCTGGCCTCTCTACCCCTTTTTGTTGTGTCTGCTTGAGCTTGGAATGTAGGAGGGGATGCAATGTAACCTCTAGCAAAGGGGTGGCCTTGAGGCAGGCCATAGGGAATAGTCGATAATTGCTAGCTAAGAGAAACTTGAGGAGGGGTACGTTTAGGCATAGATGGAGAAAATAATGGCAATGTAATGGCCTGTGAGAACATAGCTTGTGTACTGGCAGTTGTGGCAAGGGTTGATGTAAGCACAACAGAAGTGGCAGGGGTTATGAATGTCTAGCTACTTGGGATTGCCACTCCTATAGCAGAAGAAAGAGATATAGGAGAGAAGGGAGAAGAAGCACTTACTTGAGCGATAGAAGAGGTGACTGGCAGTTGTTGTTGCTAAGGCCCTGTTTCTTCTTCCTCTTCCTCTTGCAGGTACAATCTCTTATGTTTCTTAGGCCTCTCTCATGTTTCCTCTATTTCTTCCTCTTTGATATTTACCACCACTGGTGGTTGCAAAGGAACAATTCTGGAACCCCCAAATGCTGAAGTTGTTTGAGTCCCTAGAATTGGTGATGACACAACACCTTTTTGTTTCTCTAAGGTGCTGAGGGATTGGGGCCATGAAGATGCAGTAGCAGCAGATGATGCATGTCCTGTTTCTTGCATTATTTGAGCCGACTCTGTTTCTTCTTCTGTCTCCTCACCCTTCCTCTGAATTCTGCTTGTGTCTGGACTTGAGACTGGGGAGGGATGCCACTCATCCCAGATTGATTCCCATCTTTCATCACTTTCAACATTCCCAAATGAATGTGTAAGCTCTGAAATCTCTTGCCTATATTTCTAATAGGCTTCAATCTTTTCTACTCTCCAATCTTGGGCTTTTAATGCTTTCCTCAGACCATCAGTCATTTTCAACTTAGGGTCATATTCCTTCTCTTTGACATAGAAGGTTTCCCATGGCTTAGGCCCCTCATAGGGCAAATCAGTTAATTCCACATATAGATCTGGGTTATCTTCTTTCAGATTCCTCCTGTCCTCCCAGAATGGATGACCTTCATGTACCATCTTGGCAAGAACCTTATTATTTATAATCCAGGAGGCTCAAAAACTATCTAGGTCATATTTCCATTTATCCTCTATGATGAGGAACCCAAGGGCCACTAACTTCCTTAACAAGAGGTTCTCTGCACCTCTAACTTCAAGTGCCATGTTTTTTCTGGCCCATGGGACATCATACATCTTCTTCTTTCTTTTCTTGTGGCCAAAGTCATTATCAACCACAAATACTTGTCAGGTCACCTCTAAGAATACGACCCTAGGGGTCAATACTTTAGGCAATAGCACGGGTTCCCCACTGAAACCTTGGACTCTGATTATTGTATTATGTGCCCCAAAGAAGTAGTCATAGGGAATTGGGCAATTGGCTATAAAACCCCTTATGCTCTATGTCATCCTATGTTCTACAGGCTCAGGGCTTAGCTGGCAGAAAGCGGGGGTGACAAAATGTTCCCAAAACTCATAAGGGTCAAAGATTTCCGATAACACATGTGTCCATGTAGACACAAGGATGGTTTTATTATGACCAAAATCTGGATCATACATATTTAAATGCATATGCTATGCAAAAAGACCAAAGTTCTGATACAGAATAAGATGGAACAGGAAAGCAGAATACCTGAATACTCACTTTGTCTTGAAATTTGTGAGCTGATCAATCATGGTGGCAACAATTTGTTCTAAAAAATCTAGCCAGTACTCTTGTGATTTATCCACAGTTTTCATTCTGAAAATGATTAAATTGTGCCCACCCAGTGGGTAGTGTGGGCATCTGAGTATTATCCTCTCCCAACTGCATCTCTGAATTCAGGAATTTCAATTTGTTATGTATATTTGCCCATGTGTTTTGCATTTTAGCAACAATTGGAAATGTGGTTGTTCTATCATACTGCAGGGCTATCATGTCCCTTATGGCCTTGGGTATAATATGCACTACGAAAGGGCCCTGTTGGATAGTATTTGATGGTGCATGAAACAGTTCTGCACATAACTCGATTAGCTCGGGACAAGGGTGGACATTTGGGACCAGGAACTGTGCCAATTGAGAGGTCCATATCCTCATACCAAAAGTCTCGAACTACCTGTTGTTCACCCGGAGAATGCATCTTTGATGTGCCCCCTCTCGGAGACTCTTGGTGTTCTTTTGTAGGGGTGTATCATATATGCCATCTGCATAGTCCTTCACCTATTCCGGGTCAACAGATAACCCTACTTCAGGAACCCTTATTCTTGGATAGTTTTTCCTTGGTTACACAGGTGCCGAAGCATATGATTTGCTACTCAACAGTTTGTCTGTTGACTCAAAAATTCCAAGTCCCTCTTGTGGTGACTGTGTTTCAAACATATCTGTATCTTTGTGAGAAGAATGGGGGAAACTTTGACACAGGAAAGAACAAAACTATTTTATCAGAGTGATACTTAGCTGAAAGGCACTTGCTAGGGACAGAGTTCAGATGCAACAGTGATTGAGAGCAAAAGGATAGAAGCAAATGATGGTTACACTTAGGACTTAAAACCTAGCTCATTGGGATTTATGGAGATAATAAATGACACATCCCATCTTATTAATGACATTAATGCCGAGAAACAGCTAGTGTATCTTTTTGAAATCCGCATGGAACGGAGTGTCAGATATGTTACAAGAGTGGCTATCTTTCTAAAAAAGTGTGTACTTCCAGGGAATTTTAGGGATTATCAAACAACCTTAATAAATGCTAGGCTAAAAGAGAAGGGGCTTTGCACTGCTGACACGTGTTCACCGAACACTTATTTGAAAGGGAAAGCAGGAAAAGAAAGCGAGAAAATAGAAAAATGAGAAACGGAAACAAAACTAACTAACTATGATACATGATGAGCCCCTCATTAATTGTAATGTTTCAGAAAGATCCCATTTACCGGAATCTCTTCAGGTTCGCCATTCATGGTCTCCAGCTCAAATGAATTTTTTTGCTTGCAAGAATGAATTTTATAAGGACCCGTCCACAATGATTCAAATTTGCTATTTCAACCTGGCTTGACAGCTCTTTCATCCCATTTCAATACCAGAGAGCCAACCTCAAAAATGGGATTTGAAGTCTTTTTATCAAAATAGTTCACCTTGCATTCTCTTGAAAATCCTTTGGAAAATGCCCATACAAAGCTTAAATCTTCCAAGTACTCATGCATGCCTTGTCAAAAAGTCCCAAAATCTTGCTTGAAGAATCCTTGCAAAAAAACCCAGAAAAACCCAGAAATCTTTTGTTTTCAAGTGCTTTCTATCGCTGGGATTTTCTCATTTTTTATAGCTTGTAATTGTATGTATTTTGAATGTACAAGTCAGATATACATTCGCCTTTGTATATGCAAAGGCTATATACAAGTTTTTTGCTTGTATATCGGCAATGTACAAAATATACAAGGAAAAGATGCATTTCGGGCTTAGAAGGTGCATAGACATTGAGGGAGTCTATCGTAGATTCTAGGAATATTCCCTCAATGTATATCAGGTTTCAAATGCATGTTGTGTTGTATGTTTGAACATGCAACAGTTACATACAAGGTAGATTCCCAAAATATTCTTTAATGTATATGAACAGTGGAATGTATATCGGGTTTGTATGTTCGCACATACAACCCAGTATACAATAGAAATATATAAGGCCAACTTTGATACATGTGCTACAGCGGGATGTACATCGGCGCATATACAAAAGTGGCTTGTATTTTTTGCTTGTATGTTTGCACATACAAGCAAAACATACAAAGAAATATACAAGGCCGAATGTAGAAGAGGTAGGGCCCGCACACATACAAGGCTGACTGTATGTTAGTTGATACAAGTGAGCATGAACAGTGGCTTGTATATTTGCGCTTTGTATGTTTTCACATACAAAGATGATATACAAAGGATCAAACATACAAGTATGCAAAGTCGAAGATGCAAAGGGAAAGGAACAATGTAATGTATATTAACAGGTTGCTACTGTGGCTTGTAAATGTGATTGTATATTTGCACATACAATCAGAATATACAAGGGTTTACATACAAGCCAGACCCGATTGCAATTTTAACTTGTTTTATAAAGTTTTGGGGTCCGCCTTGTATGTGGGCGATTATATATTGTGATATACAAGTCTGACATACAAAGGGTGTATACAAGGTGGACTTGAATCGAAGATTGAATTTAGCACATTCAGGTGTTAGGTCCACCTTGTATGTATAGGTGTTTTGTATATTTGGACATGCAGAGAAATATACAAAGAAAGGTGATACAAGCCGGACTTGCCAGGGCAGTCAAATGCAGCTAATGGCCATTTTGGAGTCCATGGCTTGTATGTTCAAACATACAAAGGAAAAGCACAGGGGTGACATACAGATGGTGGGGTCTGCCAAGGCACAAGTGTTTTGCATGTATCTTTTGCATGTATATTTGCTTGTATGTTTCGATATACAAGGGCAAGATACAGATGCAACATACAAGTGGTGGGGCCCGATATACAAAGTCAACGATGCAAAGGGAGTTGCAAAGAAGATTTTGAATGCCGATTCAGGTGGCAAATGCAAGCAATATATACATAGATGCAAAGCAATATATACAAGCGGTTGACCAAAATTTTGACTGCCTGTATCTCCTCCATTTTAGCGAATTTCGACATGCTGCAAGAGGCAAAGATGCACATTTTGGTCCCCTCTTTCATTTGGCAGGGTTTTCAGCAGGATTTTCTCACCTTTCAATTTCAGATCTGGATTTGCATTTTTTGGGCCAGCGTGATGTTTCAGCAACGACATTTGATATTCAAACGCAGATATTTGTGGCGATTCATTGCTACAAATTGATGATGTGGCAGCTTGCATTGAAGACCCAGAAATATCTTCTATCTGCCCTGTTCCAGATCTTTTATTCAATAACTTCTGCAGGTAGACGTCCCTTCAGGTAGATATTTTCTGACAGCCCATGGGCAAATCGATTGTAACCGACTGAGGTCAAAATGTAAAAAGATATATATACATGTACAACAGATGTATTAGTTGTTCGTTGTTCTTCTGGGCTATTCTTTGTAATGGCTACTTGGCCTCTATAATCAATATAAACTGGTATTTTTACCTCTCTGTTATTATTTTTAGCACTGTGTCTTTTCTCTTGGACCTCTCTAAAGTTAATATGAGTCTGTGTAAGTCTTTCTAGCTGTGAGATTATTACTGTGTCTATTCGGTTGCAGCCAAACACACATTTAAATCTGGTGTATCACTTAGTTCATTTCAGCATTCCTTCTAACCCTTTTCCCAGCAAGCATTAGCACTAGGTTTAGATGAATTTCTCTAAGCATTATGCTCAGAAAGAGGAAGCTGGCCTTCTCTGGAGGTCTAATCTCATTTCGTAAGGTCCCACACTTCGAGATCATTCCCATGTTACTCCAGATTGCTGAAGTTTCACAACCACAGCAAAGGGTGCAAATCTAGGTGATAACACCAGTCTTTAACCATTTTCTGATGTTTCATTAGTGACTCATGTGCCTTTTCTCTTTTTTCTTGGACTTCCAATAGCTCAGCAAATCTGACTTGCATGGGGCCATTCTCTTTAATTTCTATCTATTTTAACAATTGCAAAGCAGGGATCTCTAAGCTTAGTGGCATTACTGTAGGTTTACCATAAACCAACTCATAGGGAGACATTTTAGTCACTTGCTTTGGTGTGATCCTGCCAATCCACAGTGTTGTATTAAGTAACTTATGCTACTCTCTGTGATAATTGGTCCCTATCCTTTTTATGAGTCTAATAAGGTTTTTGTTAGTGGACTCTGCCAGACCATTACCTCGTGGATAATAATTTGAAGAAGTCTTCAAATAAATCCAATTCCTTAATGCAAACTCAGATAATTTGGTTCCCAAAAATGCTTTAGCATTATCTGATATGATGGTATGAGGAGGACCAAACCGAGAAGTTGTGCCTTCTAAAAATTCTAGTATGACCTTTTCTATTGCCTCTTTGAGTGGTACTGCTTCACTCCACCTGGTAAAGTAATCTGTTGCTGTGAGAATCTATTTGTGTCCCATATTTGACACTGGATTGATCATACCAATAAAATCTAGAACCCATTGAGCAAAGGGTTCATCCACAACTATGGGACTTAGAGGCATTGCTGCATTTTTCCTTTTGCCTGTATAAAACTGGCAAGCCTGACATTCCTTAAACAGCTGATGGCAATATGTAAACATAGTGGGCCAAAAATATCCTACTTGTGTTACTTTGATTATAGTGGTCCTTGCTAAAAAATGTCCACCTGAGGCTCCATGGTGTAATTCATGTAGTATTCTTTGAGCTTCATCCTTCTCTATACATCTTAAGAGTATACCATCAACATTCCTTCTGAATAAAATATGATCAATTAGTACAAAATGGGTCCTTTGCTGCCTATAGTACCTTTTCTTCTCATGGAAGAGCTCATTTGGGAAAATCACATACGTCATAAACTGTATCCTATTTTTGACCCAAGAGTCTTGGTCAACCTCTTGGAGTTTCAATACATTTTCACTTGTTGTTTCTTCAGTCACTATTCTTTCCATGTCTTAGGTCATATATTGGCACAATCCTTTACCTTTGACTAACTTGGTGGTTCTCACTTCTACATCATATTCTAGAATCTTTGTGATCCAATTGGCTCTTTTCTTAGTGATCTTGCCTTCCATAATACATTCTCTTACACTGGAGTGAGCCACCAATATCAGAATCTTATTTCCTGTTACCAAATGTCTAAATTTTTAAAGGGCTTTTACCATGGCGTATGCTTACTTCTCCACAAAATTATATCTAGACTCATATTCCCTGAGAGTTCTGGAGAAAAAATCTATTGGATGCTCTCCTTCCTGTTGATCATCTTTCTGAGTTAGAATAGCAGCAACACTGAATTCTCCCCCATACACATACATTATAAAAGATTTAGAAAAATTTGGGTTTCTAAGTATTGGGGCTATTGAAATGGCTCTCTTGACTTCTTCAAAAGCCTGTCTTCCTTCTATGGTCCATTTGAAAACTAGATCTTTTTTAAGAAACAATGTCATTGGTCTAATTAGACCTGCAAAATTAAATATGAATCAGCTAACAAAGTTGATTTTTCCTAGAAAGGATTGAACTACTTTCTTGTTGACTGGTAGAGATAGGTTCATTATGGCTATGACCCTTTCTGGATCAATAGAGACCCCTTCCTTTGACACTATATGCCCTAGAAGTTTACCCTAAGGTATAGCAAAGATACATTTCTTGGGATTCAGAGATATTCCAAACTCTTGACATTTCTTAAAAATAGCCTCTAAATGGTCAAAGTGATCTTTGGCATTTTTAGAAAAAATAGTGAGGTCATCTAGATAGATCAGAATAATCTTATTTATAAGTTCCCCAAATGCTACATCCATTGCACACTGAAAAGTAGCCCCAACATTTGAAAGGCCAAAAGGCATTTTAGCATATGCAAATGTTCCCCACTTTGTAGTGAATGCAGTCTTATGTTGATCTTCATCTGCTAACCAAATCTGATTGTATCCTGAGAAACCATCCAACAAGGAAAACCTTTCTGACCCAGCCATAGTCTGTAAAATCTATTCCATAGAAGGCAGGGGATAATGATCTTTCAAAGATGCTCTATTCAGATCCCTGAAATCTACACAAAGTCTTATGTCACCATTCTTCTTTCTTACAGGCACTAGGTTTGATACCCAGGTTGAATGCTTAATTGGAAAAATAATCTTTGATTCCAGAGCTTTTGCAGCTCATCCACCATTAAAGGTTCAATTCTAGGATTCACTAGCCTTTGCTTCTATCGGACTGGTTTAGATCCTTCAGTAATGGTGTGTTGGATGATATCTCTATTATATCCATGGAGGTCCTCATAGGTCCAAGCAATCACCCTATCATATTTATCACATAAAGCAATCATCCTTTCCTTTTCTTCTTGGGTTGTAGAATTACCAATTTTCAGCTTTCTTCCTTCACTGATGTGAATCTTAGAATAATCTTCCTTATTTGCCTGAAACCTCCTCTTCTCTAGGCTTGCATCTTCTAGATCAAACAAGTATTCTAGAGTAATCAGCCCTTTAGGGAGTTTATTTAATTTTAGCTGGATAATTTGATCACCATATGCTTCCTCAATTTTGGGATGTAATTGATCAGCAAATTCACCTGATTGTTGTAAGAATGCAAGTACTTGAAGGTCATTGTCAAAAACTTGCCAATTTTGGTCATTGTTTGGAATTGTTGGTCTTACTATAACCTTAACTAACTCATTGTTAACTAATAGATCACTTGCTGGGTCAAATTGTGAACCAATTTGTGCCATTCTATCTGCTTCAGAATTTTGGGCTCTGGGAACTACGTCAATATTGAAAGCCTCAAAACCATCTATTAGGTTCCAAATCCTGTGCTGATAGGATCTCATTCTTACATTTTTGGCTATTTCTTTCTCTCTGATTTGTTTTACCACTAGTTCTGAGTCTCCTCTTACTATCAGATTCTTTATTTCCTTTTTCTTTGCCAACATGAGTCCATGCACCAAATATTCATATTCAGCATCATTATTGGTACAGGCAAACTGAAAGCGAATGGCTCTTAGAATTTTCTTACCATTTGGGGCAATAAGGCAAATTCTTGCTCTAGCACCATTTTTACTCCTAGCCCCATCAAAATTCAACATCCTGATTTCTGAGTCTCTTTCAGATTCTCCACTTTCTGATATTTCTTTCCTTATAATATTAGGGATTTCTTGGTCTTCTTCAAAAATGACATAAGTGCCTAGACCAATAGAGTCATAGTTTCTATAGGGATCACTCTGCATCATAGTCAATAGTTGATTGTTCTCTTTTTCCTATTGGTCATGTTCAGTCTAGTCACCTAATTCTTCAACAAAGATTCTCTCCTCTTTATTCAGCATGGCATGGGATGCTTCTAATTTTGGGGTTGGTTCATTTGTGATATGATCTTTGGATAATGGCTTAGACAATATTTTCATCTTTGTCCCATATTTGGTTCTCAGGATGAGGTGTGACCAATCTAGTGACATGTAACCTCCTATTTTGGCTGTGAAATCTCTGGACAAGCATAAACCAAATACAAGGGGAATATCTATGACTGCCACATCCTGATTGACAATTATATTGGGGCAAGTATATAGTTGTAATGGAAGTTGTTTGATTTTTCCTATTGTTTTGATAGATTTCCCATCCAACTGCATGACCCCTCTTGTAAGTGGTTCATACTTAATCTTTAAATCATCTGCTATATGTTTTGGCATTACTATAGTACTGGCCCCAGAATCTATCGTTGCATTATGCAACGGTTTTTTCCCAACTATTAGAGTAAGATAAAAGGGATCTGGTTTAGATTTACCTACATCAAGTACATTGTTCAATAGAGCTGGTGTTTGTAGAGGTATAGTATCTTTATGTTGGAGTTTCCCTTTATCAATAGCTCCTCCTTTAGCACCAGTGTGTTTAGAGGCTTCTTGACCTTGCAGAGCTTCCAATAACAGTGTCTTCTACTAGGGAATAGCTAACATATCCCAGATTAATACGTGTGCTGGAGTTCTTTTCAACTGGTCCACCACATTTATAGGTCCTAACGCTTGGGTCTTTGAATAATAAGGGTACCTTGTCTTTTCTAGAACCTATCCCGAGGCTACTTGATTCTGCACAGGGTGAGGCATGTCTTGCCTAGAGACTGGATTGTGATGATTTTGAAATGGAGGAGTTCCGATGATTTTATTATTAGTGACTTCAGGCTGCTCCATCATTCTCCTCTTTGATCTGGTATAATAGTATGACTACACCAATAGTTTCTTTGAAGTGGATGCCTCATTCAAGAACACTAAATCTTCCTCTTCAGTCCATGAAAATAAGGCATGTTTGGGGGCTATTTCCTCTTCTTGTTGTATGGACATCCCTTGCATCTGGGCCACCATTACTGCATTTTGAATACCAGGGGACTGATATGGTGGAGTGTTAGAAGTTGCAAATTATCCTTCTAACCCTCTCTGTTCTGCTATCTTTTGTTGCAAATTACCTCTGGGATAGTCTCTGGGCATACGGGTATTGTTGCAGGGAAAGCACCAAGCATTTGTGTCATTTGCTAAGTTATTTTGCCCTAGAACTATTTCCCTATTGGGATTATGAGGGACAATTTGTAGAGGTGTAGGGACTGAAACCAACTGGTTTGAAGGCTAAGGATTAGTTTGCCTTTGAGGGCCTTGATATTGATTTGGCTGAAAGGGAGGTCTATTTCCCTAGAAACCTTGATAAGGGGGCTTTGAATAGGGATTTTGTTGTCTCTTTAGGTTGATTATCTCATTTGAGAAGGTCCTTAGAATGTTCTTGACATCATCCATTTTAGATGGTTGAGCAAAGGTGGTCACCCTAGTAGGTTGTTGAGGTACTAGAAATGAATACATGGACATAGGTGGAGCTGTAAGGTTAGGAGCTTCTTGTGGCAAAGGTAGGGTAATTTCTGGGAACATGGGCATGGGAGGCCTTGGGGGCAATTTTCCAGCATCTATCAAGTTATTTTCAGCCTTGACTACCAACTCATATGCTTCTAGTAGTGTCTGACCTCCAAGAGACTAAATCATTACTGATATATTAGAGTTAAAAGCTTTGAGGTAAAACACGATAGCCATACCTGATAATGGTCTTGCTATAGTAGGAATTCTATCCCAGGTCTTTTGAAATCTTGAGTTGAAATCGGTCATGGCTTCTTGTGGTGCCCTTTTGATAGTGATCAATTGTTGTAGTAGGGAAGATTTATCACCTTTCTCTTCAAATCTTGCAAAGAAAGCATCACCAAGATGATCCCATGTAGATATTGTATTTGGAGTGAGAGATATATACCAGTTCAGAGCCTTTCCTTTGAAAGAAGCTGCTGGCAATCTTATTGCCACATTTTGTTCAATAATAACATGTACTGTACACACATCAGATACATCTTGCAGATGTTCCCCAGGTGTCTTGATATCCTCTCCACTGAACTTAGGTAGAGCCTTCAAAGCATTGGCTGGAATAGGATCCCAAGTTGCTGGTGGTACTGGGAGGATGAGAGGACTACCAGTATTCCAATTTACATAGTTCCTTGGAGGTATAGGTGCTCCCATATTTATTCTTTACGATACCACAACCTGATTCACTCTTCTCCTTGGAGTAGCTACTAATGGTGGTAAAAGAATTCCTGAATTAGTAGTAGACTAAGCTCTTGTTATAGGTCTGTAGCTTTGGCTTCTTGTTACTCTCTGGCTCATACAATCTTGATAGAAACTTCAATAAATGTCCCACCAGGCATGCCAAAAATTGTTGATGTATAAAATCGTGTAGGTTCTAACACCAACATGGGAAGTTTCAAGAATGTGGAATTTGCTACTTGAAACGACCTCCAGATTTTAAAGAAGCTGGCTCTTCTTTATTTCAATTGGGTTTTGAGCAAGGGGAAAGAAATTAACAGGATTACAGATACAATTAAGCAAATCTAACTATGGTGATGCCCCTAAGTAAAAAGTATCCCTTCAATGCAAGCACAGTGAAACTATTCTCAAGATACAGTTATATTAAAGAGCAGATACTGCATGATTAACATAAACAGATAGAATGAATATTATCAAAGGCTCACAACCAGACACTTTGCAATGACACAAATGATATCAACCAAGGTACAAAATAGAGTTCTTATTAATCTTCCAACAACATAAAAGGCACAGATTCATTAACCTTCTTATCAAGAACAACAAAATAAAGGCAAAATGACATAAACTGGTCACAGCAAAGTCTCTGACTCCTCTTTTAGATTTCTAACTAAAAACTTATCAAAAGTTCCTTGTATCTATATGAATGAATGTATATGTCGATCTATTACAAATACTGCATATTTATAATCATGGATCTAACCCAAGATTGTCTATAACAACTGAATCCTCAATGGCCCAATGAAACTAAAGATTACTGGAAGTTCCTAGCGGTTACGATCCTCTAAATCTGCAATGGTCGTCCCTCCTGCACGCTCATTGGCTGGGGCAAAATATTATGTGGCACACCTCCTTCATTTGAGACACAAATACATGGCAAGATCCGCGTGCTTATAACTAAAAAGAAATATGATAGATGGCAACATCCGCATCAAACCCAGCAACTCCTTTGTCTTTTCAGAAATCAACAGGAAAATGACACTTGTCACTTTTTGCATCCTTCAAAACATGATACGTGTCTTCTCCCGTAGAGCCTTTAAAACCTATGTCTTTATGCTCGAGTGACCTCCTTTTATGACATCTATTGCAACCCACTTTACTTATAAAATGAGACACAATAATGATGGGACCCACAACCTTGGCGCTCACTACCCTTAAAGGGTGAAACCTGGGACAAATGGCAACCTTCGCAAGCTTGAAACTTGAAACATTATTGTGGCTCACCACCTTTTATACTGGCATCAACATGATATGGAAAGAAACACACGACATCATCTGCAGCAAACTTAAAAGACACACGGTGCCCTCCACACAAAATGTAGAAGCTTTTGAGACTGCCTCCACAAGTGACACATGGCACCACTCGCAACATTGCTGAAACAAAATGTAGCTGGTGCTACCCACTACGTGGCGCACTCTGCATAAAACTTAATATTTGAAACATTGTTGTGGCTTTGACCGTTGTTTTGACACTTGGCAAATTCCGCACAAAACATTTGAAACTCACACATAGACATTATAAGACCCGCGGACTAAGCTGCAACTGAAACAAAATGTAGAGTTTTTGACGCTCTACACATCAAAAGTGTGATTGCATGTTGGAAAAAGTACATAGCAGGGGAATAAACATAGAATTTAGGTCCAAAATCATGTGATGTGCATTTTTGCAAGTTGTTGCTCAGCATTTTAAATGATTTGAAATGCAAGCGCATTTTTACTGCTTTGGAAAATTCCAACCCTAAGGTTTGGATTTGCCTTGGGCATCTAACCCAAAATATTGGACCTACCTTTTGGATGCCAAAAACATGGTCTCAACAAAACATAGAAAATCAACTAAATCTCGAGTGTGTTCTCCATTAGGTTTACACATTTTTCAATGTTAATATGAAAAAATGCTAGGATGACTTCAAGTTTTTTATTATCTTTCTAACCATGTAATTTTTTCTAAAATTTAATAACATTAAGGTTTCCATCATGAATTTCTTTTGCTAATTTGTTCTTTTTTGTAGATGTTTAGGGTTAAAAAGGGGGGAGATGTTTTGGTTTATGTTTCAAAGGAAAATCCTCCCTTCTCACCAAACATTCAAGGGCATATCAACTGAGTTGAATCTTCACTAGTAGGAGCATTCACCTATCAGGTAGGGCTGCCACTTGGCACAATGCAGAAGATTAGATTTATCAAACTATTGAATGCAAAGAATACTAAGAGGGGGGGTGAATCAATATTCTTAAAACCTTTTCATTCACACATTCATTAATCCACTTACCAAATTCAATAACACGAAAGCAAAGTAAACATGAGAAGAGCAGCCAAAAATTCATAACACATAGACACCAAGATTTTATGTGGAAAACCCAAAAAGGGAAAAACCACAGTGAGTGTTAGCTCACAATATATTATGATAGAAATACTGAATTACATGAAGACTCATTGCCTTAGGGCTCACTATCCAAGAAGTGCTCACTGCAAAAAGGCTCACTACCAGAAAGATAGAAGAGAAGATAGAAGAAGGATTGGCTCCCTACCAAAGAAGACTGCTATAGGTGCATCTACAAAATGCTAAAATGTAGTACCAATATGCTTAGTATATAGGTTCAAAGGACTTCATGCTGTCTACCCTACTTTACTATTCTGCTTTACATATACTCCTATTTTCTGCCCTTATTATCCTTTTCTATTTTGCAAACTACCTTTGATTATGCATATATCAAATTCACACATTCTCCACACACATCCATTCATCCAACATCGAAATCCATCAAATATATAAATATCCGTAATAAGATTCATCTCACAATCAGGTCGGCAACCCAGACATGAAATGTGTATACAAGTGTTGTACCTTGTCAGCTTGATCTTGTGCTCAAGCACGAATGCGGATCCAAAAATACATACAATAGTCTTCATATACGTTAGCACCAAACATTCAACCACTTAGATTGATTGTTCAAACAATATATCTTCTCCACAAATAGATCTAACATGTTTGTCGGCTTGTCCCTTAAGAACACACTTGACTAATTGAACTGTTACATCATAACTTTCACTGCAGACCATAGAAGACTCTAAGATTCATAAATAACATTCATCATTGTCCTCTTGACATACCTTCAAATCCACAGGACATAATAGTCTTTTATAGCAAAATGCGGATCTTGGAACTATTGCTCTGTCACAATGAAATACTATCAAACTGGAAGCCGATACTGGAGAACTTGTAGAATATGATCTATTGAACTTCAGAAGCTATAACTTTGGATTTAGGTAGTCATGGTATGTATGTTTTCTGCCTTAGAATTGTAAGACAAAATATGCCACAACAGAGGAATGCGGACCCTTTTTCTCTGGTACTGTGCACTATTCTTGGTTTAACTCTATTCACCTGGACTTAGCTATTTCACCATATGACTTTTGGAGGAAGTTAGGGCTTGAACACTGGAACAAGTGATCACTAGGTGGCTATGAACAACATACCTGAACTACATACAAATGTCTTTAACTATGGAGGCATACCATCTCAAACACTGACACTTACTTGGTATATTGCACACTACTCATACTTAGTCTTTTATTCTTCCGGAGTAAGGTCTCTTTGCTATGCCGGTAGTTACCATTTGCCTTGTTGCCATCAATGACAACATTCAACATTCATCAGAGTAGTGTCTCTTGCCAACACAAAAAATATCTCAATTTAATGCTCAATTTCACTTAAAACCCTAAGTATGCAAAATACTAAGCAAATTATCGAATTACAACAAATCCTTTCAGACCAAGGTGAAGGACAGAGATATCTAACTCACTATTTTCTGAAGTTCAGAAAGCAAAATAGTCGAGGACACAAGGACTAACACCCTAGTCCAAGGTAGAGTTTTTGTCATAGAATCTAGATCTTCTTCTGACACTGATCTGCACTATATCTTCTATTTCTACCTCGAGAAAAATGGAGGACATAGGGACTAATGCCCTTGTCCCCAAAATGTTCACTAAAGTCCTCTACTTGTTAGATCCTGAATCCTTAATGTATGCAACCTCCTTTCCACAACTCCACTCCACAAAAGTTGGTACCTATAACCTACAATCACAAAGGAGTGTAGGAGGGGGTTGTGGTGTTTAGAGGCTTGCCTCAGTCAAGCCTCGGAGAGACATTCAATTCTTTCGAACACCGTTGTCAGATAAAAGTACGTATCCCTATGAGATAGAGGCAAAATCCAAATGATAAATGATAAAAAACACAATAGATATCACCTTGTAGTGTAGATCTCATGGAAGGAAGATGCTCTTCATGCCATGAGGAGATGGAGTCAAATCTACAAATACAAACATAATAACAACAAAGTACTGCTTTGCAACACAATGAATGCCTTGAATCCAAATCACAAAATCATATGCTCATCTAATTTCCATCTAGTTTGCAAATGAAACCTAATCATGCTTATATATACAACTACAAACATTCCCACTAAGAATTTTGTAATTTAAACTTGAAATGTCGGCATAGGACCTAAATAACAGTCATAAAACTAACATTTAAATTTAGGGCAAACCCAAAATAGGGCAAGACTAGGGAACTAGCGCCCAAGTCCACCCCCTTATTTCTATTCAGGGATCATTAAAATAGCACCCCCTAGGTCCTATTTGCCATAAGACTTTAGGGTATTCTCATCAAGATTCAAAATTATCATGCAAGATGCTCTAAATGCATTCTAAGGACCTGGGAGCTAAACCTTAAGAGGGAAAAGCCCCCAAGGGGACATTTTCTGACAACATTTAGCCCCCACTTTAATGTATGTATAAATGCAAGGCCAATACATACATTAAAGTATGGTCAACAAAAATAGAAAACATGCCAAGCACGGTGAAGACATGCCAAACACATTGAAGACAGTAATAGACTCATAAAACATGGAGAAGACAGTTACAGTCACGCAAAACACAGTGAATACAGTGATTATTTTTCTTTTTTCTCATATATAAAATATAAATGCAAGTGCAAGGAAAGTAAACACACAACCCATAGTGCAGGAGGGACTCGTCGCCACTAGTCTTTAGACTGCATATGGGGCAACATACACACAATACAAATCTCAGAGTGCAAGAGAGACTCATCGCCACTAGTCTTTAGACTGCACTTGAGAACAAACATGCCATACAAATCCCAAAGCATAGGAGGGACTCATCGCCACTGGTATTTAGACTATACTTGGGAACAAACACCCCATACACACACACATGGAAAACATAGAGAAAACACAATAAACAAGCGATGGAAGAAACCTATTGCTAGGTTTGTAGCCATCTCAGGCACATTATAGGCACACACCGATGATTGGGCTTCACCACAACAATCATTGAAAACACACTTAAGGGTTAAGATAGTCTCAGATCCACTCCTCACCTCCACATAGGACTTTTAGAAAATGACAGGATATGCAATCTCTTCAAGAAATACACCATCCCTGCCTCTGCAGAGGGCTTAAGATAAAAAGATATATGCGATATCCCACCTCTGCAAAGGGCTTAAATGATTGAAATAGATTCAAGTTTTTACAAACACTCTTTGCTAGCATCTAAATCAGATAACGTACCTTATATATGCCCCCACTTTAAGGTGGTTGATATCATGTAACAATATAAAGCACATTAAGGTAGGAAGAAAATACACAAGGGAACACGAGCTCTCGCATAGCCCATGCCCCCCAGAGGTGACATGTACTTTACGATTGCCAAATGTTCCCACAAACACACAATTTCCTACAAGAAAAGGTGTTAGCATCCATATAACCATGATAAACAACAATGCATATGATCATTCACATAGAAAGCCGAGGAATGCAAGATCCAAGATAGACAAAGTGCATGGAGCAGCAGTATTGTTATGTTTTGTAAGTGTGATAAGACAACATCAAGATCACACAAAGTGATTCTACTAGCCAAGTGTCAGATAATATATATCAACCCATTGTCATTTATGGACTAGGTCTATTTTTTTATTTCTCGCCAAAGGGACACTAGGTCTGCATCAATATAATATGTTTTTTGTCATCTACCAACTAGATAGAACCACTAGAGGAAGGGAAACAATAAATCAAGAGAGGAGAAACAAGTACCTTAGGGACAGTCATGTAGGAGGGTGCCCTCAAGTCACCAACCACAACACTATGTCCATAAGACACAACACACAACAATAAAAATAGAGGAGAAGTAATGTAGAAGAATGATGATACAAATAGAAGAAGGGTCACAACAAAGGTGATCTCCCGATATCCTTGACCTTAAGAGAGTACCAAGGGTCATCCTAGGAGGCCTAAACAACACATAACACATCATGAGAGAAACACAACATGGAGGTAAAGGGTTAGAAATACTTACCTGCCAGTACAATCGTACTAAAATTTGGAACTTGCGAGCCTCCTGGAGAGATACTCTATCAAGTTTTGTGTGAAGCTTAAGTGGTTCTTATGAAAGTCTTATTTATTGTCAGGAAGTCCATGCGATGCTTGTTTCTCAAATCCTTGTGTATGTGAAATCTTTTGTTGCTTATGAGGAGGAGAACCACTATTATTTCCAACTGATGATAATTGTCTTACTCTTTTCTAATTTTTAAATAGCTTTCTTTGTTGAGTTCATCTACCATAGTGACAAGGACTATCTTGTACTATTTCAATATTTTCTTATGTCATGATCTCTTGTTTCGGTTGTTCTACTTGTTTTTCCAATGCATTTTGGTTATCTCCCAATCCTTGAAGGGATAACGGAGGAACCTTAGCATAAATACCATTCCTTCGTGGACGAGGTGATACTTCAATATGTTCCTTATCCACTTCTATTGTAGCAATAATCTCATCATATTTCAGATGGTCATCTTCTACTTCAAGTGTATTTTGTTCCATCATGTTATTATCAGTATGCTTAGGGAAAGGATTGGTGAAAATCTATAAATTCTAATTCAGTAGAGCAACTGACTTATTTCCATTATCATTCACACCTGATACCTATATAACATCTGTATTGCTCTCTGTATCTGCTCCCTGTATAGTCTCAGGCTGTCACACTGTGTCGTAAGTCCCAGGAGTAAGTCCCGTGGTAAGCCGTGGTTTGGCATTGAAGGGCAGTTTGGGCGGTTATCAGGTCCTTTTGAGCGCAGGTTCCAAGCGCAGATTCGAGCGCAGATGGCTTCTCAATCTTCTTCCAATTCTCAGTCAGCAGGCAGCATCGATCTCACAGTGGATCGAAACCAAGAGGTTAGGTTTACTAATTTCTTTGCAAACAATGAGTCTATGTTTACTACTGGTGAAAGTAGTGGCAATGCTTTAGATGAGTTATCTATAGTTGGGTCGGAACCCGAAAAGCCTTTTAAGGTTCCTAGGATTCCCGCTCATGAGATCTATAGAGATGTTCCTAAAGGTATCACAGATATGATAAATAATAAAGATATAGGTTTGCGTGATTGGTTTGGTTATAAGTCCTCTCAGAATTGTCATGTTGCCGAATTGCAACACGTTGTTAAAGGTGGTAATCAAGGAAGATTAAATATCTTCTCAGATGAACTGATAAAGAAGTTTAGGAAGAAAGCTTATGAAAACAAGAACAATCCCCAGTTCATGCATCTTTCATATGTTAGGATTGGCGTGTGTGGTCATTACCGAAAAGGTTTGCCAATCATAGTTTTAATGATGCTTAAAGATGCTAGGTTTGTGAAACTGTCTCACTCACTGCTTGGAGCAGGTTGCGACTCCATGGCCAAAGGCCCTATTTTTGTAGATTGTCTATTAGACTTTCCTGTGAGCCTTAAAGATGAAAATCTTAGGGATGTGTTAGAATACAAGTTCAATACTATGAATCTGTTCATGAAAAAGGATTCTGTTGATCATTCCCTAGTTTTTCTTGTCCATTATCGTCTGTATAATAAGGTCATGCCTTTGATGATAAATCTGAGACAAAGTCGAGGATTAGAAGGATTGTCTACCATTTGGACATCTAGTAGTGATAGTACCCAGTTGACAGCCCCGAAAATTGTGCGGCATAAGGATATTAAAATGCCTGAAGAATGGGCTATGGAACTATGGGATTCAGAAACCCAAGAGTCAGACTGTGGAACCTCAAGTAGATTAAGAGGGATCTCAATTGAAGAATTAGATGATCAAGCTGTTATAAAGTTTGGAAAATCGCAAGGAAGTCAGTCTTCTGGTAGTTCTAGAAGCAGTGCCTATTCTCCTGCTTTAAGTAGAGAAACTTCCTTTAATGATCAAATGTTTGCAGAACCTTCTGTATTGCCTAGATCCCAGTCTGTGAGGTTACAACCAAGTAAAGGATTTGAAAGTTTATTCAAGGTTCCTAAACCTCCTGTGTATCGTCAACCACAACCTACTGTGATGCCTCCCCAGAGGTCAAGTGATATTATCAAATGTCAGCACCAAAAGTTTTCTGAATTAGAAAATGGTTTGTTCAAGTGTGAAGACTGTTCATTTGTCTTCCCACCAAAATCTGGAAATGTCCAAGGTCTCTCTGGACATGTTAGAATGATGATGTCTCAAACAATGTTTGATTTCCCAGAACAGAGTATAGAAGCCGAAGACTCTAGGATTGTAGATACTCCCGGTGGCTCAAGTACTGTTCCTGGTCGTCTGCCCCCATTTAAGGATTTTATGATTATTGAACCAAAAGGTCATTATAAAGTTCCATGTTGGCCAGTCCATGTTTTTCCTATAGGAGCAAGTGCACCCAGTCAAAGTAACTTGTTGAACTGGACCAATCTGTGTATGAGAAAATCCTTGCTTCTCATGGAAGACCGAAAGAAATGGGCAGAAATAGAAGCTGTTAAGAGCCAAAAAGCTCATCTCAGCCATCAAGAGAATTTCCATACAGTTGTCCAATTGCTAGAAAAGTTAGAGAAAAGACTCTCTGATGAATGGACACAAACTGTGAAGCAAGAGCTTACTGAACTGAGAACCCAGTATGAACAGTTCAGGACACAAGCTGATAGTTGGAGACAAGAACAGCTCCAAGCTACTATTACAGCTCGTAATGCTATCAAGTTGGAAACTGATGTTTTGGGTACACAGTTAAATACTGTGGATATGCATGTTAAACATAATGGTTAGCGAGCTACTGAGCTCCAAGAAGAGTTTAACATGATGAGACAAAAACAAGTTGAAGTTACAGATTTGATTCACACAGAGTCTGGTAATATTCAGTCAACTGTCAAGAGTGAATTAGTGGTCATTCAGAATACTGGATTCAAGTCAAAAACTAAACATTTTCCTAAGGATGCTAAAGGATATCTTCAAGCTCAGTATGAAGGTCTGTCTCTTAAGAATAGAGAAGAGTCCAAAGTGTTCAATCCCATGACAGGTCAGTATGAGCAACCTCCATCACAAGGTCGAGTCCAGATGGCTCGAGGTGCAAATGGAGCTTCTCCCAAAGAGGATCCATTTAAGAATATCCAGTCCTACAAAGCTAATACTCCTCCTCTTGTCAACTTTGATAAATTAGAAGTGTTAGAAAATACTAGAGCCATTGATGCTATGAGATCTTGGATAACAAATTATTTATCCACTAACACTGATGCAGATGAGAAGGAAGTTATCAAACAAGCATTAAATGCTATGACTGGAACAGCAAAGCATGTTTGGGAAAGGTTGCCTAACGATTATAAGGAAAATCTTCTAGATAAAGGAACTGATCAGGTATGTGCTCAACTTCTTCGAATGTTTGTGGGTAAAAGAGATGTCATGGAGAAGTTAGAATATAAAAAGTTCATAAAAGGAAAATGTAGGGATCTTAGAGATTTTAAGACTTACTGCAAAAGGCAGTATGAGCATTTTTACCTTTCTGGACATGAACAGCAACATGATTTAATGTATACTACTTTCTTGAAAAGCTTTGGTAATCCGATAGGAGAATTCTATCACAAGAAAGTATTAGAGAATATGGTTGCTGATGGCATTGAAATGAAAGAAGTAACCTTTCCGCAATTGGTTCAATTTTTAGAACAGATTAATTCTGACATCTGTGATGAAGCTAAAGTTAAAAAGGAGATAAAGAAAGTTCAGCCAATTTTGTCGACTACTATCTGCCACCGCATTGATGATGAAAAAGCAGATGCGTGTGCTGGTTGTTATAAAGAAAAGTCTGACAAAAAATTCCGTAAAAGATTCAAAGCATTGGATGTCAAAGATAAGAAGATCAAAAAGAAGAAGCGTAAAGATAAGAAAGGTTTCTTCAGAAAGAAGGATAAACAAAAGAAAGGTAGCAAGTGGAAGCCAACCTGCTACATCTGTAAAGGGGATCACTATGCCAATAAGTGTCCCGAAAGAAAGAAAAAGAAAGGACGTGGAAAGATGCGTGCAATGCAAGCTCACGGCATCACAGAACCTGACTACATCTATATAAATGACTATCCGTCAGACTCCGAAGACATAGTTTTGAGTTCTGCTTCTGAGTCTTCATCAGATGAAGAATATCAGTCTGCTGCGGAAGAAGTCTCTGCGAAATTGAATCATCTTTCAATTTCTCAGAAGTCATAAGACATGGAGATGTCAGATTCTGATAGCTCTGCCAGCTCTTATGGCAGTGAGATATCTTTCTACTGTCGCATGTTCAGAAGTACTCCTGTTCAGAATGAGCTAAACAAAATAGTCGATCAGATACTGGAAGTTGAAGCTCGACTAAATAGGATGGACATGGGTCCAGAAACGTGGAAGAAACTGAACGCCCAGCTAGAGCAGCTCAAAGCAAAGAAGTTGTACCTGCTACAGCCCAAGGAGCAGAGAAGACCATTCAGTGGCCAGAGTTTCCAAGAATCGCATGGATACCATCCAGCTCCCTGGCAGAGAAGGAGTTCTCCTCCTCAAACTCCTGTTACTTCAATTGCTCAACGGAGTTTAGAATCAACCTTGCCTCTTGCTCAGCGTGGTTTGCTGGAAGCCCCAGCACCTAGAAGTATGGCTCGGCGTCTATGGCGTCGGCATAGAAAAGAATTTCTTCTCAAGGTAATCTCTCAAGCACAAGCTGAAATTTTAGAACTTGATGAAGAAGAAAATTTCAATTTGAAAGAAGAAATGGAAAAATCTCCCGATTTGGAGAAATACATTAATAGGATCAATACTGGTGGAAGTCCCCAAGTATCTAGATCTGTCAGTCCCAGAGAAACTCAGCTTCTCTGTGGTGAAAAGCCTTATAGTCCAATTGTTCAAAGGTCTCTCAGTGAAATTCAGTTAACCTCAGGACCTGGACCTATAGAGCGCCCTTTGTCTTTACGGCCTCATCAAGCCCCAGCTCCAGTTCCTAAATATCCGGTTGTTACCAAAACTGAACTCCCTGAAGAAGATGATCCTTTTAGGTATCTGTCAGATGAAGCTTTTGAAGGTTCTCCTCCTAGGGAAATAGAACCAGGATCCTCCAGTCATGTCAATATGATCCGAGATCATAAGTATGTACGCAGTGCTAGAATTACATCCATTTGTCCTGCTGTCATACTTACTATCCATTTCAGAGGAATTCAAGCTTTCCCTCTATCTTTCCTAATAGATACTGGTGCAGATTTAAATCTTGCACGAAAGAATTGTTCCATATGTTTGTCAGACAGACTTGGAAGGATTAACAGCTAATCCATGGTGTTTACAGATAGTCAAAAACTGACGGAGGTGCTGCAGATGGGAATTCATTTCAGGACTAAAGACAAGAATATCATCTATGTACAGCTGAATGAATTTAGCAAAGGGTCGAAATAAAGCATCCATTCGTTGCTGAAAGATGGATGGAGCGGTTTTAATACCAAATGGAAGGACTTTCCATTCATACAGACCCTGAGGCACCGAAAAAGCAGTTTTGTAATAATCCTGGGGTTTCAACTTAATTTGCCAATAACCTTTGGTGAGGTCAAATTTGGAATACACATTACTACCCTGGATAGACTGCCAGATATGGTCTTTGCTTGGCAAGGGATGACGATGATCAACAAGACACTCATTAAGAGGTTTGTAATTAACAACTAATCTTTTTTCAGGTAATTCATTTCCATTCTCATCAACTTTGGGGACATACATGGCATGACAGGAGAATGGTGACTCAGAGACCTGAATAAGATTCTGCTCTAAGAGAGATGAAATTTCCTTAGCACAAGTTTCTGTTTCAGAAGTAGTCATGAGAAAGTAATTGGCCTTACCTTTTGGCAGAAGTTCTTCACCATTAGCATCACGCTTGAGTGGCAGATCACAAGTGATCCTTCACTGGTGCTTTGACAAATCCTTAGTGAAGACTACATCTTCAAATTCTTTCTTCATTGCTTCTATATCCTTCTCGCTTTGGGCATACTGCTGGATCAAGTAAGAATGACTGACATCTCTCTTCTTCTTTTTTCCTGGCCTTGGCTGCATATGAGTAAAAGACAAGGGCTGATACACTCTAGGGAGCTGATAATAATCTTTGAATGTAAGGAACTCGCGATCAATGACAAACGGTTCCCATTCCTTAATGGCATTACTTCCTAGAATACCATCATAGTCTTCCACTTCATATTGTACAAACAATACTTGACTGGGAGTATTTTCTGTGCCAAGACGAACAGGTGCAACACAGTAGGCTTTACTGCCTTCTTTATCCTGGTTGGCAAATGTGATACTGGTACTTCCCTCTTTCCATGCATCTTCAGGGAAACAATTCTTTCGTGCAAGATTTAAATCTGCACCAGTATCTATTAGGAAAGATAGAGGGTAAGCTTGAATTCCTCTGAAATGGATAGTAAGTATGACAGCAGGACAAATGGATGCAATTCTAGCACTGCGTACATACTTATGATCTCGGATCATATTGACATGACTGGAGGATCCTAGTTCTATTTCCCTAGGAGGAGAACCTTCAAAAGCTTCATCTGACAGATACCTAAAAGGATCATCTTCTTCAGGGAGTTCAGTTTTGGTAACAACCGGATATTTAGGAACTAGAGCTGGGGCTTGATGAGGCCGTAAAGACAAAGGGCGCTCTATAGGTCCAGGTCCTGAGGTTAACTGAATTTCACTGAGAGACCTTTGAACAATTGGACTATAAGGCTTTTCACCACAGAGAAGCTGAGTTTCTCTGGGACTGACAGATCTAGATACTTGGGGACTTCCACCAGTATTGATCCTATTAATGTATTTCTCCAAATCGGGAGATTTTTCCATTTCTTCTTTCAAATTGAAATTTTCTTCTTCATCAAGTTCTAAAATTTCAGTTTGTGCTTGAGAGATTACCTTGAGAAGAAATTCTTTTCTATGCCAACGCCATAGACGCCGAGCCATACTTCCAGGTGCTGGGGCTTCCAGCAAACCACGCTGAGCAAGAGGCAAGGTTGATTCTAAACTCCGTTGAGCAATTGAAGTAACAGGAGTTTGAGGAGGAGAACTCCTTCTCTGCCAGGGAGCTGGATGGTATCCATGCGATTCTTGGAAACTCTGGCCACTGAATGGTCTTCTCTGCTCCTTGGGCTATAGCAGGTACAACTTCTTTGCTTTGAGCTGCTCTAGCTGGGCGTTCAGTTTCTTCCACGTTTCTGGACCCATGTCCATCCTATTTAGTCGAGCTTCAACTTCTAGTATCTGATCGACTATTTTGTTTAGCTCATTCTGAATAGGAGTACTTCTGAACATGCGACAGTAGAAAGATATCTCACTGCCATAAGAGCTGGCAGAGCTATCAGAATCTGACATCTCCATGTCTTCTGACTTCTGAGAAATTGAAAGATGATTCAATTTCGCAGAGACTTCTTCCGCAGCAGACTGATATTCTTCGTCTGATGAAGACTCAGAAGCAAAACTCAAAACTATGTCTTCGGAGTCTGACAGATAGTCATTTATATAGATGTAGTCAGGTTTTGTGATGCCGTGAGCTTGCATTGCACGCATCTTTCCACGTCCTTTCTTTTTCTTTCTTTCGGGACACTTATTGGCATAGTGATCCCCTTTACAGATGTAGCAGGTTGGCTTCCACTTGCTACCTTTCTTTTGTTTATCCTTCTTTCTGAAGAAACCTTTCTTATCTTTACGCTTCTTCTTTTTGATCTTCTTATCTCTGACATCCAATGCTTTGAATCTTTTACAGAATTTTTTGTCAGACTTTTCTTTATAACAACCAGCACACGCATCTGCTTTTTCATCATCAATGCGGTGGCAGATAGTAGTCGACAAAATTGGCTGAACTTTCTTTATCTCCTTTTTAGCTTTAGCTTCATCACAGATGTCAGAATTAATCTGTTCTAAAAATTGAACCAATTGCGGAAAGGTTACTTCTTTCATTTCAATGCCATCAGCAACCATATTCTCTAATACTTTCTTGTGATAGAATTCTCCTATCGGATTACCAAAGCTTTTCAAGAAAGTAGTATACATTAAATCATGTTGCTGTTCATGTCCAGAAAGGTAAAAATGCTCATACTGCCTTTTGCAGTAAGTCTTAAAATCTCTAAGATCCCTACATTTTCCTTTTATGAACTTTTTATATTCTAACTTCTCCATGACATCTCTTTTACCCACAAACATTCGAAGAAGTTGAGCACATACCTGATCAGTTCCTTTATCTAGAAGATTTTCCTTATAATCATCAGGCAACCTTTCCCAAACATGCTTTGCTGTTCCAATCATAGCATTTAATGCCTGTTTGATAACTTCCTTCTCATCTGCATCAGTGTTAGTGGATAAATAATTTGTTATCCAAGATCTCATAGCATCAATGGCTCTAGTATTTTCTAACACTTCTAATTTATCAAAGTTGACAAGAGGAGGAGTATCAGCTTTGTAGGACTAGATATTCTTAAATGGATCCTCTTTGGGAGAAGCTCCATTTGCACCTCGAGCCATCTGGACTTGACCTTGTGATGGAGGTTGCTCATACTGACCTGTCATGGGATTGAACACTTTGGACTCTTCTCTATTCTTAAGAGACAGACCTTCATACTGAGCTTAAAGATATCCTTTAGCATCCTTAGGAAAATGTTTAGTTTTTGACTTGAATCCAGTATTCTGAATGACCACTGATTCACTCTTGACAGTTGACTGAATATTACCAGACTCTGTGTGAATCAAATCTGTAACTTCAACTTGTTTTTGTCTCATCATGTTAAACTCTTCTTGGAGCTCAGTAGCTCGCTGACCATTATGTTTAACATGCATATCCACAGTATTTAACTGTGTACCCAAAACATCAGTTTCCAACTTGATAGCATTACGAGCTGTAATAGTAGCTTGGAGCTATTCTTGTCTCCAACTATCAGCTTGTGTCCTGAACTGTTCATACTGGGTTCTCAGTTTAGTAAGCTCTTGCTTCATAGTTTGTGTCCATTCATCAGAGAGTCTTTTCTCTAACTTTTCTAGCAATTGGAGAACTGTATGGAAATTCTCTTGATGGCTGAGATGAGCTTTTTGGCTCTTAACAGCTTCTATTTCTGCCCATTTCTTTCGGTCTTCCATGAGAAGCAAGGATTTTCTCATACACAGATTGGTCCAGTTCAACAAGTTACTTTGACTGGGTGCACTTGCTCCTATAGGAAAAACATGGACTGGCCAACATTGAACTTTATAATGACCTTTTGGTTCAATAATCATAAAATCCTTAAATGGGGGCAGACGACCAGGAACAGTACTTGAGCCACTAGGAGTATCTACAATCCTAGAGTCTTCGGCTTCTATACTCTGTTCTGGGAAATCAAACATTGTTTGAGACATCATCATTCTAACATGTCCAGAGAGACCTCAGACATTTCCAGATTTTGGTGGGAAGACAAATGAACAGTCTTCACACTTGAACAAACCATTTTCTAATTCAGAAAACTTTTGGTGCTGACATTTGATAATATCACTTGACCTCTGGGGAGGCATCACAGTAGGTTGTGGTTGACGATACACAGGAGGTTTAGGAACCTTGAATAAACTTTCAAATCCTTTACTTGGTTGTAACCTCATAGACTGGGATCTAGGCAATACAGAAGGTTCTGCAAACATTTGATCATTAAAGGAAGTTTCTCTACTTAAAGCAGGAGAATAGGCACTGCTTCTAGAACTACCAGAAGACTGACTTCCTTGCGATTTTCCAAACTTTATAACAGCTTGATCATCTAATTCTTCAATTGAGATCCCTCTTAATCTACTTGAGGTTCCACAGTCTGACTCTTGGGTTTCTGAATCCCATAGTTCCATAGCCCATTCTTCAGGCATTTTAATATCCTTATGCCGCACAATTTTCGGGGCTGTCAACTGGGTACTATCACTGCTAGATGTCCAAATGGTAGACAATCCTTCTAATCCTCGACTTTGTCTCGGATTTATCATCAAAGGCATGACCTTATTATACAGACGATAATGGACAAGAAAAACTAGGGAATGATCAACAGAATCCTTTTTCATGAATAGATTCATAGTATTGAACTTGTATTCTAACACATCCCTAAGATTTTCATCTTTAAGGCTCACAGGAAAGTCTAATAGACAATCTACAAAAATAGGGCCTTTGGCCATGGAGTCACAACCTGCTCCAAGTAGTGAGTGAGACAGTTTCACAAACCTAGCATCTTTAAGCATCATTAAAACTATGATTGGCAAACCTTTTCGGTAATGACCACACACGCCAATCCTAACATATGAAAGATGCATGAACTGGGGATTGTTCTTGTTTTCATAAGCTTTCTTCCTAAACTTCTTTATCAGTTCATCTGAGAAGATATTTAATCTTCCTTGATTACCACCTTTAACAACGTGTTGCAATTCGGCAACATGACAATTCTGAGAGGACTTATAACCAAACCAATCACGCAAACCTATATCTTTATTATTTATCATATCTGTGATACCTTTAGGAACATCTCTATAGATCTCATGAGCGGGAATCCTAGGAACCTTAAAAGGCTTTTCGGGTTCCGACCCAACTACAGATAACTCATCTAAAGCATTACCACTACTTTCACCAGTAGTAAACATAGACTCATTGTTTGCAAAGAAATTAGTAAACCTAACCTCTTGGTTTTGATCCGCTGTGAGATCGATGCTGCCTGCCGACTGAGAATTGGAAGAAGATTGAGAAGCCATCTGCGCTCGAATCTGCGCTCGGAACCTGCGCTCAAAAGGACCTGATAACCACCCAAACTGCCCTTCAACGCCAAACCACGGCTTACCACGGGACTTACTCCTGGGACTTACGACACAGTGTGATGGCCTGAGACTATACAGGGAGCAGATACAGAGAGCAATACAGATGTTAAGAAAGAGATTATGATGAAGTAATCGTTAGGCAACAACGATGACATACAGCAATAATATCGTCTCCTAAGGCTCTGATACCATAATTAAGCTGCAACAGACAAACATATGGAACACCATAAACTGGTACAACCAGATAGCGCACACGAATTAATAACTTATTATTATTCACAAACAGGAAGCTTACATGCATGTTCATCTATAACAATGCTCGCTATAACAGAAGTACATGACAGTTGTACATATAAAGCTTACAAGCTATGGACTTCTACAGAAGCTTGGGACTCAAGCTTTTACAACACTTTAAAGCCGGACTGGCTCGAAACCTTGCTACTAAACACTAAGACTTAAACTACTCAGACCTTCAAAACTCTTTCTGCACTTGGACTTGCGCCGAATTGCTTGCGAAATGCAGGCGGCCCGGTGCCCTTTTATAGGGAGAAGCAGGCAGATCTTTTTACCCCGATCACATAATTCTTTGGAGTCCGACCACAGAAGAGTGACACGACGACACCTTATCCAAAGAGCATCCCAAGAAGGTGGGACCCAATTGCTCGTGAACAAGATAAGGTCGGCAACCGACTTCCTTTTACAAACGAGTGGAATAACTCGTACACGCACTAAGGCGACGTGTTAACCCCTTGAGAACATGGTAGGGTCCATGTCTTTCATTTCATAACGAGGCGAAAGATTCCTCGATGAGTGACATGCCCACTCATTAGCCTTATCTAGAGCCCGTGCTGTGGGTGGAAGTACTTGATTCCATTGGAGCCCACCCGATGCAACCTTCGCATAGTTCACCTTCTGGATGCGTACAATTAGGAGCACGATAGAAACCTCTAGAAACATATTGCGGTACTCTTGGATCATCTGCGGAGAAGTCATGACAATTGGCACAATCTTGTGTTGACGCATGTGGGATACAGCCTGGAAGTAAATCATCTTCACGCCACATGATACTCATTACTTTGATCTTATGCGGATGTGCCAGGATAGCATTGCTGGAGTATGGAATACCTCGGGCTACTCTGTAGGTCTTGGTATGCAACCAAATGGGAGTTTGATGCTGAGTAAAATAATTCAAACGATTCCCAATGGTCCAGTTACTAAATCTGGATGTCGGCCCGCCAGGTCCATACATTTGACACATATGCCGACTGATGGCATTTTCTGCAGCTGAGTTGAACTGGAGTTTAAAGATACATCTAGTGTAAGCAGTGGTGCCATTAAACTGTAATTGATCAGCCTGTGGATAGGGACCAGAAAACATCTTTCTAATGGTAGTGACACCAAACTCATTGTGTAACCATTGGAAAGGATTTCCAATGTCTGGATTTAGAAATCTAACTGGGAGAACAAAATCTCCACACCAGTTCTGAAGAGCATGTCCTATGTCTGGATCTATGGGTTCAGCTTCGGCAGAGAACTCAAAAAATGGTGTTTCTGTCCATAGGCCTGGAGTGGTGAGCTGTTGCTTAGAAACAAGCATTTGAAATCGATCATACAGAAAATCAGCAGCCATCTGATGGTTGTGAAGATCCCGATGAGGAAAGGGATTACAACTCCATTGTTCACAACTTGGCTCACTCCAACGTTGTTCTCTGATTCTGATTACTCGAACTTTACCAGACAAAGCTCTAACTTGCTTCTTCTCCTTTGTCTTCTTTTCCTTGTCTTCTGCATTGGCTTCAAGTTTAGACTTTAACAAGAAACCTTCTCTTGATTCAAAATCTGCAAAAATATTGTCAACACCTGGTAAGTGAACAAAATCAAATTCATAGGTGCTGAGTTGTTGTGCCCATCTAAGAAGGCGACCACGAGTAACCTTATTTCTAGATTCTTTTTTGAAGAATCCTCTTAGATGCTGCAAATCACTTTTCAGCAAAAATCTTTTGTCAGCAATAAACATTTGAAAAGCCTGAAAAGTATTAACAACAGCTAGAATCTCTTTGTGAGTACTGTGGTAGTCTTTCTCAGCATTATGAAATGTTCCTGAGATAGTTCTGACAATTTCTCCCTTATCCTTTGGATCATATACGGGAGTTTTCTATTCTCTCAAAATACCAGACCATGCAAATTCACTTGCATCAGTTTCTACAATTTTATAACCTGGTCCTGGCAACTTCAGGGGTGGCAACTGAGCACATTTGTTCTTAATATTTTGAATCAGCTTATCATGATGCGCTATCCATGGAGGGGGCTTCTTACTGAGAAGCTTATTTAGATCAATACGATCCTCAGCAAGCTTATGGTAAAAACCAGCAATATAATTAACCAAACCCAAAAACCTTTGTAACTCTTTGACATTGGTGACAGGCAAATGGGCAATTTTGCGCAGAATGTGAGGTTGTGACTCCTTGTTGTCGATGAAAATGACAATAGGCATTAGCATCAAAATAAGGTTCTTGCATTTTACTAGGATCCAAAGGTTTAATCAAGGGAAGCTTCATGAGGTTATTACTCACAGCCCAATTCATGAGAGTGATAGGATTCAAATATTAGAGTAAACTTTCTTTGTTGATACGGTGCCTTCTTCAGATTAGTGATAGCAGACACTTTTGAAAAATTGTTTGAATTCTATCCATTAACCTTGATGAAAGTCTTATTATTCCTCTTAAAGTTGTTTTGTGAAGGCCCACCCACGGATTGACCAACTTGAGCTGATGAGTTTTGGTTTTCATACTGACTAGATGAAAGTTGATAATCACGAAGGTCGGTACATAAATGTTGAAAGGAGTTGTACTTCATCAAGAGAATCTTATCATGGATGTTAGGTTGTAGATTTGCAATAAACACCTTCTAAACATCCTCATCTTTCATTTGATATTGAATTTGTGCATAGAGAGATTGATACCAGCTAATGAACTTGATTAATATCTCTTTCGGACCTTGTTTGCAATGAACTAAATCAATCAAGGAGGCTTGAGGTCTAATGTTTTCTTGGAAATATTGTAAAAATTGATCAACTAGCTATGAAAAAGAATGTATTAAATTTGGAGGCAAAGAGAAAAACCATTCTAAAGCAGTATCTTTGAGAGATCGCGAGAAAAGTTATGCTAACAAATCTTCTTCAAAGTAGAAATCACTACACATAGCTGTGAATGCTGCCACATGAGTATTAGGGTCACCTTTTCCACCATATTTTTCAAAGCGAGGAGTCTCAAACCTCTCAGGCATAGGAGTTCTCAAGATTACATAAGATAGGGGATTACAAGCATGGTAGGTTGGTATATTAGGTTGTGAAGAATTCATCAAGTTTGTCACCTTTTGTTGTAAAGAAGTCATGCCTTGCAAGAGTTGGTTTAGGATGGCATCGTTAGGAGATGCAGTTTGTTGTGAGGAATTAGAACCAAAGTGAGGAGGTGAGTGAGCCTAAGTAGTGCTAAGTGGAGGCTGTGAATAGGTGAGTGGTGGTTGGACATAGTGATAGGTGGAAGGTAGTTGAGAATAGGTGGGATGAAGAGGTGGTTGAGAGTAATTATTCATAGAAGAGGTCACCTTAGGTGCCAAATTCTGATAATTAAATCCCACAGCTTTGTAATTTTATGAATTAGTGCCATTAGATATTCCAATACCAGTAGTAGCATTACTACAAGCATTTGCATTAGTGGTTAAAATCGTTGATGTAAATGTAAATATTCACGTAGTTGGTATAGGTGTCGATACTTGCGTATGAGATGGTGAGGATATGTTATTAATACTATTTGCACAGTCAATTGTCATCATAGAATTATTGTGTGCTATATGCATTAATCCTTGAACAACATTAATACCATCTTGTCCTCCTTTTATCAATTCTCTTATGTTATGAATCACAGGTATAGCTTCTTCCGCTATCCTTTCAATTTGAACAAATGCTTAAAAATCAGCTAACTCTTTGTCAAGTTTGTTTATTTGCTCATTAGGTACATGTGTGACCACTTCAATAGTGTCCTCAACATCATAAAATACTTGATCTTCCATAGTGGTTGTATGAGGTATAGTGTCTTGCAAAATTTGTGTTTCTCCTTTTGTAAAGAAGGTGTTTAATGGATTTTCAGAGGTAGGAATGTCGTATTCTTCAGGAGCACTAGATCCCATAAGTCTTCTGCTTCTACTTAAAGGGATATTTATATTAGGGAAGTGAGTTATATGACTTATACAAAAGCATACAACACTCAATGCTCAAACTAATAGAACAAACCCAAGGATCAAGATATGTTTAAAATCCAAAATGATTGATTTTTCAGCTTTTTTCAATGCAAATCACTAGGAGAAGAGGTGTTGTGAATAATTTCAAGAGGGATAGAAAATAATATGCCTAATAATAGTCCAATTATGCAGCAATATCTTTCACAACATTCTTTTGATGCAAGTCTAGAGTGATGACAAGTCAAAACCTAGTGAAAATTCACCTAAAATATGCAAATTTTCACCAATTTTTAATGCAAAGGCCTAATAGAAAGGGTGTTGTAAGGAATTTGAAGAGGGGAAGAAGATAATAACCCTTATAACAGCCAATTAATGTAGCAAAATCCCTCACAACACACTTGCAATGAGATTATATAGAGATGATAAGGCTAAATCTAGTGAAAATGCAAAGTTTTCAAACCCTAGACATGAAATTTTGCAAGAAAACCACTATGATGCAACATTACAATTAGAAATCAGTCCTAATGAGTGTTTGAAAAGGGTAGTAAAATATGAAACAACATTTTGACTATAAACCCTAGCTAATGCAAAACTAGGTTTTTATGAAAAATGTACAATTTCAAGTAATTTTTGACAATTTAAGCAGGAAAATCCAATGCAAATGAGTACTAAATGATGAATTTATGTAATTTAAATCAGATCTAATGAAAATGATAGAAATTAAATGCCAATTAATTCAAGTTATGCTAAAATGCAAGCCTAAGGTGCCAATTTTTTCAAAATTTTCAATTTTTTTGTAATTTTTTGAATGCAATAAAACGAATGAATGTAAATCTATCACACAACACTCAGCAAGATGTAAAAAAGTCCAAAAACATGGGTTCACCAAAATGTTTAGGGTTAAAAAGGGGGGAGATGTTTTGGTTTATGTTTCAAAGGCAAATCCTCCCTTCTCACCAAACATTCAGGGGCATATCAACTGAGTTAAATCTCCACTAGTAGGAGCATTCACTTATCAGGTAGGGCTACCACTCGGAACGATGCGAGAGTTCAGATGTATCAAACAATATCTCAATTTCACTTAAAACCCTAAGTATGCAAAACAGTAAGCAAATTATCGAATTATGACAAATCCTTTTAGACTAAGGTGAAGGACAGAGATATCTAACTCATTGTTTTTTGAAGTTCAAAAAGTGGAACAATCGGGGACACAAGGACTAATGCCCTAGTCCAAGGTACAATTTTCATCACAAAATCTAGATCTTCTTTCGACACTGATTTGCACTGTATCTTCCATTTCTGCCTCAAGAAAAATGGAGGACATAGGGACTAACGCCCTTGTCCCTAAATGTTCACCAGAGTCCTTTGCTTGTCAGATCCTGAATCCTTGATATCTGCAACCTCCTTTCTGCAACTCCACTCTGTGAAACTTGGTACTTGTAACTTGCAATCACAAAGGAGTGTGGGAGGGGGTTGTGGTGTTTAGAGGCTTGCCTCGGTCAAGTCTCGGAGAGACATTCAAGTCTTCTGAACACCATTGTCAGATAAGAGTGTGTATCCCTGCGGGATAGAGGCAAAATCCAAATGATAAATGATCAAAAACACAATAGATATCACCTTGTAGTGTAGATCTCATGGAAGGAAGATACTCTTCATGCCATGAGGAGATGGAGTCAAATCTGCAAATACAAACATAATAACAACAAAGTACTACTCTGCAACACAATGACTACCTTGAATCCAAATCACAAAATCACAATGCTCATCTAGTTTCCATCTAGTTTGCAAATGAAACCTAATCATGCTTATATATGCAACTACAAACATTCCCGCTAAGAATTTTGTAATTTAAACTTGAGATGTCGGCATAGGACCTAAATAACAGTCATAAAACTGACATTTAAATTTAGGACAGATCCAAAATAGGGTAGGACTAGGGTTCTAGCGCCCAAGTCTAGCCCCTTATTTCTTGTCAAGGATAATTAAAATAGCACTCCCTAGGTCCTATTTGCCATAAGACTTCAGGGTTTTCTCATCAGGATTCAAAATTATCATGCAAGATGCTCTAAATGCATTCTAAGGACCCGGGAGCTAAACCTTAAGAAGGAAAAGCCCCTAAGGGGACATTTTCTGACATAACAACAGAAACCCTATGTATACTATTTTTGGTGTCATTTTTATGTGTTCATCGAAATTTGAAACAAATTACATTTTTAGATTTTAGACTCTATTCTATACACATTAATTTATTTTTTAATTTTTTATTAGTTTTCAAAAAAATTAGGGGGGAGCAAGCTTAATTTTTTTTTAGGATGTGTCCACTTTGAAAATTCATAAAAAATTATTTATTCATTAAAAAAATTAGCAAAAAAATCAGGCATAAACTATGTGAGGTTAGATAATTTTTCACCAAAGTGATTTGTGAAATAGTTTTTAAAAGTCAACATTTTAGGGGGAGCACACCAAACACTATGTTATATTTTTCTGACAAAAACAGGACCACTTTGTGTGCTCCCCCTATTTGAACCTCTTAATCCCCACCATTTTTAGGAAAAAAATAGTAGTTTAGAAACTAGATTCCAAGCACTACAAATCTTGTTCTTATCACATCTTCTAATTTTGGCTATCTTCAATTTCTCATCCAAGATCAATTTTTACTGATTTAGAAAATAGTGGCCACTTTTGACCCCTTTTTGGTCCCCCGTTTCCATGCACATACCCCTATGCCAAAATTTCTGTGAAAATCTTCTAAAATTTGAGTTGCTTCTTCTTTGTTTAGGTACCTTAAATATATTCCTTCGTGATTTATTCTATACAAGATTCCTAATTTTATAATAAATTAACTATTGTTGAGGTGTAAATCTCTTCTTTGAGTAGCATTCAAGTGATCTATGCATTTATTATGCAAGAGGTAAAATACCAAATCAATAGACCATTCATCCTCTATAATTACTTAAGCTTATCATATAATATTGGCCAATAATTTATGTATCCATCTTATCAATAGTTTTTCTTAAACCTTGTCCTCCCACTAATTTCATTGGCTAGATTTCTAAGTTAAATTCTTGTAATATTATCATCTATTTCTTCTTCCTTCAATTCACTTTGCATCAGTATGGTCTTAACTGATTGATTAGGCACTATAGAAAATACCTTGTTTAATAAGATATAATGTCAGCACATTTTTATAGCCTTGACCAATCTATAATCTTGTTTCTCATTATATGGATACCTTGATTCAACATCTCTGAAAGGAGCACTCATGAATGCAATGGGTTTTTCATCACCCTTTTGCCCCTTTTGTGTCAATACCATACTGTAAGAGTGTTCTGAAGCAAAAGAGTAAATGTAGAAAGGTTGTGAATAATTAGGGCTGACTAGCACAAGAGCATTTGTAATTGACTTCTTGATTTCATTGAATGCTTCTTGAGCTTCAACAATCTACTTTATTTTTTCATCCTTTTTTAGCATAGAATTCAATGGTCTAATAGTTTTTGCAAAACCTATGATAAACTTGCATACAAAATTGATCTTACCAAAGAATAATTTCAATTATTTCTTATCACTAGGTAATGAGATTTTCAAAATTGCACCTTCTCACTCAGGGTTAATGGATATGCCTCTCTCTGAAATAATATATCCTAAAATCTTACTTTCAATAACTCCAAAGACACATTTCTTTAGGTTCAATGAAATTCCATATTTTTTGCATCTTTAAAATACCTTTCTTAAATCTGATATGTCAGCCTCCCTTCACTTAGAAAAATATAGTCATGTCATCCATGTATATGATTATGCATGTGTTTATCAAATCTTTAAATTCTATATCTACAGCACACTGAAATGTAGCTCCAACATTGATCATACCAAAAGGCATCCTTCTATATCCAAATGTACCCCACTTGGTGGTAAATGTTGTTTTAATCCTATCCTCATATGTTAACAACACTTGATTCACTACAACCAAATAGGCAATTAGTGCCTAAAATAGCACCAGAATTTAGTGCATTTGAGTTCATGAATTGAACACTTCTACCAGTACAAAACTCGGTGCCAAACTGCATGTTCTCTTTGGTACCATTTCTTCTGCCAGATTTTGCGCCAGAAAAGTAGCGCAAGCAATAGTGCCTCCTTTAGTGCCTGGAATAGTACCGAGAACAGTGACTAAATTAATGCCCAATTTAATGTCAGAAATAGTGCCTAAATTAGCGCCCAATTTGGCTTCTAGTTTTGCTTCCATGTATGCTCCCATTTTTTCCTCTAGTTTTGCTCCCAGTCGTGCTTCCTATTTTGCTTCTAGTATGGTGTCAAAAATAGCTTCTTTTTTGGCTTCCTAATTGATGCCAAGTTTTACTTCCATTATGACATCCTTTGTTGCTTCTAGTTTGGCTTCTGATTTTGCTTCTAGTTTTTCTTCTCATGTTGCTTCCAGGTTTGCGCTGGATTTTGCACCGAAAAAGTAGCGCAAGCAATAGCACCTCCTTTAGTGTCTGGAATAGCGTCAGGAATAGTACTAGGAAGCGTGACCAATTTAATGTTAGAAATAGCACCTAAATTAGCGCTCAATTTGGCTTCTAGTTTTGCTTCCATGTCTACTCCCATTTTTGCTTCTAGTTTTGCTCCCAGTCGTGTTTCCTATTTTGCTTCTGGTATGGCGTCAAAAATAGCTTCTTTTTTGGCTTCCTAATTGACACCAAATTTTGCTTCCATTATGATGTCCTTAGTTGCTTCTAGTTTTGCTTCCATTATGACGTCCTTTGTTGCTTCTAGTTTGGCTTCCAATTTTACTTCTGGTTTTGCTTCTTGTGTTGCTTCTAGGTTTGCTTCCAGTTTTGCTTCTAATTTTTCTTCCAGGTTTGCTTCTAGTTTTGCTTCCAATTTTGCTTCCATTTTTGCTTCCAGTTTTGTTTCCAATTTTGCTTCTAGATTTGCTTCCAATTTTGCTTCCGATATAACGTCGGTTGTTGCATCGAGTTTTGCTTCCATTTTTTCATCTTTGTTCCAAAAAGGTGAGTGGGCCAATCTTGCTTTCTAATTGCCCCATCTTTCACCTTATAGCCTAGCTTAACGTGATACTCCCCAATTTTTAAGCAGCTCCATCTTATTCTATCCTCTTTGTGAGACAAGCTCATAGACCTCTATGACAGAATACTCTCTAACTCACTGATCTGCGCTCCATCCACCTGAAGACCCCTAAAGCATTTGAAATATTTTATAGGATAACATTTATAAAGAATTTTTAGGGAAATGGGCATCCATAAAAATTAACATCATTATACTTATTAAATCTCCATCAAAATAAAATCTACAACAATATCCAATATATATAAAATAACAAGATAATTATTAAAACATGATCATCATCTATAATTAAAACAAGTGAGTCAAATATCTATAATTTAATTGAATTTGACAACATCCATTATGAGAAGTAAATTAAAATCATCATACGTAATAAATATCCATCCGAAAATCATCGACCACTTTCAATATATATAAATTGACAAGTCAATACTGATAAGATCACCATCATATATAACTAAAACAAATGAAAGTCAAATATGCCAGTAGATCAATAACATGTCAAAATGATACATGTCCAATAGTCGACATAAGTCAAAATGATAAATTATGTAACTCAAAATGATACAAGTCAAGATGATACATGTCCAAATGATATAAGTCAAAATGATACATGTCAAAATGATACAACTCAATAATATGGTACTACAGGCCGTGAAAATGATACATATGATAGTAACCATGAAAAGAGGCATCATAATGATATATCAACAATGATACATGATGCAGTCTATATGATCATGAATGTCACCAGCTACTACCAACAACTACCTCATCATCGTCATCACCATTGTGATCATCGTCATCATGATCATCATCGCCATCATCATCATCGTCATTGGCCTTGGTGTCTTTTGTATCTACATCATCATCATCCTCTACCATGTGATCTATACCAGAACCAACATATTCTGGATCTATATCATGAGGATCATCTTGATCTTCTAGAAGACCCATGTTTTGCAAAAAAAACATTTAAAATGAAAAGTTATTATTTATTTCATGCAATAATTTTTTTTGTTATATATCTAATATTATAACATATGAAACGAAACCATAATCATATTACATCATATCAAAGTGCACATACCATAATAAAATTTCAAAAAAGTTACAGCTAATATGTCATTCTAATGATGTAAAACATGCAACAATTCTAAAAAATGTTAGTAAAGATCATAAAAAAAATTGCTATACAATTTAACTATCAACTGTAAATTCTATTACATAACCTTAAGTGCCAACCCTCTACATTTTGTGCTATATATGATTATGTTTGCCTCGAAGATCCTTTGAGAGTTAACTGGTCTATATATCTTCTTCTCCTATATCTCAGATGAGGAACATATTGAACATGATGAAAGGCTAGAGTTCATCCTGACTCTAACTCAAATACAACTGAACCCTCTCTTCTACTGATTGCTCCTTCTATGTGGATCCCACACCTCACCAAGCATCTAGTAGCTACTGAGCTAGGTGGCTAAAATAGATCACACTCCCCTATCATATTACATGTGGCACCAATGTCTAGACATCACCCATCTCAAGAAATCTCCTCTGAAGCATAATGACCAAATTTAACTTTTGTGAGGTAAAAGGCAACATCTTCACCAGCAAGCATCTAAATCCTTTGAAGCTTCTCCTTTAGAACCATGATTCTGCTCTCATGCTTGGTCTGAAATAGTGAAGCAAGGGATATTAGTTATACTTATTAAATTACTACAGAAACAAAATTTTACTATTGTTTACTACCACTCCCATTGGTCTGAATTTTTCCACCCCTTTTAATAGCACATTTTTGAGTGAGGACTATTGTCAAACATTTCACATGTCATCTCTATTTGCTGATTTTAGTTGGATATAGGTGTTGGTCTGAGTTTAAAGTCTTAAACAATGTCTTTTGAGGTCTTAATTCACCCAAGCATTCACCACAATCATAGGACTGTTATCCCTAGATGTGGGTGTTCGTCAGCAAATTGTGTCAGAAACTCACCCTCCCCTCCTCACAGTAATCAACAACCACAATCCTAAGACAGTTGGCACACAGCATGGTAAAAGGCCAAGGTATGTGGGCACCTAGCCCTCTAATCCATCTAACTCCAATTTTTAATGCCCCTCACTTCTACGTGGGTTGTTGTTTCCCCCCTCTAGCACTGGCAGCGATGGCAAGTAAATGTGCCTTTAGACAACACACTTTGATGGCTTCGGTGTTGGATTTGGTCCTCCCCTTTTCAATGGATCAAGGCTCAGCATGGGGAAAGTAGATACTCTTCTGGATTCAAGTGGAGCTGGCAATGGGAGCTACCAATTTGGTGCAGGTTATAGTTTGTGGCATTCTGGAGCCTGTCATGGAGCACTTGGTTTCCATTGGCTCACACATGTTCGTTCATCACTTTTTGACATAGATCGACCTTCTCATCACCACATGTGGGACTTGATTTGGCATTGGCACATATGTTGAGGCATGATAGAGATGGCATAGTACCCTTGCACACATGTTGAGGCATCATGGAGGTTGTTTATTGGTTCATGCATGGATTATTTGGTCTACTTGACCCACACGAGATACTTTATTACTTTTCTATGTGGAGTGTCCCTTCATCTTCCACAGGTGTGGGGTTGATCTAGCATTTGGGCACACATGTTCATGCATGAGAGGACTATTTTATGGTTTTTTGGTGCTTGGAGTCTAGCACCACCCCCTCTCTCTATAGGACTTAGGTTTGGCTTTTACACCAAACACTCTCTCTATAAGACCTATGTGGTGGTTCAAGGCCTTGTGCCACATCACCCATGGGTCCTAGAAGTGGATGTTACAACAAAAGTGCCTAGTTTTCAACCCTGAAACATAGCCTAAACCTCAAGAGGAGGATTTAGACAATTAACTTCTAGGAACACTAAATGGTACCCTTCCATCAGCCTCAAGGGTTCAGTAAAAAACATAGTGGCCCTAGTTAGTAGGTTGTATGGGGAGAAGGATGCTTCTCATTTTTAAGAATCCTAAGTCTCATTGCTACATATGTTTCTTAAAGAAGGGCCAATTTTAAACTAGGTAGTTATTCCGTCACTCACTTTGTGCAATGAAAAACGAGAGTCGAGTCTTCTCCAATGGGCACAAAGCCAAAATTCTATACAACCTCTTACTTGTGTTATATTATTTGTGTAGCTAATAAATTATTTGGGGATGAATTGGACATGGAGAATCCCAAGTCATTTTGTTCCTATTTATTGCTAGGACCAATGGGAGCACAAATATTCATCCAAATATGAGCACATCTGTGACCGATTCTTTGCTCCCTTGCATGAGCTATTATTTGAGAAAAGGTTCCCTAGGTTGTCTGAAGACATGATCAGAATCTTGGAGAACCTAAAAGATTACTCCCTATATGAGTTGTTAACATATAGGAAGATCTATGGCACTGCAAAGGCACCCCATACTTTTCCCAAGCATGTACCTGACATGTTGATTAAGAAGTTGTATGTCATACTATACTCTTGAGATTTAATGAAGCCATGGAAGCAATGGTAATGGATGTAGATGAAGTCAGTGAAAAGGCCTCCAACTTAGTGGAATGGATGTAGATAGAATGTATTTCATGTTCACAATGTTACAGGAGCAGGGGATGGTGTTATGTGCAAATTTGGTGATGCCCTAGTCCATTTAACCTCATGTATTTGGCATAGAAGTGCATAGGAGTTAGGGCTTGAAGGAGAACTCTTAAATAGTGGTTGGAATGCTTGGAATGGTGTTGATAGATGTCATAAGACATGTCTGAGCCATTGGCATGAAGTTTGGAAACTAAGGGGTTGAAGACCTTGTGGTGACCTAGTTGAACAAGCCTAATTAGACCTTTTGTCAAACGTGATAGTCAATTTTAGAGCCTTGTGTTACAAAAAACCCATACCTAATTTTTGGATAGGTTCAAGAACTCCCAAAAGGTACTCAAAATAGTTTTTAGATTGTGAGTTTGAGGTCTTCTCTATAAGTTATGTCAGAAAAATCCAATTTCTTGTCCTACTTGGCCTAGAGTCAATTTGGCAAGAGAACAATTGAATTTTGCTATGTTGGAATTAGTCCGGACAACTGAGAGGGGGGCGTGAATCAGTTGTCTCACAAATTTTAACCTTCTTTATCAACTTACAATAAGATTAATAATGTAAACATTAAAGCATGAATCAACAACACATGAGCAGAAACAAATAAACACACATGACACAATGATTTTTAACGTGGAAACCCGGTTAAGGGAAAAACCATGGTGGGGGTTAACCCACAAAGATTATACTCTATTAAAAGTATTACAATTGGGAATGCACATGTATTCGGGGTCATGGCTCAAAAGAAGGCTCACTGCCTACAGAAAGAAGATTACAATGAGTTTGAATTGATAAATAGCATCTACCAATGCAAGGATTAAGTTTCAGTTAAGCACAGAATACTGACTTGATACACTTCATCCTCACTTTGCACTATTTACTATTCTACTAACATCTGAACCTTAGATCTCTACCCTTTTCGCACTTATTCCATATTCGCATCACACACAAATCACTTAAATCCATCGGTTATATATATCTGTATCATGATATTCAATCACTTTTCAGTCGGCTTCAAGAACACTTAGAACTTTGTTAAAGACTCTACTCTGTCGGCTAAATCCATGCATAACTTGTAACGTGGACCAAAACTGTCATTCACAAATCATCAATCATGTCGGCCACTATCACTAATCATCACAAATCATCCACCTGACAACTACCATTTATCCGGAACCAAGATCAATTACAAGGTCAGCCTATTCTTCTGTTGTCTGCATTGTCAAACTGTAACCCCATACTCAGATGCAAATAACTTTTGAATCCTTCATCACTAGAGGTTAAAATTCTAGATTTAGATTGCCCTGACAACCCTTATGACTCCTTCAAACCCACAGCATACTCTGATTTACCACCGGAGAGATCTGGACCAAGATACCAAACCCTATCACATGCTCTGTCTCTAGCTACCCAGACTTAGATAAATTCTAATTCTGACTTCCGGTATGAACAAATTATGTTATGCGGATGAGTGGAATAGTCTTAGTTGCCATCAATGACAACACATGTCATGCGAAGCAGTGTCTCTTGCCAACAATCTCTCCCTTTGGCATCGATGAAAACACTTAGTGAAAAATGACTAAGTGTTACTCCCCCTTACTCTATATTCTTATGTTCTCCACCGATTCTGGAGCCCCCCCTTTGTTGGATTCCTCATTTTTCACTATTCTTCACTCCTCCTTTAACATCAATGGCAAAGGATGGGGTCCGCAAGTCAAAAATCAAAAATTCTGTATACAATGCCGCATATGTACACCCAATCATTAAGTTATATTTACATGAACTTGAGAATATCTGCAAAACTACTTTTCAATTGCTCAAGTTTAGACGCCCAACTTCTTTTCATGCATCCAAAATTGAGATGTGTCCCTCAGTAGAAATGCATATGCTTCTGCCTTTGTTAGATCTAAAGGATCACTTGTCTGAACTGCAGTTTGAGCTTCTGATAGTACATTAAACATTGTTTCTAACTTGGGGGCAATCAATCCCCGGAGCTCACACATTCTCTTCACAATATTGCCTTTTTCTTTAACAAGGTTCTTTATTTCATCGGTCAAGCAGATTACTTGACATTCCTGACTTATAGGAGAAACTATTAGAGGATCAAAATTTTGAGATAGATTTGACAATTTTTGTTCTTGCTCCTTTATCTTCTTCTTAATATCCTTACTAACTTTGGGCCAGGATAGACAAAATTTGTATATATCACGCCATCACTTAGAGTATTTTGAATACTCTTTATACTAATACCAAGTATCGTCCTATCATTCCTTATTAGGCTCTTTATTTCACTAAATTTCTTATCCAAAAATTCATTTCTAACTTTAGTTTCTGCAAACTTCTCGAAAGACTCAAAATGTGTACTTACAGAATTTACAAGATTCTTCAGATGTCCAGAGGGAGAGTTAGATGGATTCTTCTGGAAGGTTGGCATTCTCTTCTCCAATACACTAGATGCAAGACTTAACAGCTCACTATCCTCTATGTGAGATTTCAATATCTTTTCACTTTCTTTGGCTTGTGTGAAGGATGTTATCTTCATCATTTGGACCAGAGAGAGAGTATCCAAGTTGATTGGTCCTTGAATCAGTTCTGGTTCATCAAACTCTAGCATCTCTTTACTCAAAAAACTTTTCATTGCATCTGCAGTGTCTCTTGCCACCATTTCTGGACCACTTTCCTTTCTTTGTTTTTTCACAGTATCAGGACTATCAACATTTGCACCATCTTCTTCTACTTATCTTCCTTATCTTTGACTTCTTCTTCTGCTTCACTTTTATCTGTGTTATCTGCAGCTGGATTCTTTCCTTTGACCATACTATTTGCAATCTATTCCTGAGGATCTTGTGTAGCAGCAATATTCTCAACATTATCTTCTTTTTTGGATTGATTAGGAGAAGTTAGAGTATCTCCTACATCATCAGTTTGGTCCACCATCTTTGTATCTTCTTTGTTTATTTGTTCCTCTTTCGGATCATAGGAGTCATCAGCCTTGGTTTGCTGCTCATCAATTTTCATCTTTTCAATATCCAGGATTGATGAATCAATCCAATCATCAGTCTCCTCAACAAATGGAAGATTGTGTCTTTTCAATACACTTAGAGGTATTTCATGTGTTTCTTTAACTATTTGGTCTAATTCTCCAAGCATTAGTTTGTTCATTCTCTTCTTGCTCCTAAATTCATCCTTCACTTCATTGAATAACATATTCATTTGAACTTGAGTGATCTGAGGGCATAGTTTTATCAATACATGCTCTTTAAGCTCCATATCCTTATGTTTTGCATTTTCTTTCCTCAACTCCAAAATGTTTGCAAGACTTGGAGGGATCTCAGAAGTTATTTCAATTAGGGCCTTATTATAGATATTTAGATATCTAACAATTGCTTCATCTAACACCCTCTTATGTATGTCACTGTATTCATCATAAAATTCAGTCATGTGTTTCAAATTTCCATCCACAGTGACTGATTTTATCACATCTTCCATAGAGATTGTGGGTTTCTCAACATATGTATTTGTTTCCTACCTTTTTCTTGTCTTTTTTCTTTCGAAGGGCTTCTCCTTAGTCACTTTGGTAGCTTTTGTTCCAGAGACTTTCAACTCCTTTACCTCAGCATCAGAATCTATTTCTTCTTAATCAAATTTTGTGCTCTTATAGGTTCTTGTGGCCTTTGTTTTCACTCTTTTTCCTTCTTTTCTAGATGATTTGCCTTCGGATATCTCAGGATTGGTAGGTTTTGGAGGAATAGGGGCAGCAATAGAGCTTCTAGTAGTCCTTGATGTGGAGGAGGATCCTACTAGAGCACTTCCTTATTTCTTATTCTGTTTCTCCTTCTCAACCTTTTCAATTCTTTCCCTAAATTGCCTCATGGCTTCCTTTGTGAGACCTAGATTCTCAGCCAACTACTCAACTTCTTTTCTTACTTTTCTATTGGTTTCAGGTTCTCTAAGCTCAGTATGCAATTTTAAACTTATCTCCTCATATGTCCCAAATCTTTCAACTATTGTGTCTTTTGGCTTGCTTAGAAGATGTTGAGCATACATATTCAAGATTTTTCCATCTACTTCATACCCCATGGGCATGATCCAAATAGTTTTTGGGTTCCACTACTTCCATTAAGCACTGATCAATGTCAACCATAAAGCATATTTCATTCTTGTACTTCTCAACAATTGTTGTAGGGATTCTTTCCCTTGAATGCATCATACTCTGAAATTTCTTGAAGTATCCCTAGATTGCAGTTTTCTAAGCTTTAGAGTTACCAATGTTGCATAGGTGATCTCCGATCTGAATAGCAATTGGCTCATCATTAGTCTAGTACACACCCTTTACTCTAGGTACTTCATTCATATAGTAGAAGAACAAACATAGAACCAATGTACCATATTTAAAAGTTTTTTTCTTACCTTTCTTGATTTTGTTCAAGTTCTCAATCAGTTGATTTTGTAACAGGTCACATAAGTCATAATTTGCATTTTCCTTCAACATTTGATATGTTGCATATATAGCAGTTCCAGAGACTGAATTCTCTCTGCTAGAGTGATAGATCTTGTAGCCAATCACCATGGAACCAAACTTCACATCCGTTTCTATAATGTCATTTATGGTCATAGCCCTCTTATCGAATTTTGCACTAGTTGCATCAGTAACAGTTTGGTTTTTCACAGATTTCAACATAGGTAATCCACCGGTTGAGTTTAACCCAGTCACAATTCTGATAACATCTTTGGTAATCTTGAATGGTTTTAATAACCATATGAATTCATCATGCATCTGACTCAAAACATACTGGACCTATTCATCTTCATCAAAAGTTAGAAATCCCATAATCTGAATAAAATGTTTATCATGCAGTGCCTTATACTCAGGTTTAAGATTGTGATTTTCATCCATTAGTTGACTCTCAAACAAATCTATAAACCTTGAGTTCCCAAATTGATCTATGCTTGCATGAATATAAACCCTAATATCTTCAATATGTAGCTCACCATACGGAACACTTGAAAATGCACCTAATGGGTCAACTTCTATAGATTTGTGTGGATGTTTCTTAAATTTGGGTTGAGGCCTTTCAATAATGTCAACAACCAAAGGTGTAGCCATTGCAAAAAGATTATAAGTTCAAATCTTTGCAGATAAATACCTTTTTCACGAGATTAGGGTTGATGGATAAATTCACCAGTCACACTTCAATTCCTTGTAATCTTATCTCAAACACTATTCTTCTTGCTTTCTTCAAGTGCAAAGTGATTCAAATGAGGAGTGAACACCTTTTTATGCTCCGCAAAACCTAATTTATCTTTGTAATAAATGCTCTGCCCTAACTTCATTTGGTTACTTAGTTTCTTGAACAGTTCTTCATGAATCACTCCGCAAATTTCCATATCAACATCTTTTCTTTCAGAATTCCTTCCAAAAGTTTTGAAATAATTCTAAATATCTTATCTTATTGTGCTAGATCTAGGCACCCACTTACTGGCTAGGGGGATTTAATTTTCAATGTAGCTCCCCCTGAGCTAGAGCTCCAAATTCAATTCCTGAAGGAATTATTAGCACCTAATTCTAGTACGGACTTATTACTATTGTTCTCAATCATTTTCTTGACCCATGTCTTGCTCATTTCATTCTGGATCTCATTCAGATCAATTTTTCTTTTTCCTTTGTCTTGTCTCTGCTCATCTAGTTTTTTGTTTACTAGACCTCTTCTTTCATTAATCCTACTTTTGCAGAATCCTTCAATATGACCAGATTTATTGCAATTAAAGCACACAACATTTCTTTTCTTATATACTTGATTTCCTCTTGATCTGCATTGATTATCCATGTGTCCAAATCCATTGCAAGCAATATAGTATCCATTGAAGGAATTGCCATTTCTTTTATTGTTAGGGTTATTCATTATCATATTTCTGAATTCATTGAATCTGTGACCATACCTCTTGCATTTGAAGCATTAACCAGAGAAGGATGGATCATTTTGATTTAATCTGCTTCTGCACTAAGTAGCCCTATAACCAAATTTATTGCAATTGAAATAATTTCCATTGAATGATGGATATCTTTGAGCATTAGGCTGTCTTACTAGAGGTCTTCTAGGTCTGTTTCTCCCATTCCTTGGTTGAAAATTTCTTTGTCCAGATCCGGAGCTTTCACCTTTCCATATCCAAGACCATGCTTGTCATCAACCTTTTTTTGTTCTTCAAGCAGTGCTTCAAGTTTAGCTGAGCTTATCTTGAACTTCTCCTTGTATTCATTTGCAACTTCTAGGTTATGTCTGAGGATGACAATTTGCCTCTCAAGTTCTTTCTCATTGTCTCTGCTTTCTTGTAGATTAGATTCTAAGAGGCCAGCTATTCCGTCCAATCTATAGCATTCTTCAGTTCTTTCTTTTAGATTTTGATTCAGGTCTTCTTCAGTTTTCTTCCTATCTTCAATTTCCTTGGTTAGCCTCATCACCCCAGATTCCATCTCGTGTTTTAGGACAACAACTTATTTAGCTAACTTTTCACATTCCTTTGTCTTCTCTTTTAGGGCCTTATCCTTATTGTTGTCTTCATAATGATTTCCCAATGGAGGAGGTTGGTCCTTTCTCTTTTCATGGGATTTGCTCAATTTTTCTTTTAAAGTCTCAATGAAGTCTTCAACATTTTTAAGGTTCTCTTGTAGCTCTCTAACTTCTACTCTAGACTACTCAAGATCTTCTAAAGTGAGATTAAGTTGTCCTTGAAGGTTGTATTCATCCATTTTACTGCCTTCCCAGATCTTCCTCAAGCTGTTAAACTTTTCAAAGGAACCTTGCTCTGATACCAATTGTTGGAATTAGTCTGGACAACTAAGAGGGTGGGTGAATCAGTTGTCTCACAAATTTTAACCCTTTCTGCTTTTAACCTTTTTTATCAACTTACAATTAGATTAATAATGTAAACATTAAAGCATGAATCAACAACACATGAGCAAAAACAAATAAACACACATGACACAATGATTTTTAATGTGGAAACTTGGTTAAGGGAAAAACCATGGTGGGGGTTAACCCACAAAGATTATACTCTGTTAAAAATATTACAATTGGGAATGCACGTGCATTTGGGCTCACTACCCAGAGCTCACTGCTCAAAAGAAGGCTCACTGCCTACAAAAAGATGATTACAATGAGTTTGAACTGATAAATAGCATCTACCAATGCAAGGATTCAGTTCCAGTTAAGCACAGAATACTGACTTGATACACTTCATCCTTACTCTACCCTATTTACTATTCTGCTAACATATGAACCTTAGATCTCTGCCCTTTTTGCACTTATTCCATAGTCACATCACACACAGAAATCACTTAAATCCATCAGCTATATATATCCGCATCATGATATTTAATCACTTTTCAGTTGGCTTCAAGAACACTTAGAACTTTGTTGAAGACTCTGCTCTGTCGACTAAATCCATGCATAACTTGTAATGCAGACCAAAACTATCATTCGCAAATCATCAATCATGTTAGCCACTATCACTGATCATCACAAATTGTCCACCTAACAACTTCCATTTATCTGGAACCAAGATTAATTACAAGGTTGGCATGTTCTTCTGTTGTCTACACTATCAAACTGTAACCCCATACTTAGATGCAAATAACTTTTGAATCCTTCATCACCAGAGGTTAAAATTCTAGACTTATATTGCCCTAATAATCCTTATGACTCCTTCAGATCTACAACATACTCTAATTTACCACCAGAGAGATCCGGACCAAGATACTAGACCCTATCACATGCTCTGTCTCTAGCTACTCGAACTTAGATAAATTCTGATTCTGACTTCCAGTATGAACAAATTATGTTATGCAGATGAGTGGAATAGTCTTAGTTGCCATCAATGACAACACCTATCATGCGAATCAGTGTCTCTTGCCAACATGCTAGCCCTAAGTTCTTGTGCATTCCTAATACTTATTGTTTGTCATCCTTATTCCATTGAGAATCCTTTTGGTGTTGATTTACCTATTGAAGCATAAATAACCCATTAGGGGTTGAAACCTAGTTTGCATCCACTGAAGGTTATGAGCAAGAAAACACCAAATCTTGTTGTGAGATGTTGAAATCTTGAAACCACCCCTGCTCTACATCAAATTGGTATCAGAGCATAGGTTGATCTGTAAGAAGGAAAGTGTGAACTAAAAAGAGAATAAGATGCCTCCAAAAGGTAACCCAATGGCTAGGGAAATGAGTGAAATGAAAGAGAAGACTGCAAAAGAAATTAGTAAATTGAAAGAGTTGCAAGATATGATGGTAGCCAGGCTTGAGGCTATTAAAACCAGTCAGAGGAGAGATATGGTCATAGGTGATGTGAGTGACCAAGAGGAAGAGAGTGAGAATGAGAGCCCTCTAGGAGGAACCCAAGAAGAAGAGTTGGATCCTGATGAGCAGAAGATGGCCAAGCTATTGAAGGTAGTCAAGGGAGATAGTCACAAGGTAAAGATGGATTTACCTATGTATGGAGGGAACTTGAATGATGAAGAGCTTTTGGATTGGATTGCAGCACTTGATAATTATTTTGAATGTGAAGATATACCAGAGGAACAAAGGGTAAAGTTGGCAAAAACAAAATTAAAAGACCATGCCCTACTTTGGTGGGATTATGAGCAAACTAAAAGGAGGAAGAAAGGCAAGTCAAAAATTGTTTCTTGGGATAGAATGGTGGCCAAACTCAAGGGACAAAATGGTGGCATAACTTAAATGAGGACACTTAAGAGATATTAAAAGACCATGGTCATTAATTAAAAGATGCGATGAAAATAAGGCATGAATGTCACCCACTGCCCTTTAAGGCAAACAATATTTTTTCCTCAACATGAAATAATGGGACAATTGAGTGGGATCTAGGCCAAGAGAGAAGCACTTTAGAACTCATCCTACGCATCAATAAACAACTCAACACAAGAAATGCAAATTGACATATTAACACAACAATATCCAACTAAGTTATTGAAAGTCAACTATTGATACCTCATTCTCCATCCAAATTACAAAATCGGGCCACTTTTTGCTTTGTAACATTTCCTTTTCAAATTGTGTTGGATGCCAGCCATATTTCTTCTCCTATCAAAACATGGCACATGGACTAGTTAAACTAATTAATATGCAATCATTTACTTTTTCCTAGGAAATAAAAAAATATATCATTTAACATATTAAATATACGTACAAATGTACAGATCAAGGCCTGTAAACCTTTCTAGTCACTGTGATGTGTGGAACAAAGTTTGTCAAGCCTAGCCTTGGAGGTCTTGTCCTAAAACATATACTAATTCAATTTAACTATGCACAAATAAAATTTAAAAATCATTTAATAAATTTGATATAATCTTATGAGCAAATTCAAATACATGTGTACTCTCCTCACCGGACTTCCTCCGTGCATCAAACTTCTCATATGCTTTTACAACCTCTTTCCATACTTTCACACTTACATCAATTGGCCTTTTTTTGATCCTTAGCTCAGGAGGGAGTTTTTTTATCTTCTTTGTTTGGTTGCACTGAAATCTCTTGTAGTTTTGAGACATTCGTAGCTTTATCTTCTTTACAGACCAACCTGTGCCAAATTCAGTCTCCATGTCATGGATAACTACTTTTTGCTAGTGCATGGGTATCTTTGAGAATGGAAAATGTAGATGGTCTTTGAACTGTTGAAGGCATGATTCCTTCAACCTATTCAGAAACATTTTTCCAGAATCTGTCATTTGGACTTCCCCTGAAACCACATCGTATTCTATCTTAGTATCATAGCTACCAATGCAAGATGCAAAACATGGCATGGTGGAAGAAGTATGTGTCCCAGGAGTGGCTGGGACATTAGAAGTCTACGCTCCCTATTCCACATTCTTAGAGTTTATTGTTATTTATTTCCTCCTAGATCTTTTTCTTGATCTAGAACTGGTTAGGGAATCAATTGATTCCCTTGAACACGATTGATTTGGTTGCAATATTTTAGGGGCTTTACTAGATCATTTTTCTCTGTATCTGGCAAGCATTGTCAAGTCCACACCATCCAATTTGTTCACTACCTCTACCCCCAATATGGAAGCCAATACCTCTTTATCTTTGTCAGTCTCATGTCCCAATATATATATAATAAATTCCTTCTTTTAAATTTAGAAATAAAAAACAAAAAACAAAAAATCAAAGAAACAATGGAAACATTTACAAATATATAAATTGACAATGAATTACCTCATTGTTGCCAGAGTCTGCTCCCTTTTCTCCCTTCCCTCTATTGCTTGACATTTTGAGGTGACCTAGGGAAAATTATTTTTGTCTAGTTTGTGGAGGAAAATGAAGTACACACTACCAGGTATAAATTAACAGCGCGCTTGACCAATCGTATGAGCACCTACAAAAATATAAAGTTAAATCTCTTTGGTATAACTTCTTTGAATTTTCTTTGCAAAGACATCAGCGATGAGGGTTACCTGAAAGTGCAACCATGTCCATAACAGACAGTCCTTGAGCACGAAATGTTGAGATGAGAGAGCTAAGGCAATCTCGCCTTCCAAGCCTTACAGCCCATGATGGACCTCCCAACTACCAATTATAAGTATAAATTTCTAATGTCATTATAGAGGAGAGTAGGAATAATTTGTCTATAACATTAGAAAAAAATGTAAGCGAAGGTAGAGAAGTGCAGAAATATTTACTTCAACAACAGAATCACGAGTGGCTGTTGCCAAAATATTAGTGTAGGAAACAATGCCACTGCACACATTCTCAATCTGAGTCTTAATTGTATCAATGACCTTGAAACTCTTTTCTCCTCTGAATGTTATTGTGTCGTCCAAGAGTACAGACCCTAAACATTTAGCTATATTGGAGAGCAAACCCCAAACATTTAGCTATATGGATGATAAAAATGTAGAGATAAATGATTTAGAAAACATTTTCATTACATTAACAAAATAGTCATGAAAGTGAAGGCAAAGCAAGGATAATGCCAGGTATGAATTAACTTTATATTGTTTTGTGTTTTTCTATTGTGTGGTATGTTTTAACGTAGGTGGGAATTTTTTATTTTTCTATTTTTGATTCATTAGTCGGCATAGTTAACACCGACTTTAGCACCGAATTTTAGCCCTAAATGTAATCTCTTTGGGGTGCCAAAGGCCGTGCAAAGTGCACCTAATTTAGTACCTAGCTATGCCAAACCAAAATGTTCCTCATGCAAACATTTGAAATTGAGGTAAATGTTTAAGTAGTAAGGGTTTTGCAACATTGGAATCTAGTGTGACAACAACATACCACCAACTATCTTGGAAAAAAATGGATACATCCTAGAAACTTTACATAATAAAAACATAATTTGATGGAACTTAAAAAAAGTTGTATTGTGTTTTAGTAACTTGAAAACCAAACTCTTTTACCTATCAAACAAATAAATTTAGATCTCATGCCTTCTCTTGGTTAATAAAGATATACATGCTAGCTAAATCAATCAAGATGTCAAAGTTTTTAGCTAGTGGCTAGACTTCCATGCAGTACTAATTATGAAAACATTACATATTAGGCTACAAATATGATTTCCATATAGCATAAAGTAGGTCATGCTATGTATCAGTCTTTCATTAAAGTTGTAGTAAATTGTTAAGTCTTATATGGGTTGAGCCATTTGTAAATATTTGTTGGCTTTTATTTGATGAGGGGATTTCAACATAACCAAGCTAACTACTTTCACCACGGCCTCTATGGAGGATAAACACCAATCATGAAAAATAAAAAATCAAGAATTAAAGTTTTGGATCTTATCTAAGATAAATATTCTCACACTATTCAATGTAAATTAGGTTTCAATCAAGAATAAGGAATCCAATCTCTAGTTTTCAAAGAGAAAATATCTACGGTTTTAATGAATTTGTGGAAGAAGTGTAAGGTAGAGAACTAACTAGATTTATTAGTAATAGGTTTCCTTTCATCTAGGATAACAAGGGACCATGGAAGGGATGTTCAGCTAAAATTATTAGTAATAGGTTTTATTTGTAGTTAGCTTATAAATAAATGTCTTTTTGATGTGAATTTGTAGTCATCTTGTAATCATAAGATTTAAGCTCTAGTTGTCAAGATCCTGCGTGTAAACTCTTTGTGAAGAGCAAAATGTTGCAATGTCCTATTTTGTTTTTCATAGTGCATCTTAATGAAAAGCGAGTGTATTAACAAGATAGTTTCAACAATATTCTCTTGGTGCACAACTGTTATGTGACTATTGTCATTGTTGTGTATTACAAGATCTAGAGGAGGCCATGGAGAGAGGATGTGGACGACGTAGAACTACTAAATATTAGAGAGGAAAGTGGGTGGAAATAGATATGACAATGGAATCTGTAGATACAATAGAGATAAGAAGAGAAAGCAACCTCAACCAAAGGAGGAAGGTGTTTATGAATTCACAAATGCTACAACATAGAGGAGATAAAGTCATTTTTTGTCCATGAGGCCTCTGAGGTCAAACTTATTGGTTGAAAATGCACATGAATGGTGATTAAATGTGATTCTATGATCAAGGGAAAAGTTTGAAAATTAGGATGGCCAAAACATGATATCAATATGTCAAATATATGACTAAAGTGAGGTTTTGTGTTGGATAGCATATTCATTGAAATGATATAATTGGTGTACTAAACATTATTTACTATGTTGGGTATTATAGGGGCCAGATGAGGCCATGGCAACAGATCGTGTCATATCAAATGAGGACACAACAGATGAAATGGGACGTCAGGTACTCAAATTTTGACTTAACTTAGGAAAAAATGATCTGATGGCATTTTGTGATACATCCATCTTTTTTCACAGTATTATTGAAATTTATAATATATTATCCAATCTTGACATAAATTAATTAATGTTGTTGATTATTTTAGATGGAGATTGGAGCAAATGTAGAGCCTGAGAGTTCAACTAGAAAAAGAACAAGATATGTACGTGGACGTGGACCTAAACCTGCTAAATCACATAGAGGACAATGAGTGGAAGAGGATATGACAATGGATCCTGCAGACACAACAAATGATTGCACTGAACAAGAGGTTGGTTAGGACTATAGTACCTGGGATGAATACTTTGAGAAAATTGTTGTTTGTGGATGTTTTGTATGTTGTGGAAAGAAACAATTCAAATGAGCGATTGTACAAAGATATTACATATATGATGAGCTTCTAGTCGGTAGTATGCCTCCTACAATCGATTCAAATGCAATAGCAATTGTGGTAAGGAATTTCCAATTTGATATAAATAACATGTATACTTCGTTTAAACATTTTTTTATATTATTTAAATAACTAATTTTTTTCTTAATGGATACTTGCAGGATAAAGTTCTTGGTTTAAAGTTTCCTGGATCACTGAATTCCAGCCTAGAGGGCAATGATCATTTATCAGATGATACATCCAACAAAAATATGTGTCAATATATCAGCTCGGAAGATGAGGAATTGATGAAAATGAGTAACAGAATAAGAACCAGTTTAAAGATGCATAATTTGCTTAAAGACAAGGGGAAGGTGGACTACATACCCTATGAGAATGAATGTGATGGAGATTATGACTTGCCCCTGAGTTTGAGATCAATTTACAAAGAGACATTTGATCGTCGACTATATTGCGCTTGGCCTAGTGATCAACAACTACCTAGAGTGTATGACGTGTTTCAATTTTGAGGATATAGCTACATGATATGACCCTCCAATATTCATGGAGCGAATCTAGGCCTCTTTATTGTCCAAAATGTACATGTGGGATCTAAACATAGAAACAATTCAGAACAAACCACTAGGAGATTAATGCCATAGTATGGTCCATCATATTACAGTGGTGAATGGAGAAGGCTAGCATAATATAAGCCTAGCATGTCAGCATATGGTTTAAATTTGAATATGTATACACATCGTCTCCAATTGGAAAGTGGAAAAGCAATGAATAGAGGTCATCTTATGTATATAGATGGATGTGCATACACACACAAAAATATTGCAAGATTTATAAATAGTAGTAAGGGAAGGGACCCTACTGTAAGACCGAATTGTCAATTTGTTGAGGTTATAAATGATAAAGATGGAGATATGGAAAGAGAGGTTGATAGATTGATAATGGTTGAGGCTATTATGGACCTTACCATTGGGGATGAGTTATTGATTGATTACCCCTTCTTAAAACACACTCCTGCACGAAAGAAAAGGGAAGAACAAGGTCTCCCTAAGGATGTTCTTAAGGGCAAAAAACCAAAGAATAATAAATGAGTGTGGACTGATACTTTATAAACTATGTTGTCAAAATTGTGTTTTATTTAAATTATTTTATAAAAAAGGTAGTCTATAAAATAATGTTCCATTATTCAATTGATGTATATGTTGGGTTTTTTCCCAACTGAATGTTTCCTAAGTAATCTCTACAAGGTAGCCATCACTCATCAATAGGATTCTCAGGTCAAGGGCCAACAGTATAGGAGACAGACTCTATAAATATCTCCTCTCCTTCTTCAAGCTCTGTAAAACCTAGGGGGTATTCCCTATTCAACATCCATGAAATAAATTTGTAAAATTGTTGGGATATTGAGACAAAGCAAATAAATCCTCTCTGATACAGACCAAAATTGTGAAATAATTGCAAAGGGGCTACCTTTGGGTCTTATACTCAGTTGTGAACTAGAGGATTTGAAACCTAAAACTACTTCTAAAAATCCTGAAGGTTTGTGATTAAGATTTGATTATATTTTGTATTTGGATGCAAGATTAGGGCTTTGAATCATAACCTCAACACAAGGACAAACTAGTGCCTATCCCAGGGCATGGAGTCAAATAGACATACATATGTGAATGTTTACCATAAATTTAAAGCAATAATCAAATTTCAAGGGGCTTCTTTAGCATCAGCCTTACAGATACTACCCAAGACTGAGTATTTAGTTATCTCTGCTTACAAATATCCTCACTACAATGTATTCATCCCAACACTTAACCTAAAACATTTAACTTGTTCCTTGAACAAAAGTAGAAGATTAAGCATTCAACACAGAAGACCCATGTTCTAGAACCTTGAATAACCCTTAGCTATTTAGATTCAGAAGAAAAATGTACACAACTTGGAGATAGATAACAAAACACATGCAATAAAGCATTTCTCATTCAAAACAACATGAAACTGATAATTTATATGCATAAAACATTCAACATATAGTTCATAAACTCACAAGAGATAGAGAAACCTAGTAGAGCTGTATTTTATTATTTCTCCAAAAATCCTAAATCTTCAACAACAAGAAATGAGTAACACAACTCTTTTATATATCAAGAGTGTGTACTCTGCATTGATTACATTGCATTTCAAATTGGTTCATGATACATTGCACCACCAATGTGGTGTTGGGAAACATTAATTGCACTAGAGAGAAGAGGAGAGAAGGAGTGGTTGAACTTGGGAGACGTGTAGCCACTTGAAGATTTGCCTTGTTAATGCTGGGAGGATGGTGGTTGGCCTATCAATCCTTCGACCCATATCTGTCCTTCCACTCACCATATGTCTCCTCATCCGGCCAAGGGAATGAAAGCACTTCTACAATCTTGCCATTATGACTGACATACTTGGCATCCAAGATACTTTTTACATGCTTAGAAAACATATCAAAACTTACTTCAAGAGTGTGTAGCTTATCAAGTGATAAGCTCAATACCTGCATGGTTGGGTCACTTTCATCAGAACAAGTGGGAATGAATTGGTAACTATTATCCATTATTTCCTTTTTCCACTTGTCCAAGTCCTTGGCTTTACCATCACCTTCCAAAATAGGAGATAACCACTTAGTGTCCAACTTTTCAATAGCCTGCATCTTCTCCTTTAGAATTGAGTCCAACCTTAATTGGAAATTGGCCACATCCTCAAAATACTTCAACATGTCAGACACCAGTTTCAGTTCAGGAGGTGCATTTGGATCATACCTGGCACACCTAAGAAATTCTTTGATTTCTCCAATTCTATGCAGCAACTTTTCCTTTATGCTCAATTACCTCTGTTTGTCAGACTCATGCTTCTCATAGGCTATTCTCAACTGTGAGTAAGATTTCCAAGTATCCTCCACCTTGGCCAAAAATTTTGTCACCCTGTTCTTGATCAAATTGGTGACTACATCCTTTACCTTGTTCTCATTTTCTTCCTTCAATCTTTTGTTATCCTCTTTCAATTCTCTAATCTCTGCAAGGAGAGGTTGTGTATCAATTGGTAATGACTTTGTAGTTTGTATGATGGGGGGAGTCTGAGATGGACCAGCCTCTAATTGTGATTGCCTCTCATATGTGTTCAATCTAGCCATAGCCACTGTATACTTCTCCAACAACTCATTGTAATCCTTCTGCAGCTTGACTGTCACTGCCTCTACAAATTGTTGGGATAAGATGCCATTAAACTTGTAAATCCCAATATTGTATTTATTCCATTTGTTATATGCAATTTGCAATTATCCATGAGGAGATGTACGAGTTTCATTGGCAGGGGTAATTTCAAAGTAATCGGAGGTAATTACGGAGTGACTTTTACAGTTGACAAATGTAAAAACTCAAAGTAAATGATGGTAGGCGTGCTCCCTTGAGGAATCTACTATTTTTGGCTTGTACGATTACTGTTATAATGTTTGGTAAGTGAATCTATGACATCTGCAAGTTGTCATAAGATTATGTGATTCTATGACGCATATGACGGATATGTTAGTTGTATATTTAGCCCAAGGTTCCTATCTTGGAAAGATACTCTTTTGTGGAATCTATGATGGTTATGACGCATCATAAGATGTTGTAAGAGGCCAGATTTAGTCTTGGGCACCCAACTTTTGCATTGCTATTTTTGGACAAGTGTAAGATGCTTGTAAGATGGTAATTAATGTTTACAGGTTGGAGAATCTTAGGAGAGAGAAGGTGAACACCTAGGATGAGTTAGATAATGTTTCTATAAGTATTTACCATGTATTTGTTGTTGCAATACAGATTTTAGGTACTCAAGTGTTGTTGGAATGCTATCGGATTGAAGACTTGTGGAGAGAGTTGTGTAGTTGATGTATTGTACAATCTTGTTGAGATTAATACAAACTTGTGCCTCTTTCCTGGTAGAGTTTTTTACCCGCAAGGGTTTTCTCCACGTAAACATTGTGTCATTGTGTTGAGTTCTTCATGTTTTACATCTTTTTTATGTTTTGTTATAATCTCCATTGTTAAAGCACACTTAAATATTGCTGAAATTTATATTGAATCAGATTTCCATTATACTGTTGCTTTCATTTCTAACATTTGGTATTAGAGCTTGGCTAGATTTGACTCTTGGGTGGTAGTGTGGAAGTTGTAGCTGCAGTGAGAGATTTGGTTGCATTTGTTTTGCAAATCTTGTGTTGATATTATGGTTGCATCCACCATTGCATCAACCTCTCAATTGGACATTGAGAAGTTCAACGGAATGGGGTATGAGTTGTGGAAGCTGAAAATGGAAGATTTGTTGGAAGAAAGAAACCAATGGTTGGCTATCTAAAAAGAGAAGAAACCTGATGATGTCTCTCAAGATGAGTGGGATAGACTAGATAAGAAGGCACAGGGAACCATCTGGTTGTGTCTTTCAGACTCTATCCTGTTGAATGTCACAAAGGAGGAGACCACATACAAGTTGTGGAATTGGTTGGGTGAGATCTATCAAGCCAAGAGTATGGTAAATAAACTTTATTTAAAAAGAAAATTGTTTTCCATGAAAATGCGAGAAGGTGAATCAGTTGTAGAGCATTTAAATTCTTGTAATTTATTGTTGAGTTAGCTTGATTTAGTAGATGTTGAAGTTAGTGAGGAAGATAAATGTATCTTACTTCTTTGTTCTTTACCTGAGTCTTGGGAGAATGTTATCCTTGCTATCACTACTAACCTCACGGATCTGAAGTTGGATGTTCTTGTTTCAGTGTTACTATCATAGGAATTGAGGAAGAAGAGTTCAGATAGTTCAGGGGATGCTCTCAATGTCAGGGGAAGGTCTAAGGAAAGGGGACCAAAGGGAGATCAAAAATGGGCTAAGGACAAGTCCAAGGGCCGGTCTAAGACTCTTGGTAAAAAGAATAGAGTTAAGTGTTGGAACTATGGTAAAAGGAAACATGTGAAGAAGGAGTGCAGAAACCCCAAGAAATAGTGGGAGAGTGCTTCAAATAAGTCATCGAATGTAAAAGAAGAAGTTTTACTTTCTATATGTAATCTTGTTTCTAATGATGACTGGTTGGTTGACTCGGGATGCTCATTTCATATGACCCTGCATAAGGAATGGTTCTCCACATATGAAGAATATGATGGAGGTAATATCTACCTTGGTGACAACTCTTCATATCCGATTGTCAGGAAAGGAAAGGTATTGTTGTATTTTAGTGATGGAAGGATTAAAACCCTCCCTGGTGTTTTACATGTTCCTAGATTAGCTAGAAATCTGATTTCAGTTTCAAAGTTGAATGATTTGGGAATGCATGTGACATTTGACAAGCGTGGTTGCAGATTGGTGAGAGGGAACTTGGTGGTAGCGAAGGGGAATAGATTTGGAAGCCTGTTCAAGCTTGAAGCCACTACAGTTTATATTGCCTCTTATGTTTCTGAGGCGTCTGAAAACACTTGTATGTTGTGGCATTGTAGATTGGGCCACAGAAGAAATAATGTATTAAAAACTATTAAGAATAAAAATTTGTTGGATGGTTTCTCCTATTTTGATGAGCACTTTGATTTCTGTGAGCATTGTGTGTTTGGTAAACAAAATAGAAAATTATTTCCTTCAGGAAGCAATAGAGTAAAAGAGAAGTTAGAAATTATTCATACGAATGTGTTTAGACCTGTGGATAATGAATCTATTAGAAAATATTATTATTTTGTAACCTTCATTGATGATGTGTCCAGATTTACATGGATTTATTTTATGAAGCATAAATCTAAAGTTTTCACTAAGTTTAAGGAATTCAAAGTCTTAGTAGAGAACCAATAAAGTTTAAAGATAAAAATATTAAGATTTGACAATGGAGGGGAATATTGCTCTAAGGAATTTGATGAGTTTTGCAAGCGTGCAGGTATAATCAAACAAAAGACAACTCCGTATACACCACAATAGAATGGTGTTGCAGAAAGGATGAACCGAACAATTATGGAAAGAGCCAAAAGTATGCTTAGTGATGCACAGTTTGATAAATGCTTTTGGATAGAGGCTATGTGTACTGCTTGCTACTTGATAAACAGATCTCCTTGTAAGGCTCTTGATTCGACACCTTATGAAGTGTGGACAGGTAAGAAACCTTCTGTTTCACATTTAAGGGTTTTTGGTTGTGAGGTTTTTGTTCATGTGCCTAAGGAAAAGTGATCTAAGTTGGATCCAAAGGATGAAAAATGTACATTCATTAGATAAGGTGATAATGTCAAAGGTTATAAACTTTAGAATCCACTAACCCGCAAGATTATCTTTTCTAGAGATGTTATTTTCAGGGAACTTCGAGCTATTTCTAAACCTGAGCAGCCAAAAGAAAAACAAGAAAAGGTAAAAAAGGTGCACTTTGATTTAGAGGAGCAAGATGCACCTCAGGAAGAATAGAATGATGGATTGGGAGTGAAGAAGAAGAAGAAGATTCAAGTAGTTCTGATGAAGATGAATCTATTGTGAGATCATGCAGAAGAATGAGTAGAGTCTCTTACTCCACCCTTGAGGAGATCCACAAGACAATGGAATCCAGTTGATAGGTATAGCCCACCATATTTTCGTTGTGTATATGCTTTATTGAGTACTAACGATGAACCTAGATCCTACAGGGAAGCTATTTCTACAGATGATAGTGAGTCTTGGCAGCTAGCCATGCAAGAGGAGATGATGGCTTTAGACTCTTGTAACACCTGGGATCTTGTTCATTTGCCGAAAGGAAGAAAGGCCATAGGTTGTAAGTGGGTATTCAAGAAGAAGTTTGGAGTAGATGGGTCATTGGAAAAGTATAAGGCTAGACTGGTAGCCAAGGGCTACTCCCAGAGAGAGGGAGTTGATTTTGGTGAGATATTCTCTCCTGTTGCTAAATTGACTTCTATTAGATTTCTCTTATCCATTGTTGCAGTTTATGATTGGGAGATTGAGCAAATGGATGTTAAGACAACATTCTTGCATGGAGATCTTGAAGAAGAAATTTATATGCAAGAGCCTATAGGTTTTGAGGTAAAGGGAAAAGAACATTGGGTTTGCAGGTTAAAGAGGTCTCTTTATGGTCTGAAACAGTCCCCCAGAATGTGGTATCAAAAGTTTAACTCATTTGTTTTGAAATTGGGTTTTGTTAGAAGTGAGGAGGATCACTGTGTTTACATTTATTGTGTTGATGATTCCATACTAGTTATTGCTTTATATGTTGATGACATGTTTTTCAGCAATACTAAGGGTATGATTAGTGAGCTTAAAGCCCAACTTTCAGCTGCATTTGAGATGAAGGATCTTGGTGCTGCAAAGTATATTTTGGGAATGGAGATCAGGAGGGATAGAGTTAATAGAAAGCTTTGGTTGTCACAAAGTAAGTATGTGAATACTATTTTGTAGAGGTTTAGTCTGCAGGACTGTAACCTAGTTAGAGTTCCTTTACCCATTGGTACTAAGCTTTCTTTAGATATGTGTCCAAAGACTGAAGATGATTTTGAGGATATATCTAATGTGCCATATGCTAGTGTTGTAGGGAGTTTATTTATGTAATGGTTTGCACTAGACCAGATATTGCCCAAGCAATGGGAGTTTTGAGCAGATTTATGTCTAACCCTGGTAGACAGCATTGGAACTATGCGAAGAGGGTGTTTAAATATCTTGTAGGTACTCTTGATCATTGTTTGGTTTATTCTGGTATTGATAGTGCTAATAAATCTTTAGACATACAGGGTTTTGTTGATGCAGATTGGGCAGGTGACTTGGATAGTCAAAGGTCCACTAGTGGCTATGTGTTTACTCTATTTGGAGGTGCAGTGAGTTGGATGAGTAAGAGGTAGCCCATAGTTGCTTTGTCCACCATAGAAGCAGAGTATATGACTGCTACTCATGTCTCTAAGGAGGTAGTTTGGTTGAGGAGACTGTGTACAAGTATTGGTTTTGATTGCAAGATCATTCAAATTGGTTGTGATAGCCAGAGTTCTATCTGTTAAGCCAAGAATCCCATGTATCATGCTCGGACTAAGCATGTTGATGTTCAGTATCACTTTGTTCAAGAGTTGGTTGTAAATAGAGAGATTGAGCTGAAGAAGATAGACACTTAGGAGAATGTTGCAGATTCATTGACCAAGCCTGTGAGCACAGAGAAGTTCATATGGTGCAGAGAGGCCATGGGTCTTGTTTCTAGTGCCTGATTATTTTCATTTGATTTTCTATGGGTTGATTTACAATGTATAATGTCAAGTGGGAGAATGTTGGAATAAGGTGCCATTAACCTTGTAAATCCCAATATTATATTTATTCCATTTTTTATATGTAATTTGTAATTATCCATGAGGAGATGTACTAGTTTCACTGACAAGGGTAATTTCGGAGTAACCAGAGGTAATTATGGAGTGACTTTTACAGCTGACAAATGTAAAAACTCAAAGTAAATGAGGGTAGGCATGCTCCCTTGAGGAATCTACTATTTTTGGCATGTATGAAAATTGTCATAATGTTTGGTAAGTGAATCTATGACAGCTGCAAGTTGTCATAAGATTTTGTGATTCTATGACACATATGACGGATATGTTAGTTGTATATTTTCTATATTTAGCCCAAGGTTCCTATCTTGGAAAGATACTCTTTTTTGGAATCTATGATAGTTATGACATGTCATAAGATGTTGTAAGAGGCCAGATTTAGTCTTAGGCACCCAACCTTTGCATGGTTGTTTTTGGACAAGTGTAAGATGCTTGTAAGATGGTAATTAATGTTTACAGGTTGGAGAATCTTAAGAGAGAGAAGGTGAACACCTAGGATGAGTTGGAAAATGTTTCTATTTCCATGTATTTGTTGCTGCAATACATATTTTAAGTACTCAGGTCCTGCTGAAATGCTGTCTAATTGAAGACTTTTGGAGAGTTGTGTAGTTAATGTATTGTACAATCTTGTTGAGATTAATACAAACTTGTGCCTCTTTCCTAGTGGAGTTTTTTACCCGCAAGGGTTTTCTCCATGTAAACACTGTGTCATTGTGTTGAGTTCTTCATGTTTGACATCTTTTCTGTAGTGGGTTTTATGTTTTGTTACAATCTCCATTGTTAAAGCACACTTAAAGATTGCTGAAATTTATATTGAATCAGATTTCCATTAAAATAGTGTTGCTTTCATTTCTAACACAAATTGTGCAGTCTGCACATTTAAACTGGCAACCTGAGTAGGGGTGTCTGACACCCTTTTTATTATCACATTGCCAGTTAACTCATCTAAACCAACTTTTGGTTTCTTGTCACTAGGGTCCAATGCCCAAATTGCCAAGGTTTCAAACCTTGGATCAAATACAGCACCATGCATAACTCTGCTGACCTGCTCCTCTGTCACATCAAAGTCATCTCTTATAATTGTATCAAATGCAATAGCATCTGATAATGTCCAATGTGGTAGAAGCAAGATATTGCTTCTAGTCACAAGTGCTCTACCCTCCTCAGGAGTCATTGCACTGATGTCTTTACTTACTTCATCCAAAACCCTCCTAGTAATAACATCATATTTTGAGGGGTCTACACAACTTTTTCTTTCTTCAATTCTTTTCTAAAACTCCTCATTTTTGGTCCTCAGCAGAAATGACCTGAACTCAGGAGTGCTGATAAATGCATCATCTAAAATAAACTAATTGCAGGACATCTCCCTCACATCTTCTGTGTCAACCTCATTATTGACTATGGACCTTGTTAACCTATTTTCTAGTGAGGAATAAGGCATTATCCTTGGTGGGGAACTCACTTGATGAGGGGGCTCTTGGACCTACTCTTCTATTGCTCCTTCCTCCAAATTTACAACTTTTATCTCTTCCTCTATCTCAAGATCAATCATTTTTCCCCTCTTAGGAGTAGGGGAGTCAGGAGATTCCTCTTTTCTAACATATTTTCCCATGGAGCTGCTTGGTTGGTATGAGGACCTTTCCTCACCTACAGGTGCATTAGCAATTAGCTCCTCTGCCTTAGAAAACATCATATCTATTCTCTTTATGGGGTCTTGTATCTCAATGAAAGCCCTAGGGTAAGCAGTATTGACATTTTTCTTCATTTTTTCTGCCTCCATTACTACATTCCACTTATTCCTTAATGAATGCACCTCCTGCATTGTTTGGTAATTTCTGACTATGTCTTCATCCAAGAGGACATGGTGAGGGTACATAGGCCTGTCGATGTTCAATCTTGTATTATAAATAAAACCCTCAGGGTCCAAGAATCTCACCTGCTCCATGTCCATCTTGTAGTATTGAAGCATGAGGCCTATCTAATCCAACACATTCTTATCAATTGGTATAAATCCATAGAGCCTCAGAGATGTAGGGATGAGTGATCTCTTTTTGTGCTTCCTAAAGTGCTCCCAATTTGCTCCATTCAATTGTCTAATAATCTCCATAAATGCAAGCCTCTTGGGCACAAATTTGGGCAAAGAATAAGGTGGAGCCTCACACCCATATATCTTGATACAAGTTGTATGTTCATGCAAGAACCAATCTCCCCAATTATGGTCTATTTTCAAGTGTGGGGTTCTCTCTAATGGTCTCAATAAATCCTTTATTTCCTTAGGTATCCAGTTAGCAGCCGGTTCCAAGAATCCTAACACCTTTCTCACAAAATGCTCCTCAAACTTAACATAGCTAGCATACTTGTAATGTATATCAAGCATGTAGGTCCACATCTGAACTGGCATCATGTTGCCCTCTGCATCTATCATCTTTACATGCAAATCCTTGCTCCAATGGCCAAACAGAGAGAACAGGATCATATGACACATCAAAGAATACCATGTAAATTTCACATGGGGACCTAGTGTATACATGTTGTTCTTTATTACCATCATCTACTCATGCATTTTCTTTGCCAGATATCTTGCACAGTCATATGGTTTTTTGGCCCCATAATCCTGAATGTATACTACCATCATCATCAGGGCTACTAGCATTCTATCTGTTACATCCCTCCCAAGCACATGGCATAAATTGTGATAGGTTTTGACAAAGTATTCCATGAATAAATTGCAATGGAAGGGCTCTTCTTCTCTGTCAAAAATCTTTATCAAGCCTCCATCAACTCCCTTAGGTCTATGCTTGGCCAGATTAAATGACCTATAAGCATATCTGACAGTTTTGTATTTTTCTTTGAAGGCATTCAAATCAATTGGCATACTAGTGGTAGGGTCTAGATTAAATAGAGTTGAAATATATGCTTTTGTAAACCTGATTATAACACTACCATTGCCAAACAAGACAAACATGGTCTTGGGTTCATACCTACTCGCTATTGCTCTGACCAAGTCTAGATTTACAAAAGACATCCGGGCAAATTAACTTAGCCAAATCTAGTTTCCAGGCATGGAAGACAGGGGCTCTATAGTCCATTTTCTAATGCCAGCATTCAAATAAGCTCCAGGAAGATACATGTATTTTGGCATCTCTACAACCTACACATAAGTCATAAATTTTGTTCCTGACTTCACCTAAACCTATTGTAAGTCTTTTCAATGATCTAGGACACTGAACCATGAGGTCTTCATCTTAGCTATGTTTTGAAGTTGAAGGCTGACTAGAATGACTCATTTTGTGTTTATTTTGATGACCTAGGGTTTTTGACAGTTAATAATGGCTCTAAGTGCTTCAGAATGAACCTACAGATGGAAAAACCAGGTACAGAGAAATGATAATTACTTACTGGTTTTCAGCATTTGCATGGGCCTGGGACTACTTTTCCTCACTCGCCTTGATGATTTCCTTGCTCTGAATGCAATCACGCTTTGGAAAACAACAGGAAATACCTTGAATTATGCCATTACAACATTGAATTTCTTCATTGTTCTCTATATTAATGGAGGTGGAAGGAGCTATAACTCTGCTCGTGTCGAACATTTTGAAAATCTTCCACTTTTGTAATTTTAAACATGGGCCATCAATCTTTTCCTTATAGTTCACAATCAATGGATCTGATTGGTTGACTAGATTTGACAATCTTTGTCACCTTCTTTGAATATTCTTCATCCAATTGGAATGAGCCAAATTACCTGTACTTTTCCAGCAAATTATGTCATCTTTTGTCTAGACCAAACATGTGGCACCATTTCGTGGTATCGCTGCAGAAATGGCCCACCACATACCTACCGCATGATGGTGCGATTAAGCCTCCATGTGCCTTCTTTATACTTGCCTTTTAATCAATAGTGCCACGTGTCATCATCTCACTGCCTCACAGTGAATATTCCTCTTAAAAAGATTCCTCTACGTTGGAGCACAACTATTGGATTGAAGGCTTCCCTTTGCGGAGCATTAACATGTCAACAGGTGGTAGCAGACTATTGGTAGAGGCAAGATCCCTATAAAACATTATGCAGGCAAAGATTCTCAGACAGGTGTCAACTTGTCGTAGCATCGCAATGGGGGGATGCCGTCACAAAAGATGCTCTGCGACGGTGCGATATGCGCCTAAATAAACTTTAGGACTTAGTGAATGACTTTAGGATGGTGCTTTAATTTCTACTAGTGATGACAGGTAATTACTAGGCTAAGGGGTCGGTCAACCTACGAGCACTATGGCATGAAGTTGTAACTAAAGTGACCGATGACTTGCTAAAGACAGTCAACATGAAAATACAAAATAAAGTTTAGGATTGAAGGAAAATAGGGTAAAAGGATTTTCAAAGGTTAACACTTGAACACTTTAGACCCAAAACCCTAAACCCTAAGGGGTACCATCAGTATATATGTTCATACAATTTATACTTTTATTTTTAAAGCCATATTTGATTATATTTCTTTGAAACTGATACATTTATGATTTATCCAATTGTTGCCAAACATTAAATAATGCTTGCATTTGTTGATAGGTAGAAGATGTTGATGAAACATATACTAATACCTAAGATCCAACTGGGTTATTAAGATTTGGATGAGATGATCCAAACCATCCTTTAAACAATACCAGGGTGAAAAGAGCAACATTAAAGAGAATACTACCAGCTGAGAAATTTGAAGAGCTGATGAGATCTGCATACACGATGACATGCCACCTAGCCTTAATGATGATGATCATGATAGTGAAAATGCAGTGCATGGAAAAGGATTAAATGAAATGCTTACAGGTTTCTTTGGGGATGGAAACAATGATGACAATAATGATCATATGGTTGACAGTAATGATGATAGCAGGGGTAATTACCACCAATGTAATGTTGATGATAACAACTTGAAAGACTCCATCAAGCAAGCAGCGAAGACACCCGTGTTCAAATTAGGTGCAAGTAGAACCTCAAAACTGGCATGCACATTAATATTATTAGAAATCAAGTCACTATTTGGTTGGTCAGACAAAGGATTCACTACCCTACTGAAGTGAGTTGAAATCTATTTCTTACTTTGCATTGTCAATTGGTGTACATAATTTGTAAACATTCATCAACTTCGTTTATATTTCTTTAAGGGGATTTTAAAACCATATATTGTATATAAATAGTCCTAGTATAGATTGACATATCAAACATGTTCATCATTAGTCAAACATTCAATTGATTTAATCTCTGGCAATCTTACAGGGCACTAAAAACTAAAATATTCCCTAAAGAGAATGTGTTGTCATTAACTTGCAGAGAGGCGCATCTGTTGTTGGTTGAGTTGGGAATTGAATATAAGCAAATTCATTCATGGAAAAATGATTGCATTTTATATAGAGATGAATATCAAAATAAGGTAGAATTCCATGTATGCAAAGAGAAGAGATATTGTGCAGATGTACAAGGTCCTACAGTTCCAAAGAAGGTTTTACGTCACATGCCAATTATACCTAGACTTCAACAAATATTTTGTTGCAAGTCACTTGCACAATTGATGGACTGGCATGCAAAGAACAGGAGTAAAGATGGATTCATGTGAATTTTGACCAACTCCAAAGCAATGAAACATAGAGGAAAAATGGCCAAGAAAATTCAAAGATGAACCTCGTAGTATTAGATTTGGTCTTGCAATTGATGGAGTGTGCCCATTCTCTTTCCTGAGCTCAAATTATAGTGTTTTGCCAATCAGATTGATAGTATACAATATTCCCCCATGGATGAGTGTTAGAAAGGAGCACCTTATGCTAACTCTCATTGTTCCAGGAAAACATCAAGTTAAAAACATGGATGTTTATCTTGCGCCTTTTATTGATGAGATGCAACTACTATGGAAAGGTATAAGAATGTATGACATATCACGTCCTCCATCAAATAGGTCCTTCATGTTGTATGGTGTGCTATGTTGGACTATTCATGATTTCCCAGGACTTGGTGTTTGTTCTGGTAAGATAAAATATTTATGTATTTACACTCATAATTTATTTTCATCCCAACTTTCATACTTAGTTTTATACTATTTTTTTGATGTTATTAACATTACTTATTGAATTACAGGGATTCAAACAAAGGGGATATTTGTATGTCCAAGATGTGCAAAACAAGTTCAAGGGTGGTATTCTAAAGATCTACATAAATTTATTTACGCAAACAACAAGGTTTTTATACCACTACATCATAAGTTTAGAAATCGCCTAAAGAATCAATTTGATGGAAAAGTTGAAAATAGAGGCCCTCCCATGATTATGGGTCCAGGTGATTGGCTTAACAAGTATGAAGATGCTAAATTGAAAGCTTGGGGGGATTTTTTTGATCGGGGTGATTCAATTGAATAACCAGAACAAGTTGTAGTTAATATGCTAGAAGGAATGAAAAGGAAATCCATATTTTATGAGCTCCCTTACTGGAAGGATCTATTAATATCTCACCTATTAGATCCTATGCACATCTTCAAAAATGTCCTAGATTCTATATTTCAACATATATCAGGCAAAGAGAAGGACACCTTGTCTTCGAGGAGAGATATTGCTCTTTCACGTACCAAAATTGATAGAAAATATTTGTGGCCAAATAGGTGATGGTGATAGTTTGTCATTGATGTCAAAAGGTATTGAGAGAGTTGAGTTGTTGTGCATTTTCCTTTCACAAAGTATCATCAGGACTACAGGTCATTTGTGGATCACTTGTACTATTGACAAAAGTTGTTCATGATCATGCATTTCACAGTTGTTCACATAGTATTGAAGGATGTTGTCAGTTGGGATTGAATTGATAAATGGATGATAATATTACAAGTGTTTGATAACATTCATGTACCAATCATGCTCACTATATTGGTGTTTCAAGTGCTTACAGGATCACATGAATACATTGATGTTACTTTATTACAGTTGGAAGGAAATAGAATTGATGGTAAGAGTTTCTTGTTTCAGGATGAAATTGATCATAAGTTTGGAAATGTGATGTCATATAGTTGAGGTCATAGGTTGTGCTCAAGATAGTGGGATCTTTCTTTATGTTATGTTTACATGATACTTGTTGATGATTGAAGTCCATTTTTTCTAATGTCTCCATGTTGCACGAACAAGATGCAAAGTGTAGGTTGTGCTTATATCATCTTCACAAGTTGATATGTTTAATGCATAAGATCAGGTGTCTTGATATGTTTGGTGTGGAGCTCTCTTCACTCATATCAAATCTTGAGCAGGATTGAGAAGTTGATCTTCATAATACTCAGATCTTCACTTGAATGAATTCAAGGATTGAATAGCTATGCTTCAAAGAGTTGTCAAATGAAGTGGTCAAAGGTTCTCAAAGATATCAATGATATAGTCAATTTTTCATTATTCAAGGTGTGATTGAAGCTTGAAACAAATGAAGTGGAGTTGTTGTTCTTTCACCTCTCACATTCTACATGATCCTGCTGATTAGAAACTCTGATATACTCCTACATGTGTTCATAAGCTTCTAAATTCTCAAAAATTACTAAGTCACTAAAATCCCATTCTTGCCCATTGTGTGGTATATGCTCTTTTGTTTTTAAATAGTCATTGACTTCCTATCACAGGTTTAATCACTTAAAAAAAACCTGCTAAAGGGCTCTTTTAGCATATATGTCACCGGCCCCTTCCTCTAGCAAACTGGTATCATAGGTGGATCGGTGAGCGCATGGTAAGTGATAACCACATTTGTTTTATGAAAAGCTCAACATTAGGAATGATTTTGCAAAGTGGGAGATTGACATTAGAAATGTTTTTGTCTTGAAGTTTCCTTTCGAAAGGAAAAGTCTTCTCTTCGGTGTAAAAGCTTTATTGTATAAAGCATAAAATGCATTTAGTAAAAGGCACGATTTATACCTTAAGATAGCAAAAAAAACTATTGATTATTTTATATTGGAAACCATGTTAAGGAGGAGCATATTTTGTAAAACATCATAATTAGAAATTTTCTATTTTCCATCGAATAATATGGAGATGAAAATGGTTTTCACAAGGAGATTTTTTATTTTTGTTTTTTCTAAATGTGAGAAGAGATTTTTTAATGGTAATTTTTTAAGAGATTTTTTGGTGATTTTGGAATCAGTAAAGGTGATTTTTTTTAAGAAGAGAATTGAAGATATTGAAGAATTTTTTTCAGAGGCAAATTAAGATTTTTTTTTGAGATACAGAGAAGTTGAAAGGTTTTCATGAAGATAATTTTCTGAGGAAGATCAACAGGATTGAATGATGTTTAATGGAGATAATTTATCTTGTGAGAAAATCATATTGAAGATTTATTTATTATTTTTTGTTTGCAATGAGAGAATGTGTTTTTGCAGGAATATGAATCAAAATTGAAGAGTTTATTTGCAGGGAAGATGAAGAAAAGGAAATGTGTTTCCAAGAGTTCTGTTGTTTATAATTGCAAAATTTGTGTGATCAGATGCAGGAGAAATTTATCAAGGAATGTGAAAGGTTCCAAGGCATTGAAGAGACAAATTTGTTTTGTACATTAAAATAATTACAGAGATGAAACATACAGAAGATGAAAGGTGAAAAGACATTCAACTTGTATAAATTTGTTTTTCAGGTGCATTGATGGTATGAATTAAAAAGGATAAAGATGAAACATACAGAGTAGTGAAGTGTTGTTGAATGGATTAGAATACAGGATTGATATGCAGTGTTATTGAATGGATTAGAATACAGGATTGATATGCAGTGTTGTTGAATGGATCAAAATACAGGATTAATTTGCAGAGAAAATTGTTTATAGAGATTTGTATATAAAGCTTGTTTGCAGAAGTATGTAAAAGAAAATGATCTTGATTTGAAAATCAAACAGGAGATATAAGGTTGTATACAATGGTGCAAATCTGATTGAACAGCAATCGTGTCTTGCACACAAAGTTTGATGTTTTGGTAATAGTGATTGTGTTTGCCAGTGAGGCACAGTATGCCAATGAGGCTTGTGGTTAGTGAGACCGTGGTCAGTGAGACCTCTGTATATGTCAGTGAGACATTTGTAAGAAGATTTTTCATTTAAGCCAGTGAGGCAGTTCTGGAGTGGTTTTTCTACCCCTGGAGGGTTTTCCACTCGTGCAATCCTTGTGTCTTGATTCATATTGATCTTCTCTCTGTGGTTGTATGTTTTACTCATGAATTTTGTTTATGTGTTTTGCATATGTGTTTGACAATTCAATGATAACTTTCTCTCCTTGTGCTCTCCAAGTTAAAGTTTGTAAAAAGATACATAAATTCACACAACACTAATTCACCCCCCCTCTCACCGCCCTCTCAGTGTTGTCCTTAACTCCTACAATAGGGAAAATGAAACATATGCAGAAGCTCCATGGATTTTGAAAAAAAAAGAGCTAGGCCAACTAAAAAATGTCATCTATTCGATAAGGACACCTACTAGCTATGGGTCATCATTGGCTAAAGCTTTTATAGTTGATGGACATATCACAGGATTTAAAACACATGATTTTCATAATTTTATGAAGGTATTATATATCATCATTTAACATTTACTGGTAACATTGATTAAGTACTAAATATATTTTGATATTTTTTTGGGTGAGAAAAAATTACTAATGACCTTTTCATAAATGTGTTTGATAGCATATCATGCCATTGACAATTAGGGGGGATTCTTGTCTTACAGTTGACTTAAGGAATGCCATAAGTCAATTGTCGGCATTTACAAGGTATGTGGTTATATGAAATGTTCATGTCTGAGAGACATAGATATATTATATTGCATTTTAATTTTTGACTAAAGGTTCATACTAATTTACTATTCTTATATTAGGTGGGTGACCTCCAAGGATATCCACAAATGTGAAGTGTCAAAATGGAAGAAGGAAATTGTAGAAATTGTATGTGTATTTGAGGAGCTCCCTACAAGTTTCATGGACCTACAAGTCCATTTACTTATACACCTAGTTGATGACATTGAATTGGCGGGTGTCGTATCAACGAGGTGGATGTTTTTCTTTGAGAGGTATATGAAAACTCTAAAAAGATATGTCTAACAAAAGGCACATTCAGAGGGTTGCATGGCTGAAGGGTATGTATTGAATGAAGCATTTTTCTTCCTGTGTCAATTCCTTGGTAAGGATTTTGAAGATGGGTCATGCTTCTGGGATAAAGAATGAGCATTAGATATTATTGATGGAGAAAAACCACAATCTAATGGTGTTCAAGCAGAAATTAGTAAGTAAATTCATGATCAGTGTGGTTGTTTTTCTTGCAATCATTAATTTACTCTGTAATTTATTTGTCAAATTAACAACATGACATTTGGAGTTTGAAATAAACATGTTGACATGTAATAGGTGTAGATGAAAGTGTTATACTTGACAAGTTCATTTTGTACCACATGGACTTTATGAACAAATGGATTTATCTATATGATAAAAAGAGAGAAGTGTTAGAAGCAAGGAGATAGTTTAAGAGATTGAACCCAAGGAATACTCCACTTCCCAGTGATCTTCTTGGGGAATGGGTTAAAGATTGCACACTAGAATGGGTTACTGAACAAATTCAAAATCAAATAGAAGATGCAAGTATAGATTCAAACATAATAGAAGATGAAATCAACATGTTTAGAGGATGTGAAAGAAAGGTACAGTTAGAATTTTACAAAATGTTGTTTCCTTATAGTTTTGACACTATTAACTATTTTAATATTCGTCATTATATTTGTTTTCACTAAAATAAATGGTCTTTCACAGGAGAGGAAATATCCAGCAATGTGGGCATAGGGTCGACATTATCATGTAGAAAGTGTAGATGTAAAGAGACGATCCTTTGATTGTGGCATCATGGTTGACTTCAAGCAATCTAGTCAATAAAGCTCAAAAGATAAGAATATAATTGAAGGGAATCTACAATATGTTGGTAAAATACAAGAAATTATTGAGTTAGATTATCACTCTTTTAAATGTTATATTTTTAAGTGTAGATGGTATGAAGCATTTGAGAGGACATGAAGACATGATACCCATAGTGGATTGTTTTCTATAGATTCCTCATGGTTCCTACCAGAGGAGGAGCCTTGTGTTCTACCAATTCATTGTGAGCAGGTATTTCTTTAATTCAAACAAGAAGCAGTAGTGATCATTAATCTATTAATTCATAGTTTATTGCGAATATATACATATGTTTATTAATCAATAAAATTGTTATAACATACATCTAATATATGTATGTCATTCATGTGCAGGTATTTTTCTATGAAGATATTTTGGACCCAAAATGGATATTTGTCATACATTATGATCCAAGATTAAGGCATGTATTTGATGATGCATTAGTGGATATTGAGAAAAACAATGATGGTCAACAAAATGAGAGAGAGGGATTAGAGAACATCAAAGAAATTGACATCCATGATGATGTTGAAGATGGTTATGTTCAGGCACAAGAAGACAACAATCCAAAGTTAGATGATGTTATGGAAGACAACAATATGGATGGTATAGAAAATGATGATCCAAATACATCTGGTAACAATATAGATGGTCTACAGTCAAATTTCAATGATGATAATATTAAATACTTGAAAGAACATATGAATATTGACAATGATACACTAGATGACATTGTAGTAGAAAATAATGTTAATGACCAAGACTTCTAAATTTTTAGAATTATTTGCAATCCATGTTTAAAAAAGGATGATTCTTATGGCCTAAACAAGTTGAAATGCTTCAATAATATAATTTGTGTTGATACAAATTACCTATTTCAATATCCTTAAATTGTTTAATCTTTGGTATGAATTGTTGGTAGAAAAAATTAGGATTACATGGATACTCCTTCCATTCATTTTCTATCAACATATGTTCTTGAAGATACAAAAGTTAATAAAATATTAATGCACGTAACTTACAATTATTTAAATAAGCAACTTTGTTAACTTTATTATTTTTAAATAGTTTCCATTTTTATGTTGAACATAATTTTGAACATGTAATTGAAAACATCCACAGTAAATGCTTTATTGTATCAGCATATTCATTCACATAAACATAGTATTGAGGCTCAATAACTGATATGCATTCAAATATAAGAAGAAATAAGTATGGCAAACATAAGAAAAATATAGAATGATAACACAGTCATGGAGAATCGTTGATAATAAGATGTTCTATTTCATTCATAAGCTCAAAAGTTACACCAGCAGAGTTTTGGTACACCCTTCCACTCATACCTTTATTATTTTTTATCAAAGTTTATATAGAGATTACATAATATCAACCATAATCCCTAAGCCATTAACCATTAAACTACCTGTTAGGTCACAAAAACGTAGGTCATTAATCCTAAGAGGTTGCCAAGCTCTCTTAACATTTTTGGCTAATGACAAAAGGAAAATATGGCTAAAACCCCCTTCACTTCAGGCTCTGCTAGACCTAGGTGGGTATACCTTAATGATTAGTGCAGACTTGATTGACCTTCACAGTGGAAAACAGGTGTGAAGTAGATGTAAGGTTTGATGATTACTCCTAAAGTTTGAAGTTTGAGAATATAAATTTGCTATTGTGAAATGAACATGACTAGTGCTTTATTTATTAGGCAAAGAGTCAAGAGTTAATGGTATATGGATCTCTATATTAACTTAACTCAAATTGTTAGGCACATGTGTAAATCTGTATCTTGTACAGTGGTGCAAGAATGTTGAGATGCAAGGTTCTTCTTATAAAATCCCAATGATATTTCTCCAAATTGCTATGACCAAGAGAAAGGGTTTCAATTCTTTCAAAACAGAAACCAACTAAGATGACTTGTTCAAAGGATTTTAACCCTTTGGTAGAGACTAATAAACATAGACTACTTAGCAGGACTTAAATCAACTTCCCACAGAAACCAATCACACATATCATACAGAAACAACAAATGTGTACTGACAAATTAACTATATCCTTGATATATTAATTTAAACAACTTGGAAAACCATTTAGATATAACCATGCAGCCCATAAATATTAAATTCAACACAACAATTGAACATCAATTTCCTAATCCACCAAATAACTCAAATTCTTCTTATTAATTTAGAAGTTCATACTGGTTTGAAAACATAGATAGATATAAATATATTCTTCAATTAATTCTTTTATATTGCATATATGTATATAAAATAGATGAGATATCTCCCTTAAAATGGCCTTGGTATCCTATTTTATAGGATACAAACAAGCTTCAGGCCCAAAACATTGTGTCATTTCATAATTGCATCCTTCTAACTAATGCATAATTAGGAAATATAAAAAGAAATAGAAGCATGTGTAGTGATCAAGTTCTGGCTCCATTAATCATCGTAGAGTGATCTGTGACCCATAGGTCTGGCAAGATCATCCTCATCTCCATGATACAAATTTATATACTTGCATTTCTTGTTGTATGACAAAATTGTACTGCAACCACTTCCTTACACTGCCCTAGATATGAACAAATTTATCCTGCCAATATGATCGATGTAATTTTGATCAGTGCAGGTATTTGTTGGCATTAGATTATTCATAATTAACTCTAGAGAGAATATCTTTCCCAAGCATGTATAAGTATTTCCTTTCACCCATTCTTCATTATTTATATTCTCAAGTAGTGGAGGCAATAGTCCATTCAATTCATCTTTCCAAATGTCCTTATCTCACAAACTCCCATCGATATTAAAAAAATTTGGAAATGCCATGTCAGGATGTTGGTCAAAGTCATTCAGATCTTCTGTCAGTATACCATTAAATTTTTCATGTTCACTAATCAAGTCTTCATATTCCCTGATCATTTGTTCTTCAACATTAGATTTAGCCTTCAATTTTTCCTTTGTTTCCAGCATCCTAAGGTGCAGCCTTTTGTGTTCTTGATACATCTGATGTGTTCTCTTATGTAGATCCCAAACTTTATCACTATTTTCCATCATTTTGTCAAATCTTCTTTGAACTAATTCAGAAGCCATAGTATATTTAACTGTTTTCAATTCAATTTCCAATTGTTCACTTCTCTTATGAAATTTCTCTATTTTGAGCTTCCAATAATTGGCATCTGCTTTGGCTTTTATAACCCTCTGGTCAGCTTCTAGGTATCGTGAATAGCTGCTAGATGAAGGCAATTTATCTTTGTAGGTGGCAATCTCTTGTCTCAACATGGCATTTTCTTTCTTATATGTATCATTATCTTTGATCAATTTATCAATTTGTGCTTTCGTGAACCTTGCAACATTAACATTTAAGTCAGTAGTTTCCATGGGATCAGTGTCCTCAATCCTTTGTATCAAAAGATGACCAAATGCTTTATTTGGATCGTCAATGATAGGAGGTCTCTTATTGGGATGATACAATGCCCATATCAGCAATGTTCTCTTGTCAGGGTTATATCCTGATCCTCTTCTAATATCATCCAATGCTTCCATGCTAAGTTGCAACCTTTTGTCCTAACTCCTATTGAAAGTGTCAAATACAATGGATGAGGCCATATCCCATCCAAGAATCAACATCACACCCACTTCTTGTAATAGTGTCCTTCCCCTTTCTGGAGTCATTATTTCTAGTTCTTTGTCAATTTCCTTCTGAAGCTCTGGTAACACTTCATCTTGTATTTCACGAGTGATATCTTTCATTTTTTCTCTAGCCTACTTACCCTTGTACTCATACAAGAAATCTTTAAATTCAGGGGTCTTAATGAAATCATCATCTGAGATAAATTTACTAGTGGCCAGATACCTTATGTCTCCTAATAAATCATCTGGTGCTTCTATGGTGACAACTTCTCTGTCTTCAGGAGGTTCATACCCCTTGATGGTTGGGTCATAGCTCTGCATTCCTTCCTCAGATTCTTCCTCTCCTTCTGCAATGCTTGTGTATGTAGAGAAACTTATGTCTGGTGTGGACTGAGGCAATAGATAACCAAAGGGAATTTCATATTTAGCTTGTGCTTCTTTAAGTTGTTTTCCTTGTTTGTCAAACACATAGGGGGGAACATTCATGATCAATTCTGATGCATGTGTAATCATCAAATCCAACCTTTCATCGAGATATCAACATTTTGAAAAGCTTTGGTGTAAGTGGGGTTTTTGGCTACCCTCCAAGCCTCTGTTAACATTACTTTATGGTATAAACTTCTCCTTTCCACTACTGTGTTTTCATCACAATTCCTATTTAGATCCTCATCAACAAATAGGACATGATGATATCCCTTTAATTTTTATTTTGCCTTCATATTATTTATAAAATGTTCCGGATCAAAATTTTCTCTAGCATGTCCAAAAGGCAATTTGAATTGTTCTAATTTCTTGTCAATTAATTGATAACATTTATCAGAAAGAATTGTGAAATCCCCAAAGCATAGAGTTCTAGGCATGAATGACTACTTGTTGTGATTCTTAAGGCACATGAAATCTAAATAAGCTAATTGCCTAACAATTTCTAAGTATGCAATCCTATCTGGGCATGTTTTTGGTAGCAAGAAGGGTGGTCCTTCATATCTAAACACTCTTATCATGATGCAGTCACTAAAAACATACAAATCACCCCAATTATGACTGAACTTCCCTTCCTCATATTTATCTTTTGGCCTTAGAAATTTCTGTATTTCTATTGATAAATTATGCTTGCAAGGACAACCTAGCCATTTGTACATAGGTTTCACAAAGAACTCCTCAAAGTATAAATAATGGGACTTATCACATCTGCGATCCCAGATAGTAGTCCACATTTGCATAGGTTTTATATCTCCATTCTTGTCCAAGTCTCTCACCTTTAGACTTTTACCCCACAAGCACATATTTTGTCCTTCATACAATACCATATGCATAAACAGGGAATAATGTCTGAACTTATTCCCTCCATTCTTCAGAGATATTAGATCATGTTGTAGGTTATTTGCTAGATATTCAACATAATCAAAATATCATGCATCATGACTTTGTATATCTGCAGTTAAAACCATGGTTGCAATTTCCATGAACATAGAGGCTTCTACAACCAATATTTGGCAAACAGAGTAATATGTGTTTTTGAAATAGTCTTCAAATAGTTCAATCAAATAGGGCAGGTCTTCAACCCCTGAAAACACCCTGAGTTTGTTGTTTTCATCACACAGTCTATGCAGGGGTAATTTCCATCTTTTGTAATTGGTGCTCATATTTCAGTACTTAGTCAACAAATCCCTGATTCTAAATTTCTTATCTAAGCTAGATTCTAATTGAAACACTATTGCAATATAATCTCTGGTAATGGGAAAGAAACATGTCCCATCATCAAATTCAATCAAGCAAGTCTTAGGGTTGTATTTTTCTGTGAAGAGCTTTAACAATTAGACATTCACGAACACATTTGGTACTACTACTTTACCCAAATTTAGTCTCCAAGGGTTAGAAATGGGCCTTTGTCTATGCATCTTTCTATAATGATAAATAAAAAGATCATATCCTCGGATTGGTGTCTATATGTCCCCTATCTACTTGTATAAATCATCTAATTTTTCTGCATGCAGGTTTAATTGAGTATTCCTTCTAGATTTTTGTCCTGACCTAGGGCATTGATCTAACAAATCTTGGTTCAACTGCCTAACTCCTATTTTTTGCCTTTTACTCTTAGGGTTTTGAATTGTTTCTTCCATACTACTATTATGTAAGGATCTCAACTCTGTGAATTATGAAAGCGAAATAAAACTAGTCAGAATTACTTACTTGATCAATCGTTCTAGTTCTGAATTACTATCCCACTGCACTCTGTGATCGCTCTTTGCAATACCCTCAAGACTTGTATTCAATAAACTTAGCTCTGGTGCTATTAACGGCGTCTCACTTGTATTTTCACATCATTAGAGGGACATTTAATTTTTGAATAGAGTCTGTTGGATCGCCATCATTATGTCTTGTCACTCTATTCTCGGGATGATGTGTTTTGCAATCTCATTTATTTCATCTTATGCTTGTTCAGGACTTCAATGTGACCCCAAATGGCGTCACATCGATAACTTAAGTCTCTTTGAAATAGAAGTCTCATCAATATTCCATAATCCCTCTAATGTTTATAGTTTGTATTTCATCACCTTTTCGAAGAGACTAAAAAACCATTCTCTTCGATATAGTAGTCATTTAAAAAATATATTAATACCTTTTATATTATCGTTTTATCGGTGAGACTCCTTTTATCAGTGGAACTCTAAACCATATCACTCCAACATTCTGAACTCCCTTTACAAATTGTTTTCGATATTTTTCATTTGATCGGCATGACACATTTTGGTGTCACGCCGATATGCCTTGTCTATTCGATGCGTTCGTAATATCGATAAGACTGCTGAGTGACTCTCACCGATATCCCTTATCTCTTCAATTTCTTAATTTTTTCAATTGGTGTGACTTCTTTTAAAACTATATATTGTTAAATCAAGATCTCATCCTTTTATGCCTTTGGGCCATCAAAGAGACTGGATATTGAGTCTTCCTGACATAGTATCATCTTGCCGATATTTATTATGATCTTGAAAGCATAGTCATCTTTTAATATTTCATGGTGAAGGTGAAGGAATTTAGGGTAAACAATAGAATAGTGGTGTTTTTCAAGTTAAGTGAAATAGCTTATTAAGACTTATGGTGGGAAATGGCAAAATTTTAGGGTTTTAAAATTTTGATCCAACACTACCTAACCCCTAAGCCCCAAATCCCTTATCTTTTGATCCTTAATCTCTTAAACCCTAAACCCTTAATCCCTGCTAGATCAGAGCAATTAGGTACTCAATTAGGCGCTAAATTAGGCAATAAAGTAGGCTTTAAATTAGGTGCTAAAGTAGGCATTAAATTAGGTGCTAATTTAGGCGATACTTTGGATGTTAATTTGGGTGCTAATTTAGGCACTAATTTGTGCCTAATTTAGCACCTACTTATTCTAATCGGCACAAAAAATGCCAAAAATAGTGCCATCCCGATAAATAGCATCAACTTTTTCAAAAAATTGGAGAAAAATACATTAAAACAGTGGGTGGAAGCAAAAAATAGAGCAAAAAATGGAGCTAATCACAGGGATTTGTTGTAGTTATTATACCTTGAGTATTCATCTAAAAAGGACATCATTTGAGATCCATTTACAATATGTAATACTTCATCTAAAGGAGGCAGAGGATAGTTATCTTTCACTAAGGCCTTATTTAAATTTTTGAAATCAACACACAACTTGATCTTGCCATTCTTCTTATGAACTGGAACAAGATTTGCTGCCCAGCTAGAGTGTCTTACTATAAAAATGTTATGGGTAGCAAATAACTTATGTACTTCCTTGATATCAAAGGTTTAAGAAGTGGGTTTAAATGCCTTTGTTTCTGCTAAATATTTTTGTATTGGGATTTAATGGTATGGTGTGAGTCATAATTGATGTATCAAAGACTTTTAGATCTTCAAAATTCCAAGCAATAACTTCTAAATGATTTTTGAGTGCTTTTATCATACCTTTTCTTTTCTCTTCTGTGCATACTTTACCTAAAAGAATATTCTTCACTTCCTTTTCATTTCCCAAATTACAAGGTTCATAATCACTACCTTCTAAATTTGGAAATCTCTTTTCCTTACCGATTTGATCAACATTAAATAGTCTCTCTAGAGACACCATACCTTTGGGGATACAATTAGTTTTTAATTTCATAGCTCTTTCTTCATCCAATTCAAAATCTTCTCTATTCTCTTCATCAATGATTTATGCTTCAAAAAAACCTAAATTTTTAGTAAAATCAAGGATCTGTTTGGCATCTTCAAATACTTAGAAATTATGAATGTTTTTTGGAACATTACCTGAATAGGTACAAACTCAACTATTTGAACCAAATTTGTAACTAGTTCAAATGATCTTTCTACCACTGCTAATGCACTAGCTATGTAATTATTTCTTTTTGAAATAGTTAGTATGTTGAGTGCATCAAAATATTCAATCAAGTCCCATACTTTATTGAGATACTTGGCCAATTTCTTATCATTGCATGCATATTGTTTTCTTATTTATTTAACAAGTTCCAAATCTCCTAATAGTTGCAATTATTTGACTTTCTTCTTATGAGGAAATAGTAGTCCTCTAATAAGTGCTTCATATTTAGCAACATTATTAGTGCATGTAAATTGAATTCTAAAGGATGCTAAGAAAGACTTCCCTTTTGGATTGATGAATTCTACACCTGCACCACAACCTTGCTTTGATTTAGAATTATCAAACTTCATTACCCACATTTGATCTTCAACTATTTTAGATGTTTGATGTGGATGATGCTAGTATATCATTTTCTACTTTTAGTTTGTTTACTAGTTCAACTTTAGACTTAGCTTCTTCAACTTCCAGTAGGTTCATGTGAATGGATTAACCATTGGAAAATAGCACATGTTTTTTTTTTGTTTTCACTTAGATCACCATTATCTTTACCTTAGATGTATTGCTTATTTGGGTTATCTTCTTTATCAAAAGTTGATGCAGGCCTACTTCCTATGGAGTTGAAATCTTGGCTTGAAGTTGAGTACATACTTCTTCTAAAACTGATAACCATGAAGCACAAGAGAGATCAGAATATGATTCTTCATGGATTTGGCACCAATTGGGAAGTAATAAATTGAAAACATTATCTCTTTCTCACAAGATCTTATCCTCAGTTTCTTAACTAAATTCTTTTTTTTTTGCAAAACACAACCATGGCTGGATCATAACCATTCGCAATCTTGTTATTGTTGATTTAGGATTGACCCAAAGGTTTAATGACTTGTTCCTAACTCTATTCTAGATAAGTAATTTTTTGGTTTGAATGTATTTGAGCAACTTCAACCTTTACCTCATTCAACCCCACCTTTTGCACAAGATCATCAGCCTTAGTGTCCCTAGGCATGGTTGTGACATTCTTCATTGTTTAACCTATGCTTGTCATCATGATTTCATCTTCATTCCCACATATTTTTATGGCATAAGCACCCAAATTAGTTTGTGTATAGGAATTCATTTAGAGTGTTGTATTTAGTAACCAAATGTTTCATCCATGGCTCTCTGTCAATTTTGATCTGATATGGCTAACCTCTCTAGGGAAGCCACATTTGTGGAAAATCTCTTGTAAAGTAATCATTCAAAGATTTGGAGTAATCCTTGCTAAGTAGGATACCATATCCTTCTAGAATGTCCATAACCTAAATATCTATGTACTATTAAACATGTGGGTCAAAAGCTAGTTGCATGTAAACATTGTTAAAGTCTCCTATTACATTGATTTTTTTTAATCTAACTTTTCTGTTTGATTTGGTTGGATTTAGACACAACCTCTAAATTTTTTTAAAAGGCATCACATTACCTGAAGCACCTAAATCTACCAAACAATTGTGAAGGTTCTTGCCAAACATGCAAAGTATCAAGAGAAATGGCAGTTGTATACAAGAGATAAATTTTAACAAAAGATTTGAAACCTATTTTGCAAACCCTAAAATCTATATCAAATGCAACAAAAAAGAAAGATTAAAGATATAACCATAAAACCAAATGAATGCAAATGTTACCGAAGATGTTTGAAATGTGGTTTCTCAAACATTTGCATAACTCCTTTGTGAATTTTGCCAGGGACCGGTAAATGAAAATGAAATAGGTTTTTATAAAGTTTGGGCAAGTATGGTTTCAAAACCGTATATTGGTTGAATGACTTGGTTGAATGGTAAAGTAGTTAGGGTTTTTGATTTAGGTTAATAATAAATTAAAGTTGTTAAATTTAATTTATTATTAACGAGAGATTTTAGGTTAAGTAAATAATAAATTATAATTAATTTATTATTCACGAGAAATGTTTAAAAGGGGAGGATTTAATTAATTTAAGTAATTAATTAAATCTCATGCAAAGGGTAAGGTAGGTAAATAATAAATTAATTTTTTTAATTTTAATTTATTATTTATGGAAGATGGTGATTAAAGGTAAACTAGGGAATAATTAGGGGTTTGATCGGCTGGTCAATTTTTTGATGTCTACAGTAGTGAATGTACCTTTTCTTTGTAAAGGGTCACATGTGCATGAGTAATTCTTACACATTATTTGTCTTTTCCTTTCTAATTGGCTAAAATAGTAGCCCTTACTTTTGCATTAGTAGAAGTACCTTTCAAATTCTCAAAATATTGCCACAAATTTTCCTTTTGTCCTAGCACTTGTAGTAGGTCCCAAATGTTGATATTAGCCTTCTATTTCTTGAGATCTTCTATTATGTCATACCTTGGTTTGGATGATTCTACTACCTTTTTTCTAATGGTGTAGGTATATCTTTCTTGGAATGTGAAGATTAACTCAACCCTTTTGGTGGAGGCATATTGTTGCTTGCATTTGGATCAAACGGGTTTTGTGAATTGTGAGTAAAGGTTGTGAGCGGGATCTTAGTTTTTCTCCTCATTATGTAATTATTACCCCTCTAATATTATTGATATTCATGTACCTCATCCAAATTCACCTCTAGTTCATTCTTATCTCAAAAAGGAAAATCATGTGTTTCTAATTACATTGTTTTGCCAAAGTTTGTATTTTTCTCATCACTTGTAGGCACAATTTCTAAAGTATTCATCTCCTCTTGAAATATGTTAGACATTGACTTAAATTCAAGATAAGTTGCCTCTGAATGTACCACTATTTTATGGAGTCTACACCAAAAAAGCAATCCTATATCAATAAGGTTGATAGAAGTTTTGGCCCTGTTAGCATTGTGTCCTACCTTCTCTAGTGGAGTAGGGATGCTACCATTATTTAGTTTTATGTTCCATTGTCTATTTGGCTTTTGAAAACTATATCCTTTGTTTTGAGGAGTACATGGACTCTATTTTTTTTAACTTGTCTCTGCGATTGCATGGAATCATTGGATAAATTGTTCACCATATTCTTATAATGTTCTAGTTCATAATTCAAATTATCAAGTTGATTCTAAAATGCTTGTCCACCAAGTGTATCAGGTGGATTTGTATCCATCTAATTATTGGAGATTAATTGTTGATGAGGTATTAAATTTCTAGCTCCTTATGGATTGAAGATGAAGGACCTATATATTGGTTCCCAAAAGGAATTGTAGTACTAGAAGCATTAACACCTTGCTAATTCTACCATGTGAGCCTAAGTGGAGGTAACACTTGATTCATTGTTACCTGATTGTAGATCTAATTTTGTACTTGATATGGAGCATTCAAGATATTATTCAGTAATGGAGTATTGTGGTTGAAAACATATTATATCTAAACAATTTGGTTGGGCATCCCAAGCTAGTCCACTGATGGTAAAGATCTAGCAGCTCCTAGACGTAATAGATATAGTTCTTGTTGTACCTTGATAGCCTCTGTTTATAATAGACTACTAAGCAAGCTAAGGCTTCTTGTTTTCTTCTCACAAATGTCATAGTTATTGAATTAATAGAATTTAAATATGTTTGAATAGTAGCCACTTCATCTTGATGATAAGGAGTATTGGGACTAGTGTAGAGTCTATGAAACTAGATATTGAATGCAATCATAGGTTTAGTATCTCATCACCTTGCAGTAGTAAATTAATGATACAAAACTATTGGATCAATGGGAATTGATAAATTAATAATGAAAATTAACTAATTTGTTGCCAACTTGAAATAGAATTAGTTGGTAACCCAAGGTACCAATTGTATGCATCTAGTCTAAGCATGTAAGGGAATAATTTGCAAACCACATCCCCATGCTATATATTTATCCTTACTAGAACATCATTGAATGCTTGAATATATTCTTCTGTTGTTCTACCTTCCTTGGGCATGAACCTAGGGAAAAAATGTTTAGTATTTTTGGGTAGATCATGTATCACACCTTTGAAAGATAGAGGGGAATTTTCCTCACCAAAGAAACCAGCCATTGGTGGACTTTGTGTAGTTGTAGGTTGTGTAACACCAATCTTAGATCTATGTGAAGTATTTGTTATTGAGTAACTTTATATTAGGACCTCCCATTGTCAACTCTTATTTTTCTATTTGTGTGAGTTGAGATAGAGGAGCACTTCCCTTAGCTAACTTGGATTTGGTGACAATATTTCTTCTTTCTAGCTTGAGTGTAATTTTTTATATCAAGACCCTCAATTTTTATCCCTCCTTCTAGTGCCAATTTTATTGATAGGCATTTTGACATGCACTCAACAACATGTTAGGTAAAGTAATAAGATCACTTCACCTCTCCTAAAAAGCAACCTATTTCTAGAAGACATTAATCTACTCTATGGTCTATATCACCAAGTCATGGTAGTGGAAGATAACTTAGTGATCCATGTAGTTGTTTCCTTTTTTATTCAATCTATGGTATGAAAGTCTTGATGTGTAGTCGATTCACAACAAATTTCACTAAGCAATTAGTTAGCTAAATAAATGATAAATATTTGATATTTTCATGCAACGTGAATAAATCTCACACTTGTAACTTTTAGATCTAATTATATAACGATGAACTAAGCTTTATAAAACCCTAGATCTATTCTTTGTAGCAAAATTTAATGAATTATATAGAAGAATGATTGGTATTCTAGATTAAGAAAAATTTAACTAGATCATTGAAGATGACTATTGTATCTTAAATATAATATTAATCTTTTCTAGTAGCACAAGTATTATAAAACCATAGATCTAGGCATCTTAGTGAGATTTATAATTTTTTTAATTTTAATTTTAAAAAAGGGAAAAAGGGTTGTGGTTTTTAAAAAGAAAAAGAAAAAAAATGGACTTATTTTTCAATGAAACTAATTTTTAATTCTGCCAAGGTAATAAAATAAATATAAACTAACTTTTCTTAATTAGTATTTCACATAATCATTACACAAAGCAGTGCAAATGTTTAAGGATTTTGACAAAAGGAAGAAAACATATAAAATTACTATATTTCACATGCAAAAATTTTACACATCACCTGCCATATCTATTAATGTGAAATATTTGTCATTGAACATGCCTTGGATTCCACCTTCTAATTTGAATTTCAAAATTGGATCACTACAACATTACCCTATTTGTAGAACTTGAGATTACAACACTACTACCTTCAAAATTTCTTAGTCTTGCTTCTAGCAAGTTTCCAACCCTTTACAAACTTTTTGACACTCCTATAAATACTTCATTAGGGTGTTCAATGTTAGGATTAAGGTACCATCAACCTTGTAAATCCTATGTAATTAATTACTCCTAATATTTTTTGTAAATCATTCATAAGGGATGAAGTATTCACCAAGTTGTGATCTTGTTTTAGCTTCATGTTTGATCTCGGTACCTGACGGATGTAGGTTATCTAGGGAGTTGCAGGGGTTTACCCCCTTGTGGGGTTTGGGGGATGTCCCCCTGGCGGGGGGTCTGGGTGTAATGCCCCGGAAGCCACATTTTATATATAAATTACCATTTTAAATCTGGACCGTTCATTATTAGGTCATAGATCTGACGATGGAGATTTTGTTGGTTTGTCTTGTCCTAGAAGGCAACCCGTTTTATAAGGATATTGTATTATGGTTCTGTATGAGAGTATTACAGGGGTTGTTGGATTGAAGACTGAAGAGGAGATTAATAGTGTTGTATTGTAAACTCTAGTTGAAGTTAAAACAGACTGGTGCATCTCTTCTTATGTGGATTTTTTCCTGAAAGGGTTTCTCCACATAAACATTGTGTTATGTGTTTAATCTTTTGTTCTGCTATTTCTTTGTGTTGATTTCATACTATCTCCATTTTGGTTCTACACTAGATTAATAGTTACAGTTGTAATTAGATTTCCATTCTATAGTTGTTCACCTTCATTTCTAACATTTGGTATCAGTGCCTGGCTAGTTCTATGTCTTGGGTGGAAGTGACAGTTTTTTGAGATGTAGTGGGAGTTCTGGTTGATTCTATTTTGTAGATTTGTGTAGAAGCCATGGTTGCATCCTCATCCTGATTAGACATCTAAAAATTTAATGGAATGGGTTATGAGTTGTGGAAGCTAAAAGTGAAGGATCTCCTTGAAGAAATATATCAATGGTTGGATGCGACAAAAGAGAAGAAGCATGATACTATTAGTCAAGATGAGTGGGATAAGATGGACAAAAAGGCAAGAGGAATAATCCGGTTATTCCTTGCAGACTTTGTCTTGTTGAATGTCTCTGCTGAGAAGATTGCACATGCATTATGGAAGTGGTTGGGTGAAATCTATCAAGCCAAGAGCCTGGTAAATAAATTGTATCTCAAAAGAAAGTCATTTTCCCATAAAATCAAGGAGGATGATTCAGTAGCTAATCACTTGAATACATTTAATTTGATTCTGAGTTAGTTAGCTTCTGTGGATGTTCAAATAGATGAGAAAGCTAAGTGTTTTATGCTTCTTTGTTCTTTGCCTGAGTCTTGGGAGAATTTCATTCTTTCTATCATTGCTAAGCTTGAATATCCAAAGATGGATTCCCTTATTGCAACTCTACTATCACAGGAAGTGAGGAAGAAGGATATGGATAGCTCAATGGATGCTCTTAATGTCAAGTGGAGGTCTAAGGAAAGAGGACCAAAAGGATATCATAAGAAGCCTAGAGAATCAAAAGGTCAGTTTAAAACTCCTGGGAAGAAGAACAAACTTAAGTTTTGGAACTGTGGTAAGAGGGGGCATGTGAAGAAATAATGTAGAAACCCAAAGAAATAGTGGGATTCCTCTACCAAAAAGTCCTCAAATGTAGATGATGAAGTTTTACTTTCTACATGAATGTTATGTCTAATGAACAGTGGTTGATTGACTCAAGTTGCTCGTATCATATGACTCCTCATGAGGAATGGTTCTCCACATATGAGAGATATGATGGAGGTAATGTTTACCTTGGGGAAAACACTACATATTTGATTGTTGGCCATGGAAAGGAATAATTATTTTTAATGATGGGAGGATTAAAACCCTCCTTGGTGTTTTACATATTCCTAGTTTGGCTAGAAATCTTATCTTTGTTTCGAAGTTGAATAATTCAGGAATGCATGTAACATTTAATAAGCATAGTAGCAGATTGGTGAGAGGAAGCTTGGTGGTAGCCAGGGGAACAAGGATGGGAACTCTCTTTAGGCTTGAGGCCACTACAGTTTGTAGATCTACTAATGTAACTGAAACTATTGAAAATACATGTATGTTGTGGTACCATAGATTGGGCCACACAAGTGAATGTTTTAAAAACAATAATGAATAAAAATTTGTTGGATGGTTTCTCCTATTCTGATGAGCACTTTAATTTCTATGAGCATTATGTGTTTGGTAAATAGACTAGAAATTCTTTTCCTTTAGGAAGCAATAGAGCGAAAGAGAAATTAGAAATTATTCATTCAGATGTGTTTGGACCTGTGGATAATGATTCTATTGGAAAATCTTGTTATTTTGTTACCTTCATTAATGATGTATCCAGATTCACATGGATTTATTTTATAAGGCATAAATCTAAAGTTTTTACTAAGTTTAAGGAGTTTAAAGTCTTAGTAGATAATCAATCAGGACTTAAAATAAAAATATTAAGATCTGAAAATGGAGGGGAATATTTCTCTAAGGAATTTGATGAGTTCTATAAGCATGTAGGTATCATAAGAAAAAAGACAACTTCATATACACCACAACAAAATGGTGTTATAGAAAGGATGAACCAAACAATAATGGAAAGAGCCAGAAGTATGTTAAGTGATGCACAGTTGGATAAATGCTTTTGGGCAAAAGCTATGAGTACTGCTTGTTACTTGTTAAACATATCTCCTTGTAAGGCTCTTGATTCGACACCCTATGAAGTGTGGAAATGAAAGAAACCTTTTGTTTCACATTTAAGGGTTTTTGGCTGTGAGGCTTTTGTTCATGTGCCTAAGGAAAAGCAATCTAAGTTGGATCCAAAAGCACAGAAATGCATCTTTATTGGATATGGTGAGAACGTAAAAGGTTATAAGCTTTGGGATCCTCTAACTAGAAAAGTTATTTTTTCTAGAGATGTTATTTTTGGGGAACTTAAAGCTATTTAGATAATCATATATAGCTAGAAGAAAAAGAAAGGAAGAGGATAGTGCATTTTGATTTACAACAGGAAAATGCACATCAAGAAGAACAAAATGATGGATTAGAGAATGATGAAGAAGAAGAAGATTCAAGTGAAAGTTTAGATGAGGAAGACTCTATTGTTACAGAAGAAGTTGAGCATATAGAAGAACATGAGGAAGAATCTCTTACTCCACCCTTGAGAAGATCCATAAGACAATGGAACCCAGTTGATAGGTATAGCCCTAGACCAGATTTTCATTGTGTATTTTCTTTATTGAGTATTGACGATGAACCTAGATCCTACAAGGAAGCTATTCTTATAGATGATAGTGAGTCTTAGCAACTAGCCATGTAGGAGGAGATGATGGCTTTTGAATTGCGTGACACTCAGGATCTTGTACATTTTCCCAAAGGAAGAAAGGTCATAGGATGTAATTGGGTCTTCAAGAAGAAGTTTGGAGTAGACAGTTCATTATAGAAGTATAAGGCTAGACTAGTAGCCAAGGGCTACTCCCAGAGAGAGGGAGTTGATTTCGGTGAAATTTTCTCTCCTATTGCTAAATTATCTTCTATTAGATTTCTTTGATCCATTGTTGTAGCTTATGATTTTGAAATTGAGCAAATGGATGTTAAGAATGCATGTTTGCATGGAGATCTTGAAGAAGAAATTTATATGCAACAACCTATAGGTTTTGAGGTAAAAGGGAAAGAACATTGGGTATGTAAGTTAAAAAGGTCTCTTTATGGTTTAAAACAGTCCCCTAGAATGTGGTACCAGAAGTTTGATTCATTTGTTTTGAAATTGGGCTTTGTTAGAAGAAGAAGATCATTGTGTATACAGTAGATGTATTGATGATCATAATCTGACTATTACCTTATATGTGGATGATATGTTATTTTTTAGTAACACTAAGGGTATGATCAATGAGCTGAAAGCTTAACTTTCAGGTGCATTTGACATGAAGGATCTAGGGGCAACTAGGTATATTCTGGGATTGGAGATCAAAAGGGATCAAGGTAACAAATCTTTGGTTATCACAAAGTAAGTATGTGAATACTATTTTTCATAGATTTGGCATGCAGGATTGGAATCCAGTTAGAATTCCTTTACCAGTTGGTACTAAACTTTCATTAGATATGTGTCCTAAAAATGAAGATAATCTAGAGGATATGTCTGATGTGCCATATGCTAGTGTTGTAGGAGGTTTGATGTATGCAATGGTTTGCATTATGTTGGTTATTTTTAATTCCCAACCAGTTCTCAAAGACAATCTAAAGAATGGCCTATTCTAATGATCAATTACCTTGAGGGATTGGCCAACGAACAAGAAAATCTAGATTACACTTTTCATCTGCACTTTAGGCTGTGCAAAACCTAGGAGGGTGATCCTTTATAGTATTATTTAAGATCTTTTTCCATTTGTCTCAAATAGTGTTACAAGCAGATATGCTCTCTCTAATATGCTAAAGAGTTATAGAATATGCTAAAGCAATTGGCTAGATCCTTAGGCTTCTATACATTCATTTGCAGGAGAACATGGAAATAATATTATGCAAATAACTTATTGCAGAAATGGGAAATTCATTGTGATTTTTCAAATCATTTAACCAAGGAGTTGTACCAGACAAAAATTTAGAGAGATCGGTGCCTTAACCTGGGCTATAGAGTCAAGATAAATGTAAATGAAACCCCCACATAACAGTATTTTCCCCAGTTCATGAAGCACTGCAACAATGTATTACATTGTCACACTTCAACAATTCAAAAAAATTCTACTTACAAATCCCTGCAAACATTCACAACATTCAATGTTTTCCTTAAAGCATTTTAATTCACTCCTTGAGCAAAATCCATAAGAAGAACATTCATACATAGGAAATACTGTGAAGATGAATAAAATGATACTTGATCAGGCTTTATTTATAAATGAGATGAAGAGTACAATATAGGAGACAATATAGCTTTGAACTTGGCAATATATTCAATCTTGAACTGGTACTATCATACAAAAATTCACACATACATCACAATCTATTCTCAGACAATAACCTGAACTAGAAAATACTGACTCTATTACTATATGCTCTATGATACAAAATTTCTCCAAGATCTTTTGCCAAAGGCCCTGAATTCCCTTTTATAGAAACAAGGGAGCAAAACAAGCTTTAGGCCACCTGACAAGTGTCAGATTTTATTTTGGCAATCTTACATAACAAAATATGAGTACAACTGCTCATGGAGAGAATATTCCACAAGGGACAAAAGTTGTTGCACGTGTAGTTGTAAAACCTTGTTGCCTCCAAAAGGTGCTCATGGAAAGCTATTGCAACATATTTAACTGCTTCTCTACCCACCTTCTTTTATGCTCCAAAGCCTGGGAAATGCTATCTATGCAAATGAGGACAAAAGGACAGGTCCACAAGAAGACAAAATATCTGGTTGAAGTTGAAGAAGATCCACGTTGAGGCTGAGTAGGCAGAAAAAACCAAAAGAATACCCACTTTGAATAAAGAATGAAAGAATACGGAGTACCAAGGCAACAAAAGGGATATTATTCTGACAAATTATTATAGTTATCATCCCAGGCATTATATTTCTTTTCTGAAGGCCACTGGAATGCAAGGAGCTCATCCACACTTGGTGGTTATTTATTATTGTATTTTGTCAAAATAGACTCATCTTTTAGAAAATCCTCTATGAGCTAATTTGTACTCCATATCTTGTCTATGTTGTTCTTTAGGAGATCTAAATCAAACATATCTTCTTTGTATATGAGGAAGGCAATAGTTGGAATAATGGCTTCAAATTGAGTTAACCATTTCTTGTGAGGTTTAACATTTACATTATCCTTCTTAATCTCGAGCATTATTCCTATATCATTGTTATCAAATTCCTCAATTCTTTCCTTTGTTCTTTCCTCCAGCTGCTCCACAAACCCTTGTAGTTCCCCTGCTACTTTGACTATTTTATATGTGGGTTTGATTTCTTTTGGTGCATCTAGTTCATGAGCTGATCCCTTGCACATTCCCAATAGTGAATTGGTTCTTGGGATCCATTTGGTGAGTAAGGGTGTAGCCTTTTCCCTATCTTCTACAATCTTCTTAATTGCCATCACCAATTTGTAGTAGTCATTATGGACATTTTCCAACTTCTTCAAAATCTTGTTCATTAAATGTCCAAGCACATATGAAACAATATGATGGTTGCTCTCCTATTGACCTTCCTTAAAATTCATAACAATTTCTTCAAAGGAATTTATTTGCTTTTTCAATTCTTCATTCTCCTTCTCAAGTCTAGACTTTGGTGGTGGAGCTGATGAAGAAATAGTAACCATAGTCCCTTTACTTCTTACTACTAATGTTGTTGAAGGGGGAGGAGAAGTTGTTGCTTGTTGTTGTTGTTTCCACTGAGCTTCCAATACTTTCAACCTATTATACTCATTTAGTACCTCCATATGTTCCTACAGTAGTTTATCATATTTATTCTACAGTGCCTCTATTGTTTCCCTACTAAACCTGGCAACATCTACTACCATTGTTGTTGCCTCAACTGCAGGGGTATTAGATACTCTTTTGTTAATCAAGCTTCCCCTCAAATCTTGATCAGGCTCAACAACTAGTGGTTTGTTAGTATTAGGGGCTAAAGTCCAAATTACCAGAGTTTCCCACTTGGGATTAAAACCTACACCAAACAATATAGTTGGAGGTTCATTCTTTGAAGAGAAGACTTCTTGGTCTTGTCTTCTAATAGTATCTAGAATGATGGCATAGGTAATATCCCACTCAAGGAGCAATAGAATTGCACTCTCTCTGACTATACGCCTACCTTCTTCAGGGGTTGTCTTTGGCCTCAGCCTTCATCTATGATAGTATTCTTTGTGAGACTTGTCCTTGTGTCTCTTGTGGAGACTTGTGTTGTGATGTTCACAACACACCCCATTTTACTCCTTAGCAAAATGAGGACCCCTACTGTGGTTTTGCTTTTCTACTTGTGTGTGTTGTTCTGCTTGGTGGTAAAGGGAAAAAGAGGGTTAAAATTGCAAACTTTGTTAAAACTAGAGAAAAAATGCATTTTCAGTACCAGAGCAGGGTATGGATGGATTCCTTGTGAAAAATGAGCTAGGGTTGCTTTTTGAACCATCTTAAAATTCACCATATTTTGCAAGTTATGATCATTTTGGTAAATGTACATTCAAGTTTGTATGTTGCATGTACAAAGTCCTTTGTATATTGCTTTTGATATACAAGGTCCTTTGTATGTGCAGGGTCATTTTTATATTTAGTCGCATTTGCAATTGGGTTCATATATAGGGTTGTTTGCATGTTGGGTCGCTTGTATGTTGCATATACAATCCCTTTTGTATATCGCTTTCATATACAAAGTTGATTGTATGTCTTTTTACCTTGTATGCATTTGGTAGAGTTTATGCATACATACAAGGTGGACCCGAAATGGTTTTAGGGTTAGAATGAATGAATGTTTAAAATCCGTTGCATGTATCTCACGTTTGTATGTTTGGCAGGTTGAAACATACGATGCACTTATATAAGGGCCGGAACCGAAAGGTTATTAAGAAATGTTAAATCGTGGTATATTTTGGGCTTGTATATTTGTACATACAAGCGAAATATACAAGAGGTACATGCGCGGACCCGAAGTGATTATTAAACAAGGTTAAGTCAATGTATATTTCATGGGCTTGTATATTTCGGTGACATACTTTGCATTATATACATTGTCCATCATAAAAGCCGCGGATTTGAAAAGGGCTATCAAATGGGATTAAATCATTATATATATGATGCTTTGACTTGTATGTTTCGAAACATACATTTCGATAACATACAATGCAGAATCCAAAAAGATTAAATTCGGGTTAAATGCTTGTATGTATACCCGAATGTATATCCAAAGATACAAAACACTATATACATTCCGCGGACCTGAACGCAGTATTAAATTTGGTTTTATCCTTGTATGTTTCCACCTTTGTATGTTGTTTCGAAGACATACATCCTGTGTTTATGCAATCCGGAACTGGGGGTTTTTTAAGGTTGTTTTTGTCAATGTATATTTTGGGCTTTGTATATCAAGGCAAAGATACAATGGCCATATACATTGCGTGGACGTGAAAGAAAATTAAGGAAAGTTAAGTCTTTGTATATCTCGCGCAATGTATATATCAAACATACATTGCAATATACAACAATTTATACAACCGTTGGAACCCAAATATTATGTAATGAAGCTAAATGCTTGTATATTTGATGCCTTGCATATATGTTTTGAAACATACACTGCTTCCCACATACAAGCCGAAATTCAAACAATTTCAAATCCGGTATATCCTGTGTATCACATTCGAATTGTATACCGAGAGATGTATTTTGTTTTATGCATTGTGGATTCGATGGGTTATAAACTACCGTTTGTAAACAGCGATAAGTCTGATGCGCATACAAAGGAGTTTGTATGTATCTTGGCGTCGGTTTAACAGTGGCGATCGGTAGATGAAATTTGGGCCACGCCAATGGCGTTATCTCACGCCGATAACAAGGAAAAGAGAAAAGACTTAGCCGTAAGGAGACATCAGCCAGAAAGTGGCGATCAACTGAGTGTTTTGGGCTCGTGCAAATGGAAATGTATCATGTTGATAAGTGAAAAAAAAAATAGAGCGATGGGATTTTTGGGACATTTTGGACCTGAAAGCATGTCTTCTAGTCAGTGATGGTTGACCCGACTGGTTTTAACGATGAAGATGCATTTGAACGCGAAATTTTCACAAATTTAGGGCCTGATTTCGGCAATCACACAGTCATGACTAGATTTAATAACTGCTTATCTTCCTGCAGGTTTATTAGGTGAAATGGTATTTATTGCTGGTCTGTTTTTGCAGGTTTGCAATTGAAGAAGGAGCTGAAGCTTAATGGCGATGACGTCATAGAAGGAAGATCCGATCTCAAGAGTAGAGGAAGATAAGGATGAAGGGCAAGGAAGTCAAAGGCCTTCAATGATGAAGACAAAATGCAGATGGAAACATTATTATAGTAGACAGCAAAAGTTATTTTTGAGCTGCTAGGGTTCCCAGAAGGGGCATATTTCACCTAGATTTGATGTATGCTCAGAGATATTTTTGGAGACTTGTTCTCCACCATTAATGCTGTAACTGGAGGTTTGAACCAGGGTTTAAACTAGGGTTTTGAGTTGTATTGAGGACAATCAAGTCTATATATTGTGCCTCTTTACACTGTAAAACTTTACACACGGGCTACACAGGGATTTTTTGAGAAAATAGCTAGCAGTTGTAGTTTATCTCAGCATTTAGAATAGAGGGACCTTTTAGTTTAGAAGTAGAAGGAGGTCACCTGTGTCTGCAACAAAGAGCGTGTGGAACATCCTGCCTCCTTGTTGTATCTATAAAGCTTGTAAGTTTTCTGTAATTTGATCAATGAAGCCAAGAGTCATTTAGACATTGTAAATCTTATATGACTGTCTGTTTCTAATACAATTGAATCTAGAATTTTGCATCTATCTTCTAAGTGTTTTCTTGCTCTTCATTGTGTTTGAAACATTTTCTCTTAGAGCTTGCAATTTTAGGTGTATGTTTGTGAAAATGCTCAGAACTTACATTTAAGGTTTTTGTCTGTGGATTTGATCAAGTTGCTGTATGATTTACAAAGTGCATAACAAAACAATTAGATCCTTTGGTAGAATGAATGAAGTTTAGTTTAGATCTTCCTAACTTTTCCCAACCCATCTAAAAATACCTAACTTAAAACATAGGAATTTAAAGGAAATTGTCCTATTGAAAAGTATGCATAACCAAGTTGAAAGTAGACGATTTTCATAAATATTTAAGAGAAGAAAGCTGCAATAATTCAAGAAACCCCTTTAAAGCTTTGCAGCACAGTAACACTTTTATGCAAGAGAATGAACAACATGCCAATCTTTTTTATGATCTTTTGCATAGTTTGAGCCTAGTAAACCAACAAGAAGCCCTAAATCACGTAAGGCCCCTTGAACATTACAGCTTCACATCAACCTACTGAATTTGCCCAACAGGTCAAGACCTGACCATATTAAACTTGGGATTAAGCGAATCTTAATTGATTCCTTCATATCTTTCAAGTCAGTTAGGTTCATTTTATGTGAATTTTAACTATTGTTATGACTGTGTTAAAATAATCATCAACAGTTTTCTGGTGCTAGAAGGAGGGCCCATTTGAGTTAGGGCTTATTTCAAGTAGAGCTGGCTCATAACAACAGTAGAGTGACTAGATCTAAATCTAGTTCAGGTGATATATTTGTGTAATTACCTGATATAAGATGAAGTAAGAGTCCTTTGATCTGGAACCCTAAAATTACTCACCCAGGAGGCTCATCTAACACACCCCCAGGATCACCTTATACTATCCCTAACATTGTGAGTCCTAACATTTCTTCATTCAAATCTTTAAATCTTGGTTCAAGTACTCCTAGAGGTCCTAGTCCTCCTAGAAATCCTATCCCATCAGTAAATCTAGGTATTTCTATAGGTCCAGGTCAGGCACAAGTACCTACAATGGCTTATTTCAATGTTCATTCTCCCATAGCATTCCTTGATTATCATGAGATGCCCAAAAATCCTGAGAAGATATGTCCTAAATACTAGTTACATCAGGATCCAGAAGATCATATCAGAATATTCAAGGAGGCATGCTTTAGGGCCAGATTAGAGCACGAGGACGTTGTGTGTAGATTGTTTCCTTACACCTTCAATGAACAAGCCTCTAACTGGTATGTAAACTTACCCAATGGCTATATTTCTTCTTGGTCACTTATGGAAGAAGCATTCCTATATAGATTTAGAGGACCCATTGATCCTTGCGTCTTGTATCACAAATTAGCTACCATAAAAAGAGGTGAGGGAGAGTTGATTGATAATTTCAATGATAGATTCCAAAAGGCCTACTCTAGATTGGTAGACCCTTACACCGTGGATGATGATACCTTGTTAGCTATGTACTATGCTACCTTGGATCCTTTAACTGCCATGTTTGTCAAAAGAAAACCTGACATAGATTCAATATCCAAAGTCTATAAAGAGGCAGCCTCAGTAAACCAAGAGATAAGGCATACAACTTATAGTCCATTTGTTAATGGAGGAAATTTTGGGGTGCAAAATCAGGCACAACCTTGGAATGGAGTCCCTATGCATCACACTCTGTTATTAAATCTGGTTCCCACATACATACTTGTGTATAGTCCTACCCCAATCCAAGCCATAGCTCCTTATATGGGTAACACTGCTAACAACAGTCAAAATAGTGGCCAGCCTTTCTTCCAACCTCCTAGAGATACAACTATGGCAAAAGCACAAGAGGAAAGGGAAGAAATCAAAGAGATCACTACACACTTGAAAAGATTAACCACCGAAGTGACACAACTAAGAAATGAGAATCTCTATGGAAGAGGCAACCAAGGATATAATCAAAATCAGAATTATAACCAAGGCCAAAATCAGAACTATAATTCAAATCAAAATCAACATTACAATCAAAACTACAATCAGAGCCATATCCAAAATAATAGCCAAGGCCAATGTTCAAATCAGAGCCAAAACTATAATCAGCATCAGGGTCATAACCAAGGGCAACCAATGCAAAATAGAGGGCTAGTGATAGACAATAGGGCCTGGGGTAACAATAACAAAAATTAGAATCAGCCTAGGCCACCCAAAGCATGGAACACTGGACCAAACAATGGTACTCTAGCTTCTCCTTTTGAGAATATAGATAATCATGATGCAAAACAAACAACTGGCATCCAAATGGCCAATACATCACTAAAAAATTGGTGCAAATTTCACAATACCAATGCCCATGCTGAGCTTGACTGTCCACAGTTCCATTTAGCAACCAGCATTTTCAATATAGACATGCAGCCTCCTACTTCTAAATTTCTCATTCCCAAAGGTAATGAGGTAGTACCCTCAGGGTATGATACAACTTTAGTTATAGAAACCTTTACCTTTGCAACTACAGAAGAGAAAGAAGATTAATTGTTAGAGGATGAACCATACTTCTATGAAAATCATTATCCTGAATCAACCTTTGTGTTAAATGCTTTTTAGTTTCCCTTTGAGACTGAAAATGAGGTGTTGACCAAAACAGAAGAGGTGCAGGGTTTTCAACAAACAAATAAAAACCACACCTACAATTTAAGGAACAACACTAGGCCGGGAGGACCTTTCACCACTTCCATCCCTCCTAACAACTTCAATACACCCCTAGATCAGAATGCTAGCAACAATCCCTCCATACTTAAAGCTAACCATCATACAAACAGTGGAACAATAGTACAAAAGGTCCAAACAAGTAAAATTGAAACAATAGAGACAACAAGATTAATGAGTTACTTGTCAAAAGAAATAAAGAAAATTAAGGTCAGTATACCTCTAAATGAATTATTGAAAACCCCAGGGATCAGAAATACTTTTATAAAATCTCTGGATACATCCATGATAGATGAGGACGCTGCTAATATAGCTGTTCCTAATAGAGATTCACTGCCTAAAGAGAAAAGTAAAAAAGTTGAGCACCCTTCCAATACAAATGTAGTAATGTATGTTGATAAGAAGGATGCTCCTCCTTTCTTGTTAACTGTTAGATTGTGTGGGAAGAACATACATAATTGCATGGTAGACTCTGGTGCATCGGCCAACATAATGCCCTTAGGGATATGTAAAACTCTAGGGCTGACCCCCACCAAATCTGCCAAGGTTCTCACACAGTTAGATAAACTAAAGTTAGTGTGATAGGAGAATTGATGAACATTCAGATGCAATTAGCTTCAGACCCTAGGGTAAGCCAATTCATTGACATTCAAATAGTGGATATACCCGTGAATTATGGAATGTTACTGAGTAGGGATTGGTCCAAGACATTAAATGGATATATGGCCACTGATTTTTTGCATATGTGGCTACCTTGGAGAGGTGTCCCAAACCGGATTAGAATAGAGGCAGAACCCAGGATGAAACACATGATAACAAAGTATAATCGAACTAATGAAGTATTATATGCTACTGTTGAACCTGGTGTTTATAGGATTACTAACAATGGGGTACAAATTGAAGAGATCATGATGTTTAACTTTAGAGAAAAACATGTCAGCAGTGAGACAACATTATTCATTGAGTCTGATGGAAATTCTTCGGATGAAGAAAATAGTGCAATGAACAACTTTGGTCATGCCATTAGACAAGAGATGGAAGAGTGCATTAAACAAAATCTACCAACCCAATGTAAATTGTACAAGGACAGATGTAGAGTTCATGATAGGCCACATTTTGAGGAGAGTTGTGGAATGTGCAAAGACATCATTGAATATGAATACAAAAAATGTACAAAGAGAGTAGGGTTGCAAGAGGGAAATGAGAATCTTGATCAACCACAGAGATACTTTCAGAGTAATGTAGATGCTCTGGTTTCAGATTTAGGAGAAGGAATAAAGGACAAGGGTAGTTGTCTTTCTTATTTACGAGCTAAAAATACACATATGCAAGTTGACCAAACAGAAATACCCTTGAATAAATAGGCCAGCACCTCACACGTGATAAAAGGGACAAAGCATGCCAAGGTAAAAGGTCAGAAAAGTAAAGATGGCATGTGGACACTAAAATGTGACGAGTCCAAATCAAAACAGGGTGCGGATGTAGGTGTTGAACTCATAGATCCTCAGGGTAAGTCATATCTAGCAGCATATAAACTGTAGTTTTCCTGTACTAACAATATTGCTAAATATGAAGCCTTAATTTTAGGACTTGTCATGGCCGTCAAGAAAAAGGTGAAAAAGATTAAGGTATTTTCAGGTTCTGAGCTAGTGGCCAGACAAGTAAGGAAACTATATGCTTGCAATTACAAGAAAATGATTTGTTACAGACATAGGGTATGGGGTTTAATAGATTCATTTGATGCTTTCAACTTAGAGCATATCTCTAGAAAATTGAACCACGGGCTGGATGCACTAGCAGTTGCTGCTAGCACACTAGAACCTTTGACACTGTTAGGATTGAGGTGATTTGCTGTTGAATTAGTTAATGTTCCCAGTATCCTAGACAATGTTACACACTTTCAGGTATTTGGGGGGATCAGCAAATTATTGATTTGTTGACTTGTAATGAGGTATGTGAGGCTCAAATCATTGACAAACAAGAAAGGCTTGAGATAACATGGGACGAAGAAGACATAATCAACTTGAAGAGCAACTTCTTACCCAAAGGGGTAATTGAATTAGAGCATATTTTTGACTTTGATGGGCTAATAAGACAGAAAGACTTACCCAAAACAAAAGGGGGTAAGTGTGATCCGTACAACTTAGGGACAGAGAAAAATCCACAAAATGTGCTGATTGGGAAGGCTTGCTCTGAGAAAATAAGAACAGAAATTATAGACGTTCTAAAAGAATATAAACACGTTATAGCATGGACGTATGAAGACTTGAAAACATATGATACATCCATCATAACCCACATGATACCTTTGAGACTAGATCTTAAACCATGTAGGAAAAAACAACGGCTTGTGAACGCCATTTTAGAGCCTTTAATCTTCGAAGAAGTAAAGAAGTTATTATCTGCCAGAATAATTTTCCCAGTCAGACATTCAACCTGGGTAGCTAACCTAGTACCAGTAAGGAAAAAAAATAGAGACATCAGGTTATGCGTAGACTTTAGAAATTTGAACAAAGCATCTGAAAAGGATAATTATCCTCTGCCTCCAATAAACGAAGTGCTGCAAGCAGTAAACAGGGCAAAGATGGTGTCTTTCTTAGATAGTTTCTCGGGCTATAACCAGGTCTTAATTGATAGAGATGACAGATTAAAAACCACCTTCACTTGTAAATGGGGAAATTATGCATATAGGAGAATGCCTTTTGGTCTGATCAATGCAGGTGCCACTTTTCAGAGAGCCATGGACATTGCATTCCGTGGGTTATCAGGTAAGTGCATTGTTGAGTATATGGATGATCTAACTGTGTATTCCAAGGATGCATCCACTCACGCTAAAGATCTCAGGAAAATACTTAAACGATGTGAGAGGTACAGAATTTCCCTTAACCCTAAGAAGTGTTCATTTGGAGTAACTAAAGGTAAATTACTAGGGCATGCCATTTCTAAAACTGGAATACCGATTAACCCAGATAGAATAGAATCAATAAAAAATTTGCAAATACCAAATAGTAGGAAAGAGTTGAAATCATTTTTTGGTAAAATTAACTTTGTTCGGAAGTTCATCACAGGTTTTGCAGAAATCGTGCAGCCGTTGAATGCCATGTTAAAGAAAGATGCGAAAATGGAGTGGACACTTGTGGCTAGGGCTGCATTCAAAGATATCAAGTGGTCCATTTCTGACGCCCCCGTACTGACAAGTCCAGACTACACAACGCCGTTTTACATATATTCCTTTGCATCCTCCCATTCAATCGGAGCTGCCTTAACACAGAAGGGTGTAGATAATGAAGAAAATCCCATAGCTTTTATGAGTGTGCCGCTAAAGGATGTACAACTGAGATATCTAGATACCAAAAGACAAGCATTCGCACTAATGAGGGCCGTGAAGAAATTCAGGCATTATATTTTGTGTAGCCAGGTCAAAGCCATAGTACTAGATGCAGCAGTAAAGATGATGCTGATGCAGAACGAACCTGGGGAAAAGAGGGCCAAATGGATCACCACGCTGCAAGAGTTTGACATGGAAATCATTCCCATGAAGCTGGTCAGAGGGCAGGTGTTGGTGTAAACAATAGCAAACACAGACCTAGATTTGATAAAACAACAGTATATACTGAATTCCCATACCACATCAGACTGGTATGGAGATTTAAACACTTTTCTGATATCTGGAAAGTACCCAAGTAGGATGAAAGCTTCTCAGAGGAGAGCTTTGAGGATTAAAGCACAAAAGTATATGGTGCATGGAGGTCTTCTGTTCAGGAAGAACCATGATGGAATCTATTTGAGATGTCTAAATAGAGATGAGGCGAATAAGGTGTTGACAGAACTGCATGACAAGTACAGAACTAGCCATGGTTCCCATCTAGCTACTACACATAAAATATTGAGGGCAGGCTATTACTGGCCCATGATGTTCAAGGATACAGAGAGTCACATTAAGAGTTGCCACACCTGTCAAACTGCAGCAGATAAGGGAAGAAATTAGGCCAATCCATTACAACTTGTGATTGAATCAAGACCATTTGCACAATGGGGCCTAGATTTTATTGGAGTCATCAATCCTCCATCTTCTGCAGGACACAAGTTCATACTGACGGTGACAGACTACTGTACAAGGTGGACTGAGGTCACATGCTACAAGTTCTCCATGACTGAGGTAGTTATCAAGTTTCTTGAAGAAAACATCATAACCAGGTTTGGAACTCCCTATTCATTGGTATGTGACAACGACCCTACTTTCTCTTCTTTAAAGTTTTCTAAATGGGCATTTGAATATAGGATCATTTTAAGGTTTTCTTCAAATTATTACCCTCAAGGTAATGGATTAGCTGAATCTACAAACAAAATTTTATTAGATATAATCAAGAAGCTAATTGCAAAGAGTCCTAGAGAGTGGAATACCTTGTTAAAGTATGCACTGTGGGTAGATAGGACCAAGTTTAAAATAGCTTTAGGCAGTGCACCTTATCATTTAGTTTATGGGACTAATCCCATACTTCTAATAAATCTGAGAATACCAATCTAGAAGTTTGTCAATGAGTGTTTAGGCTTTGATAATCATAGGGAAGCTAGGATAGTACAAATGCTACAACTAGATGAGAAAAGAGGTCAAGCCATCGAGAAATTTTCCAAACACCAAGCAGTAGTTAAGAGGTGGTTTGATAAGAGGGCAAGAGTCAAAACATTTAGGATATCAGACTTAGTGCTGTGCTGGGATAAAGCACATGAAAAGAAGGGGAGTCATGGAAAATTTGACAAACTATGGTTAGGTCCATTGTAAGTCTCAGAAATAATAGGAGACAACACATTTAGACTCAAGACCTTGACTGGGGAGGATGTGCCATTACCAGTTAATGGCCAACATTTGAAACACTACTTCTAAGCTTGAGGTAAAAGGCAGTCCTTTTTTGTGTAATATAGTGTAAGTAATGTACAGTTTTCTTTTACTGTTTCCTTTTGTAGGTTAGTTGTTTGTACAGTTTTGTTTTTGTTTCTTTCTATTTTGTTTTTTGTACAGTTTTCTTTTGCTTTGTTTTTGTTTTTCTTGTATAGTCTGTTGTTGGTTTGTTGTTGTCTCCTCAGCAGGGATCTTTATTTTTTCTTTAGAGTATTAAGGAGCAAGCTAACAACCATTGAAAATAGTATAAGACTTAGAATATCCAAGTTAATCATTTGCAATTTATGCATAATTTGTTGTGACTGTCATGAATGTAGAGAGTTGTTTAGCTTCTGAAATTTCGTATTCAATAATAGTGATTAAGAATTCAAGGGAGGTTTCTCATGATGACACACCTAAAATCCTTGGGTTTGTTGAACCTACCAGTGTAGATATTAGGTGAAAAATCTGAGTTCACCCTTGCTACCATTACAATTCTTAGCTTAATTTTAGCAAGTGACCATTCCTTGCATCATGAAGTTACAATTGCATCATCTTATGAAAAAATTCTATCAAATATCAATGAAATAAAAATAATAATAAATAAATAAATAAAGCGGATTATACTGAAAATCCAAATTAAGCCATCTAAGTAACTCTACCAATGCTATGGACGGTCACTGGCAGTGGGGCTCTACTTAGGAGAACTGTAATGATAACCTTGTCGGGGCTATAGACACTCACTAGCAGCAAGGCTCTATCCGGTCGGCTATGAGGGAATATCCTCAACTACGTAGGCTAATATCAGTCACTAGTTTGTTCAACTGATCTTCAAGATGAGGATAATTAATCACGTGCACACACTTAAACTGAAAGTGAAAATTCATGCACCTTATTGAATACCCTAGCTCTCAAGTTGAATAATGATTTGCAGGAAAGATAGTTGGAAATTATGGATTTATTTCATTTAGTTTTCTTTAATGCTTTGAATTTAATTGTTTTGTTTGGTTGCTAGTTGTTGTGATGTTCACAACACGCCCCATTTTACTCCTTAGCAAAATGAGGACCCCTGTTATGGTTTTGCGTTTTTGCTTGTGTGTGTGTTGTTCTGTTTGGTGGTAAAGGGAAAAAGAGGGTTAAAATTGCAAACTTTGTTAAAACTAGAGAAAAAATACATTTTCAGTACCAGAGCAAGGTATGGATGGATTCCTTGTGAAAAATGAGCTAGGGTTGCTTTTTGAACCATCTTAAAATTTGCCATATCTTGCAAGTTATGATCATTTTGGTAAATGTACATTCAGGTTTGTATGTTGCATGTACAAAGTCCTTTGTATATCGCTTTTGATATACAAGGTCCTTTGTATGTGCAGGGTCATTTTTATACTTAGTCACATTTGCAATCGGGTTCATATACAGGGTTGTTTGCATGTTAGGTCACTTGTATGTTGCATATACAATCCCTTTTGTATATCACTTTCATATACAAAGTTGATTGTATGTCTTTTTACCTTGTATGCATTTGGTAGAGTTTATGCATACATACAAGGTGGACCCAAAATGGTTTTAGGGTTAGAATGAATGAATGTTTAAAATTTGTTGCATGTATCTCACATTTGTATGTTTGGCAGGTCGAAACATACGATGCACTTATACAAGGGCTGGAACCGAAAGGTTATTAAGCAATGTTAAATCATGGTATATTTTGGGCTTGTATATTTGTACATACAAGCAAAATATACAAGGGGTACATGCGCGGACCCGAAGTGATTATTAAACAAGGTTAAGTCAATGTATATTTCGCGGGCTTGTATATTTCGGTGACATACTTTGCATTATATACATTGTCCATCATACAAGCCGCGGATTTGAAAAGGGCTATCAAATGGGATTAAATCGTTGTATATATGATGCTTTGACTTGTATGTTTTGAAACATACATTTTGATAACATACAATGCAGAATCCAAAAAGATTAAATTCAGGTTAAACACTTGTATGTATACCCAAATGTATATCCAAAGATACGAAACACTATATACATTATGCGGACCCAAACGCAGTATTAAATTTGGTTTTATTCTTGTATGTTTCTACCTTTGTATGTTGTTTCGAAGACTTACATCCTATGTTTATGCAATCCGGAACTGGGGGTTTTTTAAGGTTGTTTTTATCAATGTATATTTCGGGCTTTGTATATCAAGGCAAAGATACAATGGCCATATACATTGCGCGAACGTGAAAGAAAATTAAGGAAAGTTAAGTCTTTGTATATCTCGCACAATGTATATATCAAACATACATTGCGATATACAACACTTTATACAACCGTCGGAACCCAAATATTATGTAATGAAGCTAAATGCTTGTATATTTGATGCCTTGCATATATGTTTTGAAACATACACTGCTTCCCACATACAAGCTGGAATTCAAACAATTTCAAATCTGGTATATCCTGTGTATCACGTCTGAATTGTATACCGAGAGATGTATTCTGTTTTATGCATTACAGATTCGATGGGTTATAAACTGCTGTTTGTAAACAGCGATAAGTCCGATGCGCATACAAAGGAGTTTGTATGTATCTTGGCATCGGTTTAACAATGGCGATCGGTAGATGAAATTTGGGCCACGCCGATAACAAGGAAAAGAGAAAAGACTTAGCTATAAGGAGACATCGGCCAGAAAGTGGCGATCGGCCGAGTGTTTTGGGCTCGCGTCGATAGAAATGTATCATGCCGATAAGCGAAAAAAAAAAATAGAGCGATGGGATTTTTGGGACATTTTGGACCTAAAAGCATGTCTTCTGGTCAGCGATGGTTGACCCGACTGGTTTTAATGATGAAGATGCATTTGAACATGAAATTTTCACAAATTTAGGGCCCGATTTCTGCAATCACATAGTCACGACTAGATTTAATAACTACTTATCTTCCTGCAGGTTTATTAGGTGAAATGGTATTTATTGCTGGTCTATTTTTGCAGGTTTGTAGTTGAAGGAGCTGAAGCTTAATGGCAATGACATCATAGAAGGGAGATCCAATCTCAGGAGCAGAGGAAGATAAGGATGAAGGGCGAGGAAGTCAAAGGCCTTCAATGATGAAGATAAAATGCAGATGGAAACATTATTACAACAGACATCAGAAGTTATTTTTGAGCTGCTAGGGATCCCAGAAGGGACATATTTCACCTAGATTTGATGTATGCTCAGAGATATTTTTGGAGACTTGTTCTCCACCATTTAATGTTGTAACTGGATGTTTGAACCAGGGTTTAAACTAGAGTTTTGAGTTGTATTGAGGACAATCAAGTCTATGTATTGTGCCTCTTTACACTGTAAAACTTTACACAGGGGCTACACAGGGATTTTTTTAGAAAATAGCTAGCAGTTGTAGTTTATCTCAGCATTTAGAATAGAGGGACCTTTTAGTTTAGAAGTAGAAGCAGGTCGCCTATGTCTGCAACAAGGAGCGTGTGGAACATCCTGCTTCCTTGCTGTATCTATAAAGCTTGTAAGTTTTCTTAATTTGATCAATGAAGCTAAGAGTCATTCAGACATTGTAAATCTTATATGACTGTCTGTTTCTAATACAATTGAATCTGGAATTCTGCATCTATCTTCTAAGTGTTTTCTTGCTCTTCATTGTGTTTGAAACATTTTCTCTTAGAGCTTGCAATTTTAGGTGTATGTTTGTGAAAATGATCAGAACTTACATTTAAGGTTTTTGTCTGTGGATTTGATCAAGTTGCTGTATGATTTACAAAGTGCATAACAGAACAATTAGATCCTTTGGTAGAATGAATGAAGTTTAGTTTAGATCTTCCTAACTTTTCCCAACCCATCTGAAAATACCTAGCTTAAAGCGTAGTAATTTAAAGGAAATTGTCCTATATTTGAAAAGTATGCATAACCAAGTTGAAAGTAGACGATTTTCATAAATATTTAAGAGAAGAAAGCTGCAATAATTCAAGAAACCCCTTTAAAGCTTTGTAGCACAGTAACACTTTCATGCAAGAGAATGAACAACATGCCAATCTTTCTTATGATCTTTTGCATAGTTTGAGCCCAGTAAACCAACAAGAAGCCCTAAATCACGTAAGGCCCCTTGAACATTATAGCTTCACATCAACCTACTGAATTTGCCCAATAGGTCAAGACCTGACCATATTAAACTTGGGATTAAGCGAATCTTAATTGATTCCTTCATATCTTTCAAGTCAGTTAGGTTCATTTTATGTGAATTTTAACTATTGTTATGACTGTGTTAAAACAATCATCAACAACTTGGCCATCTCTTCCTCAAGTATATTGGAAAACTCATCCCTTCTACATCTCCAGATTAAATCAAGAAACTCCTGGGTTTTGACAAATTGTTCATCCCTCATAAAATTGTTGCATGCCAACTCCCTTATATCATTTGTGCTATCCCTTCCCTCCATAATGTTTTTACTCATTCTATCTAGGGGTGGCTGCACATTTTCATCCCTCTGTGGGGAAGGCATTGTTATAATCACATTATCCCCTATTATTTCATAATGATCATCATCTTCAAGGGCAATTGGGTAATCGACAAGAGGAGACTTGTCTACCCTTCTTTTTGGAGATGCATCCCTAGGGGGAGAATCAAGATTTACAATGTTTGTTGGAGAAGAGGGTGTTTGTTGCATTGGTGGAGGAGATGGGGGTAATTGTGCATGTGGGGGAGATTTCTGAGCTTGCTCTCTTATCACCACACCCTTGGGTTTTCTTCTAAAAGAATACCTACATGAACCAACATTTGGAGGCTGATAAGAGGGCCTCTTTTCTATGATAGGAGCCTTACCTTTTTCCCTCCCCTCAATTGGAGGAGCTTCCCCAATTATTTTGTCAATGTTTGCCAAAAATATTTGAATCCTTAAAATTGGGTCTGCAATGTCTACATATGCTCCTTTGTAGGAGGCATCCCTCCTCTTCTTAGCATCTTCAATTTTTTGAAAGGTTGTTCAATTCACCATTCTTTCATTTATTTCCTTTTCATTCAAGCAATTCCTCAATACATCTTCAAAATAGTAAGGGAAGTGGTTGAACTGAGACCTTTTGATATGTCTCCTAAGGTTTTTAATGAAACCCTCAGGGTTAGAATTTCTTGCTAGTACCTGACCCATCCTGAAAGTTTTGAATTTTTCATATAACTTTTCCAAACCTTCTTTGTTCATCCTAAAATCATAAAAAACTATCATATAAGTAAAGAAAGAACCCTTCTTCTGATTTGTCAAATGTGCTTTATCTGACTCAGCAAGCTACCAGATAACCTCTAAGAAACCAATTCTCATGGGAATAAATTTAGGTAGGACATGTGGTCCTACTGGGCATCCACAGACTCTCAGGATTATACAGTCAGAATGGATAATGAAATCTCCCCAGTTGTGTTGGATGCATAAATCTGGCCTTCTTTCCGCAGGCCTCAAGAAATCCAATATCTCCTTGGGTATCCTGGCTACTAGCCCCTGTATAAATGATAATACTTTGCCAAGAAAATAATTTCTAAATGTAACATAACTAGCTTCATTACAATGCCTATCCCAGACATGAGTCCAATACTGGACTAGAAGCTGGAGCCCTTGTCCATCATTGTCACAAATTTGCAAAGGACTCCACTATGTTTTACCTTGGATAAAAACATGTGGCACAATAGGGAATACCACCAAAATCTTACCATAGGTTCCCTCTTTTTTATATTAACCAATTCCTTGTGTATAGCATTGGCAAGGTAAGTGGTATAATCAAATTCATCGTTCATTAGTACACGTTGAATATGTGTAGACGTATACATAAGAGGGATATGAATTCTCTCCATTTTATCTGCCCCTATGACCTGGCATAATGCATAATAGGTTTTGGCAAACACTAGTACAAAAAGAGCAATATATTACTAAAAATACTACTAAAAAATGCTTATAAATGACCAAACATGGTCATGTGACCATTAGTAGTTTATTGCCAGTCATTTATAACATGACCAAATTGATGACTAATCCATTTTTAGCCATTTATTGGTTGTTTTGATTGATCGATTTGGTAGTATATTTAGTCATTTATTTAGTCATTGATTACTGTAATCTGGTCACTTATTTAGTCATTAATTTAGTCATTGATTATTGTTAGCTGGTCACTTATTTAGTCATTTTTGTTCACTAATTTCTGTCCATTGGTAGTGTATTTAGTCATTAATTTTAATCATCATTTTGATCAATTTGGTAGTATATTTAATCATTTTTATTCACTGATTTAATTCTGGTCAAATATTTAGTCATATTTATTCATTGTTCACTAATTTCTGTCAATTGGTAGTATATGTAGTCAATTTAATTATTAATTGACATCAATTAGTAGTATATTTAGTCATTTTGAAGCTTGCATTTAGTCATTAGTATATTTAGTAGTATATTTTGAAGCTTGCACAATGAAACATCTTTGAGAAGGTAAAAAAAAGCTTGTTTTATTGATAAAAAATGCTTACAAACAACATACAGATCTGAAAATAAGTTACAATGCTTTCTCTTTGCTAAAAAAACCTTCATGGTTACAATACATAGCTCAAAGAATGAGCAAGAAACTAATTTCTGAGTATCACTAAGCATAGAAGCATAAAGAAATTCATAGATGTCTTCTTCACAAATCCATGACTGTCCCATATTGAAGCTCACTATCCTAGTTCAAGATCACGCTGTCATCTCTGTAGAGATCCTATCTCATGCACCCAACTTGCTCTAGTTCATAAGTTGCCACTGTGAATTGTTACCTGTAGTAATAATTTGTCCTTATCTCTGATGATTGTCATCTTTGGTAGGATGCCTCAATTGTCATGGACTGTTATTCAACAATATTGCCTTATGACTAGGCTATGCATTGTCCTAATCAAACTTGTAGCCTCTTGAAATGCATTGTTCAATCACTTGTCAACCTACTGTCATGCATTTTCCCTTTTTAAAAGAACAATGCCTCATGACTGCCACTACCTAGCTCATTAATATGGCATGCTTTCACTTGTACTCTACCTCCCATCAACATAGAACATTGCCCCTCTATTGAATGCCTTGACTACCTTTGACATCACTGTATCTTTTCCAAATTCCTTGAAAATAGTTCATCACTACTACTGTTACCTAGGTATGCACTCTATGTCATATGCCAAACTGTTACAAGTTCACATAGTCCATCATTAGTCCTATTATTAAAATGGTATCATAGACAAGGCACGTGAACTGTTTGACAGAATGCCTCAAAGAAATGTGGTCTCATGGACTGCAATGATTGCAAGATATGCACAAAATGGATTTGTTGAAAAGGCTTTAGAAATTTTAAAGCAAATGCAATTGGCTAGTGTAAAGCCAAATTCCACAACCTTTGCCAGCATCCTCTCTACCTGTGCCAAAATGGGAGCTTTGGAATGTCAATGCTTCCACATTTTGCATCACCCGCTCTCCCACAGGTACTTCAAGTCATGTCTACGGTGATGCGGGGAAAGCCTTGCATCACCACAGGCATGACTTGAAGTGCCTGCGGGAGAGTGGGTGATGCAAAATGTGGAAGCATTGACAAGGCATGTGAACTATTTGGCAGAATACCTCAAAGATATGTCATCTCATGGAATGCAATGATTGCAATACATAAAATGGATTTTTTGAAAAGGCTTTAGAAACTTTCAAGCAAATGCAATTAGCAAGTGTAAATCCAAATTTGACAACCTTTGCCAGCATCCTTCCTGCCTATGCCAAAATGGGAGCTTTGGAACAGGGTATGGACATCCATCATAACATAATGGAAGGGGGATTTTTGTCAGATATTATAGTTGGAAATGCTCTAGTAGACATGTATGCAAAATGTGGAAGTATAGATAAGGCACGTGAACTATTTGATGGAATGGCTCAAAGAGATGTCATCTCTTGCAATGCAATGATTGTAGGATGTGCACAAAATGGATTTGTTGAAAAGGCTTTAGAAATTTTAAAGCAAATGCAATTGGCTGGTGTAAAGCCAAATTCCACAACCTTTGCCAGCATCCTCCCTGCCTATGTCAAAATGGGAGCTTTGGAATGTCAATGCTTTCGCATTTTGCATCACCCGCTCTCCTGCAGGCACTTCAAGTCATGCCTGCGGTGATGCGGGGAAATCCCCGCGTCACCACAAGCATGACTTGAAGTGCCTATGGGAGAGTGGGTGATGTAAAATGTGGAAGCATTGACAAGGCATGTGAACTGTTTGGCAAAATGCCTCAAAGAGATGTCATCTCATAGAATGCAATGATTGTGGGATATGCACAAAATAGATTTTTTGAAAAGGCTTTAGAAACTTAAAATCAAATGTAATTAGCAGGTGTAAATACAAATTCGACAACCTTTGCCAGCATCCTTCCTGCCTGTGCCAAAAATGGGAGCTTTGGAGCAGGGTATGGGCATCCATCATAACATAATGGAAGGGGGATTTTTGTCAGATATTATAGTTGGAAATGCTCTGGTAGACATGTATGCAAAATGTGGAAGTATAGATAAGGTACGTGAACTGTTTGATGGAATGGCTCAAAGAGATGTCATCTTCTAGAATGTAATGATTGCAGGATATGCACAAAATGGATTTGTTGAAAAGGCTTTAGAAATTTTAAAGCAAATGCAATTGGCTTGTGTAAAGCCAATTTCCACAACCTTTGCCATCATCCTCCCTACCTGTGTCAAAATGGGAGCTTTGGAATGTCAATGCTTCCACATTTTTCATTGCCCGCTCTCCCGCAAGCACTTCAAGTCATGCTTGCGGTGATGTGGGGAAAGCCCCGCATCACTGCAAGCATGACTTGAAGTGCCTGTGAGAGAGCGGGTGATGCAAAATGTGGAAGCATTGACAAGGCATGTGAACTGTTTGGCAGAATGCCTCAAAGAGATGTCATCTCATGTAATGCAATGATTGTGGGATATGCACAAAATAGATTTTTTGAAAAGGCTCTAGAAACTTTCAAGCAAATGCAATTAGCAGGTGTAAATCCAAATTCGACAACCTTTGCCAACATCCTTCCTGCCTGTGCTAAAATGGGAGCTTTGGAATAGGGTATGGACATCCATCATAACATAATGGAAGGGGGCTTTTTGTTAGATATTATAGTTGGAAATGCTCTGGTAGACATGTATGCAAAATGTGGAAGTATAGATAATTAAGGCACGTGAACTATTTGATGGAATGGCTCAAAGAGATGTCATCTCTTGGAATGCAATGATTGCAGGATATGTACAAAATGGATTTGTTGAAAAGGATATACCATTGTTTCTAATTCAAAATTGCTATACCTTATTCTAGGAGCAAATCATAGGGGGAGTCTATACATAAGACACCATTGTTTCAAATTTAAAATTGTTGGTTCTTTCACAATTGTTTACTTCATTTATTTGATCTAAAATAGCCTGTTGTATAGAAGATGCTCTCAAAATCATAGTAAAATCCTTTATTCTAGGAAGACTATTTAGATTCTTCCTATCATAACAATGAACAAAAGCATTAGTCATTAACCTGAACTTTGCAAGAGTTTCATCAAATTCTACTTTTCCACTCTCTTTTCCATTCTGAATTTTATTCCCAATTTCATCCATGAAGAACTTCCTTAGCCTATAGATCATGTTGTTAGCCATAACTTTACCAGGTGTCAAGGATAGCTTCAAGTTTTTACCCAAGTAGCAATTGACAAAATTTGGCCTTACCAAATACAATGTGTTGAAAAGCTCTTTGAAGTTATTCTAGAAAAGAGTTCTGGAGAGTATAATGTGCAGTTTTGAATTAACCTTTTTGCATGAATTCCATTGTATCTGGTAAGGCCGAATTTTGTCAATTATTGCTTTTGATGAATGAATTCGACCTTACCAGATACAATGGAATTCATGCAAAAAGGTTAATTCAAAACTGCGCATTATACTCTCAGGAACTCTTTTCTAGAATAACTTCAAAGAGCTTTTCAACACATTTTATCTGGTAAGGCCAAATTTTGTCAATTGCTGCTTGGGTAAAATCTTGAATCTATCCTCAACACCTGGTAAAGTTATGGCTAATAACAGGATCTACAGGCTGAGGAAGTTCTTCATGGATGAAATTGGGAATAAAATTTAGAATGGAAAAGAGAGTGGAAATGTAGAATTTGATGAAACTCTTGCAAAGTTCAGGTTAATAACTGATGCTTTTGTTCATTGTTATAATGGGAAGATTCTAAATAATCTTCCCAGAATAAAGGATTTTACTGTGATTTTGAGAGCATCTTCTATATAGCACGCTGTCTTAGATCAAATAAATGAAGCAAACAATTGTGAAAGAACCATCAATTTTAAATTTGAAACAATGGTGTCTTATGTATAGACTCACTCTGTGATTTGCTCCTAGAATAAGGTATAGTAATTTTGAATTAGAAACAATGGTGTATGAACAACTATTTAGACTATCTGTTATGCTACAACAATTAACTATAGGTTAGAACATATCCATATTAGCATAAAATAGCAAGTACAATTCACCTCAGACTCTGCTGTGGTAATTGTTTTGTAAGGAAGTTTGCACTACATGAACATTCTCTGTGCACATAGCCAAACATTTAAAGTTCTTAACCAAAGATCCAAAAATGAGTATCTTGTCATTGCATGACTCCTACTTTTGCTCTGAGTATGACATTACCTGAACTTCTGGTGTTTCTAGACGAAACCTATAGTGGAAAAGTGTAGTCTCCATCTGAAGGAACCATCTTCGGAGCTCTTCCCTGAAATGAGGTTTGAAAACATTAGAAGAAAAGCAATACCATAATTCTAAAGCAACAATTTGTATCAAGACAAATGTCAGAAAGTATAATTAAAAAGACAAATCCTTATAATTGGACCTCAAATTGGACCAAGTAGATTTATGATTTTATCTTTAGAATGTAGGAACTTTCTCTATTGGAGCTTTACGACCTCAAATTGGATCTCAAATTTGACTAGTAGATTTATGATTTTATCTTTAGAATGTAGGAACTTTCTCTATCTGATATTCATGACTTCAAATTGGATCCAAAATTGGACCAACAGATTTATGATTTTCTCTGTCCACCAACGTTTGTATTCCTATACTCAAGTTCTACTTCTGAGCGAAAACACTCGGAAGTGTTTCAGACTGGCTCAAGTTACTCTCCAACCTGGTTATGTCAATAATAGCAATCCAAGTTTGCTTGAACCATCCATACCCGAATGTTGCAACACAATCTATTCTTCCTGCACATAAAAATGCCACATATTAACCCCTTCTAAATAGAAAATTTGATCATCATAAAACCATAATTAATAAATCATTTATTTGCCAAAATCCTTCTCAAATTCATTTACACCAATGAGGCCCTCAGCTGAAGATTTCTTGATCAATTCATTTAATTTGGGGCCATTAATGGATACCACATTAGCCACAGGCTTCAAATTTGGAACCTTGGACAAAATCTTTAACTGACCAGGAAGCCTATTTTTCTCAGTTTTTGAAACTCCAAAATTACCAGGAAAACAAACTTGCTCAATTTTTGAAACCTCCATATTGGTAGCAATTCCATCACAATTCTCAGCATTTGAGGTCTCAATTGGCCTTATTCGAATTTCAATCTCGGCCTCAACTTTAGGGGCTACTTCTTCATCAATGTTACCCTCAATGATAAATTTGGGAAAAAAGCATGAGCCATTCTTATCAATCCAAGAAATTGACCTTTGACAGCATGTCCTCAAATCTATTTGCAGCATTCGCAAAAAATTAACAAGATAGGGTGAACCATCTATTACCAACTCTATGGTGGGCATGCCAACCGAAAACTCAACCCTAAGAGAATCCAAAACTTGGGCAGAAAAATCATTCTATGAGCCATTCCAAAAATACATCACCCTCATTGGCACTGAACTCTTACGAAAATTCTCATAATTATGCAATGCTGCCTTGCTAGAATAGTACTGATACACACAACTACATTTCAAACCCCTGTCCTTCTTGCCATAGTTAATTTCATTCCTCCATCCCCACTTAGATGCTCCCCTTCCCGAGGCTAAGAAACCATATTTATTTCCTCATTTTCGTTTCATTTGAGCTCTCTCCACAATATTTCTGCCAAGATGACAGAAATGCTTCCATTCACCCTTCATCCCAAACAATACCAATTTACACCACACACTGTTTCAACTACAGTGCAATTATTTATAGCATCACTATAACACCATAATCTACAACAACCCCTAACAAAAGGTTACACTATACACCAAACTCTGATGCCACATTTTACATCAGTACTAAGGGAAACAACATACAAAATAGAGAAAGTTGATTCTAGCTCTGAGTCCCATTATTAAAACCCCAACCAGCCATTAAATAATACTCAATACTCACAAGGTTAAATTTTGGCTAGAAAAACCCAGTTCCACCATGAAACAACCCTAACAAGACCAAAAAAGAACCACACTCGGCTTACATCATCAACTTGGAGTCCCAAATTTTCAAAAACTTGAATGGGTCGCTACAAACCCAAAATCAGCCATGAAAATGGCAACACCTCAATTGCACCATAAAACAACTCTAACAAAGCCATAAAAGAATGACTTCCAAAACCCGTGTCAAACCCTAATTTTAGAAATCCTATCGAGATCATTCCAAGGTCAAATTTAGCATCCAAAACTTAAAACCCACGCTTTCTCCATCAAACGGTTCTAAAAAAACTCCCTTCCTAAACTACTATGTTTTCATAACCCTAATACAGAGCTAAATTTAGCACGCGGCCAAATTTAGTAAAGGGTCAAAGTCTTCAAACCCACATCTGCTTCACAAATTATGTTTAGAAGCAACTTATTCGACACCCAAATTTTTCAAAGACTCCAAGGAGCCCTTAAAATGCACATACACAACCAAATTAGAGGGTGAAATTTTAGATTTAAAAAAAAGTGGAGACAGAGAAGCAAGGTCAAGAATTAGAACCTGCAGAGACGTAGGGCATCGAAACAATCTAGAGCTAACTGGGAAAATGAGAACTGCTCCAACTACCCCTACTCCTCTTGTTACTCCCACCCCTGCTATTGCTACAAGTGCTCATGTCGAATATGTGGTCTCGCACCCAAAACTGCCTCCGCTTCTATCAGATGAAAAGCCTTAGAATAGTAGGGGCCATTTTCATCAAGATGAATTTATGGGGTTTCATGGATCGGCCCCTACAATAGATAGTTCATATGGTGATTGAACTGCTACATACAATCAGAGAGACCACTGGATCAGGGAGGGGTCAACTGATCCAAGATCGATTGGTTTTGACTCCTGAATCAATTGGATAGGTGGGAAATGTTTTACGTGGTATTACTTTTAATTGTAATAATATTTTTAAATGGTAGAGAAGAGGGAAATTACCAATTCATGTGACTAATAATTTAGTCATTTATTTAGTCATTTTTATTTGTGACTAATTATTTAGTTGTGTTTTTTACCCGACGATCAAATTAGTCATTTATAGTTGTGTTGCAAAAAATTAGTAGAATTTAGTCATTTTTAGTTGTTGTGACTAAAAGTTTTAGTCACCTAGTCATTTATTTTCCAAAATTCTACTAGTGAAAGTAAATCTCAAAATTGTCAAGCTTAAAAGGCTTTATTTCATTGGATGGGATCCTGATACTTTTGTCCCTGAGATTCTTCACCCTATGCCGAGGTAACCACACTATCCTGTAGCTACTCGTGTCTTGTTGATACTTCTGTTTGAAGTAATTAAAGTCAATGGGCTTGGTAGCAACTAGGTTGAGCTTAAAAACCTCATAAATTGATGCCTTATCAATTTGCACCATAATTGTGCCATTTGCCATCCTCACTGCCTTAATAGTCTCATCATAATTGGCGGCTATGGCCTTCAACAGGTCAATATCCATGAAAACATTTGGTACTATCAGCTTACCTAAGTCATATCCCCATACATTTCAAAGTGGGGCAGATACATTCCTTTTACCATACCAGTGACAAAACAACTGCCATCTTGTCATGGGAATTTCTGCATCCTTGCATTCATGAAATAAATCCACTAAACCCTCAATAGCACTGGGGCCTTGAACCTTAATTCTTTGGGCAGAAGAACCAGGGAGCTGTACAACAAGGTCCTCATGTAGATATCATCCTTGGGAAGAGGAAGAAGCTTGGGCCCTAGGTGGACTCATTTTGCAATGTATTTCAAGAGACGAGGGTTTCTTTCTAGGGTTTTAGGTTTTTCTTGAAAATCTAGATGATAACTAGGGCAAGTTTGAGATAATTGAAGATACACAGGGATTACCCTAGCTTGAAATAAAACTATAGAGCATAATAGCAAGAGAACAACAAGCTATTCAACAAATAATTGAGAAAACTTGGAGGTCAAAGTAAAACTTATTGGTTTTGTGCTTCGGAAACCCTAATTGGCGCAGAGAAGCCTTCAAATGCCAAGAATTCTTCCCTCTGGATGCTCAAAACACTTGGGTGAAATGTTCAAATGCTTGAAATATGGCTTTTATGGAAAATTTTACTTTTATGGCTTGTCTGAAAGCCATCATTTCCACCATTACTCCTAGCTCATGCAAGTCAAAGCACTGCAACTACCAGTTTCCTCGATTTGAATGTGGGCTGTTGATCTTTTGCCAAAAGGTTTGATCTAACGATGTAGATTGGTCCACTCCATTTGAAAATATTTTGAGATGTACGGAGAAGATCTTGGACCAATGAAATTCATCCACCTGGATTCTCTTTACAACTCAGCAAAGAGATTGCCATTGAGAGGAGAAATCAACTCAATCCACGTGGCAGCCTCCCACGCATCCACAGCATCAAACAAAGCTTAAGAAAAGTGTTCCATGGAACAACGGAAAGGCTACAGGATGATGCCATGTGGTACCCTTTAGATCATTCTGATGAAGCACTGCTGGAAAATTTGCCAAATTTCCTCCTCCCGCTCTTCCGTAAGCCAATTGTGGGTCCACTCCAAAGGGCCCAACAGAATGGCCGAATACTTTAAACATCGCCATGTAGGCTTAGTGGGACCTACCAATGGGTCCTACTAAGTTTCTCGGCCAAAGACTTTCCACTTGTCACCTCTTCCGTGGTTCCACATGAAACCTTTTCCTTAATAGAAAATGCTTTGTGGGATGATGAAAACCAATCAGGAAGAAGCCACGCAGACAACTTAAAGGTTAAACTTTAGCATGTGCACTTAAAAACAACATTATGTGACTAGGAAAGAGGGGCCAAATTTTATAATGGGTGCAGGCAAAAACTTAGGCACATGACAAATTAATCATTGCGCGGGTTCAGGGGGTAATAGGAGAACTAAGGGGCTAGTAAACACATGGCACCCTAGACATAACATTGCAACTTAAAAGACTGGCAACTGGTAGCAAGCGGTCAACATAGAATTAGAACAAAAGTAACCTCAACGCTTGCATAAACCTTAGGGTTTAGGGTTTTAGCCTCAAAAGCAATATTTAAAAGCAATTTATAAGTAAACCCTAGCACATAATGATCAATATTGAAGATTACAGCAAGGCCAACATAGGAGACCAAGGAAAAAAAAATTCAAAGTCCTACCACACTAGACCAAATATTACCCAAGTAGTGGGAGTTTTAAGTAGGTTTATGTCTAACCCTGGTAGACAACATTAGAATTATGCAAAGAGGGTGCCAATATATTTGCATGGTACTTCTAATTGTTGTTTGGTTTATTCTAGTACTAACAATGTGGATAAGACATTGGACATACAGGGTTTTGTTGATGCAGATTGGGCAGATGACTTGGATAGTTGAAGGTCTAGTAGTGGCTATGTGTTTACTTTGTTTGGAGGAGTTGTGAGTTGGATGAGTAAAAGACATACCACTATTTCTTTATCCACCATTGAAGTAGAGTATATGGCTACTACTCATGTCTCTAAAGAGGTAGTTTGGTTATATAGATTATGTACATGTATTCGTTTTGATTGCAAGACTATTTAGATTGGTTGCAATAGCCAAAGTGCAATATGTTTGGCCAAGAACCCCATGTATCATGCACAAACTAAGCATGTGGATGTTCGATACCATTTTGTTCATGAAATGATTGCTAATGGTTAGATTGAGCTGAAGAAGGATGACACTCAGGAGAATGTTGTAGATTCACTTACTAAATCTGTGAGCATAGAAAAGTTTATGTAGTGCAGGAAGGCCATGGGCCTTGTTCCTAGTGCTTAGTTGTTTTATGTTTTCCTATGGATGTATTTATAATGTTTGATGTCAAGTGGGAGAATGTTAGGATTAAGGTGCCATCAACCTTGTAAATTCTATGTAATTAATTACTCCTAATATTGTTTGTAAATCATTCATAAGGGACGAAGTATTCACCAAGTAGCTATCTTGTTTTAGCCGCATGTTTGATCCCGGTACCTGACGGATGTAGGTTATTCGAGGGATTGCAAGGGGGTACCTCTATGCGGGGTCTAGGGGGATGGCCCCCCCGATGGGGGGTCCGAGGGCAATGCCCCTAGAAGCCACATTTTATATATATTTACCATTGTAAATCTGGACTGTTCATCATTTCATCACAGATCTGACAGTGGAGATTTTGTTGGTTTGTCTTTCCCTAGAAGGCAACCCATTTTATAAGGATATTGTATTACACTTGTGTGTGAGAGTATTATAGGTGCTACTAGATTGAAGACTGGAGAGGAGATTGATAGTGTTGTATTGTAAACTCTATTTGAAGTTAATACATACTGGTGCATCTCTTCTTGTGTGGAGTTTTTTCCTAAAAGGGTTTCTCCACGTAAACACTGTGTTATGTGTTTGATCTTCTGTTCTACTATTTCTTTGTGTTGATTTGATACTATCTCCATTTTAGTTTTGCACTAGATGAATAGTTATAGTTGTAATTAGATTTCCATTCTATAGTTGTTCACCTTCATTTCTAACACTCAAATTCAAAACGCCCAATTACATCCAACAACCAGGAATCAAATATCCATGGGCCCAAAAATTGAAATTACAAAATTGAAACTTTTCCTGACTGATTTGTCCTTTGGGCCTACCTTGAAATAATATTACAATAAAGTGAGAGTGTCGCCTTGAAATGTGAAACCTTATTGCCAAGACCAACAATAAAATAATCAAATAATCATTGTGACCAAAAGAATGTTGATTATTTCCTCCCTTGTAATAGTAGTCATGGTGTTGCATCTAGTTTTAGATTTTCCTCATTTCATTCTTCATCTTGCTACTATTTTTTCTCCAATCCACTTGCTTGTAGGTATGTTTTCAAGTTATCAATGGCCTCCTTCACTATATTTGATATGGGAGCATGAGAATACTAGAAGTGGACCTTCCTGGAGAAGAGATTCTTTGATATTTTCTTTGGAGTCTTTTTCATCTCCACTAGGCATTCCTTAAATGCATTCATTTTTCTCTTAATTTTCATAAGGCCATCAATGACCTACTTAGTCAAATTCCTCTTTAGCAAGTTAGATAATTTTTTCACAATGTTGTTGTGATGGAGGAAAAACTACTACTTGATTGAATGTATCAATAAAGGGAGCTTTTCACTAACATTACACTTGACTTCTATTATATAATGTTTTAAACCTACTCTAGGTCTACAGAACCACTTTATGCACCAATAGAAATAAAACAAACTAGACTAGATGCCTATATGAAAGAAAGAAACTAGGAAAAAGTTGGAAAATAGACTGGTGTAGATAGAATGGTGAAAAATTAAGTACAAAAGTGGAAAGAACAATAGAAATGGAACTTGTCATTAGAAGGAGTTCACTACCCTAAATGACAACATGTTGTGGGGACATCTGTGCTAAGTGTTGGCATCTTGAAAGTCACAAAAAATAAAAATGCTTAAATTTGTACAGATATAGGACACCTGCACAACACAGCAACAAACAAAACAAGTACCCAATAGGCTCCAGGTGATATAGATTTGAAAATGAAGTTAAAGTCGCTATAGAAAATGAAACAATATGAAATACAAGATAAGGGAAGAAAAACCCACAAAACCTCCATGTGTTCAAAATGTCTTCACTCAAGAACACCTGCAAAGAAAAGAGGGAAAATTTTGTGCTACAAAGGATCTTGCCTCCTACAAGCCCCTATTTTGGTCTTTCAACCTCCACAAGAAGTGAATGATGAAGATTATATAAAAAAAAGAGTGTGTGCTCCTATCCTAAGTGTGTCTAGGAATTAAGAGAAGTGACAAATAAAAATAAAGCTAAGGTAGCTTCCTTGGTCTACGGGGAATAATACCTAACAACATACAAATGGTGGTCTACACCATGAAGCATAAATAAATGGTGGTCTACACCATGAAGATTTCAATGAAAATAGATAAACCATGTGTAAACAGATTCAAATATGAAATATTAAACTACAAAATAGAACAATGTTACTATCTTGGATAGCAAGAAGGAGGTTGCAACTCCTCAAGGGCTTGAATCTAGTTGCACAACTTCAAAACCCTAGCAAGAGAGAGCCTTCTCAATCAACACAATGCAAGTAAAAATCTCCAAGAGCTCGTAGAGATAACACCACAACTCAAGAGGGCATGAACAATCTAGATAGCTATTGTAGAGACAAACTTCACCAAAGAATCCTTCAATATTTTACAAAAGTTGTAGAGAAGAGAGCCAAGAGAGAGAGAGATTATTCAAAAATCCTATCCTTGCTTGAATGAGAGGGAAGAGTGAGTCAACATGCAATAGGAAAGAGTCATTTGAGGGCGCAGAGGCATTACAAGAATCCCACAGGCCATAGGAGATGCTCAATGTGTCTAAAAGATAGCTCATTAAGCATTGCACACTTGCGGGATGTCAATGCAATGTGTGAACATCCACACTAAGTGCTAGCATCCAAGTAAATCTATCTTGGAATCTTGTGGATCATCTATGTGCTAGGAGAATCACAAAGCACTAAAACAGAATTTGAAGAAATTGAGAAAAAGAGGCTAAAAATAAACCTAAAATGCACAAGAAAGGAGCAAGCACCAAAGTGGCTTCCAAACATAGTGTGAAATTACAAGGGTATGTAATTTTTGATGCTACAATTGCTCACCAGGAGAACTTTATTAGTACTCTCTTAGAATGTGCATATGAGATTTTTTTTTTAAAGGATCTCTTTCATCCTTGCCTCTACTATTCTTTTCTTGTTCAAAAAATTTTTCTAATTACACTCCTGTAGGATTTCCATTCTCCATTTGGTGGATTTTAACCATTCCAAGTGCATCTTAGGATTACCACTCAAGATAATATCATTTTTGACCAATGCAGGGAATGGGATCTAAGCCATCCTCTTGAGCAAGTGCAAACTGTCATCAAGGGTGATCAACTCTTCATCTATGGTGTCTCAAATTTAGACATGGCACTCGCTTCATTGCTTACCTTGTGCTAGTATTTGATTTCTCTTTTGATTAGCCTTTTCCCTTTTGAAAGCAATGTATCTCCCCATGCCCTAGTATCCTTCACTAATTCTCTCATATCTCCTCTTCTCTATAGATTTATATCAAGTGCTACTAGGAAGGTTGGAGTAGGTGCGTTAGAAACTATAGGCCCTACAAGGTACTCAACATACATTGTCAACACTCCCACCCATGCCTTTTATTCTTCTTTTGTTTTTGAGCATCTTTGTTCATTCAACCTAGGAAGGTAATTTCTATACTAAAGCATGTAGTGATTCTTTTCTTCTTCCCTTGTTTGATGTCTAAGATTAAATTTTTGAATTTGATAATCATCTATCTTCATATTTCTCTCTTCTTTCTCACACAAGGGGATGGTTATCTACATAGTTCTTTCTCCTTGGGAATCTACAATAATAGTAGATAAATTTTTGGCTCTCTTATGTTTTGGTGGTGATTTTAACATATCCACTACCACTGGGAACTCATCAGTTGTAGGACCATATTTACTATTTCTCTTTTTTATGGTTGTATCCAACCACACTAACAACCTTGAACTTTCTATAGTTTCATCTTTATGCTCATGAGGTGGAGAAGGAGTAGGTGTATTTGGAGGAGGAGAAGGAATTGGTGGTGGAGAGCTTGGTGGAGGAGAATGTGATCTTGTATGCACTAATTTTTGAGAGGAGGAAGAATAAGATGGGGAAGGAGTCTTGGTTTTAGTTGGGGTTCTCTGTGAAGAGAGAGCATCTTCTTCTTGTGAAGATATATTTCTTGGTATATATCCTATTATTCTTTTGCTTCTTCCTTTCCCTCTTCTTCCATCCTCTACTCTTCCTCTACAATTTGTTCCTTATCTTCGACCACATATTCCTTTCCTGTAGTAGAAGCTTTAGAATCACTTTGGATTGGTTGTTTTATCTATTGTTGCATTGAGGGCTAGTCCACAATGGATTCTTGTTAGTTTTCAGCCATATCTTGTGTTCCTTTTGTGATTCATAGGTTGAGACCTCTAGTTGTATTGAAGGAGGCACACTTAAAGTAGTATGAGTAGGAGTTTGTGTTGTAATTGGTGTAGCTGATGCAACAATATTTGAAGTAAAAACTTATACACTTGGGCCCTTAGGAGACTTGAATTTGATCTTCTTCCTTTCTAGTGGTTCTTTATCTTCAACCTCTTCTTTCTCATCATCACCCTGCACTATGTGTATAGTCTCCTGCTAGGAGGACTTGTCTTTCTTCTTATTTGAAGGCTTCTTGACTAAAATTTGTGTTTCCCACCTTCTTTTTCTATGCCCTTCCATTGGAGGATTAACCTTTGAAGGATCCTATTTTCTTTTGGAAGTTCCCTCCTTGGATGCTTCTCTTTCTTCTAGAATTTATTGCTTTGAAGATTTTAGTTTCTCGGGGAGTTGCACTTGAGGCACCTTGAGCATGGGGCAAGGGTTTTTTATTCATTATTTTGTCTTGCCTAGCACCCCTTATGTTCTAACTTAAGTGGAGTCATTCTCATCTACAGATTAGTCCACCTTATCAATTGGTTGATGAAACACTTTAGTTTGGTCATATGATGGATCTAGGATCAGGCCATCTTCATGCAAGTTTTTGGGGACTCTTGTGATGTTGAAATTATTTACCTAGACCAAGGTCATCTTGTAGTATTCTCTAGTAATCACTTCATGCTCATCCACGCAATCAACCCAATAGCCTTCCAACTTGGTTCATGTTTATAAAAATTATTGATCATGGGCCCTATTTTCCCTGTTGGGTCAAATTTGCCTCTAAGCTCACACATATTCATGGTGATTAATGTCATCTATGTCTTAGCTAGCTCGGAATGATGAATTGATGAACATGTGTAGGGCCTTACTGAAATGGGGAAATGGATCCCTACCTTGTGCTTCCTAGCAATCATCTTCTAGTCTTCAACAATTTGCCTGCAAATTTCTAATAGTATTAACCTATCATTAGGATACTTTGGAAGCTTGTTTGGGGCTTTATGGAAATCCCCAATTTTTATATAAGTAAATGTTTGGAATATGATATACCAGCTTCCAAATTTTGTAATTGTTCTCATTGCTTCCATTGATAGTATTTTTGTGTGATCATTCTCCATGCATCTGATGAGGAAATAGATGAAAGCATCATTCACTCTGTTGTAATGCTTCAATCTTTCTATGAGCTCTAATTGTGGTTAATTATTATATACCAAGGTATCCCATGTTTCCATCCTTCCTACTCTGGTCAAGCTTTGGAAGCATGATCTTTTGGGCAATACGTAAACTAAGTAAGAATCCATATAAAACTTATTGGTCTCTTGGACCTTTGTTAACTAATTATGGATATTATTACTAATGATGGTCCCCCAATCTATCTTCTTATAGCTCATAATAGACAAAATGAAGTGACACATCCATGGATAGAAGTTATTTGTATTAGGGTTGCCTTCAACCCCGTTTAGTAGAGTGATGATATCATGGATGTCCTCCTTGAACTCACTTCTATGAATGATTTTAGCCATCTTGGAGGTAGAATTCCATCTAGTTTTCAACCAATTGTCATTGATGCGCAAGACAACTGCTATGTTCTTTGTCTTGTAATAATTTGAGGCCTCCTTCATAGCCACCTTTCCATATCTATGGTAAGTAGGGAGACCAAAAGTCTCCCCTATGGCCTCAAGAGTGATATTCAAGATGGTCTTATGTGTAAGCCCAAAAACTTTCTTTTGTTGTGAATTATAATATTGGGCACAAGTCAAGACCAACTCTGGAGACTACAAGGAGACAAGGAAGGCTACAACTTGTACTAATCCACTCTAATAAAAAAACTGAGCAGTTATCCTATTTGCTTCCTTTTTGACCCTTTTGATGAATTCCTAGACATTGACATGTCCCAAATTTGTATCACCAATTTTTGTCTAGGGAGAGACTATCTTGGATGGAGGATGATACCCCTTGTACTCATATTTCATTTCTTTGGTCGGTGGATGTTTTTGCATGAGTCTTACAAAGCACACCAAGAAACCATTAGGTAGTTCATACATTGTATAGAGATCCATTCATGCAAACTTGTGTAATAATCATATATCTTTTAAAGCACAACACTTATAAGAAAGATAAATTAATAAAAACAATATAATTGTAGAAGGATAAGAGATAGTCTAAAAGCCTAAAGAGATGAAAATGCAAAGTAGGTAGGAATCAGAGTGTCAGGGTACCTCATGCACGACTACCAAGTAAGGAGAAATTTGGAGTTAGCCTAATCTATCATACTAAGGTTGGTTGAGACTCTAGGAAAAGGCATACTTTTCCTAATCCAAAATAAATAAGCTCTTTGGAAGAACATTGGGTTGTTGGGTTTCATGATCCCATAATGATGGTTATTGATTGAGCATCAGGAAAAAGGAAAGTCTAAAAACCTAACATGATAAGCATAGACCAAAAAAATAATATAACCCTAGAGTATGTCAAAGAACAAGCATCGAGCCTACCACTTGCCACATGTGCAAAAAATTGAGTAAATTGTCCAATACTTTGGTTTGCCGCATGAAATAGGCTAACCTCTATTAGGGATCAGGCTTTAGGGATACTATTTACAACATGCATGATTAACTAGATCCTCTAAGATCTAATCCTAGTATGCTTGAGACATGAATATTCGATGGTAGTTGGGGTTCAAGTTTACCACTTAGCAATATTCAATTAGGCACACCCCAAAAATCTTGAGCCCAAATAAATTTCAATTACTAAGCGACAGTCAAGAATTAGAGTTTGGGACTATTGCCTACCAAAGTAATAAATTAAACACCCTCCCAACACTCTGGTTCCAAAGATTTAAGCATTCATAACTTGTGGGGACTGGGATTCAAGATTATCATTTACTAGTGGCCAAGTTATGTTGATCATTGAAACCTCAGGCTTGAAGACACTTAAAAAGTAAAAGGAAATAGGATTCAAGAAAATTATTTTCAAAATATCTAATTAGTTTGACCCATGGAATCCCAAACCTAAAAACCTTAAAAGGTTAGATTTTCTCTTATGTGCTCCTTAGAGTAAGTTATCATGAGGAAACCTGGAGTTCCAAGCTTGACACAAGGTGGGGTTTGGGTATTTGCCATGACATTGCCTTAAGCAATGAGGAATTAAAATCCATGAAGCCTCAAAATACCTAGTCATAGGACTTAAAGGATTTTAAACTAAGGATCTATGCATGTCCATCCAACTAAGGTTTTTCGTACATGAAATTAATTAAAATTTAACAAGGATCAAAGAGCCCTGACTAGGGCACAGACTCAAAAATATGATTTCAACATGCCAAACCCAGTTGACATTCAAAAACAAGAATTTGAGAATCCCTAACTAGGGAACATGTTTAAACTCAAAATTGACCAAAAACCTTAAAAGTAAAAAAACAAGAAAAAATCAAGCTTTAAGACTGAAAACCACACAAGGATAATAATTGCAAGAATTTTAGTCATTATTCACTAAAGCAAAAAATCACTTAAAACAACTAGGCAAGAACAAATCCTACTTGGAAAATGAGAGTCAAGGAAATTGAACACCACATGCACACAAACCCCAGCACGTTAGAATTCAATACAATCTACTGCTAGAAAATTATTTGATCAATTAATGGTTAGATGACACACTTCACAATAGTGGTAGGGAGTTGAATGAATGAAAGATTTTAATGTCCATGAGACAAATTAGTCTAAGGGACCCAGAAAACAACCCATCAAGGCATTTTCATTCTCTTTTCGAGGTTAGATCTCCTGCTATGAATCTTGATCAGCAAACTAGTTGTACTATGAATCCATGCCTCCTCAAATAACTCACTAAGGTTGTCCACCCTCCAATTGTTTTCATAGTGACTTCTAATATCCGCATAGGCAGCACACTCAGTGGTGAAATGCCATTCAGTTTCAACCACTCCTTTGCTACAGAAAATGTAGGTTCTTTCAGCCCAATCTTCCTTGGGAATCGTCTATCTTCCAGTCTCACATCTAAGATGATGGGACCTAGTCCTCAACTGGGCAACTAAAATCCTAGCCTTTCCCTTGAGTGTCACCCTCACATAGTCTTTTTCACCATGGTCCCACATGGGATTGAACTCTTTTATATAATGATCTTTTTTTTCATCCAATCTGTTTTGTTCACATGGCAGTCCTGAATTTAACTAACACAAACTTTTTTATTTCCTCCTTATTTAAATTAGGACAATCTTGCAAGTTTATGTCCCACTTGCCCATCCACTTGTTGTTCTGCTTCATCCACATCTTCTTCCTATGGTCTAATCTCTCTCCCACCACCATTTTGGGCCACCAATACGTACCCATATTTTCCACCTTCGTTAAGTAGCTTAGCAACCTTATTATTGTCGATGCTTCCAATAGGAAAGAACTTGCTTCAGCTAAAAGAATCTCATAGGGAACTGTAGATTTGACTTTAAAATTGTTGGTGATAAGATTTTTTGAATTCTTTCTAGTTGTTTCCACTTCTAATTTGACATGTTGCTTACCCACACCTCACACCCATAAAGGACAACTGGAGTGACCAACAAACCAAAAAGAGTTTTATTGGTTTTCCAATCCCAAAGTTCAGCTTTCCTACACCTGTTTTGAAGCAAGTAAGAGGCTCTCCACCCACCTAGAATCATTTTCTCTCTACAGGTCTCCCAGCTGAGCCTATTGTGAAAATCAACCCCCAAGTACTTATACTCACCCACTATTTCCAGCGTGTTACCTTCAAAAATGAAATTAACCTGTTGCTTCTTCCTTTTTAATGATAAAATCATGACCTTGGTCTTGCTGGTATTCACCTGCATCCCCACCTCTTGGCAAAAGAGCTATAAAGCCTTTAAATGCACCTTCAAACCATTGGTTATTTTTGCCATTAAAATAAGATCATCAACATACAGAAGTAGCTTCACCACATAACTTGACAGTTGTATGCCTTCTTTGTTGGTTTTGTTTAACCACTCTTCAAGTTTATCTATATATAAACCAAATAGGGTGGGGGAAAGGGGGCATCCCTATTTAACCCCAATGTCATTGCCAAAGCAATCAAACAAACCCTCTCTCATTCTAATTTTAGCCCTGACTTGCTCATAAAGCTTATGCACTGCTCGATACTCATCTGTAATCCCGAGCTCCTCCATCCTTGAACTCCAAAGTAATTTGTCTGTAGGAACTGTGTCAAAGGCTTTTTTGAAATCAATGAAGCAACATAAAGCTTCCCCCCTTGGGTGTCCCACACCTTCTCAATGAAGTGTCTAAGAGTCATGTAGTGATCAATGGTAGAGTACTTTGGCTAAAAACATGCCTGCCCTTTTACTTTTTTTCCCTCTTTTTTAGCCCAACTACTGATTCTACGCTCTATCATGCTCTCGAAAATCTTTCCAAGAAGAGGATTGACCATAATAGTTCAGTAATTAGAGGGGTTAATGATATCCCTACTTTTAAAAAGAGGAATAACGACACTAGTTGTCCACTCTGCTAGAAAGCCCCCTTGAGTGATGTTGTTAAAGATTCACTTGATGTGTGGAGCAAGGAGATCAGCCCCCCACTTTAAAAATTCAGCTTGGAACCCGTCAATGTCTTGCGCTTTACCACAAGCTAATTTCATTATACCCTGCTTGGTATCTTCCACCGAGAAGAGCTCAGTAGACGTGTTAACTATGGGTGGTTTATCTTTCATCTGTGTCCGCTCGTAAAGGAGCTTTGCATACTCTAACCATTGGCCACCTGTGATATTATTTTCTATTTGTTATATCTTTTGTTGTAGCTCTCTCCAAAAGCCTTTCTGGTTGTGCTTACCCATGGATATTAACTCCACCCTTCTAGAGGTCACATAGCTCTCCTTTTTGGATTTTATCAGCTACTCATATCTTTTCTTGCTGTCTTTGTTAGCCTTCTTCCCTTTGAGGGATCTTTTTGCCTCCTTGCACTCTTTGTCATACCACAGATTAGTCAAGAAAGTATTTGAAACCCCCTTCTTAGGCTGGGATCTCTTGTAGACCTTTAAAGATTTGTGAATTAAAGGAATCAACATACTGCTGCTAATACATTCCCTAGTTACACTATTTTCTTTTCCCCCTATGTTGCTTTTTGCCACCCGAAGGTGATGTTCTAGAGCAACAGTGAAGAGTTCTTGATTTTCTTAACTCGCAATGATTTTTCCTTGTATGTGGGCCTTCTTTTGAATGTTTTGGCCCTACCCCCCTTGCTAGATGCTTGTGAGAAAGCCAAACTTAACATGCAGAGGCATATGATCTGACTTGAACTCAATGGGGCACATCTCAATAGTGAACTCCAACAATCTGGGAAAAGAACTCTGAGAACAAATTACGTAGTCCACAACACTTTGCCCATTATAAGTTTTGCAAGTGATACCCCCTAACTTCGGCAAAGATTTCATACCATTACAAATATCCAAGTTATACAAACTGCAGAGACCTAGAAGTTTAGCACCAAAATGAGTTACACTCTCATTACTATCATTGGAAGACCTATCCCAGCGTTGGTCCCCATTCTCTACAAGCCATAGGAGATTGTTGCCCATCCCTTCTTCGCTGTCCAACTGCATGCATTGATTATTTGTTGTCCTAGCATTAAAATCCCTTATTAGCATTATGTCTCCTACCATGCTAAAGACATAAATCTCTTTCTTTAAAGTAGCAAATGGATCTTCGCTATCCAGTTTTCTCTTCTTGTAGAACTTGGAGTTTTTTGGAGCAAAGTAACGTGCTGCCACCTTGATTGTGACTCCCATATTTGTTAAAATCATCCATATGAACTATTTATTTGGGTCCTCTTTTTCCACTTTTACTATACCACTCCACATTTCCCGAACTAGCACTGTAACCCCTCATGCCCTTTGCCTGTTTCAGTCCCTTTGTTCCAAAATGAAACTTTGTTATAACTTTAAAATCAGGGACTCTATAACCATCATGCTCATGTGTTTCTATAATAATAATAATGTCCTTCCCTTCTGTAATGGGCCCCAACCTCGGTCCCCTTCTCCATGGGTAACCTCTACAATTCCAACTTACATATTGTAGATACTCGTGTGGGGTCTCGAATCCCTATCTCTTGTGTGTAAACCACTCACTGATTTGAGCTTTCCCATTTTTCAACCAAGCCCACTTTCCTGCCTCTCTCGCTACTTTCACTTTCTCCCACTCCTTCCTTCACTCTTCCTGTTGAGCAAATGTCAAATCTTCATCTAAAAAGATACCAGTGCCTCTAAGCAATCCTCTATTTTTGAAGATTGTGTTCTTGTCTTCTATGTTTCTCAAGACTATTCTAACATGCCTATTCCTTCCTTCTTTTTTTATCTTTCCAATCTTGTTCGCTTGTTGAAAACAACCTACCCATTTCATCTTGTCCTTAAAGAAGTCTCGTGCTAGAATGTCAGATCTCTCCTTCTCCCCAAAGTCTTTCAAACCTTTAATGATGAGGTTTATAGCCTTGTTGTGCTTGTCTTTTTCTTCTCTCATTTGCCTCTTTATATGTTTCTCTATGATTTCTTCATTTGATGAACCATTTACGACGTGTGCCCAAGATTTGGCCTTTTCTAACTGGTCTTTCAACTAGTTTTTGCGAATCTCCATGCTTGCCAAAGTTGATTGAATTTCTTCCAGCTATGTTGAATCCTCAATTATCTTTGTCTCTGGGCTCTTTTTGTTTGTTGTTTTCATTTGATTTAATTCATGTTTTAGATTGAAAATCTCCTGTTGTCCCCTTTCGATATTGTCTTGAAGGTTTAAAACTTGTTCTTTGACCCACTTGTTTTCCTTCTCTAAATTAAGCCCAACTTCTAGCACTTCCTTTAACTTAATCCCTTCCTGCTACTCATTTGCTTCAATAACTTCCATTCTCTTTTTTATGTTCATGAGCTCCGTTACATAGAGCTCTGAAGACCACAATAAAGGCATGGTTGTGGGGTTGTATTGGCCTTTATTGATTTGAAGCCTATCATACCAGCCACCACTCTCACCTTTGTTTGCTAAGAGAGTTCCATATTTGTATTGTTTTGACTTAGAATCCTCTTGAGCCAAGGAAACCCCTTTCTTTTTATCTTTATCAACCCCTATCTCTGCTTATTCACTTACTAAACAATGCACTTTACTTGTGATTGGCACCTTATTCCTTGTAGTATTCGAAAGGATCATAGTGATTTTTTTCTTTTGTGTGTGCCTCAACCTTCGAATCTGTCTGTGCCTTATATGCCTATATTGTTTATGGTTTATAAAAACCAACCCTCCATCCGTAACGCCTGGGCTCCACTGTTTATATCCTGGGCAAAGCAAACCCTGAGATCCCACTAAACCCTATAACTGTAGGTTGAGGTTTGACCCTGTAGGAGTATTTAAAAGATGGATAGGTTGATTCCAGAGATTGCACTCTTCCTAGAAAAATGCCCTAGCCACAAAACTAGGAACATGTGGCATGAACCTGCCTATCGCCCCCAGACCCAAGGTACCCGGGCCCTAGGGTTTTCAACAGTTTGCTTATTTTTGAGGCTTGCGCCATACCAATGACAGACCCCTACTCCCCCTGCTAGACACGATTTGAGAGCTTGCTCTTTTGTTTAAATGAGGGTTTTGAGTCCCCATTACATTTAACCATTTTAAATAACCACGTTTGTTGTTTTGAGTGTTTGTTCTGCATGTGCTGAAAAAAAGAAACGCCAAAAAAATTAAACAAAAAAGAGTGCATGCTGGTGAGGAAAACCTAGAGATAATGTAGGGCCAGGTTTAGACTAAAAGATGTCTCTTTCCTGGTCAACCAAGAAACCTGCACGAATCTAACCACATGGACCCACAGTGACTATAGCTAGCTGAAAACTCTCAAGCTGAAAACCTGCCTGGAAAGCCCCATTCGAGAGTGTTTTCTTGAAACACTGTTGAAGCCCTCGCAATGATGCTCTGTCAAAACCAACCCCATGTTGAAACCCTATCAAAACTCTGCTATCTCCATTGAAACCCTCAAAACACCACTATCTCCACTGAAATGAAACGAATAAAACCTTCAAAATTTGTTTGAATGTGTGATATCTTAGGTGATTGAATTTCAAAATGCATGGTGAGTAAATGAATGGATATCAAGATTTTTAAATGGGATCGCGTGCATGAAAAACACAATAAATGCAAGGTTGAGGAGGTAGGTTGGGATTTGTAGAAAATGCATGCTAAAGATTGAGGATCATGGTTTGGACATGCCTTCCTAAAATTCACACTTTTGGTAGACATGCAAATGAAACCTTGAAACCCTGTGCCAAATGCTACCTCTTAGGACTGAGAGTCTAAAACTCTGACAACAAGAAACCCTGTGCCAAATGCTACCTCTTAGGACTAAGAGTCTAAATACTCCGACAACAAACAAATTTAGGTAAATGAAACTCAAAATTCTACTGATGCAAAGGAAAACCAGGGGTTTTGGGGAAAGTGTTGTCGCATGCCAGTAAGGAAAAGTATGAAACCTTGAAAGATGAAAAAGCACTCAAAATAAAAGGTAAGGACTTAGAAATCTCATGGAAAGACTTAAATGTCCAACACCTAAAGATGAAAAACCTTTCACAACCTTAAAAGAGAAACCACTTAAAGACGAGATAAAAAATCACCCTCTAACAAGCATAAACTAAAAGGAAAGCTAGGTAAGCAAAAGAGGGGGTCCTCATTTTACTAAGGGAAAATGGGGCATATGTGAAAGACATAACACATACCAAATCCCAAAGATATTTTGGTGGGGTATTGTTAGATCAATCATGTATGGTTTAATCAAAGGTATGAATAAAATTAGGCTTAGTATGAAATGTAAAGTATGAAGAATTATAAGCCATACAAATAGTAGGATCATCATTACATGTAGAAAGAGTATCATTAAATGGTTTAATAATGTCATGAGATGTACCTTCGTCATGTGATGTATCATCCATAGCAATTGAAGACATGAGTATATCACATGTATCCTCCACAATAGATGTTCCATGAGGTGGATTGTGTGAAGGGAAAGTGCTCAAAGGTAGTACACAAGTAGAATCAATCATGCATTACTATCACTCTCCATAGAAGTATGTAGAATATGGTAATTTGGAGTGAAGTAAGGGTATCCAATAGAGAAGAAAAAGTGATAATCAAATCCCTAAATGAAGAAAATGTGTATATGTGGTGATATAATGCTTCCATAAACTAAATAATATCATTTGTGTGATAAAATGTCATAAGTAAATCAAGAAAAAATGGATCAAATGTCACAAATTGTACATACTAGTCATAATTAGCAACAAAAGCATAAATAGATGCCAAGGATAGAGAACTATGATAATCCATGATGTAAAAATAAGGATCTATCGAAGGTTGAGAAGTGTAGGGTTCACAAAACTATGCAACAAAGGCTCAAAACCTAACATATATATACAAATGGTACAAAAATGAGGTAAGATCTAATGTATACTAGAAAATCAATCCTAATTAGATCTAAAAATGTAAACCCTAAATCCAATAGAAGGGTGGGCAGGGTGAGTGATGAAAGATAGGATATGGATATAAACACACCAAACCCTAAAATAAGAATCATGTATCAATGGCTCACAAAGATGAAAGGGGGACTAGACTTAGAAATAAGATATAAGAATTAAAAAAGTGTAAATATGAAAACCCTAATATTGATGACAAAATCCTAGGGGAAAGCTAGCTCGTGTAAAAGTGGACAAGTTCACCAAAAATGTAAAGAAAAACAAAACATTTCCCTAAACTAAATGATGTTATTTATAGACCATTCGATTAATATAAGCAATAAATGCATGGACTAATTTAGATAATAGTGTTGTAAGCATATATATTAGGAAATTAGAACATTAGATGCTAATTATAAGAAAGTAAATGTGAAAAATAGGGTACATAGCTCTAGGTACGAGGATGATGCATGAATTTGTTGTAGATGTTGAAATCAAGGTGTCTTGGACTTGGAAATGATAAATCGTTGTCAATATAATTCTACCTTGGATCTGTAACAAATTGTGTTCTTAGAAGAAGACTGAGTTTGTGGAGTTATGTCTTTTTTATGGTCACAAATCTAATCTCTACGCACAAACATGATTTGGTTGATTGTGTGCTCCTACTTCCTATTTCACCAAATTTGCTATTCTCTACTCTACTTTGGGGATTGTCTAGACTACTAGAGGACAGGTTCTTCTAGGTCAACTCCCATAAATGATCAACTTTATGGATGTTCTGATGATTGAAAACAACAAACTTTAGTCATTAAATGCTTCTAGAATGATTATGCATTCTTTTTAGTACTCCAATGGAAATGCTCCTAGCATGCTCCTTTTCAAATGTGAATGATATTTTCGATGTTCAATGACAATAAATAAATGTAATTGAATGTCTTTATATATAAGTAGGTGGCAATTAATCATGTAAGGGTGATACCACAATAATGTGTACTTTTTAGCCTAAGTGGGACACTCAAAATCAACATTTTTTTTAATTTGTGTCAATTATAGTGAACAAATGGTTCATTATTTAATAATGATGTAAATTAATGAGTTGTAGCATTCTCTGTGTAGATTTAAGTTGTATTGTTTTTAAATTTTTATAAAAATATTTTTATCATTTTTATTTTTTATTTTTCAATCGATTTTGATTTTTCTATTATTTTTATAGTTTTTTCACATTGCATAACTTTCACTATAAATAAAAGCATTCCATGATTTCTTAGACCTATAGTATTTCATAATGCATTTCTCATAGCATATATATCAAACTTTCACTATAAATAAAAGCATTCCATGATTTCTTAGACCTATATTATTTCATAAGGCATTTCTCTTAGCATATTTATCAAAATTAAATTTTATTTTTCTTTTTTATTAAAACAAAGAGTGTAGTGTATTTTTTTAAAGATTTTTCTAACAATGTTTGTTGAGGTCATTGTTTTTTCTTAATAGACCTACATTCATTATTAAAAATATATATAGTATTAAAAGACATAATACATATTATAATTTATGAAAAGCTAATTTGATCCTCCAAAAGGTGAAGCAAAATTACCTTTTTGTTAAACATTTTGAAAGGTGCTAAGGAGACCCTATTGGGGTTTGATTTAAGCATGTGGGGCCCTATCCAAGTGGGTTTATCTAACCCCTTAAATATTAAATTTTTCTACAAAATACGTGATTTTAGGCAAAAATTAGTTTGTGGAATACATTATTACCTGTAAGCGTGTGCCTAGTCAATTTAGGGCAAGAAATGATGGGTGACAGTCAAAATTTGAATTTAAGTTTTGGAAAATTAGGGGTTGAATTCTAAAACTCCTTAAATGCAAATGATATTTTTTTAATATTTGATGATGATAAATGAATGCAATTGAATTACTTTAAATATAAGAACATAACAATTAATTGTGTAAATGTGTGTTTAGTTGGCTTAGGGTAGGAAAAGAATGTGCAACAAGTGTGGGATCGGCTTTGGATAGAAAGAAGCTAAAATCAAGGTGATAATGAAATGCCTAAGAATAAGTGCATAGATAGGCATAATAAATGCATAATCTAAATCTAGGTGAATATATTAAATGTGTGTGCACAGATATGGTGGGATATTAGTGTGTAAGAATGTATGTAAATGGGTGAATAATTGCACGGGGAATAAATCCAAATACAAATTTATACTATACATTCATATGTGTATTAAGTCATTCTCTCCAAATAAATACAAAACTAAATTGAAGTTAACATGAATATACAATTTTTTACATTACACACAAACAACAATCAATAAAATATGAATTAAAAATAACACCATTTGTAACTTTTTGAGACCTGAAAGAAAACGAAAGGAGGGGCCCTTTACAAAATACTAATTTTTTTTAAAAAAAAGAGTAGAACTGCTAATTAATTTTCACGTTTAAAAACGCAAATACAGAAATATGATTGTAAGTAACGTAGTTATCTGGGTATTGTTTCATTTTTTTTAATAAATTGTTCTGATTACAATAATATAGATAGTTTCAGTTGATTGCTGAGAGTTTGCAACAGTTTTTAGTGAACATTAAATTTTTTTTATGGTGTATAAATTCTCCAACTGCAAATTGAAAGGCAAAAGCCTGTAGACTGTCAAACTTAGACAGTCCGGCCCTGCTCCACCAGACAGAAAAAAAAAACCAAACAAAACTTGTGGGTTTCTTGTGGACTCTGAGTTAGCTATCCAATGAGTAGATTTTGACTGTTTGGTTAGACTGTTTATTTCGGCATTTACAAGAAGTAGCTGTAAAGTGCTCCTCAAGTTGTTTCTATCATTCTACACGTACGAAATAGATAACCTACAATTCATTCATCTTACAACCAATGAACAGCATACCTGTAAAGTCATATGTCCAGAAGCTTTCTCACAAATAGGTTATTGGAGGTCTAAATTCAGTCTATTCTTGACCTGTCTTTCATTTTGTCTTTAGTTAGCAGCTATGATCTCTGTTTCATCAGCCATAAATTTGATGAAGGATTTCTTCTACCGGTTATTTGGCGTAATTCTGAGTATAGTGGATGCAACTCCCTTTCCCAGACATGCCCAGAGGACTGTTATTATGCATTGGCTTCATCGCACCAGAACAAGGCATTTTGTACATTGAAATTATTTGGGCTCCATGATTGGTAATTTTCTGATTTTTTTTAGTTTTCAGGGTTTCAAGGGGCTAGAAAATTCATTGCTTTTACTAGGTCTGTGTAATCATCAGCACAATTATGTAGATCTACGATTTCTTCTGTATTTTGTACAGAAACGTAAGATTAATTGGTTTTGTGCTGCTGCCGCTGCTGGTCTGTAATTACTTACAGAAGAATGGTTTTTATTTAGAAATTATTTTATTGGCAAGTTTTCTTTTCCCAGATCTAGAATCGGATCTGGTAGTTTTTCTGTACATAGAGTTGTGCAGAATTGACTGTAGTAATTTATTCATGTAACATAACTCTTGAAAATTTGTTCCTGAATATCCACTTCAACTCATCCCTTTAACTAATTATTTAGTTTTATTTTGTGAAAACAATATTAGATTAATCAGTTAAGTATTGTCATGTAATTTTTTTTTTTCCCTGAATGCTTTCTTTTAAACTGGTGAGGCCACAACACTGGGACCTCATCCTGTGGCATGAACGCCTGCATCAACATTTGAGGTTCAAACCCACAAGCTCGTTGGCCCACCCAAGGGCCATAGCTTGGGGGCACAACAGCCCAGCGAAGGCACAAGCCTGCTAGCTCGTTGGCCCAACAAAGGCCCAAGGTACAAGCCTGCAAGTTCTTTGGCCCAACAGGGTTTTGAACCATGGTGGCCACAACAACAGAGCGACCACTAACCACCCCCTTAATGGCACTACCATATAATTTGTTATAAAAGTTGGATTTTTGTTTTATGAAATTTCTTTTAGCTGCAGAAATGTGAGGTTATTTATTTAAATACTACATAATTTTTTTAATGGATTAAAAGTAAAGGTGGGTTTTTAAAAAGACTCAAATTCTTTTATAAAGATAAAATACAATATTTAAACTTCTCAGACAACCATGAAATAACTACATGGATTGACAACATAAAGACTATAAGCTCGCTTATCAAATGAAACTAATTTAAATGGTACAGGAAATACCATCCTAAAAATGGCTAATCAGGTGACTTAAAACCATAAAACTCCAGAGAGCCCTGAACACAGCAGCAGTCCTGCCCACTGAACTGCTGGAGCAGATTTCCTTCTAGCCGATCTCCCTTTTTTAACTGCTGCCCCTAAATCAGAAACTTTTGTAGGGCTTCATAAAAATCCAACTCTAGAAACTTTTGTAGGGCTTCTTAAAAATCTAACTCCAGAAAGATCTCTTGAACTCAAATCCTCCATTTTTCTTTTTTTTCTTACTTAAAAATGGTGAGCAGTAAAAAAGGCTAAACCATCCGTGAAGAGCAGGAAGCTGGACTCTCCAGAGTGCCCCTAAGAGCATTCTTCTCCTCCACTAACCACCTCCATAAACCTCACACTTGAAGAAACCATATTTCCTTCAGAGTTTGTCCTACTCCCCAAAAGGCAATCCTCAACGCCTTTGTTCTCTTTCTCCATGGAAAGCACCTCATTATTTTATTGAGGTAGACAAACCTCATTTTTTTCCTTCCTTTTCCAACAATTTTGCTTCCTCTTATTGACCAGGCAAGCAGCAAAAGAGTGGCCGACTTGTGGCACTTTTGACAAATTATAAAAAGTTTAATTAGTATTTAGAAATATATATTTTATTTTGTGTGCAGAAATGTAAGATTAATTATTTAAGTACTGCTCATATAGTCAACTATGAAACCTTAATTTTTTTAAAATATTAAACAGAGAATTTTTGGGAATAATTGCTCAGAAAATATTTGAAAACAGAAGTTTTTGGTCTGGAAACTTCCCTCATTGGGTTCTTATCCCAAATTTTTTTGGGTCATGTAATGTTTTATAGGTTTAGATTATTTCTAATTACTATTATTTTTTATGTTAAATTTTTTTTATTATATTCTTATTGCATAGAAAAATAATATTAATATATTAAAGCTCAGGGAGTTTGACTCTTAACCTTACAATCTAGGTCTTTTGAGTTTTTGCCTAAAATATTTGCATATGTTTTATTGCTGGTCTCTAAAATATAACGAGTAAAATTATATGAAACATATGTATGGTACATAATATATATAACCTGTTAAAATAAATGGTGAGCACTTTTTTATTTATATGGATATATTAAAAATGGTACAATTATATATATTCTCAAGGTTTATATATATATAATCGGTGGTGTTTTTAGCCGTGTTAAATTATGCCATTTTTATAGGATTTAATTGTATAACTTTTGAGTTGAATTATTGACATATATTTTATTAGTAGTGGTTTATAAGAACTAACTTATCCCTGTAATTAATTCGTCAATCCGCCATAGTCACTAACCTCTAATTAATTAAATAATATACTTCCACTAACCATTGTCCATAATTAATTAAATAAATGTTACAACTTATTTAATTAATTATCTCATCCTTTGTCACTAACCTAATTAATTAAATAAAGTTTATTTATTTATTTAATGCAACATAGGCTAATTAAATAAATATCATTTATTTAATTACCTAGATTTATTTATCTACCCTACTCTAAATTAGTTAAGTAAATCTGCCACTAATTAATCCATCAACTAACCTAATCCCTCATTATCCCATCTCCCCACAATTATTAAATAATTAACATTATTTAATTAATGGGAGTCACATGTGTCTCTGAATCTATGAAAGAGCATTATTTAATTAATATAGCTCACACGTGTCTCCACCTCACCTTTCCAAATCCATGCATTCGTCACTTCTCATCCCATTCACTCATTAAAATGAATTTTTAATTCATTCACGTCTCCATCTTCATAAATGCAAAATCTTCCCAAGGTTGAATTTAAAATTTCAAAATAATGGGAGCCCTTCATCTTTGTTAATGAAATCCTAGCCCTTGATTTCATTATGGAATCTCCACCCTTGGATCTCACCTTTGAACCTCCACCATTGATCTAAAAATCCTCAAAAATCTATAAATAAGAGCCTCCCCTAAGCCATTTTAACTACACACAAACTTGAGATACCATCCTTATGTTCCAAAAATTATCACATGCATAGCCAAAATTATAGCCAATTCCATATCCAATTTGCATCTAAATCCTTACTTCCACTATGATGATATTAGATTGAGCAATCCACATTTGTTCATATTAGGTAAAACTAGGATTTTGCATTGGGTGCATGCACTTCCCCACCTTATCAAGGAGACTTGAATGGAGGAGATATAAAGGTATAACCCATTGTTTTTGGTTTGCTTTGTGTTTCTAACATCTACTTTCTTGTATCTTCAGCTCCAACTCAAGTGTACTTAACTATGGAGTTTCCCCCAAGATCAAGACTACTTAGCTTGCTACCTAAATTTTCCTCGAGATTAAATGGGTTAGCAAGTTGAGTGATCTTGATGGAAATTTCATGGTCAAGTATGCTCGAGTCAGAGTTGTATTGGGATGGGTGACCTCCCCAAAAGCCTCAATGCTTCACCCCTATAAGCATCACCTAAATACAATGAAATCTAAATGGACTTTTCATACTCAATAAATTTGACTTAAAAATTATACAATTAAATCTTGGTAAAACATTACATCATATTACTTCAAAAGTCTTGATATTTGTAATTAAATATCAAATTTAAATCTTACTTATTTTTTATTATAAAAATTACGATTTCACTTATAGCCCTTGCAAATTTTTTTAATTTAATGGTATATAAGCTCAAAGCCTATCCTTTAAGCCTATGCAGTTGTTTCTTGGTGGTATCTATCTTTCTGGCTTGTTGTTTTTTTGTTTGTCTCCTTTGGGGTAGTTCTGCTCCTCTTCTGAGGATTTATGCATTTTCACTGTGACTTCATTTTGGCCTTTCCTTTTTGTCTCGTTTTGGGGGTCTCTCTGCCACTATCTCTCCTCTCTTTTTTTTCCCGAATTTTTTCCTGGAAAACACTAAGTTGTTTTTACAATATGTAATTTCTTTTATCTAATAAAATTACGAAGTTTTTTTCCTTGGAAAAAAAAAACATTTTGCTAAGGTTTAAAATTAACTACACGGACACTCTCTCAAACCTTTGACCCACTCTTCTAAGTTCAAGAGATCTTTTGAATAAAATAAATTATCCTTCATAGTTTTCATGTTGGGATTCTTGTTTTTCAATTGTAAGGTACTGCAAGGGTGAATATGTTTCTGAGTACAATGAAAAGAATTTTGGCAGCTTCATTTCTATAAAAAAAGAATAGTATAAAAATTGTAAAAACATTTGTATAATTGTATATTTAATAGTTTGACCCACACTCATGATAATTTAAATCCGTTCAGTCGCCTTCTTCGAATACCTAATTTAGCATTTTGCTTGCACACATTTCTTTTAATCATAATTTTAAAAAAATACTATAAATAAAATAAATGTGACTTAAAACGCAATATTACCTTAAAAAATTAAAAAGATTAGCAATTTTATTAAAGGGGGCTTTTAAAGATAGCCTTTACAAGGGAAAAACTTAGGTATTAAGAGAATGGCTTTCAAGGAAGAATTTTTTTTTTTTTAAAAAGAAGATTTGAAATATTTTATAATGTTATTTGACTTCACTTTTTAAAAGTGTAAAAGGTTTTGCATTTAAAGAAGACTTAGATTTTAAATGAGTTTTTATTTATTTATTTAATTTCACTAATAAATTAAAAATTATTTGACATATATTATAATTTTAGTCCCTTTCACTTGACGTATTATTAATTTTTAAAATAAAAAGACAATTACAAAATATTCACTTATTCTACAATAAAAATATAATGTAATTAACAAATACTTTGATTTGAGTAACAAAAATTTTAGTAAGATAGTATTTAGGTTGGCATAAGATTTTTCTTGCAAAATTCTATAAAAGAATTGTGTTTTACATTTACAATATATAGTGTTTAATAAAGTGTAAATACTTCTTTTTAGATTCCATTTCATAATTTTATTATGTTAATATTTAAAGAGTAATTAGATTAAATAAATAGCAATAAAAGTTAGTATTTGTTTCCAATTTATCATTGTAATTTGTTTTGTTTGTGAAATAAATTTGTTTATGCTTAAGCAAAATATTACATTCTTACATGTGATTTTAAAGGTTTGAAGGGAGTTCACCTTTAATTTGATTAGTTTGTGAAACAAGTACGTTAAGTAATAGAAGTAACACAAAGAATTATAATTGCAAATCTTTAATGGACATATGATATATTTTGAGCAAAGCAAATCATGTGTGTAGATTAAGGTTCAACTTGTATCATTGCAATAAAAGTACAGTATATCATTACTTTTAAAATTTAAAGAAAAATATTATTTAATATTACAAAATACTAGAGAAAAATTTCACTTATAAACTCCTACACTTTCTAATGAAAAAAATTTCAATCTAACTATAAAACAAATCTTTATAAACTATATACCATTCAAACACAAACAATAATTTATATGTCCTTAGTTTTAAAATTATTTAGATACTCCATTTCAACCACCTAATTTGACTATCCAACTAAACAAACCAAAGTCTATATGACCATAATATTAATATTAATTAAAGAAATAGAAGCATCAATTACATATTGTTAGAATCTCAAAAGGTGCAAATGAATAGATATCAAACTCTGAAAACAAATAATATGAAATCAAAATAACAACACAGAGTTAGTCTCCAAGAGAGCAATGCAAATGCTCTATAAGAAAAATAGCATTAAAAGGATGCAAAAGCAAAAGCTGCATAATACAATGTAAAAGACTAGTTAGGAGGTGGGTATATATAGAATATGAGAGAGGGGAGAGGTGGCAAATACGACCAATGGGAAGAGTCCACCATAATAGCCTAAAATAGGTAGATGTAACTCCCATGGAAGATGTTGATACATTGCACCCACTCATACTAATACTTAGTTAATCATAATCTTAATTATATGTGTAGGAAAAACCTAGGAATAGGAAAATAAAAACTTACACTAACACCCCCTTAAGTGCAGCTTAGGTGGTGAAAAGTTGGGTCCTGGCAAGTAAAGTCTGATGAGGTACCCATGTACATAAAAATCTCCCAAAGAGAAGCCCCCTAGAAAAGAAATAATATCCCCCCAAATAGAGAGAGAAGAGAACCCCTCATAGTAGAGAGAGTCAGGACTCTGAGTGAGAGGGCTAAGAAGCCCCCCAAAAGATGAAGCCTCCCGCACCCCCAACAAAGCTCACAGATGAAGATACTTGCTTTTTGTGAAGGGTTTAGTGAAGATATCAGCAACCTACTCAGAAGTCAGACAATAGCGAAGGTTGATGACGTGGCCATGAAGGAGCTCCTGAATGTAGTGCATGTGAACCTCAATGTGTTTGGCCTGTTGATGATGGATTGGATTCCTAGAGATCTGAATGGCACTCTGGTTGTCACAAAATAGGACTGATGATCTTCTGATCTGGATACCAAACTCGGTGAGAATATTCTAAGGCCAGATAGCCTCAATGGCGGCATTCACAACACCTCGATACTCAACCTCAGTAAAAGATAGAGCAATAGTAGACTGCTTCTTGCTTGACCAACAAACAGGACCTAAACCAAGTGAGAAATTATAGCTTGAAGTAGAATTGTGATCCTAAGAATCGCCTACCCAATTTGAATCTATGTAGCCCACCAAGTCAAGATCAATGCCTGCTACATAGTGAATCCCAAAACCTGAGTACCTTGAATGTAGTGAAATATCCGCTTGGCTACTTTCTAGTGCAGCTCATGGGGCTCCTACATGAATCGAGAGACCATGCCTACAACATATGAAATGCCAGGTCTTGTATGAGCCAAATAAATGAGACTCCTAACAAGTTGTCGGTACAAAGTGCCATCAACCAAAGGTGAAGAACATTTAGTCTCAAGTTTGACTCCAGAATGAAAGGGAGTTAGAGTGGACTTACAATCAGCCATATGAAACCTCGAGAGAAAATCTAGAGCATACTTGGATTGTGTGATGGTGATCTAGAAGGAAAACTAAAAGATCTCAATCCTAAGAAAGTAATACAACAAGCCTAAGTTAGTCATCAAAAACCTATCATGAAGGGCAGTTTTGACTACCCCAATGGTGGAAACTTCATGTGATCAATAAGTCATCAACATAAAGAACTAAGAATAGGAGGGAGTCATCCTACTGCAGAATGTAGACATTAAGATCAAAATGACACTGAGTGAACCCAACTATTGAAGGAAGGAGTCTATCTTGGCATACCAGGCCCGAGGGGCCTGTCTGAGGCCATAGTGAGACTTCTGAAGATGGCACACAAGTGAAGAATCCTAAATGAAACCTTATGATTGCTCCATGTAGATCTCCTCCTGAAGGTCACTGTGAAGAAAGGCACTCTTCACATTCATCTAGTGAGCTTCCCTAAGCTGCATCAATGGTAAGGACAAGTAGGATGGAGTTCATTCTAGAAACTGGTGCAAAAATCTTAGAGTAGTCAATCCCAGGAACTTGGGAGAATCTTTTGGTGACCAAGCGAGCCTTATGCTTATCAACTGGTCCATCTACAACAAATTTTGTTTGATAGATCCACTTACATTGAACAAGTTTTCTTCCCTTAGGAAGAGGGACAAGATCCCATGTGTGGTTCCTCTTCAAGAAACTATACTCCTCCTGCATAGTTGTATTCCACTCAGGAATACGAGAAGCCTCTCAAAAGGACTATAGATCAAAGGTAGTGGCAATGAAGACATGTGGAGTGTCCTGGAATTGTGAACAGGTCTATCTGGTGTTTGATGGATCCCCAACCCAATCGCCTACAAAATACAATGTTTGTCTAGCATAAAGTGGACCAAAAGTCAAAGAATTTGGAGGAGAATCATCACCCTCTAAATGATGACTAGGAGAGGAAGGAGGTGAATCCTTTAAATCACTCTCAGTATCAGAAGTGGAGGTAGAAGACTCCTCATCATCAAGAATCTACTTAGGTGAATTTGACTTATCAAAAGATCTATCATGTAGCCCAAGTGTCATGCCCACATTTCACATGCGTTCACAACACGCAAACACGCGTGTTCATGTCCACATGCGACATGTGGTCATGATTCAAACTATCAAAATTTTTCCCTTATTACTTTAAATTTTCCCCTCGCACGCGTAAGCGTACTCGGTTGCGTATGCTTAAGTCGTAAATGATAAGTGTCTTCAGAATATTCCACACACGTGGACATTCATTTTGCTTGAAGGGTGTTCACTACGTTTGTTAATTAGTTGGTCTCTATAGGTTTCCTTAGTCTGTTAAATACTGCCTCGCATTCTTTGTTTACTCCTCTATCGATTTGTTTTTAAAACGCTACTTGTTTCGCTCGTTTACGTATTTCTTTATTTACTTTTTGTATTTGCATTTAAATTTTATTTATGTTAAATCAACTTCCATACCTTGGTAATTCATTTTTGAAAATACTAATCTCAAAGTCACAAATTCTTTACGAATGAATTAATGTAAAAGATTATCAATGTAAATAACAATTGCCCCATTAATATGTCCAATTATATATATATATATGTATGTATGTATGTATGTATGTATGTATGTATGTATGTATATACATATAATGTTTATATTTATATATATAATTTCCTTTGAATCAAGTTGTGGAAACTCCACTCATAATTTGTTAGAGTATTTTACATAAGTCCAACTCATAATATTCCTATGTATTTAGGAATTATATATATATATCCTTTTAGTGCAAGCTCATTTATTTACAATTAATGTATATAAATACACACACACACACACACACACACATATATATAATGCATATTTATACACATATAATTGTTTATTTTTAATGCTAGTGAGAACCCCACTTAAAATTTTTAAAAGAGTATTTTAATAAACTCCAACTCATAGTGTGGAGTAGAAATAACCCTAACCTTTATTTTCTTTTTGTGTGTTGTTGAGATGTAGGGAATGGTGGAGCATCGGCGGTGGATTTGGAGAGTGGCGCAGGTCACAGGGGAGGCCGAGGCCTAGAAGGTGGCAGAGGCAGGGTGTAGTGGTCGCAGGTGGAGGTGGGAAGGTGGTGATAGTGGTGGCCGGGCCATGTAGGAGCGGTGGCGAGAATACAGTCGGCAGGAGGGACGAAATGGAGGAGGCAGAACCTGCGGAGGAGTGGTTCACGCAGACTGCGGGGGCGGGGTTGCAACGGTCGCGGATGTTTGTAGTGAGCGGGGGTGTGGGGAGGGGCGGAGCCCCACCCACACCCACGAAGTGGGTGTGGGTGGGGCTCCGCCCCTCCCCACACCCTCTTCTATTTAAATTTTGGTGGGGGTTAAACCCCCACCATTAACCTTGTATATAATGCCTGAGTTTTATTTGTTATCTGCGAACTCTCACATTTATTTGCTATTTTAAAATTACAAATTAATATTAATTATATATATATATACCAAAATTTACACGACTTCTTTTATTAATAAAAATATATATTCCTATATATATACATTTAAATATATATATATATATATATATACATATATATATACAATTGTATCAAATTTTCACAACTACATTTAAAATATATATATATAATTCATAACATAGTTTCTTAGTAAATCCATTTCACACTATCTCCTCATTTTTTTAATTTTTCAATATAACAATTACTTCAATGAATCAGAAAGCACTAATCATTTAAATCTGAATTTACCAACTAAAATTTAGTCTATCGAAAATACATTCTACTTCAATTAAATTAAAGTATTGAGAGTAAATACAGAAATTAATGGATCTTTCATTTCAATGTCCCAACAACAGACAAGTAAATCGATTTAGGATATTTTCCATTGCATACTTAACTCAAGTTTAAATTTTGTTTTCATGGGCAAATTTACAACTTTCATAATACTGTAAAAGTATCTTTTTCACTAAATAATACAAGAGGTAAATTTTAACCACTTGACTAAATCAACAACTAACACCACAACTTAACAATCTTGATAAACACAACTCACAACATTCTAAGGGAGGAATTACTTTCTTCTCCCAATACAATTTTTCTACAACTCTCATAGGGAGCAAACTCTCCTCTTCAAAAGAAACTTAACTAGGAAGAAATTTAAGAGATCAAGCTCTCATTACAAATAGGAAGATAGAACGTTTTCTATAACAAGGCAAAACTCCTTCAATCCTCTTAACATGCTCCAATAGTAACCTGCATGACAACAAGGGAGAAAACACCAACCAACTAGCTCTCCTCCCTACCATAGACCCGCAAGAGGGTCACCCCCGAGCTAGGGAGACCATCCACATACCCAAGGTAGAATAGACCAAAACACTTCACAACATTGAATAACAACAAACAAAGCAAATAACACACACACTCCCATGGTTTTACTCACAATACAAAGATTCAGCTGAGGTGAGTTCAGGGAGGGTAGGGAAGTAGACTCTCTCACTCAAGGTGTCATTCTTCATAACATTTATCACAACTGATCACATGGCCTCAAGCCAACAAGTTAATCTTTCTCAAGGCCTCAAGCCATCCAAATAATAAAAATCATAGGGATATCCCAAATAGGCTCTCAAAGCCTTAAAGCCCTCTTGGCTCAAAATAACCAACATGTCCTTAAGGCTACCATATATCAAGAACAAGAAAGACACCCGAGGAGGTTCACACCTTCCCTTCCCTGTACATGATGAACATTGACTTCCAACTGGAAGGAGCTCTTTCAACACCCAACACAAACCCCAAAATAACAGAAAAACACATAGGAAACATTTGCAATCTCATTCATCAAGCAAGAACAAAACATACATAACAAGCAACAGATCATACAAGTGAGAAGTCTTGTTCACCAACCTTCACAAGCCCAATTATGGATGAAATTTGATGAAGAGCTCCACACGTAGCCTCCTCCTCCAAGTTCTCCTTCTTTTCACAATAATCCAACCCCCTTACTCTCCTCCTCCTCTCTCTTTTAAAACTAATTCCCTCTATTTTCCTTATTTCCCAAGTGGCATTAAACAACTAAGCCCACTCCTCATCCATTATCCTAGTGGACTTAAAACAATTAACCCCACTAGAAGTCCCCCACTATAGCCCTTTTACAACACATAGAGAAATAAAATACAATAAGTAAAATAAAAATAAAAAGGGAGTGGATGACACACCACCCTTATTAAGGGGAACCCCACCAAAAGAGAGGCACAAAGAGACAAGCACTCCATTATTAGGGGATCATGGAGTTGTTCCATGACTTGGAAGTGGGCCTGAGTGTGGATTCCACTCATCCCATTATCCCCATGCTTCCAAACTCGTCACTTAACTTCACCATGAAGTTGAAGTGACCATATGGAGGTTATCCCAAGGTTATCCTAGTCAAAAGGGTCCCTAGACCCATGGGGTATAACCTAGGGTTGATTTTTTACCTAGTTAGAACTCCCAGAGTCAAATAAAACACAAGAAAAAGAGTCTAAAATAAATAAAGTTTAAACAAGATTCAAAACATCATTTCTTACAACACATATCACAATATAAGTAAATCAGAAGATAACCCTAATTCCCTTGACCTCATGCAACATTACAACATTACAAAATTACAATATTTCACCAAACACAAGGTTGATCTTAGTTCCTCGTGGAACTAGATTGGCTCACAAGGGATACAACATAGGGTATGGAATGATCTCCTATATTTGTGGTTTTGTTAGCAATACCTGCACACTCAAACTCGAAGTCAATAACACATATCGATATCATAGCCGAAGCAATTTCAATACAAGCATACCTAAATATTCTACCATATAATCATACTGAAATCACCTTAAGTTCCATATCCATTCATCATTTTCTTAAAAGCAACATCTACTTATCATTGCACAATTATTTCCTTAAAAATCAATTAGGTTTAATAACCAAGATTCATGATCAATAGTCTCTCAACATAAATGTAATAGCAATAGCACTGCAAATAGTCTCATGAACAGTTGTGTAAAAAGTAGGCCTCACATCCTTTCCCCCTAAGATTGTACTTCCTCCTGGAAGTCATCAAAGAGGTGAGGGTAAAGTGTCTTCAGTCTCGTTGCATCTTCCCATGTTGCAGTGACTTCATTGTACATATCCCACTGGACCCTAACCTGGTCCAGCTCTCGACCTCGAAGGCCCAACATCCGACGAACCAATATGCATATTGGCTCCAAAGCTAGCTGTCCATTTGCCTCTACCTGAAGACCACTCCAATCTAATACATGAGACAAGTCAGATATATAACGACGTAAAACTGAAACATGAAAGACATCGTGGATACGAGACAGGCTAGGTGGCAAGGCTAAACGATAGGCTACAGGTCCTATCCTCTCCAAAATCTCAAAAAGGTCCTACAAACCGGGGTGCGAGCTTAGAGCCCTTTCCGTAGTGGATTGGACTCTTATGCGGTCGCACTCTCAAGAATACCCTGTCACCCATTGAAAAGCTTCGATCCTTTCTCTTCGCATTTGCATACTTCTTCTGTCTATCCTGAGCTTCCTGCAGTCTCTGTCTGATCAATGTGACCTGTCGTTCCATATCCTGAATCATTTCGGGACCAATGGCAACTCGGTCCTCTAACCTATCCCAACTCAAATGTGTTCTGCAAGGTCTGCCGTATAAAGCCTGATAAGGAGGCATACCCAATGAGCTGTGATGCCCATTATTGTAGGTGAACTCAACTAGATACAGGTACTCCTCCCATTTAGACTAATGATCCATAACATACATGTGAAGCATGTCCTCTAACACCTGATTAACTCTTTCTATCTGGCTGTCAGTCTCAGGATGGTAAGCAAAATTGAAGTTGAGCTGTGTGCCCAATGCCTGATGTAAAGCTCTCCAAAATGATGATGTGAAAACAAAGTCTCTATCCGATATGATGCGGCGAGGTACTCCATGTAGTCTAACAATCTGATCTAGAAATACTTTCGCCACCGATGGTGCATTGTACGTTGTGCGTACCGGTGAGAAATGTGCCACCTTGGTCAACTTGTCAACTGTCACCATGATGGCATCATGGCGTCATGATGACATAGGTAGACCAACAATAAAGTCCATGGAAATGGTGTCCCATTTCCACTTCGGTATCTCGTGAGGATACAACAGTCCTGCTGGATGCTGATGCTCGGTCTTGACCCTTTGACACTCAAGGCATCAAGCAACATACTCTGCAATATCATGTCTCATCCTAGCCCAATGATATAACTACCGCAAATCCGCATGCATCTTCTTCACTCCTAGATGAGCTACATAGGGTGCTATATGAGCCTTAGAGAGTATCACTGTATGTAAGTCACCTGCTTGGGGTACATAGATGCACTGCCTATGTCTAAGCAACCCATCTGACTCCAGGGAATATCCTACGAATTTACCCTTCAGGACCCTCTAATTCTGAATTTCCTGTTGCACCTCAAGAAACCACTCATCCTCAAGCAGATGCTGTAAAATACATTCTCTCAAATCCACTTTCAAAGTTAGAGTCAGAATCTCATGGCGCCTTTGACTCAAAGTGTCGACGACCATGTTCTCCTTTCCTTTGATGTAGTGGACATCAAAATCGTACTCACATAAGAACTCCATCTAACGCCGCTGGTGGGCGTTCAAATTAGGCTAAGTAAAAATGTACTGCAAGCTATGATGATCCGAATGGAGCTCAAAACATCAGCCCAAGAGAAAGTGTCTCTAATGAACAAGAGCATGAATAACAACTGTGAGCTCTAGATCGTGGGTAGGGTAGTTTAGCTTATGTGTTTTAAGTTTTCGCGATTCATAAGCAATTGCTCTACCACCCTGCATAAGCACAACTCCAAATCCCTCTAATGATGCATCCGTGTAAACAACAAAATCTTCTGCCGGATTAGGAACAACTAATATGGGAGCGCTGGTAAGACGTTCCTTAAGGATCCCAAAGGCCTTCTCACACTGCTCAGTCCAAGTGAATCCTTTCCCTTTTCGCTGAAGGGAAGTGATAGGATGGGCTATCCTAGAGAAGCCTTCAACAAACCTACGGTAGTAACTGGCTAGTCCCATAAAGCTCCTTACTTCTGTTACACTGGTGCGTGCTGGCCAATCCTAAATTGCTCTGATCTTTGATGGATCTACGAAGATTCCATCGCCTAATAAGATATGCCCCAAATACTGCACGTCTATCCTGAAGAAAGCACATTTCACCAGGTTGCCATAAAGCTGATGCTCACGTAAACACTGCAATACCTGATGCAAATGGTCCACATGTTCCTCCTCGGTTCATGAATAGATCAAAATATCGTCTAGAAATATGATCACAAACTGATCCAGGTAAGTGCGGAACACCCCGTTCATGAGACTCATGAACACTGCAAGGGCATTCGTCAATCCGAAAGGTACCACTGTAAACTCATAGTGGCCATATCTGGTTCGGAAGGTAGTTTTGTGAATATCTGCCTCTGTGATTCATAATTGGTGATATCCAGATTTTAAATCAATCTTTGAAAACACTCTAGCTCCTTGCATTTGGTCAAAGAGATCATCAATCCTTGGCAGAGGATATCGGTTCCTCACCGTCACTTTGTTCAACTGCCTATAGTCCATGCATAGCCGAAGAGATCCATCCTTCTTTACAAAAATAACTGGTGCACCCCATGGTGAAACACTAGGTCAGATGTGTCCCTTCTCTAATAATTCTTCTAACTGCAGTTTAAGATCTATAAGCTCATGTGTAGTCATTCTATAAGGTGCCTGAGACACTGGTTCTGCCCCTGGTACCAAATTGATGTGAAAGTCCACTTCTCTGTGTGGAGGCATACCGAGTAACTCTGGTGGAAACACATCTGCAAAATCTCTTAGGATGGGGTGATCATCTAATGTAGTCTCAGGTTCATCATCTGATCTATCACTGACTGTGATAGCAAACATCTGACAACCCTTCCGCATGCAACACTTAAGTTGCTGAGCGGATATCATTTGAGAAGTCGTGGGCTTCTGTATGCCCACTATCTTGACCGGTGTGCCATGATCATCTGTGCAGCTAATCGTCTTCTGATGGCAATCCAGCTTGGCTCTATGAGCTGCAAGCCAATCCATGCCAAGAACTATGCCGTAAGTTCCTAATGGCATCACCCTAAGATCCCATGTTGTAATGAAAGAACCCAAGGAAACTTCACAATTTCTAACAACGGTATCAACTGACATCCTGGCCCTAGAGGCCAACTCAACCTCCCACCTAATGTCCTGCCTAGAAGCCACTAGCCTGCAACATCCCACTAACGATGTAGATATAAAGGAGTCAGTAGCTCCGGAGTCAAAAAGGATAGAGATGGGAGATTCTGCAATCATACCTGCTGTCTCAATAACTAAAGCCTAAAAATCAGCCTGACGGTTGTCAACTGCTGCAAACATACAGTGGGATTTACCCACATCACCCACAATCTGCTCGGATCTTTCTGCATGTTGCTGTCCTCCTGCTGTAAAGCCCTGTGGGCACTCTCTAGCTATGTGTCCAGCTTCACCACAAGTATAACAAGGTCCCTTAACCTGTACAGTCTGAGTCCAACTTGACTGTTGTTGTCCTGTTCTACTAGTAGACCCCTGTGAGCCCCTATACAATTGTTGTGACCTTGCGGGTCCTGTAGGTGGTCTGTGTTGTCTCTGATCCCTGCGTGGGCTCTGCTACTGTCAACCTCTATTATTTCCCCCATATGACTTCTGTTGTGTTCTAGCTTTCTGTTGCTACTGTGACTGCTGTTGTTGTGGGGGCCTAGGAGGTAATGGTGCTGAACTGTATCCTCCTCTAGGGGGTGGCTGTGTTGGCCTATGAAAATTCTGTTGATGCTACTGTTGTCCCCAATCCTGGAACTGAGGGTGAGAACTCTGCCCCTATCCCTAAATCTCCTCAGTAATATAAGCCTTCTTGGCAACATCACTCAAAGTCTAAGGATCTGCCATCCGAGCAGGTCCTGCTATACCGTGGTTTAGTCCTTTGATAAACTTATGCACCAGGAGTTTCTCGTCATGGAGATACTCCGCATATCTGGATAACTCTGTAAACTTACTCTCATACTGTGCCACTGAGAGTCCCCTCTGCTGTAGGTCATGAAACTCGTCTATACGACGCTGTCTATAATGGTCTGATAGATAACGCGCATTGAAGCACTCAATAAAGGTCTCCCATGAGAGGGTATCTAAGGAAAGGCAACGCTTGCACTCCTCAGTGTGCCACCAGGTAGCTGCTGCATCTCGTAATAAGTGTACTGCCACACGGGCCTTAGTGTTGCCTATGTATAGACGCAATGTGAAGCACCTGTCCAAACTGATAAGCCAGGCCTCTACCTCAGCTCCCTCTGTGGTTCCAATGAAAGTAGGAGGGTTCAACCTCATTATGTCCCTAATGGGATCTCCTCTATCACTGCGCCCCCTAATGGGCTCATCTGCCTGATAATCATAATGCCTGGGACCAAATTGCTCTTCTCGCACCGTCTCGTCATGCCTGGCATGATGTGTGGGGCTCTTGCTACGGGCCTTGCCGGCCGAGCCAACCTCCTCTGTATCCGGCAACTCGATATAAGGCTCCACATGTGGTATCCCCTATGGATCTATGCGGGGCTCCACACGTGGCTCGACATGAGACTCAGCTCGTGGCTCCACGCGTGGCTCCTCTCACGGAACATCGCGGGGCTCGACATGTGGCTCTACGCGTGGCTCAACTACAACTGGTGGAAGCCTACCTAAGATAGCCTGTAAGGCCTGTAATATCTATGGTCCCATGTTTGGTGGGGCTGGTGGTGCCTACGGTTCTTGAGGAACTGGTTGTGCCTGTAGAACTAGTTGAACCTGTGGAATTGGCTGAACAGGTGGGACTGGCTAATCTGGTCCCACAGCTGAAGAATCAGTGTGCACCTTGGTGGCTGGAGTGCGGCGGGACAGTGTTTACTGAACACGTCTGGGAGGCATCCTACAAAACAAGGTAACCTCTAGTCAGATTGGTCACGGAAGTGATAATGTGCCTAAACAAGCCCAGTGTTTTAAAATGACCAGGCTCTAATACCAAATGTCATGCCCACATTTCACATGTGTTCACAACACGCAAACACGCGTGTTCATGTCCACATGCGACATGTGGTCATGATTTGAACTATCAAAAATTTTTCCTTATTACTTAAAATTTCCCCCTCGCACGCGTAAGCGTACTCTATTGCGTATGCTTAAGTCGTAAATGATAAGTGTCTTCAGAATATTCCACACACATGGACATTTATTTTGCTCGAAGGGTGTTCACTACGTTTGTTAATTAGTTGGTCTCTATAGGTTTCCTCAGTCTGTTAAATACTGCCTCACATTCTTTGTTTACTCTATCGATTTATTTTTAAAACGCTACTTGTTTCACTCGTTTACGTATTTCTTTATTTACTTTTTGTATTTGCATTTAAATTTTATTTACGTTAAATCAACTTCCATACCTTGGTAATTCATTTTTGAAAATACTAATCTCAAAGTCACAAATTCTTTACAAACGAATTAATGTAAAGGATTATCAATGTAAATAACAATTGCCCCATTAATATGTCCAATTATATATATAATTTCCTTTGAATCAAGTTGTGGAAACTCCACTCATAATTTGTTAGAGTATTTTATATAAGTCCAACTCATAATATTCCCATGTATTTAGGAATAATATATATATATATTAAATATCCTTTTAGTGCAAGCTCATTTATTTACAATTAATGTATATAAATATACATATGTATATATATATATAATGCATATTTATACACATAATTGTTTATTTTTAATGCTAGTGGGAACCCCACTTAAAATTTTTAAAAGAGTATTTTAATAAACTCCAACTCATAGTGTGGAGTAGAAATAACCCTAACCTTTATTTTCTTTTTGTGTGTTGTTGAGATGCAGGGAATGGTGGAGCGTCGGCGGTAGATTTGGAGAGTGGCGCAGGTCGCAGGGGAGGCCAAGGCCTAGAAGGTGGCAGAGGCAGGGTGTAGTGGTCACAGGCAGAGGTGGGAAGGTGGTGACAGTGGTGGCCGGGCCGTGCAGGAGCGGTGGCGGGAATGCAGTCGGTGGGAGGGACGAAATGGAGGAGGCGGAACCTACGGAGGAGTGGTCCGCTCAGACTGCGGGGGTGGGGTTGCAATGGACGCGGATGTTTGTAGTGAGCGGGGGTGTGGGGAGGGGTAGAGCCCCACCCACATCCCACTTCATGGGTGTGGGTGGGGCTTCGCCCCTCCCCACACCCTCTTCTATTTAAATTTTGGTGGGGGTTAAACCCCCACCATTAACCTTGTATATAATGCCTGAGTTTTATTTGTTATCTGTGAACTCTCACATTTATTTGCTATTTCAAAATTACAAATTAATATTAAATATATATATATCGTTTTCACAATTTCATTCAACTTAAAACTATTTAAATATATATATATATACCAAAATTTACACGACTTCATTTATTAATAAAAATATATATTCCTATATATATATATATACAATTGTATCAAATTTTCACAACTACATTTAAATAAATAAATAAATATATATATATATATATATATATATATATATATATATATATATAATTCATAACATAGTTTCTTAGTAAATCCATTTCACACTATCTCCTCATTTTTTTAATTTTTCAATATAACAATTACTTCAATGAATCAGAAAGCACTAATCATTTAAATCTGAATTTACCAACTAAAATTTAGTCTATCGAAAATACATTCTACTTCAATTAAATTAAAATATTGAGAGTAAATACAGAAACTAATAGATCTTTCATTTCAATGTCCCAACAACAGACAAGTAAATCGATTTAGTATATTTTCCATTGCATACTTAACTCAAGTTTAAATTTTGTTTTCATGGGCAAATTTACAACTTTCATAATACTGTAAAAGTGTCTTTTTCACTAAATAATACAAGAGGTAAATTTTAACCACTTGACTAAATCAACAACTAACACCACAACTTAACAATCTTGATAAACACAACTCACAACATTATAAGGGAGGAATTACTTTCTTCTCCCAATACAATTTTTCTACAACTCTCATAGGGAGCAAACTCTCCTCTTCAAAAGAAACTTAACTAGGAAGAAATTTAAGAGATCAAGCTCTCATTACAAATAGGAAGATAGAACATTTTCTATAACAAGGCAAAACTCCTTCAATCCTCTTAACATGCTCCAATAGTAACCTGCATGACAACAAGGGAGAAAACAACAACCAACTAGCTCTCCTCCCTACCATAGACCCGCAAGAGGGTCACCCCCGAGCTAGGGAGACCATCCACATACCCAGGGTAGAATAGACCAAAACACTTCACAACATTGAGTAACAACAAACAAAGCAAATAACACACACACTCCCATGGTTTTACTCACAATACAAAGACTCAGCTGAGGTGAGTTCAGGGAGGGTAGGGAAGTAGATTCTCTCACTCAAGGTGTCATTTTTCATAACATTTATCACAACTGATCACATGGCCTCAAGCCAACAAGTTAATCTTTCTCAAGGCCTCAAGCCATCCAAATAATAAAAATCACAGGGATATCCCAAATAGGCTCTCAAAGCCTTAAGGCCCTCTTGGCTCAAAATAACCAACATGCCCTCAAGGCTACCATATATCAAGAACAAGAAAGACACCCGAGGAGGTTCACACCTTCCCTTCCCTATACATGATGAACATTGCCTCCCAACTGGAAGGAGCTCTTTCAACACCCAACACAAACCCCAAAATAACAGAAAAACACATAGGAAACATTTGCAATCTCATTCATCAAGCAAGAACAAAACATACATAACAAGCAACAGATCATACAAGTGAGAAGTCTTGTTCACCAACCTTCACAAGCCCAATTATGGATGAAATTTGATGAAGAGCTCCACACTTAGCCTCCTCCTCCAAGTTCTCCTTCTTTCCACAATAATCCAACCCCCTTACTCTCCTCCTCCTCTCTCTTTTAAAACTAATTCCCTCTATTTTCCTTATTTCCCAAGTGGCATTAAACAACTAAGCCCACTCCTCATCCATTATCCTAGTGGACTTAAAACAATTAACCCCACTCAAAAGGTCCCCCACTATAGCCCTTTTACAACACATGGAGAAATAAAATACAATAAGTAAAATAAAAATAAAAAGGGAGTGGATGACACACCACCCTTATTAAGGGGAACCCCACCAAAAGAGAGGCACAAAGAGACAAGCACTCCATTATTAGGGGATCATGGAGTTGTTCCATGACTTGGAAGTGGGCCTGAGTGTGGATTCCACTCATCCCATTATCCCCATGCTTCCAAATTCGTCACTTAACTTCACCATGAAGTTGAAGTGACCATATGGAGGTTATCCCAAGGTTATCCTAGTCAAAAGGGTCCCTAGACCCATGGGGTATAACCTAGGGTTGATTTTTTACCTAGTTAGAACTCCCAGAGTCAAATAAAATACAAGAAAAAGGGTCTAAAAGAAATAAAGTTTAAACAAGATTCAAAACATCATTTCTTACAACACATATCACAATATAAGTAAATCAGAAGATAACCCTAATTCCCTTGACCTCATGCAACATTACAACATTACAAAATTATAACATTTCACCAAACACAAGGTTGATCTTAGTTCCTCGTGGAACTAGATCGACTCACAAGGGATACAACATAGGGTATGGAATGATCTCCTGTATTTGTGGTTTCGTTAGCAATTCCTGTACACTCAAACTCGAGGTCAATAACACATATCGATATCATAGCCAAAGCAATTTCAATACAAGCATACCTAAATATTCTACCATATAATCATACTGAAATCACCTTAAAGTTCCATATCCATTCATCATTTTCTTAAAAGCAACATCTACTTATCATTGCACAATTATTTCCTTAAAAATCAATTAGGTTTAATAACCAAGATTCAGGATCAATAGTCTCTCAACATAAAAGTAATAGCAATAGCACTACAAATAGTCTCATGAACAGTATTGTAAAAAGTAAGCCTCACACCAAGTGACTCCAATGTCAAAGTAGGAGGTGGAGAAGTGATGGGAGTTGAGCTTGAAGAGCCCTCCTCAAATTGAACACTCATCAATGAACAACTCATGAATAGTATGGTGGAGCAACCAATAACCCTTTACACCATCAGGATACTCGACAAATATGCAAGGTTTACTCTGTGGATCCAAGGCCTTACATTTCTCTATAGGAATGTGGGCCCATGTAGGAGAACCAAAAACTTGAAAGTGCTTAACTGATGGTTTTCAACCACTCCAAGCTTCAAAAGAAATGACTTCCTTCAAGGATCGGTGAGGAACACAGTTATGGATGTAACAAGCACAGTTAATGGCCTCTACCCAATGATCTAGAGTGAATCATGTAGTTCACAATTTCCTTCAAGGACCTATTCTTCCATTCTGCCACACCATTAAATTCTGAGGAGTGTATGGAACTAAATGTTGTAAATCAATACCCTTTGAAGTGTAAAACTGTTTAAATGATGGTTGACATATTCACCACCATTGTCACTGGGTAAAACTTTGATGGATTTCTTGGATTGCTTCTTTACAAAAATTTTGAAGTCTTGAAAATGATCAAATACCTCAGACTTTTATTTGAGAAAGTACACCCAAGTATATCAAGAAAATTTATCAATAAAAGTTAGAAAAAATTTGGCCTTGCTGAAGGATCAACCAGCCAAATCACTATGAACTAACTCCAATATCTCTGAAGCTCTCCATGCCTTACCTTTGTCAATTTTTTTCATAGGATGCTTACCAAGAATGCAACCTTGGCAAAATCCACTTGAGAACTAAATTGAAGGCAACCCTATGACCATGCTTTGTTGGTTGAGCTGCTGCAAGTAGCAGAAGTTAAGATGGCCAAACCACTCATGGCATAATCTACTCACATCATCAAAACGAGTGAGAAAAACATATGAACGAGGATCTAGAACAAAGTGAGAAAAAAATAAAGTCATGATTGATGATCTTCTCTCCCAACTACAGCTATAGAACTATTGTGCAACTCACGAATCACCACTAAATCAGGAGTGAACTCAACCCACTTTCCTGAACTTGTGTGAGTGATTTGATATACTGATGCAAGATTAGTTGATCATGAGGGGACACAACCGTGAACCTCTCCTTAACATATCTGGGACTTGGTGCCCTTATCATTGATCTCCATGCTCTGGGTCTGAAACACCATTTGTATTGTTGCCTTCGAATTCACATGAAACCTATGCTCCGTAGGGACACATCCCTTGCATAATTTGACCCTGTCTACTATAGGGGACATTTCAAGGACATGGGATGGGTAGGAAATGTTCCCACTCCATCTCCAAATTTTCAAAAAAATTAGAAATGTTCTAGGTATAAGAGATTTTTGATAGGGAATGATACAAGGTAGTTTTATACTCACTTTAAAAAATAACACAAATTGAAAAATAAAAGGGATGGAGGAGGCCATAAGGACCCCCACACCCCTTTAAACCAACTCTAAACCTAAAACAACCCTAATAACAACTAAAAACGAAAAAAAATAAACTCATTTTGACATTTTCCAATTTGTGAAGAAGACAAAGAGAAAGAGGTCAGTGGAAAGAGATTAGAACAATAGTGGTAAGAAGGCAAGAGAGCATCAAATCTATGTCATTTGAGGTAATTATTCATTGTTCACTTGCTCAAATCCCTTTGTTTTTTTAAAAGTTCCAAACACATAGGAAGGATTTTTTGTTTGTTTTTTGTTCTATGTTTGTACTTGTAGCCATGTTTTAAATTTTTAATAAAAAACAATGAACAACAGTGCAAATAGTGAGGGTGAAGAAGTTTAAATTCAACAAAAAATATATAGAAGTACTGCTAGGGGTGGAAGTATTGCAGGGATTGTGAGTTTGAATAAACCCATTTGAATGTCATTTTGAACTCCTCAAATACTATGCAAAAGGCTCATTTAATCCCAAAAAAACCTCTTTTACAATTTGTAATATACGTAGCCAAAGACACAAAAAAAATTAAGGGGGAAGTAGAGTATGCTTATGTCATTTGTACAATAAAGACTATAGGGGAAGCTACATAATTGTATACTCATTTTATGTGCTTAAGTGAAATAGGGGTAAAAGGTTGTGAGAAAATAACCCTAGCTGAGAAGGCTGAGGTAACTAGGTTGCACATGAAGGGGGAGGCAAGAAATAAGAGAATTCCAATAAAGACTATGCACCCTAGTGTATTATAATTACCTACCCAAACCATAGATGTTGGGAGTCAAAGGGGAGAGGGTTCTACTTCTACCAAAGGAAAAAAAGAGCTACTACTATTGTAGGTTTGTTTAATGCACAATCATAAGAGGTGGTTGAATCTTCTATTGCCAATTATTATGCCAATGCCATACCATTTTATGTGGCATGTTCTCCCTATTTCAAACAAATGTTTAAAGATGTAATTTTTGTTGGTCCCTCATTTGCCCCTAGAGAATGTAAGCTACACATCGCACTCCTTGATAGAGAATATTCTAAGGTGAGTGTTGATGGAGGAAATGAGATAAATTTGAATGAGGAATCTAGTTGCTCTATCACCATGAATGGGTGGATGGATATTAAACATCAACCACTCATCAATTTCATTGTCACATGTTTAGCCAACTCTTATTTTCTTATAGCTATTGATTATTAAAGGAAGAGTTTAGATTTTAAAGGATACCATAGAAGAGGTTAGGACTCTAATGTTGTACGAGTGGGTGAGTGCAGGATCATCATGGGCCAACAATAGGTACTCTAAATGGCAATGAAAATACTAAAAAACATACTTATAAAGTAACTGCATGTGAAAATTTGAATGGATTATCTACACAATTTGAAAATTATGTAAGAATGAAATTGAATGTAGTTTATGGGCTACTATTTTTTTGAAAAAAATTAAATTTATTTGGTGAAAAATGAATATTTCAATGAAGTGCTATTAAAAGTTTTGAAAAAACTAAAAAGCGGGTGTCTATCCGACCAACCGAAGTATGAGCCAAAAAAATTGAATCTTTAAATATAAGTAAAGGACACACACCCAGATGTGACACATATTTTTTGAATTTTTCCCAAGAAAATAATTAGTTATGAATTTCTTACTATGACTTTTAAAAAAAATTAAAAATTAATTGTCCAGCCAACCTAACTTGATCAAAAAAATATGGAATTCATTTTTTTTAACCTGTAGCCAAAAAAGCATAGAGTATGATACATCTTTTGGATTTGAAAATGGTGAAACGGTTTAAAATTTATTGGTGTTTTTCAATTAGTGTGTCCATCAGGATTTCACACATACTCTATGTAGAAAGTTATTAATAATTATTTAATATTATTATAATCAAGCATACCCTACATTTTTAGAATGTTGATAATTTTCTGAATAAACCCTTTTCATTTCATCAAATTTAGACCAAAAAATAGTTGTCAGCGTGAAGGGTGAAGTCATGAAAAGTGGGTAAAACCTCTAAACACATTAGAGAAGAGGAAAAGTGAACCTTAACACTCCCAAACCTAAACCTGAGGCATTCTCAAGGCTAAACAATTTTATGCGAAGGTAACTGATAGCCTCAGATATTCGTTACTTGGATATCCATTAGTCACCAACATTGAAGGATTTCGGCCTTTAGGTAATAGATATATGTTCCTAGGAACATATATCTATTTCTAGTAACAGATATCTGTTTCTAGTAATGGATAGTTGTTTCTAGTAATCGATATTTGTTCCTAGAAATGGATATCCATTACCTAAAGGCTAAAAAGTAATCTATCATGGCAAAGAGAACACTAATGAAGTACAACATGAGGAAAACAAAGATATTTTAAAACCATGGGACAAATAAGGGTATCTGAAATATCTCTTGTAGCAATGGGTTAAAATAAATTATGTTAGAAAACTAAAGGAGAAGTTTGTTATCTACTATGTCATAGAGAAGGAAGGGAACTTAAAGGGAAGTCCCACAAGATGTACATAAAATATTGGCAACTTATTCAAATGTAACCCCAATAGAATTATCAATGAGATTACATCCCTCACAAGGTATTTCATACTGTGTTGATTTGGTGCTAGGATCAAAACTTCCTAATCGAGCTATATATAAGGTAGGTAATCCAAAGAATGAGGAAATGAAATGGAAAATCTTAGAATTGTTTGAGAGAGGGTTCATAAGGGAGAACATGAGAAGCTATGACACACTAGCCCTACTCTCACCAAAGGAGAAAAATGGGTAATGTGCATGGACTCTAGAGCCATCACCAAGATCATGGTAGAATATTAGTATCCATTTTCTAGAATTGATAATATATTAGATTTATTGGAAAGTGCTATGATTTTCCCAAATTAATTTGAGGAGTAGTTACCATTAGATTTGGATTTAGAAAGTAGATGAATGGAAGACAACATTCAAGACTATGGATGGTTTGTGATGCCATTTAGAATTTCTAATGCGCCCACCATTTTTATGCAAACCATCAACTAGGTATTTAGACCCTATATTGGGAAGTTTATTATACTTTATTTTGATGACATTTTTATTTTTAGACAAAACTTGAAAAGAACATCCATGACATTTGAAAACAGTGGTTGATACACCTAGAGCAGAAAGGCTATTTGTAAATCTTGAGAACAATGAATTTTATAGAGATGAGTTGGTTTTCATTGCAAATGTGATTTCAAAAAATGGAGTGAGCATGGATCTAAAAAAGATTAAAGCTATATTTGGATGGCCTCTCCCTCAAAAAATAATAAAGGTGTGGACCTTTAATGAATTAGTCAACTTTTACAAGAGACTTATTAGAAATTTCTATAATATAAGTGTTACCTTAACCAATTGCACTAGGGAGAAGCCCTTATCTTGGACTCATGTAGCTAAAAGAAGTTTTGAACAACTTAAAAGAAAGGTAATGGAAGCTCCAATCCTTGCCTTACTAGAATTTAAGAAAATCTTTACCATTGAGTTTGATGCTTTGGTAGTGGAAATTGGAGGAGCGTTGAGTCAAGAAGGCAAGCCAATTGCCTATTTTAGTGAAAAACTAAATGATGCCAAAAAAAATAAGACACTTATAATAAAGATATGCAATTGTTAAACATTGAAATAGTAGAGGCACTACCTATTGCATAGAGAATTCATTTTGTTGATAGACTATTGTTGTCCACAATTTTTACCTTAGAATATTTTAAACTTTCCCTATGTTCTCAAATCTCATAATGTATTATTTACCTCCCTGAGTTGTATGTGAAATCATTCTTCCATCTATGTTTGTTAATTTCTCAATGTTGCACCTTGCTCATAAAAAGTTCACAATTGTTTCATGATATTGGTGAATCCAATAACATGTTGTAGCATATTATAAATCCATCCATTATTTCAAATATTGGATTCTTTGAGTTATCTTCAGTGCATAGTCAGGAAAGCATGCAATTTTTTCTTCAATATGTTCAGAGATTGGAATGAATATGGATTTATTGGGAGCATGGTGATAGAATGTTTTGATAGTTTTAATTAATCTAAGCATGAAGGTTTCTACCAACAACATAAGAATGAGATCTCTTGCAGAAAACTGGGATATATACATGTACATATTGCAAGATCCCTATTTTCACAATTGTAGCATCCTCTGTGTTTGTGCTTTAATGGAGGCTTTGGATTGGGTATGTGCATATATTAAAAGGCAAACTTCTCTCATAGGTAGACCACACTCAATCATCTCTTTTTGTGTGAGAGTTAATTTTGCAGGTGATATAATGAAAGACATGCTAGATAGAAATCTTTTGTAAACATTTTAAAATAGAGATTTAATAAAATAGGTTGCAGCTTAGGCAGGAAAAATAGATAAAGCATTTTTTCCATTCCTAGTCTTTGGAGAGTTTTTCTATAGTGGGAAAAATATACTAGCACTCTTTCGTGTAGGGATCCAATCCTTGTAACTTACTTCCATTAAGGCAAAGATAAAAGGAAATGGCATCAACTTTGTGTGGTATGGCATGCATCAGCACTTCTGTAACTCTCAACAACATTTCTACATTGAATCCTCTGGCTTCCTTTTATAGCTATGTTACTAGAAACGAGAAATGGAAATGGCAACAACAACGATACATATACTTTTTTAAAATTTTGGATTTTTAATAAAGTTTGTTTTAGAGAAAAACAAGACAAAGTTTGTTTTGGAAAAACAAACTAGATTTATTATGAACATTATAAAAACTTATTTTAAAACATTCTAAAAATTGATTCTAAAAAGTAAAACTCATTTAAAAAATATTCTAAAAACTCATTCTAAAAAACATTCTAAAAAGTAGAAATTCAAGCTTCTTAAAAAAAAGTTGATTGCAATGGAAAAAAAGTTGATCTTGAAAGGAAGCAAAGGTGCAGAACAATGCTTCCAACAACAATCTATGTGGGAGAGAGTGCAAAACTCATACAGATCCTTAAATTGTTACAGTGAAAGAAACACATTCAAATACATGCATAAAATAATATTACCATAATGCACAGATTTACGTGGGGAAAACCTTTCCAAGTAAAAAACCCACACACCAAAAGCACAGTACTTTGTATTATCAGTAACTAAATTACAATAAAATAACAACACTAAGCTTCTCCAGGTGTCCTCCAACTTCAACAAAAATCTAGGGTAATTTTGGCAGCATAACGGTGTCTCAGAAATTATCAACTTTACTACTCAATACACTAAGGCATAGAGTATTTAATAATAATCATCAACAATGAAGAGATGGCTTCATCACATGCAATATTTGAAACAAAAAACTAAGTATAAAACTTAGTCAAAAACTACACGTATGGTAACATAAACTGGACTCATTACTTAATGTAATGTTTATCTATACAGCCACCAGCAGAGAATACAACTGCCATTGCTCATCATGCAGCAACTGCATACATGCAAATGCCTTGCATGAGAAGGACCTCCATCATATGCGCTCAAGTAGTTATAGTTTACTCACGCTGACTAACAGGTTGAGACATGTTATTCTCAACATTCTCCCACTTGTCGAAGACCTGTCATGTGTCATCTGTAATCAACTGCTCAATTCTCCAAGGCCCATGGAAACAACACACCATCTGAACTTCTCTATGCTCACTGGCTTTGTCGATGCATCTGTAACATTTCTCAAAGTGTCAACCTTCTCCAATATCACATTTCCATCTTCTACCATATCATGAACAAAATGAAACTGAACATCAATGTGCTTTTCTCTGGCATGGAAAGTGGGATTCTTTGCTAAGAAAATGGCACTCTGACTATCGCAACATATAGTAATTTGTCCTGCATCAAAACCAATATTTGAACACAACCTCTTAATCCAAATGGCTTCCTTACAAGCATGAGTAGCTGCCATATACTCTACTTTTGTTGTGGACAAAGTGACTACAGCCTGCCGCTTACTCATCCAACTTATAGCACCACCATTCATTGTGAACACATATCCACTGGTGAATCTTTTGTTGTCAATGTCACCTACCCAATCTGAATCCACATATCCACAAATACTTACAGAAAGCTGAGAACCAGTAGGATAACCATGATAACATAGAGAATACTCAAAAGTACCCCACAGATATCTAAACACTCTCTTTATCGCATCCCAATGTACCCGTCTAGGTTTAGCCATATACTGACTAAGAACTCCCATTGCTTGGGCAATGTCTGGCCTCATACAAACCATCAAATACATCAGACTACCAACAACACTTGCATATAGTACTCTGGTCATGTCCTCCATCTCAATAGGAGATTTTGGACAATCCTCCACAGAAAGTTTCGTCCCCTGCATCACTAGAACAACTAACTGCTTACAAGCTACCATGTTGAATCTCTCCAACACTGAATTCACATAGTTGCTCTAGCTTAACCAAAGCTTTCTACTAGCTCTATCTCTTCTGATCTCCATCCCCAGAATATACCTTGTTGCACCTAGATCTTTCATCTTGAATTGTTCTGACAACTAAGACTTCAGGTATGAAATCAAACTCTTACCATTCCCATAAAACAACATATCATCTATGTACAATGCAATTATGAGAATGCGACCATTATCAAATTTGTAATATACACAATGGTCAAATTTAGATCTCAGAAATCCCAAAGACAACACAAAGTTGTCAAATTTCTGGTACCACATTCTAGGAGACTACTTAAGACCATATAAGACTCCTTCAACTTGCAAAGCAAATTTTCTTTACCTTTTACCACGAAATGCTCTGGCTGTGACATATAGATCTCTTCCTCCAAATCATCGTGAAGGAACACTATCTTCACATCCATCTGTTCCACTTTTAGATCATATGCTGCTACAAGTGATAACAGGAACCAAATAGATGTCAGCTTCGCAACATGAGAGAATATCTCACCATAGTCAATTCCCTCCACTTGAGAATACCCCTTCGCAACCAACCATGCCTTGTGCTTTTCAACACTGCCATGTCAGGACCATATTTCTTCTTGAACACCCATTTACATCTAACAGGTTTCTATCCTTTAGGCAAAGGTATCACATCCCATGTATTATTTTTCTTCAAAGCAGCCATTTCTTCATTCATGGCTTTCATCTAGGAATCTACATGACTCATACCCATAGCCTCTCTAATAGTCCTAGGCTCATCAGTGTTAGAAATCAAAGAAAAAACACAACTAGAATCCAACAATGAATAACCAAATCTTTCTAGTGAATAATCAAACCTTTCTAGTGGCCGCCTAACATGTGTAGACCTCCTCAATTCTTGAGGTTGAGGTTCTTCTTCTTTAGAGCTTTCAAAGCTACTCAATCTCCCCTCAACATCAAGTCCAACAGGAGTACGTAGTTCACCTTTCATCAGAGTAAGTGGAATCTGAACTACCTCCTTCTTTTGCTTCTCTTTCTTTGGCTGTAGCTCAACTATGGAAGGTTTCATCTCTTGAAATATTACACTTTTGTTGTGGAGAACCTTCTCAGCCACTAGATCGCAAAGCTTGTATCCCTTCACACTGACACCATAGCCAATGAAGATACACTTAACTACCTTGTTCTCCAACTTAGACTTCTTTACACTCGAAACATGAGCATAACCTTGTTCTCCAATATCACATTTCCATCTTCTACCATATCATGAACAAAATGAAACTGAACATCAATGTGCTTTTCTCTGGCATGGAAAGTGGGATTCTTTGCTAAGAAAATGGCACTCTGACTATCGCAACATATAGTAATTTGTCCTGCATCAAAACCAATATTTGAACACAACCTCTTAATCCAAATGGCTTCCTTACAAGCATGAGTAGCTGCCATATACTCTACTTCTGTTGTGGACAAAGCGACTACAGCCTGCCGCTTACTCATCCAACTTATAGCACCACCATTCATTGTGAACACATATCCACTGGTGAATCTTTTGTTGTCAATGTCACCTACCCAATCTGAATCCACATATCCACAAATACTTACAGAAAGCTGAGAACCAGTAGGATAACCATGATAACATAGAGAATACTCAAAAGTACCCCGCAGATAACTAAACACTCTCTTTATCGCATCCCAATGTACCCGTCCAGGTTTAGCCATATACTGACTAAGAACTCCCATTGCTTGGGCAATGTCTGGCCTCATACAAACCATCAAATACATCAGACTAGCAACAACACTTGCATATGGTACTCTGGTCATGTCCTCCATCTCAATAGGAGATTTTGGACAATCCTCCACAGAAAATTTCGTCCCCTGCATCACTGGAACAACTAACTGCTTACAAGCTACCATGCCGAATCTCTCCAACATTGAATTCACATAGTTGCTCTAGCTTAACCAAAGCTTTCTACTAGATCTATCTCTTCTGATCTCCATCCCCAGAATATACCTTGTTGCACCTAGATCTTTCATCTTGAATTGTTCTGACAACTAAGACTTCAGGTATGAAATCAAACTCTTACCATTCCCATAAAACAACATATCATCTATGTACAATGCAATTATAAGAATGCGACCATTATAAAATTTGTAATATACACAATGGTCAAATTTAGATCTCATAAATCCCAAAGACAACACAAAGTTGTCAAATTTCTGGTACCACATTCTAGGAGACTACTTAAGACCATATAAGACTCCTTCAACATGCAAAGCAAAGTTTCTTTACCTTTTACCACGAAATGATCTGGCTGTGACATATAGATCTCTTCCTCCAAATCATCGTGAAGGAACACTATCTTCACATCCATCTGTTCCACTTTTAGATCATATGCTGCTGCAAGTGATAACAGGAACCAAATAGATGTCAGCTTCGCAACATGAGAGAATATCTCACCATAGTCAATTCCCTCCACTTGAGAATACCCCTTCGCAACCAACCATGCCTTGTGCTTTTCAACACTGCCATGTCAGGACCATATTTCTTCTTGAACACCCATTTACATCTAACAGGTTTCTATCCTTTAGGCAAAGGTATCACATCCCATGTATTATTTTTCTTCAAAGCAGCCATTTCTTCATTCATGGCTTTCATCTAGGAATCTACATGACTCATACCCATAGCCTCTCTAATAGTCCTAGGCTCATCAGTGTTAGAAATCAAAGAAAAAACACAACTGGAATCCAACAATGAATAACCAAATCTTTCTAGTGAATAATCAAACCTTTCTAGTGGCCGCCTAACATGTGTAGACCTCCTCAATTCTTGAGGTTGAGGTTCTTCTTCTTTAGAGCTTTCAAAGCTACTCAATCTCCCCTCAACATCAAGTCCAACAGGAGTACGTAGTTCACCTTTCATCGGAGTAAGTGGAATCCGAACTACCTCCTTCTTTTGCTTCTCTTTCTTTGGCTGTAGCTCAACTATGGAAGGTATCATCTCTTGAAATATTACACTTTTGTTGTGGAGAACCTTCTCGGCCACTAGATCACAAAGCTTGTATCCCTTCACACTGACACCATAGCCAATGAAGATACACTTAACTACCTTGTTCTCCAACTTAGACTTCTTTACACTCGAAACATGAGCATAACCTTGTTCTCCAATATCACATTTCCATCTTCTACCATATCATGAACAAAATGAAACTGAACATCAATGTGCTTTTCTCTGGCATGGAAAGTGGGATTCTTTGCTAAGAAAATGGCACTCTGACTATCGCAACATATAGTAATTTGTCTTGCATCAAAACCAATATTTGAACACAACCTCTTAATCCAAATGGCTTCCTTACAAGCATGAGTAGCTACCATATACTCTACTTCTGTTGTGGACAAAGCGACTACAGCCTGCCGCTTACTCATCCAACTTATAGCACCACCATTCATTGTGAACACATATCCACTGGTGAATCTTTTGTTGTCAATGTCACCTACCCAATCTGAATCCACATATCCACAAATACTTACAGAAAGCTGAGAACCAGTAGGATAACCATGATAACATAGAGAATACTCAAAAGTACCCCGCAGATATCTAAACACTCTCTTTATCGCATCCCAATGTACCCATCCAGGTTTAGCCATATACTGACTAAGAACTCCCATTGCTTGGGCAATGTCTGGCCTCATACAAACCATCAAATACATCAGACTACCAACAACACTTGCATATGGTACTCTGGTCATGTCCTCCATCTCAATAGGAGATTTTGGACAATCCTCCACAGAAAGTTTCGTCCCCTGCATCACTAGAACAACTAACTGCTTACAAGCTACCATGCTGAATCTCTCCAACACTGAATTCACATAGTTGCTCTAGCTTAACCAAAGCTTTCTACTAGCTCTATCTCTTCTGATCTCCATCCCCAGAATATACCTTGTTGCACCTAGATCTTTCATCTTGAATTGTTCTGACAACTAAGACTTTAGGTATGAAATCAAACTCTTACCATTCCCATAAAACAACATATCATCTATGTACAATGCAATTATGAGAATGCGACCATTATCAAATTTGTAATATACACAATGGTCAAATTTAGATCTCAGAAATCCCAAAGACAACACAAAGTTGTCAAATTTCTGGTACCACATTCTAGGAGACTACTTAAGACCATATAAGACTCCTTCAACTTGCAAAGCAAATTTTCTTTACCTTTTACCACGAAATGCTCTGGCTGTGACATATAGATCTCTTCCTCCAAATCATCGTGAAGGAACACTATCTTCACATCCATCTGTTCCACTTTTAGATCATACGCCGTTGCAAGTGATAACAGGAACCAAATAGATGTCAGCTTCGCAACATGAGAGAATATCTCACCATAGTCAATTCCCTCCACTTGAGAATACCCCTTCGCAACCAACCATGCCTTGTGCTTTTCAACACTGCCATGTCAGGACCATATTTCTTCTTGAACACCCATTTACATCTAACAGGTTTCTATCCTTTAGGCAAAGGTATCACATCCCATGTATTATTTTTCTTCAAAGCAGCCATTTCTTCATTCATGGCTTTCATCTAGGAATCTACATGACTCATACCCATAGCCTCTCTAATAGTCCTAGGCTCATCAGTGTTAGAAATCAAAGAAAAAACACAACTGGAATCCAACAATGAATAACCAAATCTTTCTAGTGAATAATCAAACCTTTCTAGTGGCCGCCTAACATGTGTAGACCTCCTCAATTCTTGAGGTTGAGGTTCTTCTTCTTTAGAGCTTTCAAAGCTACTCAATCTCCCCTCAACATCAAGTCCAACAGGAGTACGTAGTTCACCTTTCATCGGAGTAAGTGGAATCTGAACTACCTCCTTCTTTTGCTTCTCTTTCTTTGGCTGTAGCTCAACTATGGAAGGTTTCATCTCTTGAAATATTACACTTTTATTGTGGAGAACCTTCTCGGCCACTAGATCGCAAAGCTTGTATCCCTTCACACTGACACCATAGCCAATGAAGATACACTTAACTACCTTGTTCTCCAACTTAGACTTCTTTACACTCGAAACATGAGCATAACCTTGTTCTCCAATATCACATTTCCATCTTCTACCATATCATGAACAAAATGAAACTAAACATCAATGTGCTTTTCTCTGGCATGGAAAGTGGGATTCTTTGCTAAGAAAATGGCACTCTAACTATCGCAACATATAGTAATTTGTCCTGCATCAAAACCAATATTTGAACACAACCTCTTAATCCAAATGGCTTCCTTACAAGCATGAGTAGCTACCATATACTCTACTTCTATTGTGGACAAAGCGACTACAACCTGCCGCTTACTCATCCAACTTATAGCACCACCATTCATTGTGAACACATATCCACTGGTGAATCTTTTGTTGTCAATGTCACCTACCCAATCTGAATCCATATATCCACAAATACTTACAGAAAGCTGAGAACCAGTAGGATAACCATGATAACATAGAGAATACTCAAAAGTACCCCACAGATAACTAAACACTCTCTTTATCACATCCCAATGTACCCGTCCAGGTTTAGCCGTATACTGACTAAGAACTCCCATTGCTTGGGCAATGTCTGGCCTCATACAAACCATCAAATACATCAGACTACCAACAACACTTGCATATGGTACTCTGGTCATGTCCTCCATCTCAATAGGAGATTTTGGACAATCCTCCATAGAAAGTTTCGTCCCCTGCATCACTGGAACAACTAACTGCTTACAAGCTACCATGCTGAATCTCTCCAACACTGAATTCACATAGTTGCTCTAGCTTAACCAAAGCTTTCTACTAGCTCTATCTCTTCTGATCTCCATCCCCAGAATATACCTTGTTGCACCTAGATCTTTCATCTTGAATTGTTCTGACAACTAAGACTTCAGGTATGAAATCAAACTCTTACCATTCCCATAAAACAACATATCATCTATGTACAATGCAATTATGAGAATGCAACCATTATCAAATTTGTAATATACACAATGGTCAAATTTAGATCTTAGAAATCCCAAAGACAACACAAAGTTGTCAAATTTCTGGTACCACATTCTAGGAGACTACTTAAGACCATATAAGACTCCTTCAACTTGCAAAGAAAATTTTCTTTACCTTTTACCACGAAATGCTCTGGCTGTGACATATAGATCTCTTCCTCCAAATCATCGTGAAGGAACACTATCTTCACATCCATCTGTTCCACTTTTAGATCATACGCTGCTGCAAGTGATAACAGGAACCAAATAGATGTCAGCTTCGCAACATGAGAGAATATCTCACCATAGTCAATTCCCTCCACTTGAGAATACCCCTTCGCAACCAACCATGCCTTGTGCTTTTCAACACTACCATGTCAGGACCATATTTCTTCTTGAACATCCATTTACATCTAACAGGTTTCTATCCTTTAGGCAAAGGTATCACATCCCATGTATTATTTTTCTTCAAAGCAGCCATTTCTTCATTCATGGCTTTCATCTAGGAATCTACATGACTCATACCCATAGCCTCTCTAATAGTCCTAGGCTCATCAGTGTTAGAAATCAAAGAAAAAACACAACTGGAATCCAACAATGAATAACCAAATCTTTCTAGTGAATAATCAAACCTTTCTAGTGGCCGGCTAACATGTGTAGACCTCCTCAATTCTTGAGGTTGAGGTTCTTCTTCTTTAGAGCTTTCAAAGCTACTCAATCTCCCCTCAACATCAAGTCCAACAGGAGTATGTAGTTCACCTTTCATCGGAGTAAGTGGAATCTGAACTACCTCCTTCTTTTGCTTCTCTTTCTTTGGCTGTAGCTCAACTATGGAAGGTTTCATCTCTTGAAATATTACACTTTTGTTGTGGAGAACCTTCTCGGCCACTAGATCGCAAAGCTTGTATCCCTTCACACTGACACCATAGCCAATGAAGATACACTTAACTACCTTGTTCTCCAACTTAGACTTCTTTACACTTGAAACATGAGCATAACCTTCGCAACCAAAAACTTTGAGATGTCTCATCGAAGGCTTCTTACTAGACCATGCCTCCATGGGTGTCTTTTCAACAAGAGCTGATGTAGAAGATCTGTTAATCAGATAACATGCAATGTCTATAGCTTTGACCCAAAACTTCTGCTCAACATACTCCTAGCCCTCTCTATCAGTGTCATGTTCATCCTCTTCACAACTCCATTTTGTTGTGGGGTGTATGGAGTTGTCTCATTTCTCTCAATCCCATGCTCCTTACAGAACTCATCAAATTCTGCTAAACAAAACTCACCACCATTGTCAGTCCTCAAACATTTAATCTTTCTATTAGTTTGATTTTCAACCAAGGCCTCAAACTCCTTAAATTGATTAAAGAATTCATATTTACTCCTTGTTAGGAATTTGTAGGTCAAATAAAACTAATTCCACATAACCCAATAGGAGAAAAAGATGTAGCAAATAACCATAATGCAAAGATCAATGGACAATCAACAAGATAACACAAGATATACCCTAGGAAAAGCCTCATGTGGGAAAAACCTAGCCTCCAAAAGCATCCACACTCATATGTATTATCCATCAATAAAGATATTACAATACATGTCATGAGTCTCCATGAATACCTCTGAAGCCATCAAGAACCTCCAATGCATCCTCCATGTGTACAAGCATGAATCCACACATCACCTGCCATGCTTCACAATATGCACTTACAAGAGAGAGCTCAATACAATGACAACCTCTCACAAACCTCCAATCCACATAATAGTCAACCCTCCCAAACCACTAACCATGTGCTTGCACTTTTATAGACCAAGCTCACCCAAATACAACTTGTGGTATTGGACAAAACCATGTGTTCCAAAACCATGGATACACAAAACCATTGACCCACTTATTTAATATTGGTACTACATTTTTTTCCCAATAATTAAATAATACAAATAATATCCCAATGTTACATACAAAATTTACAAGTGGCCTCCAAATAAATATCGAATGCGGTTAAACACATCAATTATGCACCACAATTAAATATTTATTTTACATGAATAAAATAATACAATATTATGCAAGGTGTACATCACCTATTTTCCAACATTCTCCCACTTGTATACATTGCATAAGGGTCAATCAATTGTTGAAATACATCATCATAGGCAAACATGAAATCACATGAATCTCCAACATGCTCTCATGCTCCATCAAGATACTTATAAAAAAATTAAAGTGACCACCATCTCAAGCAAGAACTCCTCTCATCCTCCAACGTGCCACCTATGGAAGAAAATGAACATGCCAAGGTGAAGATGCACCAATCCAAAGAACACAAGCATCAAATCCAAGTGATAACAATAGGCTTCAAGCTACCGTCAAAGGTAAAAAACTCACATGACTGGAAATAACACCCACAACATATGCTAATACATCTAACCATCCATACCTCATAGGTATCAAAAATATCAATAAACGCATGCCAACAACATATCCAACCCATATACCACAATCACAAGCTCCATGTATAAAACCTGTCAATGAAGAACACATACATCCAGGAACTCCCACTGCATGGGTAATGTCAAATCTGAAAATAGATCCAAGGTGTAGACATTAAAAATTGTCTAGGTCTTGTTTACACATGACCTTATGTGTTTTGCCCTAGGTCCTAATTCATCTAACCTCATCCCACTTAATCCCATTTATCCCTAGGTCCTAGTTCATCCCATCTTAATCATCTTTCTGATTAATTAAATAAACCCACTTTATTTAATTAATCCCACTTGATCACATTCTAATTAACTAAATAAATCCCATTTGTTTAGTTAATAATCCCTAGTCACATGTCTCACATAATTCAAATTAAAAATTTGAATTATTCCCTCACCTCTCATCACATTGTGACACATGTCGTATGTCTCCATCTTCCACTTAATATGCCTTCACATGTCAATCTAATTCAAATATTTTGAATTAGATTCCCCTTTATTCTCCATTGCACACTTGTCATGTGACTACAATCCCTCTTTGAGTGGGAAACCCTAATCCAACCCTAATCGATCTTGACCGTCCATATCCTCCAACATAACTCTCAATCACAACCATCCATTCGAATTTGCCTTTTTCTATAAAGGTAGCCTCTCTTGAGCCATTTGAATGAATCTTCTTCTAGCATCCTTACTCTGCCGAATTTTCCTCTCAATATCTCATCCACCTATCTTTCATCCAATCTTTCATCTACCAATCTCCATATAATGTTATGCTACTGAATCGTGAGTAATGAACATTCATCTATTTGGGTAAAGCTAGAGTGCTTTGGGTGCAGCACTCTCCACCTTATCAATGGATTATGGGTCGATATGAGGTTTGCATTCGTCTCCCTCACTTCTCATCACATTGCGACACATGTCGCATGTCTCCATCTTCCACTTAATATGCCTTCACATGTCAATCTAATTCAAATATTTTGAATTAGATTCCCCTTTATTCTCCATTGCACACTTGTCATGTGACTACAATCCCTCTTTGAGTGGGAAACCCTAATCCAACCCTAAACAATCTTGACCGTCCATATCCTCTAACACAACTCTCAATCACAACTGTCCATTTGAATTTTCCTTTTTCTATAAAGGTAGCCTCTCTTGAGCCATTTGAATGAATCTTCTTCTAGCGTCCCTACTCTGCCAAATTTTCCTCTCAATCTCTCATCGATCTATCTTTCATCCAATCTTTCATCTACCAATCTCCATATCATGTTATGCTGCTGAATCGTGAGTAATCAACATTCATCTATTTGGGTAAAGCTAGAGTGCTTTGGGTGCGGTACTCTCCACCTTATCAATGGATTATGGGTTGATATGAGGTTTGCATTCATTTGATTTGCATTTGTTATCATTTCCTTCATGTTTATTTTCCATGATTTCATTTGGCACGCCCGGTTTCTTGGATCTAATCAATCAATTTTCTAGGGTTTTGTTGCAAAAAAATTTCATCTCTCTTACCCTAGTTTTGTCAAGATTTGCAAGTTTTTGGAGTAACTTGTTGCAGGTGACCTCCTGGGCAAAAACAGACTACACCATTGTGTTCAGGAGCCCTGAGAAACGAAAATCGACTAGTTTTGCTCACTGTGAATTTTTTTTTTGGCCGAATTTTTTTTAGTATGGCAGTCCATACTGTATGGACATACCATACCATTCCTATGCAGAGCCTTTTGATTTGATTGTTGACAGTATGTGGTGTATTTGCAGGTTGGTTTTATTCGCAGGTTGGTTGACAGTCTATGGTGTATTTGCATATTTAAAATGTTTAAACCCTAAGCCTCCTACTGGGTCTTTGGTGACTATGTTTGAATTGCTTATCACCACCTAGTTGTGGCTCTATCACCACCAGTGGTGGTGACCCTGTCGGCATTGCATAAGTGCTTCATTTCCACCGCTTTTGGACCCACCGCCTCTAGCCTTTCGTCGCTGCTCCTCCCCAACCACTCTATATGCATGTCGACCTTGTGCTCGTCCAACATTGTCATCACTACCTATTTTAGATTGTCGACCACTGCTCCATTTTCATCTTTCACCGCCTAAACTCTTAACACTTCTCTGTAACCTTAACGCCGCTTTTCCCCACTGGTCGAAATCCCCAAATCTTCTCGGCCACAGTCTTAATCTCCGTGCTGTTTAATCGCCTCCACAGAAAACCCTTAGCATAACTGTCGGTCGTGAGATCTTAGCCATAGATTTTAGCTTAGTGTTTTGGGGCTCTAAGCCCCAAGCATCACAAACCCTCAGTCGCATGAGGGATAGGGCTGCCTTTTAGCCCCTCCTTTGGTTTCAAATTTTTTTTTATTTTGTCTCTAGATAGCCCATGGTCATATGGAGGACAGTGGGCTAATTTAGCCTTAACTGCAGTACCCTAACTGCCTGCTCTAAACAACCCCATGTGACCAGGCTAGACATAACCACTAACGGTTAAGGGTTGACAGTTAATTGCTCCTTGTGTTCATCTATAAGCCCTAAAAGAGAGGACTTTTTCTTTGTCTCATAACTGGAGCATACGGAGGTGAAATCGAGCAAATGAGGACTCGTCAAAAAGAGGATTCAGAGAAATATGCAGCTGTGAGGAAAATTTCAAGTGAAACTGTCATTTTGACTAGTTTTTTTGCAGTCAAAGTTGATCTCCAACTTCAAATACTCATATCTTTTACAATTTTGATCCTTTTTCAGCGAATTCTTTTTTAAAAGTGCATGGAATTTCATCTAGAATTTGTTTATGCACTTCATTTTCCTATATCAGCTCATTTCCATCATATTTTATCAAATTTCATGTTTTTCACATAACGATCCTCTTGGCATGTTTACTTGCTCCGTTTTCGTTCTAGTGACTTGTAGGTGATCTTACGGGGCTGGAACAACATCAGGAACAACATATACAGTAGCTTTGGATAGTGATAATAATTAGGTGCACTCATTCTATTTCTCATTTCTTCATAATCTTGTTTGCAAACACTCTTCGATTTGGGCTCATAAAATGAACATTTGTCTTCATCACATATCAAAATTGGTCATAAAATCAACAAGTTTCTTCATCACACATTTGGACTTGGGATATAAAAAGAACTAGTGCTTTCATTACTTGGTGAAGTTGCATGTGATTAGTGGTGTGTATGCTCTTCTCATGCACTTCGTGCGATCTTGCAAATTAAAAACACCTCTTATCCATTCAATTTTCACACACACATTTCAAATTTCTAAGGGTTAATTTACAATTGTGAGTGTGAGTCAAGTTTGTGTGTGTATTCTCTCTCCTCGCATCGCAAGGTGATCTTGGAGATCAAAAACACCTCACTTGATTTGCTTTTGTTTACCTTTTCCTAGGAGGCCTGCTAGGGGAATTCATCACCCCTAGGGATGACCTCAATCGAGGCTAAATCGAAAGACACCCTCATTGAGAGTTGGAATCTTGTCACTCTTGGCTAAGCCCCAAAGAACTTTATACCTTTGGGAAGTGAAGGTGAAGGGTGGGTTACCCCTTTCTCCCAGATGTGTGGCAGGATTTCAACTTTCAATTCCTTAGTCAACCTCGTGTAAACATAAGCCCAAAACCTAATTGGCCATACCCTATTTCAAACTAGACATTAGGGCTTGTTGATGTGTCTTCCACGTGTGCTTGTTTAACCTTTCATTTTCAAAATCTAAAATTACTTATGTGTCTTGCGTGAGTGATTCATGATTGTACATGTGTGATCATTTGATTGAACAATGCCAAATCAAGCTAAACACCAAGCACATCAAGACAAGTGATTCAACTCATTCTTCCAACACATTCAAATCCAATCACATTCATCCTAATCACCCTTCCTAGCCACTTCAAACCCTAATCATTCCAAACCACCTTCTTTCTAATCAACCCCTAATCATCCTCATCATCATCCTAATTAATCTAATACATACAATCTTGCCATTCTTAATCATATCCAAATCATATCCTCCTCATTCTACATCACCCTTACCATCATCCTACTCATCCTAGTCATCATCCTAGTCATTACACTTTATCCAATCATTCCAAGACAAATCACATCCCAACTACTTTCATCCCAATCCAAATCCAAATCAACCCAATAAAAAATCAAGACCTTAGTTGATCATCATCAATCGTTATCCAAACTTTCTTGAGATCATTAGTCTATCTTAAGTAAGTCAACCAACCAAATCAATCCAATCAACCCTCTTACTTGAAAGCATTAGTCTACCTTAAGTATAGAGAACCATCCATCAAAAAACAAAACAAATCAAATCATCTTAAGGTCTTGAAATTTGATCCCAATCACTCCACATCATCACCTACATCTCTCATTTACACTACTTTCATCCCAATCCATTCATCCTAATTACCTCAAACTAGGTCATCCCATTCATCCAATCTCATCATCCTAGTCATCTTGGACATCCTAATCATCATCACAATAGTTCTCATCATCCAAGTAAAACCCTAATCATTTCTAGCCATTACACATCATCATTCCACCTAGCCAATCAATTTTCCACATCTACCACTTGTAAACATGGACATGGGATTCTAAACAAAACCTATGAGACTGATCCTTATGGCACCAAACGAATGCTTAACCAACTTAGGCAACTTAGTTGGTTATATAGAAATGAAGACAGCCTTGTGTCACCACAACATAACAATTCCGACAACATCAAGTCCTAGGCCAATATCAATGATCCCACATTCCATCACAAGCCCAAAAAGCACATAATCCAAACACTAATGCCACCACATCCATACCACAAATCACCCTCACTATTCCTAACAACACCACAAATGCAAGTACTACCATAAACCTACCATCCAATGATCCTAACTCCATTGCCATCATATCCCGACTGCTTTCTCAACAAACTTCCAACATCAACCAATGTCCACAACAATCCACTTCACAAAACCTTTCACCTACAAGTCCTATCATGCCACCTCATCACCAAACCTATCCACATGGCAATCAAATGTCCTTACAAGAACAACAAGCAAGTCCAAATGGCCCTATGTACATAAATCAAGCAAGTCCACGTTATCATATGCAAGACCTAAAATCCTTTTGTTAGATTTAGGACAGACAACTGAGAGGGGGGTGAATCAGTTGTCCAAAACTTTCTTGCAATTAATCACTTAAATCCTTTTCTTAATTCAGCAGCATAATAATAAATCAATCATGGTAACATAATGCAACAATTCAAGAGCAAAAACACATTAACACATATGACACCAAGATTTTTGATGTGGAAAACCTGGTTAAGGGAAAAAACCATGGGGTGACTAACCCAAGATTGTATTCTCTATTAAAAGAATAGGAAGAAAAAAATGGCACATGCCAATTAGGGCTCACTTCCTGAGCACACTGCTCACAAGAGGCCCACTACCTATAGGAGACACACTGTCTACAGAATAATAAGTATTACATACTTGAACTGAAGAATAGCATCTTCACCATGCTTGAGTCAATTCCATTTAAGCTCAATACTTTTGCTTTGCTCCTCTCTACCACACTCTCATCTCCCCGAGATCACTTTGAAATGACTTTACAACTCCTTATTTATACAAGACATCAACCTAGGGATAATCATCCAAGTCGGCATACATTACAGAGCAAATACATAAATACAACATGACTAATTACAAAAAGACTTCACGTGGTTCAACACACTGTCGGCCACACAGATCTGAGACTTCAATCTTCCTTAAGAACATGCCATTCTTCACATAACATCTCCAAGATCATCTACATGATGTGTAACTCATCTGGTCAGCCAGACTTAGGAAGAACATCATCATCCAGAAGTAATTCTTCAATTACGAGCTCAATCTTCAATGTGGACCACCAACATGAACTGGACACAATCCAAAGACCTCCACAAGCTTCTCTGAAACACCAAGAACATCCACACTACTTCTACTTACTGAAATCATTCTCTCCTTCATCCGGAACCTCAAGAACATAGTTTGTCATCACTGTCATATTGGAATAGATGCTTGCAGACCTCCAGACCATGAACCAATTGAGTTGTCATTTCACATTGACTTCCTACACACTCCAAATTTGTAGAACAAGATATTGCATTTCTGGATCTCACCAGACCTATCTGTGTCACTCTGTCACCTCAGAACATTTGCCAGAACCAGTTTTACTTAAGTGGCCATAATTTCTTCAGATCTTCATGTGGACCTCTAAAATCTTTACTGGATCATCTTAAGACACATATCTACAAACCCTTTGATGTGTATCCTCTGATCTTCATCTTAGCTGGGATCTTTACCTCACTGTCTTCACTGTTCTTCTTTGTTCCTGATAGGACTAATTTTCTCAATATCCTCAGCATACAGCTCATCCAATCCTTATCATTAATGCAATAGGAGTATGTTGACATCAATGAAAACACCTGTTAGGCCCATACTTGCAACAATCTCCCCCTTTGTCATTGATGGCAACAAATGATGTGAAAAACTGGTTTAACCATCAAGACAAGAACTTCTCCTTACTGACATAACTCCCCCTATCAACAACAACCATTCACATGTCTTCTCTTCCTTTACTGCTCCCCCTTTGATCAACAACTACTTTTTTCCACATGTCTTCTCTCCCCCTTTGACATCAATGGCAAATGGCACATACTTGCATCACTTCGGAATCATACCAGCTACTCCCCCTGAGTAGCAGCTTCCCATCATCAATCTGGATCACAAGATATAATAGTGAGATCCACCGGACTGATGTACATCAGTGCACGTTAATTCAGAATTGGAGGGGTAATAAGCCCTAACTTCTCTCTAAGATACTCAAAAGAGTCCTTAGGTAGAGGTTTAGTAAAAATATCTGCAATCTGATCCTTGGAAGGCACAAACTCCAATCTAACTTCATTCTTGTTCACTTGCTCTCTCAAAAAGTGAAACTTGATGGATATATGTTTAGTCTTTGAATGCAACACTAGATTTTTTGATATGTTAATTACACTTGAATTATCACAGAAGATTGTGATAGGTTCTTCATACTCCACTTTGATATCTCTTAGCATTTGCTTCATCCACAATACTTGAGTGCAACTACCTGTTGCTACAATATATTATGCTTCTGCAGTGGACATAGATATTGTCTCTTGTTTCTTGCTCAGCCAAGAAACCAATCTCTTCCCCAAAAAGAATGCTCCACCATTGGTACTCTTTCGGTCATCCACATCTCTTGCCCAATCCGCATCTATATATGCATGAAGAGAAAAATCATGATCTCTGGGATATGACAATCCATACTCAACTATCCCTTTTATATATCTAAAAATCCTCTTTATTGCCATGACATGAGATTCTCTAGGATCAGCTTGGAATCTAGCAACAAGACCAACATCATTCATAATGTCAGGTCTAGTTTGAGTGAGATACAATAATCCTCCGATCATTGACCTATACTTTTTCTGATCAGCCTTAGGAGATTCATCATCTTTGCTTAATTTACATTCAGTTTCCATGGGAGTACTCATTGGTTTTGAGTCTTCCATCCCAAATTTCTTCAACAATTCTTTCACATATTTGGTTTGAGAAATGAAGATTCCTTTCTTTGTTTGAATGATTTGCAGACCCAAGAAGAAATTCATTTCCCCAAACATGGACATCTCAAATTCACTTTTCATTTGATTTGCAAAAGTTTTGCACATACTATCTCCTCCTCCAAAAATAATATCATCAACAAACACTTCAACAATCAAGATATTTTCATGATCAATTTTGAAATACAAATTACTGTCAGCAATACCTTTGTTGAAACCAATCTTCAAAAGATGCTTATCCAATCTTTCATACCAGGCTCTTGGGGCTTGCTTGAGTCCATACAGTGCTTTCTTCAACTTGCAGACCATATCACCATGATCAGACAATTGAAATCCATCCGATTGCTCAATGTAAACTTCTTCTTCCAAGCCACCATTCAGGAAGGCAGACTTGACATCCATCTGATATACTTTGAAGTCCTTGAAGGCAGCAAAGGCAAGAAATAACTTGACTGCTTCAATTCTTGCCACTGGAGAAAAAATTTCTTCAAAATCAACTCCTTCTACTTGAGAGTAACCCTTGCAGACCAATCTAGCTTTGTTTCTGACTAATTCACCATCTTCATTTAGTTTATTCTGGAATACCCATCTGGTTCCAATCACATTCTTGTTTCTAGGTCTGGAAACAAGATCCCAAGTGTGATTTTTCTCAATTTGCATTAGCTCTTCCTCCATTGCTTTGGTCCAGCTTTCATCATTGTATGCTTCATTTACTGACTTTGGTTCAATCTTTGAAATTAGACAATACTCTTCTGAGTCTTGAGCAATCTTTCTCCTTGTTTGAACACCTTTGCTTTTATCACCTATGATCTGATCTTCAGAGTGATTCAATCTTACATACCTGGGAATTTTGGAACTTTCTTGCACTTCTATTTCTTGAATAGGTTCATTCAAACTCATCTCTTCTTCCTGATTCATCAAATCAATCTAAATTTGAATTTCATAAGGGGCTTGAACTCCTTAGATCAAAACATCATTCTGATCATCTTCATCATATTCATAAAAGCTTGAGGGTTTTTCAATATCTTCATTAACCTTCACATTTGTACTTTCTATAATCTTTCTCAATCTTTTGTTATAACACCGATATGCTTTGCTTTGAGTAGAATAACCCAAGAATATTCCTTCATCACTTCTAGCATCAAATTTACCTAGATCTTCATCTCTTTTAATGTAACATTTGCTACCAAAGACTCTAAAATACCTCACAGTGGGAGTGATGTCAAACGAGAGTTCATAAGGAGTCTTACCAGTATTGCTTCTGATTTATACTCAATTAAGAGAATAGACTGCAGTGCTTACAACTTCTCTCCAGTAGATCTGAGGAACATTTGCTTCCATCATCATGGTTCTAGATGCTTCCTGGATGGTCCGGTTCTTTCTCTCCACTACTCCATTCTGTTGTGGAGTCCTTGGAGTAGACAACTGTCTTTTTATTCCATGTTTCTCACAGAATTCTATGAACTCACCGGATGTGAATTCTCCACCTCTATCAGACCTCAAACATTTTATGTTCAATCCAGTTTCATTCTCTACCATAGCTTTGAATATTTTGAATTTCTCAAGAGCCTCTGATTTCTCTTTCATAAAAGTCACCCACATCATCTAGGAGTAATCATCAATTAATAGCATGAAGTATCTATCACCTTGCACACTTCTAATTCTTGCCAGACCACATAGATCAGTATGAACTAAGTCCAATAATCTGATAGAAGACTGTTCCTTACTTTTGAATGTGACTCTTCTCTGCTTACCCAACTGACATTCTTTGCACAAGCTATTAGTAGGTTTCACCAGTCTTGGAAGATCTCTCACAACCTGGGTGTTGCTTATCTTGATGATATTATCAAAATTCACATGACACATTCTTCTATGCCACAACCAACTCTGATCAATTTGAACAAATAAACAACTTTTACTAGTACCAACCAAGTGGAAGATATTACCTTTTGTTTGAGTACCGGATGCAATCTTTGTTCCGAAACTTTCAAAGATCTTGCATTTTCCATTTTTGAATCAAAGATCATAGCCTTTGTCCACCAACTGTCCAACACTGAGAAGATTGTGCTCCAGACCTTCAACATATAGTACATTACTAGTTTTGTTCTTTCCATCAAAAGAAATGGTTCCTCTACCCCTGATTCTGCAAGCAAAATTATCACCAAATTTTACCACTCCTCCTTCATACCTTTCCAAATCCATGAACTTATTTTTGTCACCTGTCATATGGTGAGAGCATCCACTGTCAATGACCCAATCGTCCTTTTCTTCAACTTGGGCAGCCAGAGCTCTTTCTACAATTTTGTGATTAACAGATTTAGAGGGCATTGGATCTTCTTCCTTGATGGCAATAAACACCCAGTCACTTCCGGATTTGTTTCCTGTCTCTGATTCATCATAAGTTACTCCATCATCATCTTCATGGACATAGTAACATTTATTTTGAAACCTTGATCTGTTAGGATTTGGCCTTGAAAATCTTTCCAGAGACCTTGAGGCAAAATGACCAATCTTATTACAGTTAAAACATTTAAAAGACAATTTCCCCTCATACTTACCAGATCTTCTTGGTAGTCTTTTTGTAATAAGGGCTTCAAGTTGAGCAGCTTCTGCTTCATCTTCTTTGAGGTCTTTTCTTTCTTTTTCATACCATGATAGTTTCTTTGAGGAGTTCTCTCCCGGATCAAACTTTTGTTTTCCTTTTACAGAGGCACTAGCTTTGAATGCAGATTCAGTCTTGGGGGGGCATCTCCAAACTCAGTCAATTCAAATGTAGCCAATTTACCAACCAATTGATCTCTTGTGATACCTAAATAGGATCTGAATTCTTTAATGGAAACAACCTTGTATTTGTAAGAATCAGGAAGGGATCTGAGAACTTTGCCAACAATCTCATCTTCATCCAGGATTCCAACAGTACATCTAGTGCCACAAACAAGCTCATTTACTCTTGGCATAAATGTAGTGATATTTTCATCTTCTCTCATCTTTAGGTTTTTGAATTTTCCTTTCAGACTCTGTAGCTTGGCACATTTAACATACTTGTCTCCTTCATGTAGAAGTTCCAATTTTTGCCAAATCTCATATGCAGTTTTTAGATCAACAACATTTGTCAGCTCTGAATCACATAAGGCACTTAGAAGAGATTCTTTAGTCCACAGATTGTTTTTAGCATCTCTGATTTCATCTATGGTACGCGGACCATTCTGTGGAGGATCATACTTCTTTGAAGCCATGATCCAATACTGCATTCCCATACATTGCAAGTGGCATTCCATGTGACTTTTCCAAAGAGTGAAATTGGTTCCATCAAACCTTGAACTATCCTTTTTGTAGGATGACATCCTGGATCTCCTCAAGTGGTTAAGCTCCTTTTAGAGGAAATTAGCTCTGATACCAATTGTTAGATTTAGGACAAACAACTGAGAGGGGGGGTGAACCAGTTGTCCAAAACTTTCTTGCAATTAATCACTTAAATCCTTTTCTTAATTTAGCAGCATAATAATAAATCAATCATGGAAACATAATGCAACAATTCAAGAGCAGAAACACATTAACACATATGACACCAAGATTTTTGACATAGAAAACTCGGTTAAGGGAAAAACCATGGGGTGACTAACCCAAGATTGTATTCTCTATTAAAAGGATAGGAAGAACAAAATGGCACATGCCAATTAGGGATCACTACCCAAACACACTTCTCACAAGAGGCTCACTGCCTATAGGAGACACACTGTCTACAGAATAATAAGTATTACATACTTGAACTGAAGAATAACATCTTCACCATTCTTGAGTTAGTTCCATTTAAGCTCAATACTTCAGCTCTGCCTTTCATTCTGCTCCTCTCTACCACACTCTCATCTCCCTGAGATCACTTTGAAATGACTTTACAACTCCTTATTTATACAAGACATCGACCTAGGGATAATCATCCAAGTCGGCATACATTACAAAGCAAATACATAAATACAACATGACTAATTACAAAAAGACTTCACGCGGATCAACACATTGTTAGCCACACAGATCTGAGACTTCAATCTTCCTTAGGAACATGCCATTCTTCACAGAACATCTCCAAGATCATCCACAGGATGTGTAACTCATCCGGTCAACCAGACGTAGGAAGAACATCATCATCCAGAAGTAATTCTTTAATTACGAGCTTAATCTTCAATGCAGACCACCTACATGAACTGGACACAATCCAAAGACCTCCACAAGCTTGTCTGAAACACCAGGAACATCCACACTACTTCTTACTAAAATCATTCTCTCCTTCATCTGGAACCTCAAGAACATAGTCTGTCATCACTGTCATATTGGAATAGATGCTTGCGGACCTCCAGACCATGAACCAATTGAGTTGTCATTTCACATTGACTTCCTACACACTCCACCAAATCTGCAAAACAAGATATTGCATTTCTGGATCTCACTAGGCCTATCTGCGTCACTCTATCACCTCAGAACATCTGCCAGAACCAGTTTTACTTAAGTGGCCATAATTTCTTCACATCTTCATGTGGACCTCTGAAATATTTACTGGATCATCTTAAGACACATATCTACAAACTCTTTGATGCGTATCCTTTGATCTTCATCTTAGCTAGGATCTTTATCTCACTGTTCTTCTCTGTTCCTGATAGGACTAATTTTCTCAATAACCTTAGCATACAGCTCATCCAATACTTATCATTAATGCAACAAGAGTATGTTGACATCAATGACAACAGTGATTAGGCCCATACTTGCAACACCTTTGACAAGGGAGAAACCAACCTAGAAAGTGCCTCCTTGAGTCCCCTTCACCATCTAATCATATGCCAACACATAAGCCAACTAGTCCTATCCCAACACCTTTATCAAACCCTCCATCGCCTTCATCACCTTCATGCCCATGTTCCACTAATCCTTCATTAAAAGATTCCATGGAGATACTTTTAGAGGAATTGGTCCAAACAAATTTGATTGAGCTCTACTCACTCAAAGCATATTCTCCATTTATGATTAAACCTATAGGGTATAATGAAAACCATTATTGTGCATACCATAGGTATAGGGCCATACCATATCCACTTATGTCTGATTTCAAAGATTAGTCAAGAACCTAGAAGATTGTGGTAAGATTGTCTTGGATAAAACCAATCCCTCTAATTCTATTATCTTTCCATCTAGCCCAAATCCTAATCCCATTATCCATCCACCAAATCCTAATCCTAAGCCTTCAACTTCTTCTATTATCATCCACCCCCTATATTGTCCATTCACCCATACCCTTGCATAGGATGTGATCCATTGGCTACTAGCAAGGAATAAAACATTTTCATGTCATCAAACAACTATTCTTGAGCCTCCCCATGAGTCTTTAAACACTTTGGCTAATCTTCTAACCCCATCATGTGATCTACGAGCTATCAAGCTTATTAAAGAGCCTTCCACTTCCATTCCAGCAAGTCAAGAGGTATGTCAAGAGTTTAATCATAATCATGTGAAAACATTAAGCCTTTGTCCTAATCAAGATCAAATCACTTCCATCCAATCTATCCATAACATGTACCTTCTTTATGATCAAGATGATACCTATGAAGAACCTATCCATGAGTCAATTGATCCTAGTCATAACCCCACAACTATCCATGAACAAGACACCCAAGACCTACATGCTCCATCTAATGAAAGTCTTGTTGACTTACTTGAGAATTCATCCTGTTTCATGGCCTTCATTCAAAGCAAAGAGACCTCTCCACCTAGCCATGATCCCACAATATCGACTTGTCATGATGAGACACTTTTCCCCCAAGTCAACATAGAAGATCAAACAAATAACTTGGATCTAAAAGAACATGATCAAGATCCTAATCATCCTTCCACATCCTCCATTGATTCCATTTCAAATCCACCATATCCTACTAGCCTATCCACATTAATTCATGAGTGTTCCTCCTTAGAACACCAACAACCATTATCCACTTTACCTTCTCCATCCAATAATCAACTCAAGTCTAGTGTCCAAACTACACCTAGTCCTATAGTCAATTGCATGCTCCAAAACATGAACTACCAAGGCAAAGGTTTAGGCCTACATGAACAAGGCATTTTGGAGCCAATCCATGTCAAAGTCCCTCCTCGCTCATTTGGCCTTGGATACACGCCCCAAGGTCAACAATCTAACGATGTTGGTACTTCCTCCACACTTCCTAAATCCACTTCCTTCCATCATAAACCCCATCATATTCCTAAGACATATGTCACCATTCCACCTCCCTCGTCCTACAAATGTCAAAAGCATGTGACCATACACCTTCCACCATCCAATTTACCTCCATTACTTCCAACTCCTAATATCCATCCATCCACTTTTCCACCATTACTTCCAACACCTAACATACCTGCCATCGATAAATTCCCTCACATTCCTAATCCTAACCAACAAACGCACACTTTGTGTAAACGTAAAACTTCCACTCATTTCATCCGCCACATGGGATTCAAAAACCAACATTTTGATGCCTCCTTCCATAAAGACAAAAATCCTAAGGGTCCTAATACCTTGGGAAATCAATCCAAAAATTCAAAACAAGGTACATTAAAAAATCCATCCAAACCCATACCTCCAAAAGCAAAGTCCAAAAATAAAATGATATGGGTACCTAAACAAAATTCAAACAAGTCAAATGAGGCATCCACCTCTCAAAAATCCCAACCATCCCCTTCCATTCAAAAATTCCATTCCATTCAAAAATATCAAATTTCTCCATCCCACATGAAAAGCAAAAATCAGAAAAATTCTAAGTCCATGTGGGTTCCAAAAGTCCTAAATCACCCATCTCCTAAGCAAACATCACCATTGCTTCCTACACCACCATCCAATCAAAAGCTGCCATGATTCCTTTCCATACATCCATCACTCCATCATTCACTCATTATCCTACATATCTCCCCCATCACCTTCCTATGGTCCATGCTTTTGCATAAGTCCATCATAATCCACTTTCACCCCTACATAATCCACATCATAATCCACTTTTGATCCCTTCATAATCCACTATCTACCTGATCCATCTCACTTTCATGTCATCTCTCTACCAACATCGACGAGCACATTTGGCATGGTCCATGCGACATTACTCTCCAATGGGACTGTCACCTTTCATGGCACTAGACACTTGAGTCCCTCTCGTCCATATCTACCTTCTTCCATCTAAAAAGTCAAAAAAGTCAAAAAAAAATTGAAAATCAAAAAAGTAAAGATAAATCCCTTCATCCAATGTTGAAAACCTAGCAAACAGGTGCCTTGGATAAGTACCATGATGAAAACCTGGCAAACAGGCGTCATGTGTAGGTCGATCTTCTATCCCACTTATACTTGGGGGGCATCTTGTCTCATCCTACATATCATTTTCATATCCTATCCATTGCATACACATTCCCATCATATCAAACCCATCCATACTCCCTTCCTATTTTGATCTTGATAAAGATTGGGGGCACAATGTTGACAAATGTTTTGGGTATCTCTTGACATACCTTATCTTGACATTATCGTATGGTCCTTTCCAATCCAATCCTATCATTATCGTCTTGCCATTACCCATTTTTCCATCCTTTCCAAACAAACCCTATCGTCCAAGTCATAAGCTTTGTCATGTCAAATCCTATCATCCTATTGCCTTAAGCATTGTCCTAAAAAATCCTAAGTTTACTACCTAGACTGGGGCATGTTATTCCTATGCAACATAGCCTTTGGAGATCACATCCTTATGCATACATCCATTGTGAGTTTTTCATCCTATCCACTATCGTACATCCCTTTATCCATCCATTTATCATGATCCTTTCATCCATCCACTATCGTCCATCCTTTTGTCCAATCCCATTCATTCCTTTGCACCTAGACTTGGTTTCCTCCTTGCCATTGGTACCTAGCATAAAGGCTATCAAAATGATCATCCAATGCAAATATTTCAAAAATACAAAAAAATCAAAACATTTCAAAAAGCCAAAAAAATCAAAACATTTTCAAACATACAAAAAAATCAAAATACTTCAAAAACTCAAAAACATCAAAATATCCCCTCAAAATTAAAAAAAAAATCAAATATCCAACAAAATCCAAGTAATAAAACCATTCCACATCAAATCATCAAAATCACATTCTTCCAATCCAATCAATCCATCACATTAGATCCATCCAAACAAATCCAATCAAATCAATCCATCGCATAAAATCCATCAAAACAAGTCCAATCACATCATCAAATCAAGCCAATCTATCCATCATTGAATCTATCAAACAATCAATAGCAAATCAAATAACATCACATATCATCAATCATCCAATCAATTCCAATCAATCCATAACTTGATCAATCCAATCCATATCATCCAATCAATAAAACACAAATCAGAACTACATCTCATCTCTATCGTAAGTGCCTTGATCTCGTGGACACGGGTATGTAGGCAGTCTGGAGCATGAAGGAAGTGCCTAGATTCAGGCACAAGACGATATTCCTCTTTCTTCATTCATCATTATTCTATCATCACTTCATCAAATCAATCTCCATCAAATCCAATCTTCCATTCATCCTAATCAAATCGATCCAAGCAATAATCCAACTGCAAGTTATCCTTTATCCATACCAATCAAGTTAATCAATCTTGTCAAATTATCCAATCACATCAATGGTCTGGATCCTAATCTTGTTGTAAGCCAAATCAAGCAATCATCATCATCATCATCATCATCAATGGGATATATCATTCCCGCATCCTTGTGTTGATCTAGGGATATATCATTCCCCGCCATGACAACACTATCTTTATCAAATCATCAACAATCAATCAACAATCAATCATTGGTTTACAGCTTGATAGGGGCAATACCTTGTTTGTTTTTGTATCATTTGTGCTTTCTTGCTTGTGTGTGTTATCTTTTTATCTTGCATTTGTATCACATTGGTATCAACCCAGCTAATATTCATATCTTGTATCTAGACAAGGTTGTATTATGCTGGGGCACAAGACAATTCATCACCTTGGTCCTTATACCTTGGTGCCTAACGGCTTGTGCTATATCAAACATCATGGTTGCTCACTTTCATTGCAACATAACGCATCTATCCCTTCTTCTATCCATTCCTTTATCTTTTGCTATTCCTTTCATTTCGAGAGCATACCATGTTTGTCCAACCCGTCTATCCTCTCGAGGGGGCATCATCACCCTATCCTTTTCCTCTATCCGTTTCCTTAACTTCTTTGAAATGATGTTAATTGACTTAAATCTTATCATCTCGCAACATCATCTCAAAGAGGGGCAAATGTAGACATTGAAAATTGTCTAGGTCTTATTTACACATGACCTTGTGTGTTTTGCCCTAGGTCCTAGTTCATCTAACCTCATCCCACTTAATCCCATTTATCCCTAGGTCCTAGTTCATCCCATCTTAATCATCTTCTTGATTAATTAAATAAACCCACTTGATCACATTCTAATTAACTAAATAAATCCCATTTGTTTAGTTAATAATCCCTAGTCACATGTCTCACATAATTCAAATTAAAAATTTGAATTATTCCCTCACCTCTCATCACATTGTGACACATGTCGCATGTCTCCATCTTCCACTTAATATCCCTTCACATGTCAATCTAATTCAAATATTTTGAATTAGATTCCCCTTTATTCTCCATTGCACACTTGTCATGTGACTACAATCCCTCTTTGAGTGGGAAACCCTAATCCAACCCTAATCAATCTTGACTGTCCATATCCTCCAACATAACTCTCAATCACAACTGTCCATTCAAATTTGCCTTTTTCTATAAAGGTAGCCTCTCTTGAGCCATTTGAACGAATCTTCTTCTAGCATCCTTACTCTGCCAAATTTTCCTCTCAATCTCTCATCCACCTATCTTTCATCCAATCTTTCATCTACCAATCTCCATATCATGTTATGCTGCTGAATCGTGAGTAATCAACATTCATCTATTTGGGTAAAGCTAGAGTGCTTTGGGTGCAACACTCTCCACCTTATCAATGGATTATGGGTCAATATGAGGTTTTCATTCATTTGATTTGCATTTGTTATCATTTCCTTCATGTCGATTTTCCATGATTTCACAAGGCATATCAAGTCTATCAATCAACACTCAAAACCAAGGTGTGTCTAATCAACACTCAAAACCAAGGTGTGTCTAATCAACAAGCCAATGTAGTATCAAGAACAATCACAATGATCCACACATGTAAGATAAATCATTGCATACTCTCTCACAACATGTCACCATAACTCTCCCAAGTCCAACCATATCAACATGATCCTCCAGGAAGTAGCCATAAGACAAAGAGAGAAAACCTGTAAATCATAATGTCCTTCTAAAAACACCTCAAAGTTCTAAGTTGTGTCAAGTATGATCTCCTCTACAACCCCAAATGAAAATCCTCAACAACACCCAACCATTCAATCTCATAAGATCAAATGAATATATGTATCATGTAACAACATGGATGTAAGCCTCTCTAATCAAGGTAGATCAAACTCATAACCATTCCATAACCAAGAATAATCCCAATCACATCTCCTAAACTCATCATAATGAACATCATAAATCAAACCATACGAACAAGGAGATAACCATGCTAACATCCCTCAAACGAACCCTCTAGAACCAATAATCGTAGCTCAAGATCCATATCTATGAGAAGATGAAACATAAAGTAAAATGGATCTAAAAGGATGGGCAATACTAGGTGCTGCCACAATAATGGGTTACACTTTTTGGGACATCCTAATTTTTGCTGAAATCACATATTTTTAGAAAATATATTGATTTAAGCCTTGAAAGATTCTATTTAAAAGATTTTAATTGAAGAGGGTTTGATCAAACCCCCTTAGATTGAAACCCCCTTGGATAGAACCCCGCTAGTTTTAAACCATACCTATAATGGAGTCTCCTCTACACCTATCAAAATGCTGATAAAAAACCACTTTTGATTTACCTTTTGGGGGATCAAATGAATTCATTTAAAATTTATGTTTTGTAAGTAGTCCTTATTATAAGCTTCCCAAAAAGTATAATTTAAAATATATTTAATTTGATTATTATATTTATTTTTATTTCTTGTGAATGTAGGTTTTTCAATGAACATCAAGGTCTTTGTTTCACACATACGAAAAAATAGGAAAATAGAGAAAAAAATTCTAAAAAATACATGTCCTCTAGGTATTGATGTCCTTATTCCAACAAAAAAAAATTATGTTGGACAGAATACGCCTATGTCTAAATTATAATTTTTTTGACTTCAAAACTTAATTAAAAAAAATTCAACAAAACATTATGAAACCAAATGCATCCTCTAGATATCGGTGTTACCAATCTAAATTTAAAAGATTCAAAATTTTATCCTTTGTAGAAAAAAAGTTATGTGCGACAGAATACACATCACTTAAAAAAAATGTTGTTTACTATTAAAAACTAGTTATCAAAGGAGATGTAAAAAAAATTACAATTTAACTCCAATTTTTTTAAAAAAAATATATTTAGAATCTACAAACAAAATCTCACAAATCACTAGTTCGCATCATCTTCAAATTCCTAATGGTTTAGCAGCTATAGGTGTTAGAAAGTGAAGATTTAGTTCAAAATGTTGATTTTAATGTCAAGTTTGGCCAAAAAATGTAACCCATTATTGTGGGATGACCCTACCTCATAGATGATAAATCACCAAGTAGACCAAGAGTGGGGGATAAGAATGCTCCTCCAGGATACACGAAGCCACAATGATTCTCTCCAAGAATAATCTCCTCTAGGTCCATATCCAAGTGTAGGCTCCTCGATCTATCTGCTAAAACCTCCAATGAGTAATCATTTCAACATGTGTCTCTAATCCCAAGAGAACTCCAGCCTCACCTAAGTCTCCAAGTATCCATGAGCACCTCCATGATCAATCCATGCAAAACTCCAAATGCAACACTACACTACCATGAAGCTCTGAAGCAAATGACTAGAGTACTCAATACCAAGAGAACCAACAAGATCACTGTCAATGCTCCAACTACACATCTACATAATCAAGAAGCTCATCATGACAACATGATCTAACCATCTCCTCCAAGGAGATCACATGCAACGATGCATACATCCTGTCTCAAGAGAACCTGTATCATGCCAAAAATCTAAACCGGTATCAAAATTAAATCAAGACACAATATCAACATCTCTAAATCAAGGATCAACTTGTCAAACTGACAAATCATAAACCAACACCTCAACCAAAGACTCAAAAAAATCCTCCATGCTAAACCAAGATGTCAACATCTCCACTCACATGAAGATAACCATCTACTAACAATGGAAATCAGGATGTCAAAGCACTCTCACTAAAACAAGAATTATAATCCAAGAGCCTCTCCAAGACACCCACAACTATTGTAGAAGATCATCCATCACAATTGATGAATACACATCGCTGCCAAAGCTCTCACTGAATCATGATACCGAGCTATCCATGACAACAAAGTAACTGTCTCCTAAATGAAGATTATCCATGGCTCCAAACCAATCAAGGAATCCTATTGTAACATCAACAACTCCCAAAAGGTCGAGTAAAACCATAATCTCCAAACCAAGAAGATAAAACCATCACTGTCAAAAGCTCACATAAAACCATGTATCCAAGCTATCCATGACATCATGATAAACATGCTACAATTCCCAACAACCAACTATTCAGGCACTCTAATCATCCATCCTCTCTTCCCAATGCAACATACCAATGTGCAAATGACCATAGACAAGGCCAACTAACAAAGTCTGCATAAACACTGAATCAATCTCGTGGATATAGACAGTCCACATCTGAGTCATCCCACTATAGCCAAGGGGTAGCTAATCCACAAAACTACATAACTCGTAGATCCAAAACAAATGTAACATGCAAACTCATCATCACACTAGTAATATGCAAACTGAGATATCAAAGAAGACAACCTGTAGACTCCAAGACTCAAACACCAAATCAACGGTAGATTCAATTTGCCAAACAAGTCCATAAATAAGTACCATAGTCAAGGAACTAAACAAGCATCCAAGAGATAAGAACAATCCCCTAAAACAACACCACAACACCACCTATAATCATGAATCAAACATCATACCCCATACCTATCAATCGCATACATGATCATGTCATGCTAATGCAAAAGTGTACCTGCATATCCATGCCACCATAATCATCATCATCGTTGTACCTATACTCAACTCCCACTGAAACGAGACTCCATGTCTCACACGCATATCAACCATGTCCTCAAAACAAAAGATAACCTATGTACATGTCTCCATTAAAGTCTAAACTTTGAAAACACCTGTAAACTTGTATTAGGAAGCACCAAATCTAAAAACCTACTATACCATACTGATAGTCTTATAACAACATGCACTCCCACAATTTTGTGCGCAAAAATCTATCCAAATGCACTCATAAATGCACTCTGAATCTCAGGCTCATACAAGTGATCAAACAAGTACCAAAATCTCTCTGCACACCAAACTTAAAATCTACACAATCCAATCTATAGTACACTGCAATAGCTCTCCAACGCCTATTTGAAATCAAAAATCTGATTCTATATGCAAAAGTTATGAGCATAAAAATGTCCCAGAGCAATGTCTAGATTTAGGCACCAAATTCAAACACACAATAAAATCTGGTCATGAAACATGTACCACTACGTAGTTCTTGGAGAGACCTTTCTGACACCTATAAGAAGTTGAAAAACTGATACCATGTGTGAAAGTTATGCCCACTGGAAGAAAATGCCCTTTGAGGGCTAAAAGGGGACCCCTGGTGGGACCCTCCATACTTGCTGACATCATCACTGAATGTGCATGTTGACTGGGCAAAAATAGATGATGTGGTGTTTGGCTAGCGTCATTGCTTTGACTGCCTAAGCGGATCTCAAAAAGGTTTTAAAATTTCTTCATTTTTCCATTGACCCAAAATACATTTAAAATGTGGTTTTATAGGGTCAAATTTAAATGTTAATATACTGCTATCATTAGAAAATTTTCCAACTGCTATTTAAATAATCTTTTCACCCATCGACCACCGGTGGCAAGGCGACTGGCCAGGGGCTCCGGCCTCACCCTGCCAGCCCGAAAAGGCTGTCGAACCGGAGGCCTTAGGGCCTTCCAGCCGACCAGTGCCTATCGGATGCCAACAAGGGGCCAGTGGGGGGCCGACCAGCTCTTACACCGATGCTACCCCCATGGTACCCACTATCAGTGCAGGTACGGGGTATGTGGACCCCCGCCTATGAATTTTTTTTTTTTTAAAAATTCGTATATCTTTTTAAATTGCCACTCTATAGTTTATTTTTTTTAATTTTTCTTTTCTCCAAACTATAGAAAATAATTAAGCAGTGGAGGGAATTCTTTTATTATTATATTTTCTACATACTTGGACTTGCGACAGTTGTACGACCATACCGGCGAACCAGGTAGGGGGCTCTTTTTCTCCTTCTAGGCCCTGTGGCCAAAATAGGGCATATTATATGTTTTTCTTCGCCTGTTGGGCCTCCTGGACTCAATGGCGATGTCTATTTTGTTCCAGGAGGTCATCTGTAGAAATTCCTCCTCAAAACTCTCATGAAGCCAAACCAAGAAAACCCTCTTCAGCCATGATTTTTCAATCATCAGATCTGCAACATTTACAACAAATCTCCAATACCTAGAACCTCCAATCTACACTACAACCTGCACAAAACCTTGTAATGCCCTCAATCATTCCATGCATTGCCATGGCTTCCATTTTGCACCCGATCTACACAAGCAAGGGTTATACAAATCCAGGGAGCTCACACCTCCCTCAACCATAAACATGGCTTTGATACCACATGTTAGGAATTTGTAGGTCAAATAAAACTAATTCCACATAACCCAATAGGTGAAAAAGATGCAACAAATAACCATAATGCAAAGATCAATGAACAATCAACAAGATAACATAAGATATACCCTAGGAAAACCCTCAAGAGGGAAAAACCCAACCTCCAAAAGCATCCACACTCATATGTATTATTCAGCAATAAAGATATTATAATACATGTCATGAGTCTCCATGAATACCTTTGAATCCATCAAGCACCTCCAATGCATCCTCCATGTGTACAAGCATGAATCCACACATCACCTACCATACTTCACAATATGCACTTACAGGAGAGAGCTCAATATAATGACAGCCTCTCACAAACCTCCAATCCACCTATAATGAAATAGCTAACCCTCCCAAACCACTAACCATGTGCTTTCTTTTATAGACCAAGCTCACACAAATACAACTTGTGGTATTGGACAAAACCATGTGTTCCAAAACCATGGATACACAAAACCATTGACCCACTTATTTAATATTGGTACTACATTTTTTTCCCAATAATTAAATAATACAAATAATATCCCAATGTTACATACAACATTTACAAGTGGCCTCCAAATAAATATCTAATATGGTTAAACACATCAATTAAGATGCACCACAAATAAATATTTATTCAATACAATATTATGCAAGGTGTACAACACCTATTTCCCAACACTCCTAAGGAAATAAACAAATGTCCTTCTACTATAGTCATCTATGAAAGATACAAAATATATAGATTTTCTTAACAAAGGAACATTCATAGGAACAAACACATCTACATGATTATAGTCCAAAACCCCAGAAGACTTATGAGAACTGGAATAAAAAGAAACATGGTTTTGTTTACCATATATGCAATGTTCGCAAAAGTCAAACTCGAGATTACAATCATCAAGGCCTTCAACAAGGTTTTTATTTTTTAGGGTTCTAAGACCCTTCTCACCAATATGACCGAGTCTTTGGTGCCATAACATTGTCTTCTCTGCTGGAAGCTTAATCTCCAAAGCATTTGCACCTTTAGGTACCCAGAATGCACGACCATTTGATGTACAAACAACAAACTTCTTCATTGCTCGATCTGATGGTGAGGATGAAGAATCCAAAGGCCTTTTCTTTAGCATATCAAAAGAACTATTGCACCAAATAGTGCATGCATCTAGCTTGTATAGAGTGTCGATCTGAACACCCTTAGCCACCAACATAGCTCCTCTAATCATCTTACATCCTCCACTCAAGAAAACAACCTGCACACCCACATCAATCAACTTACTCATAGAAAGAAGGTTTCATGCCAAACCTAGGATATATGCAGCACACCATCAATCCCCTTCACTCTACCATCAAGGAATCTAATTTTAATTCCTCCATAGCCAACAATCTTTAGATGAGAGTCATCACCCAGATACACCTTCCCACCATCATACTCTTTATACTTTGAGAACCAACCCCTATGCAAGGTCATGTGAAAAGAAGCACCCGAGCCTATTAACCACACATCTTTTGATGCATGAGTTGCCAAGGCTACAACAAAAGCATCTGTATCATCCTGAGAAGATTTATCAGAGTCAGAATCAAAGAAGTTATTTTTACCTTTCTTTTTCTTCTCCTCCTTACAATCTTTACGGAAATGACCAGATTTTCTGAAGTTTCAACATTTCACCTTAGACCTACTAGGAGACTTAGATCTCCCTGAAGATTTTGATCTTGACTTCTTGTCTTTTTTATTACTTTTCTCTTTAGGTTTACCATGAACAACAAGGGCTTCCTTGGCCATCTCAGAAGATTTCCTCCGCATCTCTTTAGATAAAAGTGATGGAACCACCTCATCCATTTTGAAACTGGTGGGGGTACTTCCAATAGTGATAACCAGGTGATCCCACGAGTCTAGAAAAGAACATAACAAAAGCATGCAATGATCCTCATCTTCAATCTTGTCACCAACATAACCCAACTGAGAAATCAACATGTTAAATGCATTTAGGTGATTTGCAAGAGACCCTCCATCTTCCATCTTCAGAGAATAAAATTTCTTTCGCAGGAATAATTTGTTTACCAATGATTTAGCCTGATAAACATCTCCAAGCTTCTTCCAAAGAGATTTTGTAGTCTTCTCTTCATGGACATTTAGGAGCACTGAATCAGGCAAACAGAGTCTAACCAAGCCCTTGGCTTTTCGATCCTTTAGATCCCACTCTTCCTGAGTCATATTGGTTGATTTTATTTCAGATATTGCAGCCCATAGATCTCTATCCACAAGAATATCCTCCATATTCAACTTCCATAACTCGAAGTTGCTGCCATTAAACTTATCCATCTCGATTCTACTGGATGTGCCTACCATCTTTTTTTCTGCAACAAGATTTTGAAATACTTCTGCAAAGACTCCCACTCAAACAAAGATCAGTACAAAAAACCTGCTACCTAACAATGGGACCAAAACTAGCTAGGCTCTGATACCAACTGAAATGAAGCAAAGGTGTGGAACAATGCTTCCAACAACAATCTATGTGGGAGAGATAGTGCAAAACTCATACAAATCCTTAAACTGTCACAGTTAAAGAAACACATTCAAATACATGCATAAAATAATATTACCATAATGCATAGATTTACATGAGGAAAACCTTTCCATGTAAAAAACCCCACACACCAAAAGCATAGTACTTTGTATTATCAGTAACTAAATTATAATACAATAACAACACTAAGCTTCTCTAGGTGTCCTCCAACTTCAACAAAAATCTGGGATAATTTTGGTAGCATAATAGTGTCTCAGAAATTATCAACTTCACTGCTCAATACACTAAGGCATAGAGTATTTAATAATAATCATCAGCAATGAAGAGATGACTTCATCACATGCAATATTCAAAACAAAAAACTAAGTATAAAACTGAGTCAAAAACTAAATGAATGGTAACATAAATTGGACTCATTACTTAATGCAATGTTTATCTACGCAACCACCAATGGAGAATACAACTACCACCGCTCATGCAACAACTACATACATGCAAACTCCTTGCATGAGAAGGACCTCCATCATATATACTCGAGTAGTTATAGTTTACTCACGCTAACTAACAGGTTGAGACACACGTTATTCTCAACAGATCTCATGTTTAGTGAAAGAGTTTGGAGTTGATTAGAAATAAAATTATGACATACTCCTTTAATAATTTGGAATGGTTTGAAAGGAAAAATCAAACAGGCAATAGGCAATGGGAAGAAATGCACAGAAACCGCCATTGGCTATGGAAATGGTGTTTTGCCCATACAAAACGGAAACGTGGTCTTCCCGTCGCATTTCTGGTAACATAGTTTTATAGAACTTGAGAGACTAGGCTTCTTGAATTAGTACAAAATCTAGAGCAAGATGAACACCTCTGTTGCGTAGGAGAAATGTATCACTCATTTTTTAATATATCATTTTTGTGCCAATCTTCCTCTCAAGATGGTTTCATATCCTGTATTTAGATTCATGGGTATGACAAGATTTTGCATACAAAATGGTTGTACAAGCATGTTCATGGTGTTTATCATGAATATGCTACCCCATTTGGATTGACATCAGAATATGCCCATCCTACTAAAATCTTGTTTCTTGATTTCGTAACAATCATTGGTCCTACCATCACTAGGCCTCATTTATTAACATTATGGTTATGGATGAGTCTAAGAGTGTTGGAAACTGTAGAGGCACACTATGGCTATGATTTTCCTTAGAGCATTCTTAAGGTGTTTCTAATTTATGGAGGAGTTGATTTCCATGATTGTCATCACTGACTACTCTACACTATTCATCAACTTTCACTTATATGGATTGGTTATTTGGAACTGATAAAGGCTACCATAAACTAAAAGATCTCAAGATTGATTCGAAGTGCTCATGAGAGAATGTTACAAGGAAATTTTGTGACAACAGTGGTTAAGAGGATTTGAACTGGGACATGCCACTTTCAGGTTGGAGAAAGTAGTGGAATTCTCATAAGAAATTCAAGAAAAAGCAATTTTGAATTGCTGAGGAAATTGCTTGTGACTTCAGAAATAAAATATGAAAAGAATTAAGTCATTTAAGGCCATGCTACTTTAAGTTTCTTCTAAATGAAGAAGACTAGCTAGTATCTATTGGTGATCACAAGACAAGCATAAGTTTGAATCATATTAATATTCATACATGTGTTGCAGTTATTAAGGATCTAGCTCAGCATTTACAACAAATGGATGCTACAATCTAGGAAGAACTTGTATTTTTCTTGAGAGACATTGGAGATGTAAACACATTCAATGGTGATGACTTGTATGTCTAGTTTTGGACATCAACATAGAGCTATCCTAAGGTTGTGTAAGTTGGGAGTATTTGGAGCATTAGATCTACATGACCAAGACAAAAGGACTTTAGAAGAGAGGTCGCCAATAGTCAAACATAAAAAATGGTGCTACGACTTAGTTTAATAAAATAGAAATGTTATCCAAATGGAATGCGAAGATTGTAGGTCCTAGGATATGCATGCATTATATTGATTAGAAGGTTATAAAAACTCTCAAGCATATTTAATTGACAAGTGTAAATACAAATTCCACAAGCTCTGTGGACATCCTCTCTGCCTACCAAAAATAGGAACATTGGGAAGGTGAAATGTTTTGTTGGATATTATAGTTGGAAATAATCTGGGGGACAAGTATGCAAAAGGTAGAAATAAATTAAAAGTACGTTAGTTGTTTCCTACCATAGAATATCACAAAGATATGTTATATTTAGATTGCAATCATTGCGGGATATGTATGAAATGAATTTGTCATAAAGGTTTCAAACTTTTAATCAGATACAATTAGCATATGTAACTCCATAACTTGCATTTTTAGCCAATGCACTCTCATCTAGTGCCAAAATAGAAATAGCAAAATGGAAATGGAAATGTGAAGTCATAGACAAGGTATATGAGTTGTTTTATAGCATTTTTGCATTGATTGCATGATATGCACAAAGTAAATCTTTTTTTATGGTTGTGCTAAATTTTCACTGGCTATAATTTCTTCTAGTATCTCTGCCATAGCTACACTTCTACCTCATGGCTATGCCATTATTTGTGGCTTGTGTATTAATTTTAGTGAGTTAAACACTTCTTTTGAATTATTGTATGGTTGTGTTCTTGTTATAATATGCCAGTGCTAGAGTTTGATAGCTTGCAAACCATTTTTCTATAGCAGCGCTTGTTTTGATTAGCCATTCCATTTTTATAATTGGTTAGTACTGCTTCGAGAAACATTTTAACAAGCGGAAAAATACCTGTTAGAACATCTATATACAAAGATCAATTCTTGAATTTGCATGCATATTGAAAGGGAAAAGAGAACCTAGCATGCACCTTACATCATCCTATATTTTACTTAAACAAATATTCAATAAATTGATGCAAGCACATACTACTATGCCCTTAAAGCAAAAACAAATAGTTAATTTCCCATCTCATTAACCCTTAGAGGAAAAATAATGTAACTTACAAATCTATATAAATTTCAGCAACATAACGGTATATAAATTAACATTTTAAGAACGTGAAAAGAAGAAGAATAGAAGAAAGATATATAGAAGAGAAGAGACACCAATATACGTGGGGAAAACCCTTTCGAGTAAAAAACCCCACACTCCAAAGCATCGAACCAATGTATTAATCTGCAATAAAAAATATGTTACAATACACTTGTAGGCTCAAAGCCTTAATATGGGGATTTACATCTTGCTCCTCTGGAGGAAAAAACTGACAGCATAACCCTGCGTAAAACTCTCCTCTCCACAAACTTATATTCAAGCATTCAATTTATAGACTTCTGGCTCTACAAGAAACCATCTATGGTTTTACAAAACCATGTGCTTAACTTCTCAACCAAGATTTTAGTCTAAAAATAAGCTCTCACGTCCAAATTGTTCTCCCCTATTTTTGACCCTTACATTTGTCATAGAATCTGTCATAATACCTCTAAAAATAGTCCTTCCATGATATACTATCATGTGGGCATCATTTGACAACTAATATTTCAATTTTCAAGGCAACGACATGTGGCAAAAGTGTCAAACGCCTCTACATTATTTTGGAGCTAAAAAATAACTGACTATGGGAAAATACTAAATACAAAATAATTCTATGGGAAATATGTAAGGTTGAAACACCTCATTTCCCAACATTCTCCCACTTATCGAATACCTTACAAGAGTTAGGGGATACACAACTAGTCTGTGAACAACTAAGGTTACCATATTGCCTCAACTGAACTCCACTATGCTCACGAGCTTTACAAAAGCACCTGTAACATCTTCCAAGTGATCACCAACATGACAAAAAGATTAGAATTCCAAAAACATGATGAAACACTAAATGTCACATAGACACACCAATGTATCCATCTTCAAACCCATTACCAAAACATAACTTTGAAGTCCAAACTTCCTCCAAAACAAGATTGAGCATGAATGCTCCATAACAGTTAGAACAACAACAACTGGTTGTTTACATCCAACTAAAAAAATACAACCCACCATTGATAGAACTTCTGCACATGACATATCCAGCCCATATTGCAACTCTCATCCCTGTATAATCCACTATCCTGCTCAAAGTTACCATCTTCCATGATAACAAACACACCAAAACCATTGATGTGAAAAAAATCTGAAGACCTTTGATACTGTAGTCCAATGAAAAATAATCTACGAAAGACATACATACATCCTAGGAATCAAACTGCATGAGCAATGCCAACCAAAGCAACACAAAGTCTACCAATCAGCACTTACATAAAAGTGTGGCTTATAATTAAATCATGTAATACAAGGAACAATCACAATGATCTGCAAACTGCAACCAACTACTACAAAATAGAACATACTTCCACAAACAACTTTTTGCTCACTCTCTCACCTTTGATCTCTTCCACTTCTCCCAAGTCCTCCACATCTCAAATGATATACATTAAAAGAACACATACTATTACTAAAAAATAATAAAGTACAACAACAGTAGATGACCATAAACCCATTGATTATACTAGATAAATAAGAACCTCTAGGAAGAAATATGAGATCATAAAGAGAAACTGCAAACCATTTCATGTCTTTATGCCGACACCACCAAGTGCTAAATGTGCCAAGTAAAATCTCCTTCACAAAACCCCAACTGAAAATCCTTAACAACACCCAACTGTTCAATCTCACAAGATGAAACAAAACATATACATCTCATATAACCAAAATGGATGTAAGCTTCTCTAACCAAAGAAGATCAGACTTAAAAGATTCTTTCCACAAATAGGAATTCATCCCAATAACATCTCCAAAACCTCTCATAAATCAAACCATATACCTAAGGAGATAACCATGCCAAGTACTCCTCAAATGAACCCTACAGAACTAGAAACTATAGCTCAAGATCCACATCCATGAGAAATCAAAGCATAAAACAAAATGAATCTGAAATAACATGGGCAATACCTATCAAATCATTTTCTGTTGAGTGAATTGAGAGTGGGGAATGAGAATGATCCATTGAGATACATTGAGTCTCATAGACTCTCTCCAAGAACAATCTCCTCTCAGCTCAAAACATGAACTCATGTCCATACCCAGGTGAAAGGCTCCTCAGTCTTTGTGCTGAAATTTCACCATTCCAACACATGATCCCCACAACAAGAGATCTCAAGTCTCTCTAGTATCCATGAGCATCCATCAACCAATACAAGCCAACTTCAAATGCATCCTACAAATCATGAAGCTTCAAGTAAATGATTAATACTTAAAACCAAAGATAACTTCACCAGACCACCGTCAAAGCTCCCACTGCACATCTGCAAAATCCAGGAACACACATGACATCATGATCTAACATCTCCTCCTAGGAGATCACTACCTGCTCCAATGAACATATCTTGCCAAAGGGGCACTATCATGCCAAAACTCCAATCTTAGAAATAAGAATCCATCATGGTACAGTACCATCTCCAATCACATGAAGATAACTACCCTCTAACAATGGAACTCAAGATGTCAAAATAATTTCACAGCATATAAGAATAATAATCCAAAAACCTTACCATGACACCTACAACCACTATAGAAGATCATCCATCACCAAGTGATAGATCCACATCACTGCCAAAGCTCCCATTGAAACTATGATACCAAGCTTATCAAGGCATTATGATAACCATCTCTCAATGAAGATAATCCATGGCTCTAACACAATAAAATACTTCACCTACAACATCAACAGTACAAAAGAATAAAGTAGAACCAAGATCTCTAAGTCAAGAAGATAAAACCATCATTGTCAAAAGCTCACATTAAATTGTGTAACCAAGCTATCCATGGCATCATGATAAACATGCTATAAGTCCCAATAACCAACTATCCAGGCACTCTAATCATCTATCCTCTCATCCCAATGCAACATACCAATGTACATGACCATAGACAAGGCCAACTAACAAAGTCTGCATAAATACTGAATCAATCTTGTGGATATAGACAGTCCACATCCGAGTCATCCCACTGCAATCAAATAGGTGATCAACCCACAAAACTATATAACTCGTAGATCCCAAACATGAAACATGCAAACTCATCATCACATTAGTAACCTGAAAACTAAGATAACAAGAAGATAACATGTAGAACACAAGACTCAACCACCAAATCAACCATAGATCTGATTTGCCAAACAAGTCCACATATGAGTAACCATAGTCAAGGAACCGATCAAGAAAATACTGTAGAAATGATGAGTGACTAATCACATACCAACATCTCCACACTAAGAAGGCTACAAACCTCCTCACACCATACACGAAGCATACATGCAAACCTGCAACTATCTTACATCTAGAAACACCCCCAAAGAATCATAATCTAAAAAATAGTTTATCCGCAGATCTACAAAACCACAAGTTTTGATTAACCATGTAAAACTTGCAAAACCACCATGTCACTGACATACATGCAAATCCATATCCACTTATCATCTGAAAGACCCACAAGTCTGTAAAATTACCGCAACAGCTATACCAAAACAATGGAATAACATAGATAAGCATAACCATAGATTTTGAACAGAAAATCTACAAAACTCTCAAATCCAACCAACATGAAACTGAGACATGCAAGTACAACCAACCAAAAGGAAGAAGAGGTCTAGGAACTCCAGGCCCACTTGTAGGCCAACTCCACAACCACCATCATGTACAAGCATATGAAGGAGCTAGGCTATTCCAAAAGCTTTCAGATCATCCAATGATCAACTCCACATCCTACATGCATTTGAGGTTAACAAAACAATGCCTTCTAATGCCAGGGACTAAAACCAAGCACCCAACATAAACACATCAAACCATAGTCATGATAACCCAAGTTTCTCCATGTGATCAGGGAGCCAAGAACATACACCCAACATGAATACTTTGTTGCAAATGACCATAGAATGAAAGAACATAACCACCATACATGAGGGTTATTGCATACTATCAAACATGAGCTCCATATCAATATGATATTAAATCTAACCACATGATCAACTCCATAATACTCCATCTTCTCCATCCTTCAAATGCCTATTGTAACTTGAAAACAAAATCAACTACAAGACTCCAACTCAAACAAGGATTAATAATTAGCCAATTCCTTCCCAAAGATTCCCTCAAGCTTGCCAGGCTAAGAAAGATAGACCTGGAAGAGAAGAGACACCAATATACATGGGGAAAACCCTTTTGGGTAAAAAACCCCACACTCCAAAGCATCAAACCAATGTATTAATCTACAACAACAAACATGTTACAATACACTTGCAGGCTCAAAGCCTTAACATGGAGATTTACATCTTGCTCCTCTGGAGGAAAAAACTGATAGCATAACCCTGCATAAAACTCTCCTCTCCACAAACTTATCTTCAAGCCTTCAATTTATAGACTTCTGGCTATACAAGAAACCATCTGTGGTTTTACAAAACCATGTGCTTAACTTCTTAACCAAGATTCCAGTCTAAAAATAAGCTCTCACGTCCAAATTGTTCTCCTCTATTTTTGACCCTTATAGTTGTCATAGAATCTGTCATAATGCCTCTAAAAATAGTCCTTCCATGATATACTATCATGTGGGCATCTTTTGACAACTAATATTTCAATTTTTAAGGCACCAACATGTGGTAAAAGTGCCAATTAAGAATTCAAATGCTTATTTTGGAGCTAAACAATAACTGACTGTGGGAAAATACTAAATACAAAATAATGCTACGGGAAATATGCAAGGTTGAGACACCTCATTTCCCAACACATATTGGGCCTGGTTGGAGTTTCAGCTTGCAAAGGATGTGGCAGTAGCTTGAGGAGTTTGAGAAAGCTTAATAAAAAGAGTGGGGGTATGTTAGAAGTCTGGCAAAGGCATATAGACAAGGAGCTGGACCATAGCACAAATATTAATTACCTCTCTACAACAAGAAAAGAAGGATACTCTTTTGAAATAAAAACACTACAAAATATACGTGGGACATATGGAAATCCATATCTGTTTGAGTTGCATGATGTATTGGGGAAAGATTTCAAGTTTCAGTGCTCGCAACAGAGATAGATGTTGCTTTCAAGATTCTTAGTCATTTGGTATCCCAGAATCTTTTTCCTGTATATTCTATGCCTTAAGACTTTTGGGACTTTCAGCTATTTTCTAAAGAGCCCTTTGGCATCTTTCTTCTCTTGTGCAAGTTGTCAAGTTACTCATGGAGATGTTCTACATCTATGTAGGAAGCTCTTGAAGTGGATTTCAAATTTTTTAAACTCTTTGGATCAACTTGGGATAAAAAATGGAAGATTGGCCTGAGCTAGATGAGGAAGAGAAAGCCCAAAAAGATCAATTTCTTGTATCGGACCGTTCTGAGAAAATATTAGCAGCTTCTAGAGTTCACAATTCCATTCATATATGTGAGGAGACAAAGGGCATGAGTTCCTCAAGAATTCTACTTCCTCAATCACTAAGGGATCCCCTTTTGAATGAGATAGAATCTTGTTTACTTGGAAAGCTATCATCAGATATTTTAGAGAAGCAAATATCCCTAACATCATTGTTCAAGATCTATACAATTATATTATCTTTAATGTGTGGATCATTCCATATGAATTTCCACAGGTCTAAAAGATTTTGTGACTTTTCACAGAAAAGAATGCTAGAAACTTTAAGTAATGCCATGGATAAATGTATTAACATGATTGAGGCCTATGTGTATGGCCTTAAGGAAGGCCCGAATTCTACAACTAGCATTTCTTCCGGTCCCTTTTCAGCAATAACACCTTCAACTCTGCTCGATGTATAGAAGTTTATGTCATATTTGCCTTCTTACAAGTTTGAAAGTGTGGACGGTGTTTCAATTATAGGGAGATTTAGTGGATGTATTGTTCCTTTGTTAGAGCAACTTCTCCTCTCACTATCTAAGCTATTTGATGTGGCTTCTGGTGTTCTACATACAAAAGCATTCTTCCATAACTCTAGTGATGGATTGAACAGTGGAATAAATGATGACTTGGGTAGTACTTCATGGAGGGAAGGTAGTGATAAAGCCAGAATTGTTGATGAGGAGTTGGACATGGACAAGGACCTGAAACCAGTGCCTCTGTGTGCTCAAAAGGATGGGGACATCACTTTTGTTAGCATAAAGAGTATGCCTGGGATTTGTTTCTCCTCACTACAATGGAAGACAAACATACTTTCAATAATTTCAATCTTTTCTTTAGTTCTTCCGTAGCTAACTTGTGATGCTTTGGAAAGTCTTCTTAGAAATTAAATGGAAGCCAAGGAGTCATTCTTTTGGGTTTCTTATTTTATTTTATTTTATTTTGTGAGTTTTGAGAGAGTGGCTTTTGGTCTCCCATCTAAAGGCATCTATAAGAACTCATTTTTTGTCCATTGTAAAATATCTTTTTCAGCCCTATTGAACAAAGGGATTTGTAAGGGAGATAACTAGAGACTTTGTGTTTTAGTTTATTTTAATATGAAGATTATTTTTTCTTATGTCAATAATTTCTTCTTAGATTCTAGTTATTCTTATGTCTAATCAACTTCCTTCGTGTTTGTAATCTCTTTTGCTTGCTCTGGCATACAAGTTTTTGGGAGACTTTGTGATCCTCTTTTCAATCCATTTTGTTTTCCCAGAATTTTTGTTGTGTTCTTACATTTGCAGCTAGATTTTTTTTTCTCTCTCTTTCTCCTACCTTGTTTTACTTTCTAGTTAAAAGTACTCAAAACCCTGAAAACCCCCCATCATACGAGGGAGCTGCCCCTCTCAAATGCATAGGAGAATTGTTGACCTCACAACAATTTCTCCATTTGTTGGTAAAGTTTGTTGTTGCTACCTGGGCGATTCAAATATCTACACAATGACAAAAATTGTTTACTAACAACTATCAAACAAATAATTACATAAATTTCCAATCCAATTTATCCCATAGGCATGCAAAATGGATCTCATTTTAAAAAATGTCATATTATAGTGCAACATGTGAGTGGAAAAATCAACATTGTGAATGATCCTTTGAGTAGGAGACAACACTTGTTACATTGATCAATGAGATTGTTGGGTTTGAAGAAATGAAAAAGAATATGTAGTTAGTCCCTATTTCAACAAATTATTTTTCTCTCACCATTCTAGAAAATGCAAGTAAAGATATTTATGATGAATACTTTATTAGTTGATGGATTTTTGTTAAAGGTGATCCAAATTTGTGTACCTATTGGGTCTAGGGGGAGATGTTGATTAGGGAATGGATTAAAATGGTTTGGGAGGTCACTTTGGAAGGGACACAACTTATAGCTTGGTAAGTAATGTTTTTTGGGCTTTGATAGAGGAATGAAATCAATAGGTTTGTTTCTACATGTAGACTTTATCAAGTTTGAAAAGGTGGACAACTAATCACTAGTTTATATAAACCCTTATTGGTGCTTGAAGGACCATGGGTTGACATTTCTATGAATTTTGTCTTGGGGTTTCCTCACTTGGAGAAGTAATGATTCCATTTTGTTATGGTGAATTGATTAAAATGGCCCGCTTTATTCTATGCAAGAAGACTATTGATTTGTTTTTTAAAGAGGTTGTCCACTTAACATGGACTACCCAAAATTATCACAAGTTAGTGGGATACACAATTTCTTAGTCACTTTTGGAGTATTTTGTTGAGAAACATTGACAATGAATTGTAGTATAGTTCAACCCTATCATGTTATCCATCTTCACCTTTGTGTGCAATAACCTATGACTAATCATTTATCAACCGATATGCATTGGCATCTCTCCTAATCTCACCTAAAGCACTCTAATTCCCTTATCCTCTGATTTTCTCTATGTGCTACAACTTACACATAGTTCCTAATTACCCATGCACATGCCAATAGTTAGCAAGAACACTCAACACATAAAGTTGACTTCCAAAAATTAATACTTCAATATCTCAATATGTTCATATTGATATCTTAGTATCTCTCTTGGTATATTTCAAAATGTACACAACATGGGTACATATGTAGGTGCATGTCCCCTAGCATCACCTAATCTATTAATATCATCATTCATAATTACAAAGATAACACAAACTTGCTTACAACAAATTGCAAGTCACATGCATCCCAAAATACATTATGTCCTCAAATACATTATATGCATGATTATCTCTTATCCCTATCTATGTGTAAGAATGTTACTTAGCTATGTGCCTCCTATATATAGTTAGGAAATATTATAATATAAAGTATATTTTTACACCATCATCCTTCTAGTAAAATTAGGTCTTATGTCCTTGAAACACTTTATTCTTTAAATATAGAACAAAAATATACACTACAATAAAATTGGCAAACTGAAACAATACACTCATATGATGAAAGATAAACAAAAATCCTCCAATCTACACAAGCTCAAGTGCATATTTTAAACTTGTATTCTAGAATAGATTGTTCCATCATGCAAGGAGAGGTGCTAAGCACACCCTTATATGTGCCACAATAAGCCCGGTTTGTTGTAATCTATGTTGGTGCAGTCATGGTTAGGAGGGTCCACAAGTGAACTATCTAGGCCATGTAGCTAGAGTAAACACAATGGAAACAACTCAAAGGTATAAAGAAAATAAAGATTCATTCATTTAGTATATCATAGAATTCAAATACAAACTAGCCAAAAACATGCAGACTTACAATTAGGGCTTATAGGCCTAATTGTAGAATTACAGAATATGCACAAGATATAACTTTGAAGCTCCTTCGCAAAGAATTCAACTATGAACTATGAATCAATCCCTAACTAATTTCTAGGCATATATTACATCTTTTATATCATCTTCGGAAAAAAATATTCCTCCACATCAGCCAAGGATCATTACAAACTCCAATGAAGAGTTGTAACATGTGTACACAAATAGGTCAGAACTAAATGAATAGAACTCCTCCGCAAATGAATGAAATGATGTGCGGATATCAGGGAAGGTCAGACAAGAACCAAACAACATTGAATCATGTGTAATTTAGCTCCACAAGTTATGAAATGCTTCACAGGTCTTCTCCTTTAGCTGATTATCTGAGGCTATTAGGATGCTCTGTTCTGAGAAAATAGTCGATCTTTTGATAGCAATATCATACTGGTACCTGATCCAAATGATCTGAAAATTGGATATGATGTGCATGAATGTGTCTATATGCTAAGTCCAGCTCCATAAGATCTGAAATGTGATTGTAGTAGAATGTGGACCAAAATACAGAAACTGCTATTGACTGAACTGCCTAAACTGAACTGGAAAATGAAAAGAAACAAACTGAAATGCAAATGTTTTGTTTGGTTGATACAAGATTGCTCTTGAACTAGGGATGCTCCTGCATTAGACATCCGAGGTTATTGAAAAGTGAGTCCCTCACTTTGTTGGGGCTAGAAGAAAACCAAGATGGTCCACCTCAGCCAGAGAAATCCAAGATGAGTCTTCTTCTAGTCTACCTTTCCACTTCACAAGATATTCTGTGTATTGTCTTCCTCTGGTGCTGCGGCCAACTCTGCTATCCAAAATATCTTCAATCTGCTATGGTGCTTGTTGTGGTAACTACTTCTTCAAGTCTTCTTCAATGTTGTCACTAAACTTTGCTTCATGATACTGATATAGGTCTATAATGTTAAAAATAGGTGATATGCCCGAGGTCTCCGGTAACTCTACTTCACATGCATTTCCTGAATTGAACTTTCTGAGTATCCTACATGGTCCAAACTTTTGCATCTTCAACTTGTTATAAGTCCCAACTAGAAATCTTTCTTTTCTCAAATATACCATCATTTCATCTCCAACTACAAATTATTTATGTCTTCTCTTCTCATCTGCCTTCTCCTTATACTTGTTAATCTCTTCCAAATTCTTATTCACCTGATTATGCACTGTCTCCATGTTTCCTGCAAATTCCTCTACTTCTGCACTTCTCTTATCTTTCATACTGATATCTCTCAACTCTATTACTCCTCTAGGGTTTACTCTAGTTACAATTTCAAAAGGTGTTCTTCCGGTACTCCTATTTACTGAATTATTGTATGCAAACTCTGTTTGTGAAAAAATCAAGTCCCAACTTCCTGTCTTCTCTCCAACCAAACATCTTAATAAGTTTCTCAAACTCCTATTCACTACCTCTATTTGTCCATCAGTTTGTCAATGAAATGTTGAACTGAACTTCAAATCTATCTTCATCTTCTTCCAAAGTGTCTTCCAAAAGTATCCAAGAAATCTTGTGTCTCTATCTAAAATTATGCTCTTAGGTAATCCATGCAATCTCACAATCTCCTTGAAAAATAGGCCAGCTATATGCATTGCATCAGTTGTCTTCTTACAAGGTATGAAATGTACCATCTTTGAAAATCTATCCACCACTATAAATATTGAATCATGTCCTCTCTGTGTCTTCGGTAATCCCATTACAAAATCCATACTTATGTCTTCCCAAGGTCTCTCCGGTACTATCAAAGATTTATACAATCCAGTATTCTGACTACTCCCTTTTACAACTTGACAAACTACACAACTCTACACAAATTTCCTAACATCCTTATATGTCTGCATCCAAAAGTAATTTTCACTCACCAAAGCCACTGTCTTATCAATGCCAAAATGTCTTGTGAATCCACCACTATGTTTCTCCTTGATCAAATTGTCTCTCATTGAACTCCTAGGTATGCATAACTAGTTTCCTTTGAACATGTCTTCTTGAATGAAATAGTCCAACCACTTACTCCTATCTGTCACAACAGGTTCCTTACATGATGTCCAAGGTTCTACAAAATCAAGATCTTCTTCATACAAGTTCTTCAATTCATCAAATCCCAACACTTCAACTCTCATCTCTATTAGCAAGTTCCTTCTTCTACTCAAGTCATCTGCAACTTTGTTTGATTTCCCACTCCTATGATTCAATAAAAATGTGTAACTCTGCATGAACTCTACCCATCTCATATGTCTCTGATTCAACTTTCCTTAACTATTCAAATATTGCAAAGCTTGATGATCTGTATACAACACAAACTCCTTAGGCAACAAGTAATGTCTCCACTTCTTCAAGGCTTGAATTATGGCATAGAACTCCTAATCATAAACAAAATATCTTCTCCTTGCATCATTCAATTTTTCACTGAAATATGCTACAGGTCTACCCTCTTGACTTAATACTGCTCCTATTGCATTCTCACTTGCATCACAATCTACTTGAAATACTTATTGAAATCCAACAATGCCAAAATAGGTTGCTCTATCACTTTTTACTTCACTTTTTACTTCACTTTTTACTTCAACAATTCAAAACTCTTGTCTACTCCTAATGTCCACTTAAAGTCTTTTCTGTCACGTCTCATTGTCTCTGTCATAGGGTTACAAACTGAACTAAATTTTTTTATGAACTTCTGGTAGAAACTAGCGAATCCATGAAATGATCTAACTTCTCCAAGGCTCTCCAGTGTAGGCCATTCAACAATTGCTCTCACTTTCTGAGGGTCCATCTTCTATCCTTCCGCAAAAATCACAAATCCAAGTATACCAACTCTTCCCTCATGAACTACATTTCTTGATGTTTATTAGCAATTTCTCTTCTCTCAATCTCTGCAATACTTCTCTCAGGTGCCACAAGTGTTCTTTTGTCTTACTTAAAATTAGAATGTCATCCAAATATACAATAACAAACTTACCCAAGAATTTATTCAAAACTTCATTCATCAATCTCATAAAAGTACTTGGTGCATTTGTTAATCCAAAGGTATCACTAACCACTCATACAATCCCTCATTTGTCTTGAAAGCATTCTTCCATTCATCTACTTCTCTGATTCTGATATGATGGTATCCACTGTTTAAATCTATATTTGTAAAATATTTTGCTCCACTCAAATAATCCATGATATCACCCATCCTAGGTAATAGAAATCTATACTTAACTGTGATCTTATTTATTACTCTAGAGTTTGTACACATTCTCCATTCTCCATCCTTTTTTAGTACTAACACTATAGGTACTGTTGATAACTGAGAGGAGGGGTTGAATCTGTTATCTTAATTTATTCAACTTTCTGTTCTTCTTTAATAATTAGTGCAGCATCAAAGCAAACAAGCATGAAAGTAGAAACAAAGTCAATACACATAACACAATGATTTTGACGTGGAAAACCTAGTTAAGGGAAAAACCATGGGGTGATTAACCCAAGAATGTATTCTCTGTTAGAAGAATAGAAGGACAAAATGGCACCTACCAATTTAGGGCTCACTGCCCAAGCATAATGCTCACAAGAGGCTCACTGCCTACAAGAGAGAAAGATAACACAATGTTTGAACTAATGAGAAGCATCCACACATGCTAAGATTCAATTCTGGTTGAGCTCAATGAACTTATCTACTACACTTCATTCTAACTTTCTTTTGGTTCAGCTGTCCTGTCACATTTCGGACCTGTCTTCCTGCCTTCCCACTACTCTTCTGCTTTTATTCACACAATTACACATTCACACAACACACCTTCATATCTAAATTCATCTGGTATATACATCCATACAAGTAATCTTACCACCTTTCTAGTCGGCATCCAGAATAGTCAATATTTTCCCAAGCTTTGATCTGTCAGCTGGATCCTTGCTTACCAAGTAATGCAGATCTAGGAGATGCTTGAAGAAGTCATCAATCATGTCGACCAATCATGAATGATACCTCAAGAAACTTAGTCATTAGCAATATCTCTTTTGGATTTGGGTCTGACACTCTGTCGGTACAGTTCTTCCTCTATCTACTCTGCCAAATAGGAACCCAACACTCAAGTGCTCATATCTTTTCACCCTTCCATCACTGGAGGCTAAATCCTTGGAATCTATTAGTCAAGGTACTCATCTTGACTTCCCCAAATCTGCACTTCACTGAGATACTTCCTCTGAGAGATCCGGACCTGACTGTCAGACCTTGCTGACTGCTCTGTTCTTGCTTATCGGATCATAACACTTCTTCAATCTGACTTCTGGTAGAGACTCATCATGTCTTGCAGATGTGTGGGATAACCTTTGTTGCCATCAATGACAACATACATGAATCCATATAGTGTCTCTTGCCAACAATCTCCCCCTTTGGCATTGATGGCAACACTTAGTGAAAAATGACTATCACACTATACTCCCCCTTGATTGATGCTCTATTTTTATATACATTTTCCAGAGCTCCCCCTTAGCTAGATTCCCCATTTCTCACTACTCCTCACTCCCCCTTTGACATAAATGGCAAAGGGTAGGGTCCGCACACCAAAATTCTCAAAAAGTCAACTATACTTATCCGCATAAATATATATATAGCATACTTACATATACTGAAGTATGTCTGCAAAAGTTGTCTTTAATTAGACGAATTCTATTGCCCAACTTTGCTTCATCCTGTCCAAAATTGAGATGTGACCACTCAACAGGAATGCAAACACATCTACCCTTTTTAGATCTGTTGGATCACTGGTCCGGGCTATGATCTGAGCTTCTTTTATGACCTCATGCGTGGCCTCTAACTTAGGGATAATTATCCCTCTAAGTTCACCCAACCTGCTTATTCTATTTTTCTTTTCCTTCTCAAGCTTCTTGATTTCATTCAAGACTGCAATAGTCTGACATTCTTGATTTATTATGGAAGAGGAGAGAGGATCAAAATTCTTAGAGAGTTTTGTCAGTTTGTCCTCCTGTTCTTTCACTTTCTTCTCAATATCCAATGTTACTTTGGACCATGATAAACAAAATTTTTACATTTCCCCACCATCTTTAAGAGCATTTTCTAAGCTCTTTATCCCAATATTCATATTTCTCCTATCATTAGTTATTAACCCTTGTACCTCTGATAATCTTTTTGCCAAAAATTCCTTCTGGACCTTATCTTCTGCTGACTTCTCTAGGGAATCAAAATGTGTGCTAACACTATTGACTAGAGATTTGAGATTGCCGGATGCGGAGGCTGAGGGATCCTTTTGAAAAGATGGCATGATCTTTTCTAATACTCCGGATGCAACTTCTATTAGCTCACAGTCTTCCATGTGAGACTTCAAGAGTTTTTCTTTAGCCTTTGCATTAGCAAATGAATCTATCTTCATTGTTTGTACCGGGGAAAGAGAATCAAAATCAAATGGCCCTTGTAGAAGTTTCAGTTCATCAATCTCCATTGTCTCTTTGTTTAAGAATTCTTTGACAGTTTCTGTAGTGTCTCTTGCTAGAGACAGATTCTTTTTCTCTTTTGCAATCTTAGAGCTGTCTCTTGGAGCTTTCTCTCCTTCTACACTCTTACCACTAATAGCTATGGTCTTCTCTGCTGAAGTCTTCTTTCCTTCTGTAACCTTAGTACTGTCATCTTCTTTTTCCTTCACTCCTTTTTCTTTATCCTCTATTCTTTCTTCTCCTTTGGATCTGGAGTCAGCAGGGGAAACCGGAGGAGTGATGTTTGTTTGTTCACGGGCCACCTCTTCTGGAGCAGAGGATTTCAAGTCCTTATCTTTTTCTTCACCGGTGTCCATTACTTCTTCTATCATTGCCTTAGTAGATTCTTTTTCAACACTTGTAGCCAAGGGATCAACACCCAAGTCCTCTATAATAGGAATGTTGAATCTTGAGTAAGCATTCCGGAGGATCTCTTCTGTTTCTTTTGCTATTTTGTCAGTTTCTCTGAGCATAAGTTGATTCATTCTTGCTTTGCTTCAGAACTCATCCTTGCAATCTTTGAAGATCATATTCATTTGCTTTGAATCAATTGAGGGATATAGCTAAATGGCTATCTGTTCTAGGATCTCAAGATCTTTTGCCATAGCATTATTCTTTCTTATTTCTAACTCTTTCTCTAGGCTTTTGGGAATAAGAGATATTATTTCAATAAAAGCCTTATTGTAGATATTCAGATACTTGACTACTGCTTCCTGCAAGATCTTTTGGTCAACCTCATTATAATGATCATAGAATTTAGCCATTGGTTGAAGGTTTCCATCCACAGTAACTGATTTGATGACATCATCTAATGATAGAGTGGGCTTTTCAACAAACTCTTTTGCCATCTCTTCCTTGTCTTCACTGGTAGAGGGTTCACCAGATACTTTCTTCTTTTTCCTCATTTTCCTTACCTCCTCATCTGACTCAGTCTCTTCATCATCCTTTTGACTGATGTAAGACCTTGTGGCCTTTGTCTTAGTTCTTTTCTTTGCTTTACTGGATGATTTTGCTTCAAGTTTTGATTTATTTGAGCTCTTATCAGTGGTAGGAGCAGAGCTCCTAGAAGATCTAGTCTGGGAGGAGGATTCTACCGAAACACTTTGCTTTTCTACCTCTTTCTTCTCTTTCTCGGTCCTTTCCTTCTTTTCCCTATTGGCATCAAGTGCCTTTTTTGAGATGCCAAAGCTTTTGGCAATGTTTTCTACTTCTTTTCTTACCTTTCTTTTCATCTCTGGTTGCCTTAGCTCAACATGGATCTTCACACTCAATTCTTCAAAGGTGCCAAACCTTTCTACCTTGGGATCCTTTGGTTGACTTAGCATGTGCTAAACATGTAGCTCTACGATTTTCTCATCCACCTCATACCCCATTGGCATGATCCACACTGTTCTTGGTTCCACTGCCTCCATTAGGCACTGATCAATCTCTACCATAAAGCATACTGTGTCTTTGTATTTCTCAACTAGAGATTGGGGAATTCTCTCTCTAGCTTGCATCATGTTCTGGAAGTTTTTGAAGAAACCCCAGAGAGCTGTGTTTTGTGCTTTGTCATCACCAAGTCCATGCAAATAATTCCTGATTTGTATGGCAACCGGTCTATCATTTTGCCATACCCATCCACTGGATCCAGGTAGCTCATTCATAAAGTAGAAGAATAAGCACAATATTAACCCACCATACTTAAATGAATTCTTTTTATCTTTCTTTATTTTCTGCAGATTCTCCAAGAGTTGGTTTAGAAGGAGCTGACAAAGGTCATAATCTGAATTCTTTCTTAACATTTCATAAGCAGTGTAGATAGCAGTTCCAGGTACTGAATTCTCCCTGCTAGAATGATATATCTTGTATCTGATGATCATGGAGGCAAACTTGATATCCAAATCAGTGATATCTTCTATTGTCATTGCTCTTTTGTCAAACCTAGATCCGGTAGCCTCACTTACAGTCTGATTCTTGACCGATTTGAGAATAGGTATCCCACTGGATGAGTGCAAACCGGTAACTGCCCTAATGGCATCTTTTGTGATCTTGAATGGTCCATTCAACCACATGAAGTTGTCATGTATTCTACTCAAGACATACCGAACCTATTCATCCTCAGCAAAGCAGGAGAAATGTATACACTGTGCAAAGTGCTTGTCCCGGAGGGCCTTGTATTGGGGTTGGAGCTCAAATGAATCATCTATTAGTTGTTTGTGGTAGATATCCCTCAATTTGAACTCTCTGAATTCTTCAATGTTTGCGTGAATGTAAGCCCTAATATCTTATGTATGCAAGACACCATGCGGAACACTAGAAAATGCTCCTAGGGGATCTACTTCCAAGGATTTGTAGGGATGTTTCTTGAATTTGGGGTGAGGCCTATCAGTGATCTTCACAATATTCAGAGTAGTCATCTTTAAAAAGATTTGCAAAGAGATGTTTAGGAACAAAAAATACCTTTTGTGCCTTTAGGTTTCATGGAGTGAACCGGATCGATTTCTGGATGAATTGACTTTTGCAAATGATCTTTGATGGGCTTGAGGAAATTTTTTGCAGAGCTCCTTTTTGCTTCTTCTTAAATGCAGAATGAACAAATATTTAATACGAAGAACCCTTGTATTACTCCGTAAACCCTAATACCAAGTTGCAATAAATGCTCGACCTAAGTCATTCCAGTTTGCCTTATTCAGATGACTTGAAGAACCGGATCAATCTTGATCTAAACATCTTGCAGATCTTCCATATCTTAACCATAGTTTATTTAGATGTTTCTCTTATGAACCCTTTAATTCGTAACTCTCCTTGTGCTAGTTCCGGCACCAATTGACTGGCTGGGGGAAAATGGTTTTCTTTGTGTCTCCCCCTGAGCCAGAGCTCACTTTTTAATTTCTAGAAGGAATACTAGCACCAGAGTCTGGTGCGGATCCATCCCCTACATTCTCTGTACTTTTCTTCACCCAAATCTTGTTCACTTCACGTTGAACTTCATCCGCATTCACTTTTCATTTTCCCTTGTCTTGATTCTGATTATGATGTACCAGACCTCTTTTGTCCTGATTCTTGCTTCTACAGAATTTTGCAATATGACCTGATCTATTGCAAATTTGGCAAACAACATTTCTTTGCATATTTGATTGATATCCTCTTGATCTACATTGATTAGCCATATGACCCATTCTATTGCATGCAAAGCATCTACCATTGAATGAATTGTTCATTTGCATATTTCTACGTTCATGAGATTTGTGACCATACCTTTTGCAGTTGAAACATTGTCCGGAGAAGGATGTATTCGTCTGATTCATTCTCTTTCTGCACTGATTAGCTTTATGACCAAAGTTATTGTAGTTGTGGCAGTGTCCATTGAAGGATGGATATCTTTGAGCATTAGGCTGCCTTACCGAAGGTCTTCTAGGCATGTTCCTTGGATTTTCTAATCCAAAATTCTTCTGACCGAATCCAGAGCTTTCACCTTTTTCATATCCCAAGACACACTTGTCATCTACCCTCTTTTGGCTTTCAAGAATAACTTCAAGTTGAGCAGAGCTTATCTTGAATTTCTCTTTGTATTCATTTGCTGTTTGAAGATCCCTTTTAAGAGAGATAATTTGATCCTCAAGTTTTTCTTCATTATCTTTAGCATCTTCAAGATCAGATTCAAGATGTCTGATTCTTCTATCCATCTTGTGGTAGTCTTCTAATTTTTCCTTGAGAGATTGTCTTAGATCATCTTCAGATTTTCTTCTCTCTTCAATTTCTTGGGTAAACTTCATAACTCCTCATTCCATTTCATGTCTTACCATGATGATTTCTTTTGATAATTTTTCACATAACTTGGTTTTCTCTTTCAGATCTCCATTTGTATCATTGGCTTCACCTTGACTTGCCAATTGTTGAAGTAGCTCCTTTCTCTTTTTCATAGAGAGACTTAGTTTCTCTTTTAGTTCTTTTCTGAAATCATCACCCTGTTTGAGTCTTTCCTTCAATTCATTGACTTTAGAATTTGACTGCTCAAGATCATCAAGGGCAGACTTAAGTTACTCCCTCATACCATACACATCCATTTGAATTCCCAGATCTTCCTCAAGCTGTTAGGCTCTGTTGGGAGGAAGTTGGCTCTGATACCAATTGTTGATAACTAAGAGGGGGGGTGAATCAGTTATCTTAATTTATTCAACTTTTTGTTCTTCTTTAATAATTAGTGCAACATCAAAGCAAACAAGCATGAAAGTAGAAACAAAGTCAATACACATAACACAATGTTTTTTATGTGGAAAACCCAGTTAAGGGAAAAACCACGGGGTGATTAACCCAAGAATATATTCTCTATTAGAAGAATAGAAGTACAAAATGACACCTGCCAATTTAGGGCTCACTATATGAGCATACTACTCACAAGAGGCTCACTGCCTACAAGAGAGAAAGATAACATAATGTTTGAACTGATGAGAAGCATCCACACATGCTAAGATTTAGTTTCAGTTGAGCTCAATAAACTGATCTGCTGCACTTCATTCTAACTTTCTTTTGGTTCAGCTGTCCTGTCACATTCCAGACCTGTCTTCCTGCCTTCCCACTACTCTTTTGATTTTATTCACACAATTACACATTCACACAACATGCCTTCATATCTAAATTCATCTGGTATATATATCCGTACAAGTAATCTTTCCACCTTTCTAGTCAGCATCTGGAATAGTCAATATTTTCCCAAGCTTTGATCTATCAGCTGGATCCTTGCTTACCAAGTAATGTAGATCTAGGAGATGATTGAAGAAGCCATCAATCATATCGGCCAATCATGAATGATACCTCAAGAAACTTAGTCATCAGCAATATCTCTTCCAGATTTGGGTCTGACACTCTGTCGGTACAGTTCTTCCTCAGTCTACTCTGCCAAATAGGAACCCAACACTCAAGTGCTTATATCTTTTCACCCTTCCATCACCGGAGGCTAAATACTTGGAATCTATTAGTTAAGGTACTCTTCTTGACTTCCCCAAATTCATACTTCACTGAGATACTTCCTTTGAGAGATCCAGACCTAACTGTCGGACCTTGCTGACTGCTCTGTTCTTGCTTACCGGATCATAACACTTCTTCAATCTGACTTCCGATAGAGACTCATCATGTCTTGCGGATGTGTGGGATAACCTTTGTTGCCATCAATGACAACATACATGAATCCATATAGTGTCTCTTGCCACCAAGTACTGCACAAGGACTCAAACTTTCTCTGATCAAACCTTTCCTCAACAATTCTTATATCTGTCTGTTTAATTTTTCATTCTCTTCTGGTGTCATTCTGTGTACTGCTTTGTTAGGCAAACTAGCTCCAAGTATAAGATCCATGTGATGACTGATACTTCTGATTGGTGGCAATCCTTCAGGTACATTGTCTGATATGATGTCTTCATACTCTGTCAGCAACTCAGTTATCTCCTCTAGTTGTGATTCTTCAATCTCCTTCAATGTTTCAAGCTTCTTAGGAATCAAAGCATAACACATACTCTCATGTCTCAAACCATCCAGAAATTTTCTTCCATCTACCAAATAGATTCTACCATTCCCACATACTTCACTCTTAAGATCATCTTCCAAAGGAATCAAAGTAATTCTCTTTCCATTTGATGTTATAGTGTATGTATTCTTTCTCCCATCATGTATAGATTTTCTATCATATTGCCAAGGTCTACCCAACAAAATATGACATACATCCATAGTGTTTAGTGGAAAATTGGATTTGTTAATGTTTTAGTGTTTTTATGTTTTAATCCTCCTTTCCACTTTACATTCAAGGATCTAGGGTTGAGTGGTGAGCACTATCATACCCTAGGTCACTATGAGATGTAGGGAAACTTGGATTAGGGAATTTAATTATCAATTTCTCTTCTCTTATGCTTAATTGACCATTAAAACCCTAATTATACAAATACGGCAATAAATTGATGAATAACAAAAAATGCTCTTGTAGACGGAAGTAAAATAGAAAATCATAGAATACCTATTTTTGAGGTTCTAAGGTGGAATAGTCAGGGACACTGGAGTGGGCACCCAAATCCAAGGTACTAGTTTCTTTGTGGGATTTAGACCTCCTTCCAACATTGATCAGCCCTGTAACTTTTGTTTCTAGAAACTCAGCTGCAGAGAACACTAGAACGAGCACCCAAGTCTTGGAAATGCTCCAGTGTCCTGCTTCTCTTCAGATCTTGAATCCTTGATGCCTACCAATCCTTCTTGCAACTTCACTTTTCCCAAATGGAACACCTGTAACCTACAATCACAAGACTTTGGGAGGGGATTGTGGTGTTTAGAGGCTTGCCTCAGTCAAGCCCTGGAGGACACTTAAGTCTCTGAACACCGTTTTCAAATAGAGAGTGCGTGCCCTTGTGAGGCATAGGCAAAAAGCAAAGGAATTGATAATGAAAACACAATATAATGTCACCTTGTAGTGAAGATATCATGGGAGGAAGATACTCTTCATTCCATGATAAAATGGATGCTCAAATATGCAAATACAAACACACAAACCACACAAGTCTACTCTTGCAACACAATGAAAGCCTTGAATCACCTTGAGAACACAATAGCTTTCTAGTAATCATCTAGTTAAAATCTAGTTTTCAAATGAATGCCTAAACATGCTTTTATATGCAACTACAAACACTCCCACCAAGATTTTCGCAATTCAAACTTACCATGTCGGCAAAGGACCCAAATAACGGTCATAAACTGACACCGAAAAATTGGGGCTACCCCAAAATAGGGCATGACTAGGGTGAGGGCGTCCAAGTCCCCCCCCTATTTTGGGCAGGGTAAGGCTCAAGGGGTCCTCCTAGGTCCCATTTGTCATGTTACCTAGGGCTCATTCCATCAGGATGCCAAATTATGAACTAAGATGTCCTAAATGCATGCAAAAGACCCGAGAGCTAAACCTTATGAGGAAAAAGGCCCCAAGGGGACATTTTTCGACATTACACATAGGCATAATATCACACAAGACTATATCATGATAAGATCCAATATGAAATTTCACCAAACATTGTTCACTCACCAATACCTTATGATCATCCTGAATCCATGCTATATGGTAGGGCTTAGGGTGTTTCAATCTTTCCAACTTCAGCTTAGTAACCATCTCCTTTGAAACTAGGTTATCAGAACTACAACTATCAATTACAACTTTACAACATTTACCTCCTGATTTGCATCTAGTTTTGAACAAACTTTTCCTCTACGATGGTTCTTCATTTGTCTCTACTTTAAATAATGCTCTCCTCATGACAAGTGATCCTCCCTTCTCAGGTATACCAACTAAACTAGGTGATCCAACAGGTTCTTCTTCCACATAGGCTACTCTTCCACTATTCTTTGTTCTCTTGCTTGTACTCCCTTGATTGCATTCAAATGCTCTATGTCCTTCACCTCCACACTTGAAACAAGTTCCTTTGAATGTTCTCTTATCAAGTCCTCTTCCTTCTCTTTTGTATCCTTCACTCCGGTATGGAATAGGGTTTCCTCTGTAGTAGAAAGTTTTGTCATCTCTCTGGTATGCATTGCTATCTTTGTCCTCCTTGAATGTGTTCTCTTGTTTGTTCTACTCTGCATATGATCTTTCTCCTCAAGAAATGTTTTGCCTTTTTTAAATTTACCTCCTCTACCTCTCTGTCTTTGATCATGCCTCTTGTTCAACTTCTCTTAAACTTTTAGGGCAAACTGATATACTTCTTCCAATGTTGTCATCCTTACCAAACTCATATCTTCTTGAATGTTCAATCTCAATCCATTGATGTATCTAGCCACTTTCTCCTTGGTTTCTTCACTATGTCCTGTCCTTATGATCATCTTATGAAATTCTTCAGTATACTCCTTCACAGATTTCTCCTTTTGTTTCAGGTTTTGCAATCTCTTCAACAGTTCCAACTCATAGTCAGCAGGTATAAATTGATTCTTCAATTTTTTCACCATCCTATCCCACTTCTTAATCCTTTCTTTTCCTCTTCTATTCCTATCCAACTAAACTTCTTTCCACCATATAGTAGAATGTCCTTTCAACTTTGTCTTTGCAAATTTCACCTTCTCCGGATCTTCAACTTCTTCATACTCAAAGTATTCTTCCATGTCATTTATCCAATCAATCAGCTCCTCCAGATTTAAATTACTCGTGTAATTAGGTACATCAACTCTAAGTCTTTTCCCAATCTTTGAAATAGCTCGCACCATCTTGACTTGATCTGATTCTTCTTCTTCCTCAACTCTTAGGGTTTCTTTAGTATGATTCACCGATTGAAATTTTTCATCATCACTCTCAATATCAATTCTAGGGATTAGTCCTTTTCTTCTATCTTCTTCAATAGCATCTAGTCTAATTCACATTGTTTTCATCATTTCCATCATCTCATCCATTCTACCAACCATTGTTCCAACAACATGGATTCTCCTCAGTGGCATCTTCCTAGGATCAAGTGTAACTACCTCAAATTTGGTGATCGGGCTACAAGGTGACAACTACCTCACAATCAGGGATCGATTGTAACACAAGTAACCTACCTCGGATTTGGTGATCTGTTCACAACAAGATCTTATGGAATTCCTTTGCCAACTTTTCTCAATTCGCTCCCAAAGATTCAAACTTTCGCTCTGATCAATACCACTTGGTGTAGTCATAGTTAGGAGGGTCCACAGGTGAACTATCCAGGCCATGCAGCTAGAGTAAACATAATGGAAACAACTCAAAGTTATAAAGTAAATGAAGATTCAATCATTTAGTATATCATAGAATTCAAATACAAACTAGCTGGCAACATGCGGGCTTACAATTAGGGCTCACAGGCTTGATTACAAAATTACAAAATATGCACAAGATATAGCTTTGAAGCTCCTTCACAAAGAATTCAACTATGAACTATGAATCAATCCCTAACTACTTTCCTAGGCATCTTTTATATCATCTCTGGAACAAAATATTCCTCCGCGTTAGCCAAGGATCATTACAAACTCCAATGAAGAGCTGTAATGTGTGTACATGGATAGGTTAGACCTAAATGAATAGAACTCCTTCGCAAATGAATGGAATGATGTGTGGATCTTAGGGAAGGTCAGCCATGAACCAAACAATATTGAATGATGTGTAATTTAGCTCTGCAGGTCATGAAATTCTTCGCAGGTCTTCTCCTTTAGATGATTATCTGAGGCTGTCAGGATGCTCTGTTCTGAGAAAATAGTTAATCTTCTGATAGCGATATCTTACCGGTACTTGATCCAAATGATCTAAAAATTGGATATGATGTGCATCAATGTGTCTAGATGCTAAGTCCAGCTCTGTAAGAACTAAAATGTGACTGTGGTAGAATGCAGACCAAAATATATAAACTGCTATTGATTGAACTGCCTGAACTGAATTGGAAAATGAAAAGAAACAAACTGAAATGCAAACAAACTAAAATGTAAATTTTTTTTGGTTGATGTAAGATTTATCTTAAACTAGGGATGTGTTAAGAAAAGTGTCTCAACCTTGCAACTTCAAAAGATTACTATTCTTCCCAGTTTTGGTATTTTTGAATACCCTTTATCTTGGATAATGGTCTGCAACTTTCAAAGTTTCCAAGAGAGCTAAAAATAGTGAGACTTACTATTTTTAGTAAGTTCTTTGATTGATCTTAGATTGACCTAAATTTTTTCCCAGAAGGTGCGGAATAGCTAAGCGAACATCTCAGGTGAGTTTTGTCTCAAGATCATATCTAGATCACGAGATATTAAAGTTTCTATTTTTTAAAACTGCCAGAAAAAGTCTTCGAACTTAATTACTAGAATCAAAACTTCTCCAAACATCTCAAAAATTAGGATAACTGGCATAGACTATTATGGGGTGATAGATCTCTTAATTAGATTTTTGATGCATTAAACGGTTCATCAATCAAACACCCAGATCAAAAGTTATGGCCTTCGAAAGTTGGACCTTCTGTTTTGGGAAATGTAAAAATGTGTTGGACACATAAAAGAGCTGTAAAGGGGAGAGTTACACATGTTGCTGTGTAGTTTGGCACATCACAAGGCATCTTTGATTGGAGATAATTTGGGTGCCACTTTTTGGGTGGTTTTAGCTCATGGTTTTGTAATTACCGTTGGCGGTGTACTGTATTGTATCTCCTATATATCAAGAACTTGAGATGGAGGTTGTATGTAAGAATCTTATAGATGTCGAATTACCTCCTAGATCTCTGGTTGGATATACTCTTGTAAATTGATCTTCAAGTATATTGTAATCATTGTGATTCCTGAATAATATATTGGGTGGCTTTGGAGTGGGGTTTTTTACCTAAAAGGGTTTTCCCCACATATATCTTGTGTTGTGAGTTTTGTGTTTGCATTTGGAAGTTGTTATTATCTTTCTGTTAATGTGCATCTTAATCTATAACTATAAAAGAAAAATTTGCATAAATCTTTCCTCATTAGTTTTTCGCATACCTTGCTTTCTTTCAGTTGGTATTAGAGCCTAATCACCTTTGGTTCTAGTTGTTGGGTAGAGGGTTTTTTGAGTTGATCTTCATTTGAGTGGGAGCTTGTGCAAAGGATTTTGAAATTTTTGTTGTAGGTAAGAGATGGCGAGCACATCTGGGAGGTTTGAGATAGAGAAGTTTAACGGTAGTAATTTCAAGTTGTGGAAACTCAAAATGGAGGACATGCTTGTAGATCAGAATTTATGGGAAGCCATATCTAGTACAAAACCAACAGCAATTTCTCAAGAAGACTAGGATCTCAAAGATTGAAAAGCTAAGGGTTTGATAAGACTCTATTTGGCTAATTCATTGTTCGTAAATATCCATGAAGAGAAGACTACAAAGGAACTTTGGAAGAAGCTTGGAGATGTTTATCAAGCTAAATCCCTAGTGAAAAAGTTATTCCCATGAAAGAAATTGTATTCTCTGAGGATGGAAGATGGAGGATCTGTTGCTGATCACCTAAATACATACAATATGCTTGTTGCCCAGTTGACTTCTATTGGTGTGAAGAGGGAGGAGGAGGATCGATGTATGACATTACTGTGTTCCTTACCAGATTCATGGGACCACCTTGTTATGGCCATTGGGAGTACCACTACCACTTTCAAGATGGATGAAGTGGTTTCTTCATTCTTGTCTGAAGAGATGTCTGAAGAGATGCAGATAAAGTCTTACTAATAGGCCAAGGAGGCTCTTGCGGTTTGTGGTAGATCTAAAGAGAAGGGAAAGAAAAAGAATAAGAAGGAAAAAAAAGGAAGATCCAAATCTCGTGGGAGATCTAAGTCTCCCAGAAAGTCCAAGGCCTTGTGTTGGAACTGTGGCAAACCTGGTCACTTCCGCAAGGAGTGCAAGAAGGAGAAAAAGAAAAAGAAGAAGAATTATGATTTGGATTCTGACAAGTCCTCTTAGGATGAAGGAGAAGCATTTTTTGCTGCCTTGGCAATGCATGCATCTGAGGATGTGTGGCTTATTGACTCTGGTGCATCTTTTCACATGACCTCGCATTGGGGCTGGTTTTTGAAGTATGAAGAATACGATGGTGGAAAGGTGTACTTGGGTGATGATTCTCACCTGGATATTGTTGGCCATGGAAGAGACTTGATTCGATTCCTTGATAGATGAGTAAAGGGAATCAATGGTGTTCTACATATCCCTAGTTTGACATGGAACCTTCTTTCTGTAAGTAAATTGAATGATGTGGGTGTGCAGGTTATTTTCTCAAATGGAGTATGCAATATGACTAGAGGATCTATGGTGTTGGCTAAGGGTGTTTAGATTGGCACTCTGTTTCAGCTTGATGCATGTGCAGTTCAGTGCAATAGTGCCTCTGTTTCAAAGAAGAGAGCTTCAGAGTCTTCATCCTCACCATTGGAACCAGCAGCGAAAAAGATTGTTGCATTTACTTCCGATGGTCGTGCTTTCTAGGTACCTAAGGGTGCTCATTCTATTGAGATGAAACTTCCAGCTAAGAAGACAATGTTATGGTACCAAAGGCTTGGTCACATTGGTGAAAAGGGTTTGAGGACCCTGAAGAATAAAAATCTTGTTGAGGGTATGAATGATTGTAACCTTGAGTTTGATTTATGTGAACATTGCATTTATGGAAAACAAAACTGTGTTCAATTTTATTCCAGTTCTCACAAATCTTTTGAGGTGTTGGACTTGATTCATTCTGATGTGTTTGGTCCTGTTAATGTTCCTTCAATTTCAAAATCTGTTTATTTTGTTTCATTTATTGATGATTACAGTAGGACACAGGTGTATTTCCTTAGAAGTAAATCTGAAGTCTTTAATAGATTCAAAGAGTTCAAATCTCTTGTAGAGAATCAGAAGGATAGAAAGATTAAGTGTTTGAGGAGTGACAATGGTGGTGAGTTATGTTCAGTAGATTTTGATAAGTTCTGTAAAGAACAGGGGATTGAGAGGCACAAGACAACTCCATATAACCCTCAGCAGAATGGAGTTGCAGAGAGGATGAATAGAACATTGATGGAGAGGGCAAGGAGTATGCTAAGTGGAGTTAGTCTTGAACAAAAGTTTTGGGCTAAAGCTGTTTCTACTTCTTGTTACCTGGTTAACAGGTCTCCTACATCAACGCTCGTTGATAAGATACCTATGGAGGTATGGTCTGGTAAAAAGCCTTCATTAAGACACATTCAAGAATTTGGTTGTGAGGCATATGCACATGTGCCTAAGGAGAAGAGGTCTAAGTTGGAGAACAAGGCTGTAAAGTGTATCTTCCTGGTTATGGCATCGGTGTGAAAGGGTACAAGCTTTGGGATCCAGTAGCTGAGAGAGTTCTATTTAATAGAAGCGTGATCTTCAGAGAGGTTAATCCTTCTTCTATTGTCTTGCAGCCAGAGAAAGAAGAGAAGAAAGATGATGTGGTTCAGCTCCCTTCCACCCTTGAGAAAGTTGAACCAAAAACATCTATTGGACCTGATAATGAGAAGAGCTCTAGTAGCTCTAAAAGTTTAGAAGAAGATGAAGAACCTCAACCTCAATCTTTGAGGAGGTCCATGTAGATAAGGCAGCAACCTAATAGGTTTGGTTACTCATTGCATGATTCCAGTTGTATTTTTGCTTTGATTTCTAACACCGATGAGCCTAGAACTATGAAAGAGGCTATGGGTATGAAAGATGCAGGTTCTTGGAAGGAGGCCATGGAAGAGGAGATGGCTTCTTTGGAAAAGAATAATACTTGGGACTTGGTACCCTTGCCTAAAGGACAAAAACCTATTGGATGCAAATGGGTGTTCAAAAAGAAATTTGGTGTAGATGGCAATGTTGAGAAATATAAGGCTAGATTGGTTGCAAAGGGGTATTCTTAGGTGGAGGGGATTGACTATGGTGAGATTTTCTCTCCCGTTGCAAAGCTGACATCTATTCGGTTCTTGTTATCTCTTACAGTAGTGTATGATCTAGAAGTGGAACAGATGGATGCGAAGACAATATTCCTTCATGGTGACTTGCATGAGGAAATCTATATGTCACAACCTGAGCACTATGTGGTGAAAGGTAAAGAAAATCTAGTTTGCAAGTTGAAAAAGTCTTTGTATGGTTTGAAACAGTCTCCTAGGATGTGGTACAAGAAGTTTGATGGCTCTGTGTTGAGTATTGGATTTCAGAGATCAAAATTAGATCATTGTGTTTATTACAAGTTTGACAATGATCGCATTCTCATTATTGCATTGTATGTCAATGATATGTTACTCATTGGGAATGGTAAAAGTTTGATTTCTAATTTAAAGTCTTAGTTGTCAGCATAGTTTGAGATGAAAAATCTAGGGGCAACTTGGTACATTTTGGGAATGGAAATCAGAAGAGACAGAGAAAATAGAAAACTTTGGTTAGGCTAGAGTAAGTATGTTAACACTATGTTGGAGAGATTCAACATGATGGATTGCAGACATTTGACTATTCCTGTTACAATGGGGACAAAGTTATCTATTGAAGATTGTCCAAAGTCTCCTTTTGAGACAGAGGATATGAGCAGAGTTCCTTATGTTAGTGTGGTTGGTAGTTTGATGTATGCGATGGTCTGTACAAGACCAGACATTGCCCAAGCAGTGGGAGTCCTTAGTCAATTTATGGCTAATCTTGGATGGGTACATTGGGATGCAGTGAAGAAAGTATTCAGATATTTGTGGGGTACTTCTAAGTATTCCTTATGTTATCATGGTTATCCTACAGGACCTCGGCATTCACTTTTTATTCATGGATTTGTGGATTCAAATTGGGCAGGTGACATTGATAGCAGGAGATCCACCAATGCTTATGTGTTCACTATGTTTGGTGACCTATGGTTGCTTTGTCCACTATTGAAGCTAAGCACATGACAGCAACTCATGCTTGTAAAGAAGCCATTTAGCTTAAGAGATTGTGTTCTGATGTTGGGTTTGATGTAGGGAAGATTACTATTTGTTGTGATAGTCAGAGTGCCATATGTTTGGTGAAGAATCCTACTTTCCACGCAAGAACTAAGCATATTGATGTCCAATACCATTTTGTTCATTACATTGTAGAGGATGGGAAGGTAAACTTGGAAAAAGTTGAAACTTTGATGAATGTTGTAGATTCTTGACAAAACCTGTGAGCACAGAGAAGTTCATATGGTGTTCAGAGTCTATGGGCCTCACGGCCCCTAGCAATTAAAACATGGTGTTGATACTCCCTTTTCTCTTGCAAGGTGTTCAACAAGTGGGAGAATGTTAAGAAAAGTGTCTCAACCTTGCAACTTCAAGAGATTGCTATTCTTCCCAGTTTTAGTATTTTTGAATACCCTTTATCTTGGATAATGGTTTGGAACTTTCAAAGTTTCCAAGAGAGCTAAAAATAGCGAGACTTACTATTTTTAGTAAGTTCTTCGATTGAGCTCAAATTGACTTGAAATTTTTTCCAAAAGGTGCAGAACAACTAAGTGAACATCTCAGGTGAGTTTTGTCTCAAGATCATAGCTGGATCACGAGATATTAAAGTTTCTATTTTTTGAAACTGCTAGAAAAAGTCTTTAAACTCAATTACTAGAATTGAAACTTCTCTAAACATCCTAAAAATTGGGATAACTGGCGTAGCATGTTATGAGGTGATAGATCTCTTCACAAGCTTTCCGACGCATTAAACGGTTTGTCAATCAGACACCTAGATCAAAAGTTATGGCCTCTGGAAGTTGGACTTCTGTTTTGGGAAATGTAAAAACGTGTTGGACACATAAAAGAGCTGTAAAGGGGAGAGTTACACGTATTGGTGTGTGGTTTGGCACATCACAAGGCATATTTGATTGGAGATAATTTGGGTGCCACTTTTTGGGTGATTTTAGCTCATGGTTTTGTAATTACCGTTGGCGGTGTACTGTATTGTATCTCATATATATCAAGAATTTGAGATGGAGGTTGTATGTAAGAATATTATAGATGTCAAATTACCTCTTGGATCTCTGGTTGGATATACTCCTATAAAAGATTTCTCTGCAAGTATATTGCAATCTTCGTGATTCCTGAATAATATATTGGGTGGCTTTGGAGTGTGGGGTTTTTTACCTAAAAGGGTTTTCCCCACGTATATTTTGTGTTGTGAGTTTTGTGTTTGCATTTGGAAGTTGTTATTATCTTTCTGTTAATGTGCATCTTAATCTATAACTGTAAAAGCAAAATTTGCATAAATCTTTCCTCATTAGATCAGTGTAGGAAGCGTTTTCCGCATACCTTGTTTCCTTTCAGGATGCTCCTGCATCATATGTTTATCAATGGACTCCAACTATTTTAACTACACACAAAGGACTTATCGCTTTTATATGCACTTCTCAATTTGTTGGCATATTTAACAACATTTTTGTGAGTATAAAGGCATTAGGAATGGATCTATGTTAGGAATAGATATTTGTTTTGGTTTGGTATTACCAAACCAAAACATATTTTTTATCTGACCCTTAAAAAAGTCAAATATTTGTTTCGGGATCTTTTGGCTAAGTAAAAACATTTTTTCCCATATTGCCACTATTTGGGCTGTGATGATCTTGCACTCACCTAAGTGGTGATTGATTCAACCAGTGTATGTAAGTTAGCTAATTTGATAGTGGAGGGTTCTTACAAGCACATTTTTTGGACCCCGTGTTGTGTTCATGTGTTGAAAAATGCATTGAAAGACATTGGGAATATAGATTGGGTGAAGGTAGTGGTAGAAGAAGCTATAGACATAAAAATGTTCATTTGCAACCATCACACTTCACTTGTTTTATTCAGGACTTTTTTAAGGAAGAAATTCCTCAAGCCTATGGATATCAGATATGCCAATAACTTCATTTCGTTAGAGAGGATGCTTGAGGTGTAGGAACATCGTACAATTAATGGTGGTAAATTCAAAGTAGGGTAGATGTATAGAGACAAGCACAACTGAAGGAAAAAGTGTGAAACAAAACATTCTTGATGATGATTGGCAATCTATAATGAGGTAAGAAATTATTGATTTTATTATTAAAATTTTAATTTATTAATTTTTCTATCTTGAAAATAATTTTCATTCTTAGTAATATCATTATTTTTGTCATTTGAGTCTTAATCTTTTTTGAAATTTTAATTTTGTAACTTGTTTGCACTTGCAAAAATGTTTGCTCCTTCATCTCACCTATTGTGCAAATAATAAGATGTGTTGATACAAACTCTCCTAGCCTTGGAGAGATTTATGAGACATTTGATAGCATGCTTAGGCAATGAAGAACGTCATTCTTAGCAAGGATCCTACTTTGAGATTTTATGAGGAGCATATTAGGCCCATTGTGATGTGATGGTGGACCACTATGAACATCCTACTCCATCTAGTAGCGTATGCTCTAAATCCTAAATGGTATGTAGCTAGGCTTGAGAAAATGCCTCCATCTCATGCTGAAGAGATGAAAGAAGGGCTCATGAAAGCCTTTTAAAAAATGTATACTAATGAGGGTGAAAGTTCAAAGATGTGTCCAACTTTAGGCTAATTTTTTAGCACAAATAAATTTAAGCATTCCCAATTAAAAGTCAATTTTGGTTAAACATATGTTCTAGCTAGATTCATTCTAGCCAAATTAAATTTGGGCCACAACTTTTTCAGTTGGAAGTGTCCACCAGATACATATGTAGCATCACTTTGAAGCCAATTTGTAAAAATGAATGAAAGTATTTGAAAATCTTAATGTTCTCACAACTCATACTGACATAAATGACATTTAAAAACAAAATCTAAAAATACCCTTTTGTAGATCTATAAGTGTAGTTTTCAAAAATATAATTTTTTTAATAATTTAATTAGTGTTTATATTTTCTTTCTAATTTTTACTAAAAGCAAGTCATCAACACCAAAAAAAAGGTGATTGTCTTCTAAAAAAATATTAAAGTTTATTAAAACAAATTTAAAAATATGATGCACTAGAGGAGAGATTCCATGTCAAGACAATATAATCATTTTCTATTTTGGATAAATAGTTAAGATAAAAAGTTGTGTCTTGTTGAAATGATTGTCTTTTGAGTACACAAAACTTTCAAGATTTATTTAAAAATATATGTTTATCGAAATCAAAAAAAAAAATCCATGCACTAAAGTTTCAAGTTATAAAAACAAAAAATTGAAGGAAAAAAGGAAATTTACTATATAAAAAGTGATGCCCCACTTAACCTCATTTTTCAACATTTTATCAGCAACTAAATTATAGTGTCAATTTTATAGAAAACTATATTCATTTTTTTAAAAAAATTTACTTTTAAATACAAACATAAAATACCGTAAATCTACATTTCATTAGTTTACATTATTTTAAAATTTAAAACATATATGTTACTTTCTAGTGATTCAAGTTAAAAAGTTAGACCAGTGTTGGGCATTTCCTTTATAAAAATGAGGCATGACTTTAAACTCTCACCTTGAGGAGTCTACTATAATGTACACACAATGGCTAGCCTTTGTTAATTTATGTGGTCCAACCTTCAACAAACCAGAGGTGAGGACATATAGAGCTACATTATTTCAAACTGGCCTTATTGGATGGTGGATATGGTATGAGGATGCACCAAAGTTGAGGATACTTTCCACTCACCTCCTTTCATAGGTTTTCAATTCCTCTATTGCAAAGAGGAATTGGTACACATACAACTTCATTTAGTCTGTCAATAGGAACAACCTTACCTTTAGATGATTAGAGAAGTTGATGGTTGTGCATAGTGTCGTGCGGTTACAAGATCAACAAACTCTTGAGTATTGTCAAAATCTATCTACATGTTGGGATGTTGATTCTAAAGATGCCATATAGGTTGATGAGGAGGAGGCACGGGAGGGATTGGTTGGGATTCCATTGGATAATGTATCCCCTTATAGTGGTAGTGACTTGGACTCAAATTACAATTTTCATGCAATGTTGTTGAATGCTAATTAGGGACAACTACATATTTTTATGTTTGTATCATTTTGTAGTTGAAACTTACAGCCTTTGGGCATTTTTCTATAATTTTATGTAATATATGTGCACATTGATAATGAAATCAATTAATTTTTATTAATTTTTTGTCGACTCTCATGCGAAATCTCAATTCAAGTCTAATTTTATGTATTAAAGTTTTATAATGCCTATGATGAATGTCTTATCAATGTTATCATATGAATATTTAAAATTTCCTTATTTTTTAATTATTTTCCTATTTCTTAATAGTCATCCCTTGTTGTCCCCTAAAAAATGGTCTCCCAAAAATGTGTCCCTCTATCCCCTACCATCCCCATCTTGGAAACTTGGTGGAGCATAGTGTGATGAAACTCATCCTGAGCATATCAAGACAATTTAGATTTGACCTCCCCAAAAAAAATTCCCCTATCAAAACTACCTTGAACAAATAATCCTCTTCCTCTTCCATTCCTCAAATGGGTACTACTTCAAACCAAATGATTATGCTTTGATTTATAATTGGTGTGTTTCAAACTAGAACAAAAAAATATTTTTTATAATAAACACTCAAATTATGCATTGAATGAGAATGGTTGTATTCAAGTTACAATTTGTTGTGATAACTATTGGCAAGTATGGGTGAAAATTAGAGATTTGTTCTTAGTTACTTGAAATGTTGTATTTATACCCCAGTGATGAGGATAAGAAAAGGATCAGAGCATGTGCAGTGAATTATAGAAGGTTATGGTAGGAAAGAACATGTAAAATTAATAAAATGTATCTACCAACAAACATAACATACATCATAACATATTATATATGAGTCAAGCCAACTTGTGGTATATTATATTTATCCAAACAACTCTGTTACAATATTAGTCCATATCATGTATACATGCTATCATAATTCACTTCTCTTTCTCATAATAAAGTATAATAACTATTATAGTTCAAGTTAATACTCCATATACATGTTGTTTATATATTATATTCTTCTCCTTTCCTAATCTATTACATCTTCTTGAGCCCTACTTATACCACAATACAAGTATCTCAAGGGGTGTGTCTTTTGTACATGTGATGGCCTTTGACTATGTTGGCACTGCATCCCCTTTGCAATGTATGATTCTTGTTGTAAAGTTGTCTCTGTCCTACCAACATCATCCCCCTTTGAAATTATGTCTTGTCCTTAAGACATCCTAGATCTATCCTACAAAAAGTGACAAAATTGTGTATTGTAAAAATGTCTCAAAAATAAATTCTTCTCAAGGCAAGGTATTCTTATAAATTCCTTGTAATTAGGTGTATGTGTTTTCCCACTATGTGATTCCTTTTTGTAGCAATAGGATTTTCCCATTGATGCCAAATAGGATCTTCTCTCCATCCTCTAAGTTATCTATAACCTAAATTTGCATTGTAACCTTATTATCTTTTGTTATTAGGGATATCATATGGGTAAGGCGGAGGCTAGCTACTTCCAAAAGTTATTTTATCTAACCTCTTAGCCCCTCCTTAGAATCTTTCACTTGTTGGTATTGGTTATGAAGAGTCTCAATATACACGGGTACTAGCTTCCATCTTTATCCTTTTGTACATCATAAGAAGATTCTTGCTACTTTATTTTTTTCTTAATATCTTTGAGCTACATGTTCAAATATTTTGTCATTGTAGGCCATCCAAGACAAAATTGGTATAAGGAGTTTAAACTAGTACATTTACATTGTCTACCGTTCCTTCTATTTCTAATATGGTATATGTAGTGGTAGACTTCTTCCTTATTTCTTTGATTTGTTTCCTTTTTATGTCCATCAATTTTTGTCTATCTCCTCTTGATTATGTATTTATTGTGACATGTCATTAGTGAATTGCTTTAACTGTTGTCCCAAGGTAACTGAGGTATCCTTGGTGATTTGTGGAGATGTTGCTTGTATTGTGTTCAACACATTCTCCATTATATATAATATCCACTTATTTCTTAAGTAGACCTTCCCTTTCTACATAACATATCACCTAATTGAAAGTTTTGTAGTGGGGATATCTTCATTAGATTTGTAATTGGTGATTGTAAAATTGAAGGGGATGGTAGTGGTTGAAACTACTTTTTTTCTACCAAGAATTATTTTATTTCTTGCATTAAGTTGTATGATGGGGATGTAGGTGTGGCCAATGGAGGTGAAGGGGGTTCTTGCACTGGTAGCTCATGTTCTACATGCTCTTCCTCTTGTTATTTATTATGTTGTGCATCATGTTCTTTCTTCTATTGTTCCTTCTACTCTAGTGTTTCTTCCTATTATTCTACCTTTCCCTTTCTTCTTGTAGCATTTTCATGTAGGATTTCTAAGTAGCCTCCATGGTTTCTTGTCTTACCTTTTCTACTACTTCCTTTGCCTAATATAAGTGTGTATCTACTCTATGTTTTGATCTTATCTCTTTCTTTTGTAATTGTTTCAATCTCTCCTTTCTCTCCAATGATAATTCTACTGTAATTTCATCTAGGGATTTATTCCTTATTTTGTCTTCTACCCTTACTGCTTCTTCTCTTTTCTACTTTAATACTTTTTCTAGATCCTCTATAAATCCCTCTATTATTTCTTCTAATGTATGAGGAGGGCTAGAAATGAAGTCCAACATTACCCACTCAATAACTTTCTTATTTTTTATGCTAACTCCTGAGTGGTATTCCCTTTGTAAAAAGTGATATGTATAGTTTTGTTTGACCCATTAGAGGTTCTTCCTTATGTGTCTTTGATGTTTGTTATTTTGTTGTTTGTTTCTCTTTTTTTCCTTTTACGGTAGTATCTTGTTGTGTTGACTCTTTCATTTTCTTTGGAGGTGGTTTCCATGAGCCTACCTCTTCTTCTAATTGTGTTGCATATGTGTGCTACCACAATAATGGGTTACACTTTCTGGGACATCCTGATTTTTGCTGAAATTACATATTTTTAGAAAATATAATGATTTAAGCCTTGAAAGGTTCCATTTAAAGGATTTAAATTGAAGAGGGTTTGATCAAAACCCTTTAAATTCAAACCCCCTTGGATAGAACCCCGCTAGTTTTAAACCATACCTATAATGGAGTCTCATTTACACCTATCAAAATGCTAATAAAAAATCACTTTTGATTTACCTTTTGGGGGATCAAATGAATTCATTTAAAATTTATGTTTTGTAAGTATGTATTCCTTATTATAAGCTTCCCAAAAAAGTATAATTTTAAATATATTTAATTTGATTATTATATTTATTTTTATTTCTTTTGAATGTAGGTTTTTCAATGAACATCAAGGTCTTTGTTTCACACATATGAAAAAATAGGAAAATAGACAAAAAAAAATTCTAAAAAATACATGTCCTCTAGGTATTGATGTCCTTATTCCAAGAAAAAAATTGAATTCTGATACATACAAAATTTTTTTATGTTGGAGAGAATATGCCTATGTCTAAATTATAATTGGTTTGACTTCAAAACTTAATTAAAAAAAATATTCAACAAAACATTATAAAACCAAATGCATCCTCTAGATATCGGTGTTACCAATCTAAATTCAAAAGAAACAGAATTTTATCCTTTGTAGAAAAAAAGTTATGTGCGACAAAATACACATCACTTAAAAAAAATGTTGTTTACTATTAAAAACTAGTTATCAAAAGAGACGCAAAAAAAATTTACAATTTAACTCCAAATTTTTTAAAAATATATATATTTAGAATCTACAGACAAAATCTCACAAATCACTAGTTCGCATCATCTTCAAATTCCTAATGGTTTAGTAGCTATAGGTGTTAGAAAGTGAAGATTTAGTTCAAAATGTTGATTTCAATATCAAGTTTGGCCAAAAAGTGTAACCCATTATTGTGGGATGACCCATATACTTGTTCAACCTCTTATGTGTCTTCAGATTGTGTGCCAATATATTTTCTCTTGGCTTTCTACTTTATCTTTGGGTGAGAGGTCTCATCTTTCTTTTTCTCACTACTCATTTGGAGCAAGGCCTTTGTGGCTTCCCTTGTTGGTGACTTAGGTTCTTGTGTCTAAATTTCTGGTGTAGATGCTACCAGTTTCCTTCTTGATGTCATTGGGAATGATCCCTTTTTATGCTCTTCTTTCCCCAATGCTCTATGGGTTTGTGAATCCCTGATTTCTAATCTTACCATGACTCTATTTTGAGATGCCCAGACTAGCATACTTGTGATGCCTTTTCTTCTTCTGTGGTGGGGGAATTTAAAAGTACTATGACCTATAGTGTTGTAGGGTCCTACTACAAACCCTAGATTTCATGTAATTTTCCCTTTTTCTTCTCAAATTGCTCTTTATCCTTCTACTTTCTCTATTTCTTAGTGACTTCCTTATAGGTTGCAAATGTTTCTTCCTTTGGGTTAATGGGGTGGGCTAGAAGTTTTTGTATGTTTGCTTCTGAAACTATATCATCTACTTCATATGGAAGTAGAGGTATCCATGAGGTCTTGGGCTCTACTTATTCTATAAACACATGATCTTTGTCAACCACAAAAGTTCTTTGATATCCATATTTTCTAACTATTTTATATGATACTCTATCTCTTTCTTGCATCTCTTTTTGAAAAGATTTGAAAACTCTCCAAAAAAATTCAATATAGGAGGTGTTGTCTTTGAAATGCTTTATGTATTCATTAATTTGTGTTGCCACCGTGCTATCTTGGCTCCATATTTTACTAGCAAAACTAGGCAATCTATTCATGAAATAAAATGTAAGGTAGATAATGAATGAACCATACTAGAATGGGTAGGTGTTGGTGTTCCTTGTGGATTGAAGATTTTCCAATAGTTGGTCCCTTAATACTTTGCACAAGTCTATTTTTTTCCTTGTACAACCATCTGATAGGAAATGAAGATGGTGGTACCATTTATAGAGCCCTCCTAGTTGGTGTAGAAATTTTTTTGCACTATCTGTAGGGTTACATATTGCATGGTAGGAATTGTGATTTTTTATATAGAGCTAGGTTTCGCCCATCTATTATGAGACTAGTTAACTTAGAGACCTTTGTGTTGTTAATATTATTTTTAGAGGGTAAATCTCGTTTATTGTACAATCTTATCACTACATGTATCACTTCCTTGGTAATTCTATATGGTTGGTGCAGATACATATAGTCGTTGTGGATACAACTAAGGATTATACACACCCATGCATGTTCTACCTTGAAATAAGGGAAATCCTTCCACACATCTAGTTTAAGGTTTAGAATTTGTTGATATTGTGGTAGGTATTCTTCTTTTCCTATCTTTGTAGTGTTGTGTGAAGAGACTTAAAGTATGTATGATTTATCTCAATGAGTGAAGTATGGATATACTCCTCACATCTTATGCATATCAAATATATGTTGGAACAAACAAGAATGTGCCATCTGGGTCCACCTCCAGGCCTTAAATGGGTACTTCTTACTTAGGGTGAAGATTGTGCTCTGTATCAATGAGAATAGGACTGGCCATGAATTCTTCTTGATCTACTTCTTTTTTCTAGACCTACAATTTTCTTTTGTTGGATGGAATTTTTCTTTAGTTCTCTGGTTTAACTCATACTCACAAATTGTTTTTGTTCTCTTTATGACATTCACTTAGAAAATTTCTTGAAAGTGATTTCTTTTTTGTTTTGCACTAGCTTTATAGACATTTAATAGTGTGCTTCTGCATTTATTATTTCTTCACCTACCTAGTCCTTCCCACTAGCCTTTTCATTGGAGTGTTCTTCATGTCATGTGTTTTTATGTTTATGTTACAATATGATACAAAACATGATACTTTTTTTGGTTTGTCATTCATATGTCCCTTCATGAGAATGTTTTAATCTTGCACCATTTATGTATTTATTTATTGGTTCATGATGTAGTATTTCTAATTTAATAGCTCTATAGTTATATATCTTTGGAATTTTATAGGGTCTTAACCATCACATATTTAATTTCCCCTATTTCATGAATTTTATATCATTTAGTGAGCACTATATCACTGATTTGGAAAATCTTATGTTGCAAATTTCTATCGTGCCATGATTTTTGGTGCTTCTTCTCCAAACTTTGGTGATAGGTTGCTAATAATATTCTCTCATCTATTTTTTCTAATTCCCTTAGTCTTCCCTATAGATATTCTTCTTCATTCAACCACAATTTACTAGCCAACCTTAAGTTTGGTATAATGTATTGGATGGGTAGTGCCACATTAGTTCCATACACTAGTACAAATGGGAAAATTTTAGTAAGTCTTTTACAAGTTGTTCATAATCCCATCATAATGTTGGTATCTTAATGTCCCAATTTGTAGTATTACTATTACACATTTTAGTAAGTGTGGTGCCTATAATTTTATTCAATTCCTCACTTGCTCCATTTTATTAAGGGTGGTAGGGGATACTTTTGTTATGTGCGATCATAAAGGTGTCTAGTAGCTCCACAATTGTTTTATTAACAAAATATTTCCCTAATCACTTATTATGCTAAGGGGACAACCAAATCATGTTATAATATTCTAGAAAATGAACTTTACAGTAGTCTAAGAAGTACAATTTTTTGTTGTTTTAGCTTCTACCAATTTTGTGAAATATTCAATCCTTGTTATGACAAATCTTATTTTTGACTTCTTTACAAGGGGATCAATAGGTCCAATGAAATTAATTTCCCATTTCTCAAATAGGGATTGTGTCAATACTGGTCATAAAGGAATTTCATCTCTCGTGGTAGGTTTTCCCTAACCTTTGGCATATATATCACATTGTCTTAGATACTTGTTTGCATCTTTAAACAATGTAGGCCACCATAACCTTGCCAATATTATCTTCCTTGTGGTGCCTTCTCTTGAGTTATACCCTCCAGATATCCCTTCATGAGATTCTCATAAAATTTTATTTCTTTCAAGTTCTCCGACACAAATCTTCTTATAATTTCATCCCTACCTATGACATGTAGTTCTCTTTCAATTAATGTGTATGGTAAGGAATTCTGCAATAGTCTATATCTTTCATTTTTAGAATAGTTTTCTGGGAACTGTCCTATAGATAATAGTTGTGCTACTTCTATCAATTCTTTTGGTACTACATTTATTCTAAACAAACTTACATTAGTTAATTATTCCTCTACTTGTCTTGCCTCTTCTCCTGTATCAATCCTCGATAAGTAATCTAGTCCTTGGTTGGCTCTTCCAAGTTTTACCATGAACTTGAAATCAAATTCCTAAAATAGAAATAACCATCTACAAATTCTCCCTTATATCACTAGTTTGTTCATTAAATACTTAAGCGGTTCATGATTTTTAAAGAATGTAAATGAATTTTTTAAGAGGTGGTGTCTAAATTTCTGCAATGCATAGACCATAACCAATGCCTCTCTTTCTATTGTAGTGTAGTTTCTCTCTTCTTGTAACAATTTGTGGCCAACATATACAATTGGATGGTCATTGTTCCCTTTAGTTGTACTAACACTACTCCAATTTTGGTGCCTAAAGCATCCACATGTTAATGGAAAGGAATTTTCCAATCTGAGAGAGCTAAGATTGGTGCCTCTGCTATCTTCTTTTTCAAAGTGTCAAAGGCTTCTTGGCACTGGTCTTCCCATTGGTAGGTTTTGTTTACTTTGTTTTTCAAGAGTTCTATTGTTCCAACAATTGTCACATATCCTTTGATGAATTTCCTATGATATCATGTGTATCTTAGAAATGTCTCTACTTCTTTTACTAGTTTTAGGGCTGGGAGATTTAAGATTATTGCTACCTTTAGCAGATCAACCATCAAGCCTTCCTTACGTATTATATATCCTAAGATGGTTCCAAAAGGTACCACACATATGCATTTCTTCAAGTTTAATGAAATTTGTAGGCTTCTACATCATTCCAACATCAGTCTAAGTACTTGGACATGGTCTTTAATTAGCCCATATACTATCTAGTCATCTAGATATACCTCTAGGAAATTTATGAATGAAGTCATTAAACACATTGATCATGATTCTATTGAATACCACAAGTGCATTCTTTAAACTAAAGGGAATTATAGTATACATGATTGATCCCCATTTAGTTGAAAATGTCATTTTAGGTTGATCTTCTTTATGAATTATTACTTGATAGTATCCCGAGAACCCATCTGTATATGTATAAATTTCCCTTCCTACTATTGATTCTGAGATTTCTTCTATAAATGGGGTTGGAAAGGGATCATGTATAAAAGCCTTGTTTAGTTCTCTAAAGTCAATTCATACTCTTATTTCACTAGTTTTTCTTGTGTTGTACTACCATAGGTCTTATCCATTTTGTATCTTCCATAGGTTTGATAATACTGCCAGCTAACATTTTATCTAATTCAGCCATCATTCTTGTCTTGAAATTAGGATTAAGTTGATAAGGTCTCTTCCATTATGGTTTTTCTCCTTTTAAATGTATTTTCATCATTCTTGCTTCCTCCTTGATACCTTTAAGGTCCATTAAAGTGCAAGGAAATAGATCTTCAGACTCCTTCAATACCTCCACAACTTGCATTACTTATCTTTCATCCTAGTAATCTCTAATTTTGGCCACTTTGGGGCTCTCTTTTATGGCTATGTTTTCTTCCTTTATTCTTAAAAGTTCATTGGAGTGTCTACTTTCAAGTTTTGTGGGTCTTCTCCCTCCCCAATTTCCTTGGTTTTTGTTGAAGAGTAGTATAGCTTTTGTGGTGGGATTTCCACCTTATCCATCCATTCTATTGATTTCCAAATACCCTTTTCCTTTAGTGGTATGGTTTGATATCTCTTGTTTTCATCCATGTTTCTAACTTCTTTTGTTGGAGATAAGGTTATTTCTCTCATCTTTTGGAGTGTGATGTCAATAAGTTTGTTGGGCTATAAAATAAAAATGTTTTATAGAATTCATCCTACACCATGGCCCAATCACTAGTTTCTCCTCTCTTTTCTTAGTTAATAGACCAATTTTTTTGCAATGGATGATAGTGTATAATAGAATAGTTTAGTATAAATCCTATCATCATGTTCCCTTCTATTGGTCCATTCCCTGATGGAATTTTGTAAGTGTTCCTCAAGTTTAATCTCACCGCAATATTCTGAAGTAAGTTTCTAATCTCCTTCTGGTAGATACCTAGTTTTTACAAGGGTTGTAAATGCCTTCCAATTTGGGATGTTTGGTTTGTGGGTATACCACCATCTATCTGCATTACACACTAGTGTATCCTATAGTGCATCTAATCTTAGATCCTCCCTTCCAAATATCTTTTCCATACTTTCTATATATGTCAATAGGTATTCAATTCTAGAGTATCATGGAAGCTTAATATGTGAAATAGTGCATGAGATTTGGTTCAAATGATGTGAAATTTTGGTATGTTGTCTGTCTTCATCTTTATTTTCATTATCTAAATTTTGTGATGGGTTCATTTTGTTTACGATAACATGGATATAGTTTTTATTGACTCCTTCTTCGACTATAGACCATTCTTGCTCCTAGTATTTTCCTAGATATTATTTCTCACTTATCCCAAAGCCAAGCCTCCTTTGCATCTACACTATCAATGCTATAGTTGTTGTTGTTAAGAATAATTTTTCCTTCTGAATTAGGTTCATGCATGGTATCTTTTGCAGGGATTCTTAGAGACTACACGGCCTTCTTATCTTCTTCTTCACTCTCCTCTTGTGCCACTTCTTATATGTAAGTGTTACTCATAGTAGTGTATAGGGGTATTTGTATTGTTTTATCTTTATCAAAGAATGACATTTCTTGCTTACAAGAATATATTGTCCCATATGTTGATCATGATGTTAGTCATAAACAAACATAGATAAAGAAATCTAAATCAAACCTTTATCATCTTGAAAGATACGATGAATTTAGAGAATTCATGATCCCAAGTCTCCATGGGTTAGTTCATAATTGTCTAACGTTACTCAGTAGTTTGATGTGTGTTGTTGTTTTCCATTCATGGGCCTTACATTTCTGATTCAGAGAAATTTGTGTCTGGATAAGCTTGATTTTACCTACTTTCTGTAAATTTCTTAACAAACAAGGTTAAATCCTACAGTATTTAACTAGATGATGTAAATATTTGTGTAAGTTTGATCAATTCTTCTGCATGTTACTCATATTAACTGGATTTCACTTCTACAGTGTAAATGTATTCAAATGATGTGCTTATAAGCATATATTTCCATAATTTCTAACTTTATTCATGTTTCCTTGCATGATATTTGTCATTTCAACATGCTATTTTCTCAAATATGCTAAAGATGTTTAGTTACCTACAGGATATATGCATATTTCTTTGTATTTGCTTGTTATTTTCTATGTATTTGAAATTATGATGATGATTGAATGAAATTAAACAAATTTGAATAAATGTTTTCTAAATTTTACTGAAAGTAAGTGAATATTTAGCCATTGATCCATATATACTCTTGATACTATCATGAAAAGGAAGAAATCAAACCATATGTTCACCAGGATGTTCCACAACTAGATATGATTGATGCTAACTTCAAAGGAAAGGAATGAAGACAACATGAACAACATGAAATGCACTACAAGGGATGCTGCAGATCAAAGTAACATGTCCACAATTCATCCACTGACTACTCAAAGTTTACAATTAGTTGTAATCAAAAGAGCTTCTTCTTCATTAAGTATGCAAAAGAGTATGTATTTACAATTGACTTTGAGAGAGGACCATGAAATTCAACAACTCCTTCTCAATTAAGCTTCTGAATGTTTTACAAAATGCACTCCATCTCTTTTTATAGAACAAGGATAGGAGGCGGTTACAAAAGATCCTACGATCAAGATTTTTCTATTATCATCAATGGTTCATATTTCTTTGACCAAGTCAACATACAAGACACGTGGCACAGATTTCCAGTTGGCAATCCTCTAGTGGATATAGCTATCATTCTCGAATATTCCATGTCCTTCCACTTTATCTTGTTGGAAAATACAAATGCAATGTTCCTTTTATGCCAATGGATTCTCTTCATGTGCTTGCATTCCTACATCTTCTCTCTTATAATTATCGTATGCCTGCACAAATGTGTCTACTTGAAACTTGCTTATCATTGTAGCTCTCAATTTGGCATATTTCAATGTCTATATCTATTCATCTAATGGCTCTATCATTAATGCCCTTTTATCTGCTTCATTACTATATGTATTTACTTTTACACTTAACTTAGCCACCTCATCCATGACATCTTCTGTGAAGAACTCTTTAGGATCCTCAGCTACTTTTTTGAATTTATCCTTCAACATCTGTATAGTATTATACAGATCTAGTGTTTCCTCTTCTTCTACAGCATCCTCTAGTAACTCCTCCATTACTCTTAATTCTTTAGCTAGCAAATCATGAACTTTAGTCTGGATGTCCTTCACTTTATCCATGTTAGCCTTTAATACATTAAGTTCATAGTCCATTTCTATTATCCATGTCCCCATGAGTGGCAGGGTTGCATTTGTAACAATTTTGCTTCTCAGCAATTCACTATCTATCATGCCTTTGGCTCTCTTAAGTCTAGCCATTGCATAATTACACTTATGAATCTACTAGGTGAATTCACCTTTCAAAGAATCAATGCTTTCCTTTAGTTTGGACAAAGTGTCCCAATTGGATATGGATATCCTTATTAGTTATTCTCTAGAAGTCATCAATTTGGAGTACCATTTCTCCATAACATGGGCTTGATGTTTCTGGATATCCAGCCTAGTTATATCTTCTTCACTTATTAAAGTCAATGCAGCTGGCTTCTTTGTAGTTTGCAGGGTGGATGCCAAGTTGTCTGGTTTAACCAATCCCTATATAAATTATTGTAGCTGCATATTTTATTATTTTAGCTCTTTCTTCCTTGCCTTGAGTTTCCTGATTTTAGCCACCACTACTTCAGCACTCTAAAGATGTTATTGAGCTTCTTGCTTAGTGGTCATATGGCCTAAATCAATCTAGGTTATTTGATATTCCTCTTTCCTTAATTCACCTTTGGCCTTATCCACTGTAGACACAACAATCTAAGCTATCCTTTTCCCAGTTTTCAGATCCCTCTTGATGTTGGAGACTATCCTAGCTCTCCATTTTGTTTTGACAGAATCAATTGTAAACAAAGATTTAAAATCAAATGGTACCTATTGTACCTTCTCTTAACTTACCTCTAAAGTAATTAAGGTCAAAACATCAGACTATGATCCTTTATCTTGATCTGACTACTTGATTTGAGCATCATCTTGATCTTTCTCTTGATCCTTTGGATCATGTACAGTCTCTTGATGTTCACTTATGGCATCTAGATCCTCCTCTTCATGTGATTCCTCTTGTCTATGTTCTGGAGGTGATTGTTTATCTAGTGCCAGATCTTCATGTTATTTTGGAATTTCATCAGACTTAGGCCCTTGGCTTTTATTTTCTTCTTTAGCCTGATGTTCATCTTCTTTTTGCTCATCATCTTTTCCTCATGTAGCTGTAGGTGATGCAACTACCTTATCTTGTTCAGGTTTGTCCATTAGGACATTCTTCTATGTCATTTTCTCTTGCACATTATCACCTTTATTATCTACTTCCATGAGAACACTTTTCTTTTGAGACTGATCAGTCTAGATAACTTCTTCCTCCTTATCCCCTTCTTTGGGTACATAAGCTAAGTCTACCACAGTTGGGTTAGTAACATTTTCAGTCAAACTATCTAGTGATCCCATATGCACCTCTACCTCAGGGGTTTCTTCCCTCTCTTCCCTTTCATCATGTGTTTCACCTGTCATATCAACCTTTTCTACTGCTTCTGTGTGTTGTAACATAGGTCCAATAGGGTGATTTGTGATATCCTATACCACATCATCTTCAGTTAAATCTATTATCTGGCTCAAGGGGAGGGCTTTTGCAGCTTCATCTTCTTTAGCTTGGCTCCTAGCCATTTGTGCCATCTCCATTTTTACTTTCACTATGTTTTCTATGGGCATGTCATGCTACATTTCTTTAATGACACCCACCTACAGATCAACCAATATTGCTGGTGGTGGTGGTGAAATCGCACCTCTCATGTGAGGGCTTTGATACCTACTTTGTCGGGGTACTTTGACACCCTGCAACACATCATCTTTCCTCTTCCTTTTGAGTGTTGAAATGAGGCTTTCATCTTCCTCATTACCATCCCTTCCTTCTGTAGCAGTCCCAACTAAAGTCTGCCCCTGTTCTCCTATAGTTTCTTGTTGAGTTGTGGGTGTTTGGGATGCAGATACGGATATAGGAATTGCCTTAAGTACTGGTCTAGTAGGAGGTGACAATGGCTGATATACCAAGGATACTCCCTTAGAGGTGATCTCCTCTGTTGTTCCAAATGAACTAGGTTCAAGTATTTTTGTCCCTAGGATTTGCCTTTTATGTACAAGGAAATGATCATATCCTTGCTCTTCTCTTTATTTTCTTTTTCCTTTCTTATCACTGGTGATTACCATCCCTTTTCTTTAAGCTCCTCTACTTAATGAGCAACCCATCTCATGGTTCTGGCCATAACCTTGGCAGTGAGGACATCAATAGAAGTCTCCTCCCTCTATGTTAAAGTTGGAGCAGAAATAGTGTCATTGTATATCTTTTTTTCCTCATATTCTAGATCTACCATATTATCATCTTTTCTAACTTGAGGAGGTAGCTCAGGTTACCCTATGGTCCTCATCTGATCTAGTGATAATCTCTGATATTCTCTTTTCCTGACTTCATGTTCATCACAATCTGCCCAATAATCTTCAAGGTGGAAAGTGTGCTTGTATTTCTTGTTGAATCATTGCTCGATCCTGTGATAAGGATCATAATCTTGCGCCAAGGGAAACAATTTCAAATTCAAATCTTTCAGATCTGCCTCTGCCTTTCTTGCATTCTCTATGGCTCCTACCTTAGACCAATTTATATCAATAGGAAACTTCCTATATGGTTTTCTTTCTTTTACCCTTGACATTTCAAATGTAGGCAACTGTTGCCTCATCATTTCCATCAATACTATTTTATCTATAGGGTATCTAGGTAACATGTATGGTTTCCTACTGAAACCCTCCATCCAGATATATGAATAGGATTTATCCTAGATGTACCAAGACCCATATCCACTAATGGCCTTTGTTGCACTGACTGAGAATCTTTTTGTCCAGTCCCCTCCATGAGTCAAACCAAGTGCATCAAAAAAGCATCATTAACCATCTTATAATAATGTATCGAGAGTCTTCTTTCCAACTAAGGAAAATGCTCCCAGGGTGTTTTCTCATTGGGTAATTTCCCAATCCTTCCCATAGTCTGTAGGCCATTGAATGTACCTTTTGCCACACAGGCATACACCAAGTAGGATGTCATCCAAAAGATCATCCCTTTTCCTTCCTTCCATTTGACCATCTAGTCATGAATTGTGTCACTAATTATCTTGGCCCAAGGGAACTTTGCATTCTCTGGTTTATATTCTATTACCATTCTTATCAACCTAAACATCCATGGCTTAAAGACCCCACAGTCCACCAATCCGTTCATCCTGCTCAGCATGAACATCATATACTGTACTTCCTCATTAAAGTCAAATTTGTATAAATGCATCACCATTTTTGCCACTGCTCTGGCTATGTTAGTTGGGTGTCTCCATCCTTGGTATATGACTTTCCTATAGTTTTTATCGTTGGCTTCAAATTCTTTAGCCAATACATCCAAATCAGGTACATACACGTTCCAAGAAGAGGGCAAATAAAACACCTCTGCAATACCATCTATAGATAGATCTGCATATAATCTTTCTTGTGTTTCTATCCTTCTTGTGTTAACATCACAATGCAGTGTAGCTTTGACCAATAGGTCAAAGGCCTCTGTAGAGTATGGAAATCTAGAAGCATGAAACAAACCAAACACCACTATGTTATGTAGAATTGGATCATTCTCTTGTACATCAATTCACGCTTTGAATGCTTCGATGTCTGTAATCCCATAATGTGTTTCCTCTGTGAATTCCAATTTGTTGTACACACTACGTGATTTAGGGAACATGGATGATTTGAAATTTGCATCCCATTTGTCTATGTGTGGGTGTGACATTTTATCCTGCAATTTGAATATAATATTTCAAATAACAACTTATACGTTTATCTAGGGTTAGGACGTTAATGATTTTACATTCCAAGCTAGCAATATGTATAAACTTCATGAATTGAATGAATGCTAGGCATAGTGCATAAACATTATCACTATACTCTAATTACCCTTTCTTTGATTGATAACAATATGATTTTATAAACGTAACCAGAAGTATAAGTCATTATACATACCTGTATACACTTCATTTACCTATTACGAATGTAGGAGTATTAGGATAAAAGCTCTGGATGCGAGATTCCTCGTAACTTTGTCTTCTTAGCTCGGCTCTAGTTTGCAACAAGCTCTTAATCACTGAAATTAGGGTTCTCGAAGTGTGATTATGTAGATTAGGCTGAGAAAAATCCCTTTTACCTTGAACATTTAGGGTTCATTAATGATTTCCATGCGATTTGATAGTTTCAATTAGTAGATTGCATAAGATAACCCCAAGTGTCTATTGGCATGCATTTAAATTTAAAAGACAACAACCTTTTACAACCTTTAATACAAAAAGGCGCGGGTTATGAAGAACATCTGATTTAAGAATATTCTAGGGAATATCTTGAGGTGGATATCCGGATGACACCTATGTGAATCAGGGTGTGAATGTGGACATGTGTCATTATTTTGCAATAGCGTAGAGAATCTTTCTTGATGACAAGAATCTCCCACGAGAATGCACTATTGTACAATCTGAATCTCTCTCATCAGGATGTTATTTTAGATCTGGATACTAAATTAAGGTCTAGATACTAAGTAGTGTGGCGCATCTGCTTTGGCTCAATGTCCTGATGACGTAAACATACATGCCTTTTCTGTATTGTGTTGAGATAAAATGATGTCATCAAGATATGGATGATTCAAAAGATCCAGATACTAAGTTAAGGTCAAGATACATTGTGATAGCTTAATGACGTGGGCAAATACATCGCTCCTACTCCAGGTCGAGTAGACATGAAGTCATCAAGACTGGGATTCTCCTACGATCGGGATATTAAGTAATATCCATCCACCCTGACATTTAAACTATCAGTGACTCAAATTTGACATCCGGATATTAGTGAATGTCTAGATACTAAGTAAATATGAATATCCTGATGACCTGTTGACTAGATTTTGATCAAGGATAACTTCTTTGTTTCAACAAATTTTGACATACTTCAAAAGGAAAACCTATTTGAAATTTCACACTCTTTCACATGGTAATGTTCTTGACAACAAATTTTAATCTTGGATTTTGACCATGATCCTGAGGTTCTAATATGCAGATGATAACTTTCTAACATGCATCTGGGACTAATTTTACCATACCGCCCAAAAGTTGGGTCCTTGTTTTGTTGGGGCAAAATGGGACGTGTTGTGTAACCACACAACACCATACAGGTAAAAAACCATTCTAAGTTTAGAAGGATGTTAAATGTGTTGAAAGGTCCTTTCATTTCTATTACTTCATAATCAACCTTCTTCTTGATTCCTAGTAAGTTTACTTCCACATCCATCTAAGTTTTGTCTATACTAATGGAAGTACCATCTACAAGGGTAATATTATAAGTTGTCATAGAGAATTGGTCTTCCAAACTCTTCCCAAACTCTATTGGGTATAATACTAGATTGGTCTTTTCTTCCATCTCCTTGGGGTCTTCACTGCACTTTTGACTTGAGGTCATGAATTTGTGGTTCTAGTTTTGTTCCAATATTTTGAGAATTGCTTTAATTTTTCAAGAATGTTTTCTTCTTCTACCAATATTTTGAGAATTGCTTTAATTTTTCAAGAATGTTTTCTTCTTCTACCAAGGTTGCCAACTCCTTGAAAAGTTGGGATTCTCTTTCTGAAAAGCATGTCTTATGGTATTCTTCTTTCCTCTTTTCTTCTAGGATGATTTTTCTAGTGTCCTCAATTATCCGGTCATGTTTTTGTTTTGTTGAGAAGTACTCTCCTTCATCATCGTCATTGTCGTCATCATCATCATCATCATCATCAACATCATCATCATCATAATCATCATCATCATCATCATCATCATCATCATCATCATCTTCTAACTCATTTCTTAGCATTCTTCTTTTTCCAATGTTAGTCCCTCCTCTAGTCATTACCACTACTTTATTTTTCCTCCCATATTTCATAATAGCTTTCTTTTTTAGTTCTTCTTACCTTTCTAGATATTTTTTTTCTAATCATTCTTATTCAGTTAGTGATAATTAGCTCCTTATATTTTCCTCATCAACTTTGGTTTTCACACACCTTCTAGTTCCTTGATTATTTAGTTTAGGTATCTTCCTTATGATTTTAACTTCTTTCATTGTGTTGGGTCTTGATTACTATTCACTTTTTGTTTGTAGTGGTGCATTTTTAAAATATTGTTCTGTTTTAGTGCATGTGAAGAGATCATGACAAGAATCATTGTAGAATCCACAACTCTTCTTTTCCTCTTAAAATTCATTGGCATAATGGCTCATCTGACCACATCTAAAACAAGTGGTATCTTCTCTTCTCCTTTGTCCATGACCTCTTCCTTAGCCATGTCCTCCTCTATAGTTATAAAACTGGTTTTGGATGTGAAAAAGAATAAAGAAAATAAAGATAAAAGAGTGTGGATATGTGGCAAGAGATCTTGAAAAGTTGATTCAAGAGTTTGCAAAACTATAAGAAGATCAAGAAGAGTTTTGGGAGGATGATGTTGTAGAAGAAGATATGGATAAAATTTGGGAGGATGTTGTTGTAGAAAGGTTAGAAATGATATCTCGTATGACAAAGAATATTGGGAAATTGATGGCAAGATCTAAAGTTAAGGAAAACAAAAAACTAGAGATTAGATTAGATGAAGGAAGAGAATATATAAAGGATGAAGACATGGAAGATGATTTCCCAAGGGAAGGTGAGGAATTGGGTGATTGGGAGAACCAAAATTTTTTTGTGGAAGACACAATAAGTGAAGAAGATGTGAGAGTTATGAATTATGAATAGGTTAGCAATGATTTTGAGGATATATTTGAAGATCTGAAGATTGATGATAATGAAAGTAAGGTAGAAAGAACACTTGTATAAGATACAAAGTTAGTGGTAGATGACATAAACAAAGAATGCAATGACATTGGAAGTGGTGATAAGATTGGACAAGATAAAAAGATTGGAGCTCCAGGACCAAGATAGAATACAAAAATGATGCTAAGTGAGATTGAAGGAAATTATAGTAAGATAGAAGAGAAAACAAGTAAATGTGGAAGACAAGATCAAGAATGTAATAGTGATGGAATTTGAAGAAAAAAGAGATTGCAGTTACACAAAAGAGGAACACATAGAGTTATGGTAAGACATGAAGAGTTTTGAGTTAAAGATAAAGATGTTGTGGAAGAAGGAATGAAGATAGGGAGTATAGATGGAGATGTGATGAAGCTTGTGGTGGATCAAAATAAGTTTGATATAAGTTGGAATACATTGTGTAGAGTTGTCATAAAAGGAGTGTCAACAGAAAGAGAAATGCAAAAGGCTTAGATGTTGTGCAATGGAGTTTGTCTAAGTCTAAGAGTTTATAGAGGAGTGAAGTCAATATAAAAGAGGTGTAGACGAGGTGAAGCATGTTTTGAGATGGTCGTAAAGGATTATGGACAGCTAGTGGAGAGAAATGAGTACTTGAAGGATGGGTAGGATGGTGGAGTAGAAAAATTAAATACAATGAGGATATATAATGATTTTTGGTTCTAATGGGAAGGTAAGATATTTTATTCTATGTTGGGAAGGAATGATAGTAGACAATAGTTTGTATCACAAAGGAAAAGAATGGAAGTATTGAGGTAACAAAGGAAAAAGGTTGGCATACTTAATACAAGAGATTTTGGCAGTAGATATGGACACAAGAGGAAATTGGAGAGAATAAAGTATATAAGGATGCAAGAAAGATTGGAAATGTGAAGGTTTATTTTATGGTAGAAGTGATAACAATAGATAAGAGTTGATAGCAAATAACCTAAGGGAGTGTTCATGTGAAAAAGGATATTCCCTAATTGGTTCCCTTCTAGCACCTATTCACAAATGTTCACATGTTAAGTTTACTTATGGAATTAGGAATGTTTCTAGTACACGTGTGATCTTATCCTCTAGTTTTCACATGTCATAGGATTATGACACTTGTCCTAATCCTGTATTGTTATATGTCTCACCATGGATTTATAAGAAAGGCCTCTCTTGAACATTATCTATCTTGTATCATTATCTTTCATCCATTGGTATGCTTGTATTACTGGTAGAATGGTATTGTTTGTTGCTTGTCTCTTTTGTGTAGAAGGTTATTTGGTGTTGCAGATTTGATCTTGGTTGGTTGATTGCTTCAATAGAGAGTGGCTAGCATAGTTCCTTGAATTGAATGAAAGATATGAATGGAAGGATGCGATAGGAAAGAGACTTGAAGGAAAGGAACAAAGTAGAAGAAGTAGAGAAGCTAATTGGAGGACATATGCTGATCAAAAAAATTTGTAGGAGAATTTTTTCTCAAACAAGGTAATTGAAGTGTTAGAAATGATTGCATAAGGAAAACATGTGTTGAATTGTACCATAGTAGTAGGAAAGATGGATATGGAGGATGTATGAAGGTTGGAGACACTGTGGTTGTGATATTGTAGAGGGATGAAAGTGGGCAGTTAGAAGTAGTTGTGATTGGGATAGCAGTAGGTAATACAGGTTTAGAAAACACTAGAAGTTGGGAGTTTGCAGTAGGGAAATTTGGCATAGGCATGGAAGTAACAACCACAGGTGAATCTTAGAGTAGTATATAGTGTGATAATGAAGGGAAATTTGAATATTAGATATCACAAATGAAGAAGATGATAGAAGAAGGTAAAGAATGGAATAGAATAGAGGAAAGCATGGGAAGGTTTGAATTAGGATAGATATAGGTTGAAAGCTACAAAAGAAGGAGATTAGATTGGTGGGACAGATTCAATTCTAGAAGAGTGAAGTGGAAGATGAAGGAATATTTGAGAAAAAATCATGTCAATTTGCTTTTAGAATCCTTATTGTGAGCACTATGCTCACAAATCATTTACCCTAGGCATTTGATGTAGGAGCATCCCAAGGTGAGATCAATATCACATCAAGCCAAAGTATTAAGCCTTCATTTGTTTGCTTGTTTATAGATGTCTACTTATCGATCAGTCATAGAAGATATCATTACATACCACCACATTTAAATATTTGGCCTCATACTATAGAGAATATATTATTATAGGATAATATATGTCATATCCACATTTCAAGAGATTTCGAGCACCACACATTCATAACTTGGTTTCTGAACCTTTATCAAGTTGATAGGTTTACACAGTTCACTATTCATGACTTGTGTCAGGTTTCTAGAAGTTTGCACCATCAAAGGATTATATACAGAGATACATGGGACCTAGGAGGACTTAATTGGAAAGGCCCATCTTCACTCTTGGTCAGCTAAACATTTCATGGAGCTTTGTGCCACCTTGTGGCTGATGTAGAATCATTGTAAGGCTTGGGATAGCTATTTATAGACTACTCACAATCATTTGAAGGATCATCATGAAGAAATAAAGGAAGAAGTAAGAATAAATATTGCAAGCGTAAGGATGAGGATTTAAAATGGATATTGGTATTGATAATGATAATGAGGATGCTAATAGCATGGCATGTAGGAACATATGGAATTTTATCTAAATAGTTTAATTTCATGTTTAGTAATATAATGGCTATGTTATGTCATAAAATGTCCCCCTAGGACTTTTACCTCCTAAGTTTAGCTCCCGGGTCCCTTTTTTTTCATCATGCATGTTCATTTTAACTCCCGATGCAAAATGGCCTAAAACCCATGTCAAATGGGGCTTGAGGGTCATCTATGGGCTTAACCTTGTCCTAAAATGGGACCTAGGGACTTGGGTACTTGCGCCCTATACCTTCCCTATTTTAGGCAGGTCCTAAATTTAAATGTCCATTATGTGACCATTAAAAGGTTCAGTGGCCAACATCTTAAGTTTGAATTACGAAATTTGTAGCAGGAATGCATATATAAGCATGTTTAGGGTTTCATTTGTAAACTAGAGGATGATGATGATATTTTGGTGAACTTATGATTTTAGAGCATTCAAAGCATTCATTGTTGCAGAGCAAAATATTGTTGTTGTGTTTGTTACTGCAGATTTGGCTTCATCCTCTCATAATGTGAAGGATCTTCATGTTCATATGAGTTACACCTCCAAGGTGATATTATTTGTGCTTTCATCAATCTATTTCATCATTGCCTTTGCCTCTGTCCACCAAGGACACGCACTCTCTATCTAACAATGGTGTTAGAAGGCTTGAATGCCATTCCGGGGCTTGACTAGGGCAAGCTCCTAAACACATGCACTCTCTATCTAACAATGATGTTGGAAGGCTTGAATGCCATTTCGGGGATTGACTGAGGCAAGCTCCTAAACGCCACAACCCCCAACCCCTCTCTTGTAATTACAGGTTACAAGTGTCAGATCTTGTAGAGGGGAATTGTAGGAGGGTGGTACAAAGCATAAGGAATCCAAATCTAATGAAAAAGTAGCACCTTGGACTTGGGTTCCCTCACCAGTGTCCTCTAGTTGGCCTCCTGACAAATCAGGGTTCAGAAACATCATCTGGGCACTCTTTGGAACATTTTCTTAGTTTTGACTGTTGGTAGATTTTCACTCCAAGGACAAGGGTGCGGGCACCATTGTCCTTCAACACCTCTACTTTTGGAATCAGGTTCTCCTCTGTTCACTGATCCTGGTGCTTCTTTCATTTTGTTTGTATCTATCACGATTTGAAAGTTATGCCATGTTTACCGTAGACTAGGGTTTTACCTATTTATTGATTTAGGGTTTGACAAATAATCAACAAATTCCAAATTTTCTTATCATTGCAAGTGAAAACAAGCCTAATAGTTAAGTCCTCTTGCAAAATTTATGACTCAACTCGGTTTAATGTCTTTGAATGTATGTAGTGAAAGGAGGATTTAACCACACCTTACATTGAATTGAAAATCCCTCTTTTTCTACATTACATTTTGGTGAATCCATGTTTTATTTTAATTTTGCACCTTGTTGAGTGTTGTACTTTAGATTTGCATTCATTTAATTCATAATTTTCATATTGTATTTGAAAATTTACAAAAAAAATTGAAAAAATTGGCATTTTAGCTTACATTTGGACATAATTTGAATTAATTTTCATTTAATTTCTAATTTTTGCATTAGATCTGAAATTCATTTTCATTTAATTCATAATTTTCATATTACATTTGAAAATTTACAAAAAAATTGAAAATTTTGAAAAAATTGGCATTTTAGGTTTTACATTTTGACATAATTTAAATTAATTTTCATTTAATTTCTGATTTTTGCATTAGATTTGAAATTCATTTTAATTTAATTCATAATTTTCATATTGCATTTGAAAATTTACAAAAAAATTGAAAATTTTGAAAATTTTGAAAAAATTGGCATTTTAGCTTACATTTTGACATAATTTGAATTATTTTTCATTTAATTTCTGATTTTGGCATTAGATATGAAATTAATTTTTATTTAATTCATAATTTTCATATTGCATTTGAAAATTTACAAAAAAAAATTGAAAATTTTGAAAAAAATAGCATTTTAGCCTGCAATTTGACATAATTTGAATTAATTTTCATTTAATTTCTAATTTTTAAATTCGATCTGATATAAATTACAGAAAATCATCATCTTACAATCTTTTTCATTGCATTTTTTCTATTAAAATTGCTAGGGTTTGTTTGAAATTTTGAATTTTTCTTATAACCTAGTAATTTCAAAAACTAGGGTTTGTAGTTAAAATCTTGTTCCAGATTTTACTACTCATCTTAGGCACTCTTTCAAATCTGATTTTGTATTTAGTGTTGCATTCTTGTGTGTTTTTTCATCCATATTTCAAAAATTTGCATTTACACATACTCAATTTCAACAAAAACTAGCATTTTTCATTGATTTATCATTAAAATTGCACTTGCATTGAGCATTGTAGGGTTTTAAAATTATTTTTAGATCTAATCTGAGTTAATTTGCATCATAAATCTAATTAGAAATCATTCATACACCATTTTGCATACATTTATGCCTTAATTTCATAATTAGGGTTTGAAAACCTAGCATTTTCACTAGATTTTGCCTTGTCATCCATATAGATTTTCATCATAGGTGTGTTGTGAAGGATATTGCTACACTATTGGACTGATATTAGGGTTATTATTCACTGTCCTTCATCAATTTCCTTACAACACCTTATCTTTTAGTGATTTGCATTGAAAAAAGGTGAAAAAAGTGAACATTTTAGGTGCATAAACAAGCATAATTTGTCTTGTTTCATTGCATTCAAATCTAAATATATAAAATCATCAATTGGGACTTTCTATGTTGCACTATTTTCCTTTTATCCATTGTGTTTTTTGTGGACTTTGTGTGTCCTTTTATCCCTTCTCTTCAAACAAGTGTTTAGGAGTGAAATAGCCACACATCTAGGGTACCTTAGTCATCATAAAACTTTACATGAATTGTCTCCCTAGATTTCATTGGACATTAATGTTACAAGACATTTCAAGATGGCATCTTCATGGAAATCTTTGCATGAGTATATCTTGGATTTTGAAAATTTCTCTACTTTCACTAATGAGAACCCTCATGTTCTAGAACACATAGCATGCCTACATGATATTGATGTTTCTAAATGTTCTACACATGAGCTGAAATTACTTTGTTATATACATGATTTTGATAGCTTTACATTACTCATAGGAGCTTATCTTTTGATATTAGAAGATTTAACCAAATTCATCTCTAAGAACTCTCATGAGAAATATAAGTGTGAAAATTCCTCTTTTGTTAATGCCTTGGAATTGATAGCTAAAGAATATGATGATGTTGATGATTCCATAAGTTATCCTACTTCTCCTATAGTTGAATTTCCAAGAACCTTAGATGAGAAGACTATGGATAGCTCTACTATGGTTGTAAATTCAAGTCCCTTAGACATCACTAATGATACAACACCTAACCTTCCTAACAACTCCTTACTTTTCTTTCATTCCAATGCTCTCCCTGGCCAAGATGAAGCATTAGTGGATGAGAAAAGGTCTCTCACATTAAATCCTTTAGGGATAGCTATTGGGTATAATCAAGAGGAAAACAATGTTAATTCAATCTTCACTAATAGACTTATTCCACCCACCAAAGGGTTACTAGATAAGTGTAGAAATATTCCTAAGATGATTGTGCGAGGGGTGCCCAATGCACCCTCTTGCTTAAAACCAGTGATTATAGTTCAAGGTGATTGAAAACCACCACCTAGACCCCCCGATTACATCTTAAACTATGCAAGACAAATTACTCAAAGACATGAAGGTGTTCAAAATGTGTCACAACAACCACACCACAATGTGATTTCTCACACATACAACACTCGTAATAACAAACAAAGTAAGAAAACACCTCATGTGTCTGTCTCTCTTCCATGTTCCCAACCTATGCTCCCTCCACCATCTCGTCTTACTCCTAAAAGTGGTCAAGAATATGATCTTGTTAACCAGCTTTGTGCTACTCTAGCTAAGATCTCTCTTTGGGATTTAATACAAACATCACCTACATACCATGGAATGCTCCAAGAAGCTTTACAAAAGGTGATTGTACCACCTACTGTTAAGATGAATGATGTAGTAGCTCTATTAGATTGTATGCATGCAACAAAAATGGATATTCTCTTTCAACCACATGAATTACCATCAATTGAAGTTCAAAACCAATATGATCCTCTTATAATATTTGTCCAAATAGAAAAGAAATTGATCGAGCATGTTATGATTGATAATGGATTGACTCTGAATGTTTGTGGTATGAATTTGTTACATAAGATTAAGGTTGATACCTCTTTGATTAAATCGGATATAATTAGCATTCGTGGCTTTGACAATGTTGGTAGAAAATCTGTGGGTACCATAACTTTACCTATAAAGTTTGGACCTGTGACATTATCTACTCTTTTTCATGTCATGCTTGGTTCACTTTCATATAATATGATTCTCAGTAGATCGTGGATCCATGCCATGGGGGCAGTTCCATCTACCTTTCATAGATCAATAAAGTTTATTTATCAAAACAAGCTCCACATCGTCGAAGCCGATCCTGAACCAGATTATTGTTTGCATATTGAAATGGGAAAACTAGTTAACAATCATAAAAGTCTAAACAACTTATGAGTGGATTCATCAACACCTCTTGCCACATATAATGTTGTACAAGACTCTAAAACATTGAATGCACTTTTTGGTGATGATTGGGGTTCATTAGATTTTAATCCTTGCAATGTAGGGGAATATAAACTTAATAACCCTGACACATCAAAAGTGGCATCGATCTCATCCAAGCAATCTTTTGAAACACTTAAGAAAACCAAAGCCTCCTTAGTAAAAAGCAAAGACAATACTCTTACCTATACTATAGATTATGATGCCTATGAGGCTTCACCATCTTCTAAGGAAATCATATCCCTCTATGGTCAAGGATTTAAAATCCTTTATAAAAATTATGACTGTGTAGGTAATGGTTGTGGTGTAAATCAACAAGGAATCAGAGTACCTTTGCAAGTTGCTGGAATTAATTACACGACTAGTATTGGATACCATTCTTTAAAGCCCACCAAAGCCTCTCGTCACCCTAAACTTAATGTTAATGCAATATCAACTAGACCAAATCAGTAAGCGAGATATCTTGAGTTAATAAACAAGAATTGTCCACCAGGAAGTATCCCATTGAATCTGGTAAGTATTTCTCCCTCTTTAAGCCACACTCATTGTAGCACTTATTCTTGTTGCTCTCAAGGATGGCCTACTCCTAACTATATACATTGTTAGCGTTGCGTTGTATCAGGTAAGTATTTCTAACCTTTTATCTATGTGTTGTGATTCCCTCATGATGTGTTATATGTTGTTTAGGCCTCCTAGGATGACCCTTGATACTCTTGTAAGGTCAGGGATACTAGGAGACTACCTCTGTTGTGACCATTCCTCTATATGTATCATCATTCTTCTATCTTTCTCCTCTCCTCTATTTTATTGTTGTGTTTCGTGCCTTAGGGGCATAGCATTGTGGTTGGTGACCTGGGGGCACCTTCCTATGTGACAAACCTAAGGCACTCGTTCTCCTCTCTTGATTTATTGTTTACCTTCTTCTAGTGGTTCTATATAGTCAACAGATGACAAAAAATAATTCATAACTGATAAGGACCAAGTGTCCCTTCAACAAGCAAAGCAAAAATGGACCTAGTCCATACATGATGATGGGGTTGATATATATATCTGATGCTTGGCTACTAGAATCACTCCGTGTGATATTTTGATGTTGTCTTATCTCTCTAACAAATCATAACAATACATCTACTCTGTGCACTTTGATTGTCTTGTATCTTGCCTTGTTACACTCAGTTTTGAGGCACCTGAAGTGTATCCCAATGGTTATACTTGGTTCCGAACCTGTAGTATAGTGTTGGCCTTTGATGTGATTGTTTTCATGCATAGCTTAATCTTTTTATTTATCTTAGCATAATCAATGTGTTTGTGGGAACATTCGGTGATTGTGAGCACGTCACCTTTGGGGGCATGGCCTTTGCGAAAGCTCTTGTTCCCTTGTGTGTTTTCTCTCTACATTAACATGCTTGATATCGATACATGACATCAACCACCTTAAGGTGGGGGCATATAAGGTAAGTTGTTTGATGATTTTGGTACTAACGAAGTGTGTTTCTAAGCCCTCTGTGGAGGTAGGATGTATCTCCGATGTGAGTGCACATCTTTATTCTATATTAGAATCAAAAATCCCTCTATGGAGGTGGGATATTATGCATATCCTTTTATTCAAAATCCCTCTATGCGAGGTGGGATGGTGTATCTCTTGAGCTAGTGCACATCCTTTTATTTCAAAAGTCCTCCAAGTAGGCGGGGTTGGATCTGAGACTATCCTCCCTTAAGCGTGTCTTTGGCAGTTGTTGTGCATAAGCCCAACCATCAGGTGTTCTTGTAGCATGTTTGAGATGGTGGGGGCTTAGCAATAAGTTCCTTCCATCGCCTTGTTTGTCATGTTTTAGATGTATAGTATGTCTTTGGCATGCTATACAGCACTCATGAATTCCATGTGTCTTCCGTGTGTTTTCCCCCTTGTGCAGTTAACCCCCACTTGGGGCATTGTATGGCATGTTTTCCCTCTTGTGTGTGTAGCGACATGCTCCACTTACACTTGAGGTTTGTTTGGCATGTTTTCCCCTTTGGGGTTTTTTGTTGTAAATTTATTTCCATGCATATGTATATGAAGATGTTAGGAATATATTATGAAAATGTTATATCAAGTGTATTCATCATGTTTTGCATGTCTTCAATGTTGTCTTCTTCATGCTTTGTGTGCCTTTTACTGTCTTCTCCGTGTTTTATGTTCCTGTAATGTGTCTTCTCTAATGCTTACCTCAGACCGGGGGCTAGAAATAGTCCCTCAATATTTGTGTATGCATTAGATTTAAGTCCCTGGCATGTTTGTTGTGTTTTGACTGTACTTTAATGCATGTATGGCTTGTAAGATCATACATACATTAAAGTGTGGGCTAAATGTTATGTCATAAAATGTCCCCTAGGACTTTTACCTCCTAAGTTTAGCTCCCAAGGTCCCTTGTTTTTCATCATGCATGTTCATTTTAACTCCCGATGCAAAATGTCCTAAAACCCATGTCAAATGGGACTTGAGGGTCATCTATGGGCTTAAACCTACCCTAAAATAGGACCTAAGGACTTGGGCGCTCACACCCTAGCCCTTCCTATTTTAGGTAGGTCCTAAATTTAAATGTTCGTTATGTGACCGTTAAAAGGTTTCATGGCTGACATCTTAAGTTTGAATTATGAAATTTGTAGCGAGAATGCATATATAAGCATGTTTAGGGTTTCATTTGTAAACTAGAGGATGATGATGATATTTTTGTGAACTTATGATTTTAGAGCATTCAAAGCATTCATTGTTGTAGAGAATAATATTGTTGTTGTGTTTGTTACTGTAGATTTGGCTTCATCCTCTTATGATGTAAAGGATCTTCATGTTCATATGAGCTACACCTCCAAGGTGATATTTATTTGTGCTTTCATCAATCTATTTCATCATTGCTTTTTCCTTTGTCCACCAAGGAGACACACTCTCTATCTAACAATGGTGTTGGAAGGCTTGAATGCCATTCTGAGGCTTGACTGAGGCAAGCTCCTAAACACCACAACCCCCAACCCCTCTCTTGTGATTACAGGTTACAGATGTCAGATCTTGCGGAGAGGAGTTGTAGGAAGGTGGTACAAAGCATAAGGAATCTAGATTTGATAAAAAAAAATAGCACCCTGAAATTAGGTACCCTCACCAGTTTCTTCCAGTTGGCCTCCCGACAAATCAAGGTTCGAAAACATCATCTGGGCACTCTCTGGAGCATTTTCTCAGTTTTTACAATTGGCAGATTTTCACTCCAAGAACAAGGGTGTGGGCACCATTGTCCTTCAACACCTCTACTTCTAGAATTAGGTTCTCCTCTGTTCACTGATCCTGGTGCTTCTTTTGATTTGTCCATATCTATCATGGTTTGAAAGTTATGCCCTGTTTATCGTAGAACTAAGGTTTTACCTATTTATTGATCTAGAGTTTAACAAATAATAAACAAATTCCAAATTTCCTTATCATTGCAAGTGACAACAAACCTAATAGTTAAGTCCTCTTGCAAAATTTGTGACTCAATTCAGTTTAATGTCCTTGAATGTATGTAGTGAAAGGAGGATTTAACTATACCTTACATTGAATTGAAAATCCCTCTTTTTCTACATTATAGGCTACAGCCTAGCATGCAAGAATCCCCATTGTAGAAAATTGTAATTATTCAAATCTATGGAAATCAATAAGAATCATGTTGTTGTTTCATTAAGTTGTAGTTTTTGTTTGTTGTTTTGTTTAGCTACATGTTTGCACAATCCTACATTGGATCCTCCGTCCATGACTGCATCAAATTTTTTCCTTAGGCTTACCTCAAACGTACAGTTCATCTTTAAAACCTTCATCCATGGATTTTCTTCTTAATTGTTTACTTAAAATGCAACAACAATAATATCCAATTTAGAATTTACAACACCACTATTTGCAACAATTGGAATTTTCTAGATGTTTTGGGTAAAGAGCAAAGTAAAATAATACACGTATCCTCTATATCTAATTTAACATTAATTTAACCTAGCTAGCTTGCAATCAAATTAAAAGCATTTAAATTATCTTTAATTGAGTCTACATCCTCCATTCTTAATGAATATAACTTTCTCTTTAAAAAAAAATTATTTACAACACTCTTTGTTTGATAAATATCACCTATTATTTTCCACAAGTTAACCATAGTAGTTTCTTCAAAAACATTAAAAACAAAATTAGAAAGACACAACCTGACAATATGCCTATCTTTCTTATCAATTTTCTATCAAATTTCATCCATATCATCCTGCTTTTCACTTTCAATAACTACTCCCCATTGATCTCTCTCCTCTAAGAGATCCTCCATTTTCAACTTCCAGAATTTAAACTTTTGACCATTAAACTTCTAAATATCTATTGTGGATGTGCCTTCCATGATTCCTACCACACAGATATAGTTTCATGAAGTCTCCAAATTCTTTCACTACAACCAAAAAACCACACACCACAATAAAATGTGTTCCCCTCTTCTAATCAAGATAAATAGATTTCTAATAAAAAACATTGAGAAAACTAGGGTTAATGGTTATAATAAAACATTCAACTTAGTAATCAAATCTAACTAAATCATTGTGATAATCCATAAATCAATGATAATAATAGCAATAATATAGTATTACACAAACCACAAGATTACCCATAAAATGTGAACACCAATATACTAGGAAAACCTTTTTGGGTAAAAGAACCCACCACCAAAGAGAGAACAAACTTGTATTAATCTCAAATAAATATAGACTACATCAATACATCTAGATCCTCCCTTTAATCAAACAACATTCAGATAGAGTAAACTTCCTCTAGCTCCCATCATACTAACTACTATCCCAAGCCTATAATATATAGGCAAAAGGAAATTAGGAAGCAAGAAATGGTTTCCAATACCATTGGCTAAAACAATGATCCCAACTTGGACTCACAAATTCTCCATAAGAAAATTTTAATACCCCCATCACACATGTGGAGCATTCCCGGGGTAGTAACTCATGCATAAGCATCTTTGACCACTATGACAAGCCAAGTTGACATAAGTGACTCTCAAGCAACCCATAGAGCACTAATCATTGTTATATGGAGCCTAATCAGACTCAGAGGTTAAATTTACCCCACTTTTATCAGTGTAGTTTCCCCCCAAATTATTTAACAGGGTTAAGGGGCAGTGCCCCTTGCGAGGATTTGGGGGCAGTGCCCCTTACAGGGTCTAGAGGTAGCACCCCTGGTGCACTCCCTGTCACGATACAGGGTGGGGTCGAGGGGCAGTGCCCTCGCGAGGGCTCAGGGGCAACGCCCCCGAAACCTTCAACAATTTTTTAATATTTTATTAAGGTGTCGGGAGTTATTTTTCTATTGGATGACATTAAAAACCCTATTTTTGTAACTGACATAAGGCTTGATAAAAGCAGCTAAGGGTTAGGGTTTCTGTTGATGTATTGTAGCATTTTGCAGCGCTATTGAGTTGCAAGGATTGCTGGTTGTAATCGGTTTGATTTACTGGATAATAATATTGGACTCTTTGTTGGTGGATGTAGCCTAGGTTTGGGTGAACCATGTTAAAACTTGTCTCTCGCTATTATTATTTCTGTGTATTTTTCATTCCTCTATTTAATCTTTATTTGCATTTAATTGATATCTTCTGCATGCAATTCCTAACAAGTGGTATTAGAGCCAGGTTGTGTTCGATTATCGTTTGCAGGAAGGTCTCATGGTTGAGTGTGAGTCTCATGGTTGAGTGGGAGCAATGGCGAATGAGGATAAATTGAAGTTAGATAAATTCAATGGGCAGAACTATCAGTTATGGAAGATGCAGATGGAGGATTATCTCTATCAGAAGGATTTATGGAGGTCATTAGAAGGAATAGCCAAGAAACTGGCAACAATGACTGATGAGGATTGGAATCTTCTGGACAAAAAGGCACTGGGAACCATTCGATTGTGCCTAGCACCATCTGTGGCATTCAATATAATAGAAGTGAAGACAACAGATGAACTGATGAAAGATTTGGCTAAATTATATTGAAAACCCTCAGCCTCAAATAAGGTATTTCTCATGAAGCGTTTGTTTAATCTAAAAATAATTGAAGGTGGATCTGTGACAGATCATTTAAATGAGTTTAATATGATTACTAGTCAGTTAACTTCTGTAAAAGTGAAATTTGATGAAGAGGTGAGGGCTCTCTTGGTTTTATGTTCTTTGCCAGAAAGATGGGATAGCTTGGTAATGGCTATAAGTAACTCTGTCTCTGGTTCAAATACCTTGAAATTTGATGATGTTGTTGGTGTTATCCTTAGAGAGGAAATGCGACAAAAAAACTTAGGAGGGTCCACATCAGGTAGTGTTTTGAATGCAGAAAGTAGGGGTAGATCAAAGGAGAGAGGAAAAGGTTCTAGAGGTCATGGGAAGTCACGAGGAAAATCAAAGGACAGAAGGATTGCTGGTACTGTGGGAAACCAAGTCATTTGAAGAAAGATTGTTGGTCTCGGAAGAATAAAGGAGACAAAAAAGAAGGTAATAAGGAGGCAAATGTGGTAAGTAATAAATCTGAAGATGATGCTTTGATTCTTTCCCTAGATAATGCTGATGATTCATGGGTTTTATATTTAGGGGCCTCATTTCATGCTACTCCTCATAGAAGTTATTTTCTTGATTAGGTCCAAGGGGATTTTGGGCTGGTTTATTTGGGAGATAACGAACCCTATCAGATTGTTGGAAAGGGAAGAATCAAGATTAAGTTGCAGAATGGGAATCATTTGTCCTCAAAATCAGTTGCGCTCATTTTGTAGGACAACCCCTACGAAACTTGTCTATTTCGTAGCCTACACTCTAAGTTCGCAAATCAAGGCAAGTTCTCTTGGCCTCATGTGAAGTCATTTGACACCTTGAGATGACTTATAACATTCCCCTCAGTTGTTTTTTTGGGATTTGTGAAATCGATTAAGCCATAAGCCTATTAGAATATCAATTCTGACTTGTTTGAGGTGTTAGTTAAATTTTAGGGTACATATGCATTGGCGGCCAAAACCACCACTCTTGCATATGCCTTGTTGTTCTCTGCATGTGAGAGCAGCATTTTTTTCCACTTGTGCATGTTTTGTGATGTTTTGGCCAACATGCATCCGCGATCAAATCCACCGTCCGTGCATGTTGATCGTCCAATATGCGTTGGCAGCAAATAGCAAAAATCACCGCCCGTGCAAATCTTGGCATATCAAGTTCACTTCGAATCACATTAATGGCACTCGTGCCAGGAATAATGTGACCCCCTATAAACCTTTTTAAAGGCATTAGTTATTATTTTTATTTATTTTTCATTCCTAATCTATAGAGATAAGCCATCGAAGCCTCTATAAGATTGTTTGAACCAAGTGAATTGTGAATCGAGCGAATTCATTTCAGTCGAGATCACGCCTAGGGTTTTCAGTCTCCTGTTAGAGGTAAGCCTTTATTTTTCTATTTTTATTTTCATTTTCTTCCTAGGGTTTTTCTTGCATGTTACGAAATGATTGTTTACATTTCCTGTAGATGTTATTGTTGCATTTAATTCTCATAGGAATCATTTTTTGTTTGTTTTTTGTTAGTTGTTTCTAAACCCTAGATCCTGATAGTTTTAGGGTTTTTTATTTATCTTCATTTTATTGGTGATTTTCGTCAAAATTCGTAAACTTAGGTTTAAGGCTTGTTTTCAACCTGAGCGTTGTCAGTATTTATTGCTGACCATACTACATCATTAACCTTTAATGTATCAGCGGCGAAAACCACCGCTGATACATATGCCTCAACTTTGTTTTTTCCCTCATGCAAGGGTAGTAAAAAACACCATCCCTACATGGAAATTAAAACTTTTAACATTACATGCTCAAGCGGTAAAAATTTCCACTTCTACATATGTTTAAGGTTTCAACAATGAGATGTATGAGTGGTCATTTCAACTGACTAGACATCTAAAGTTTTTCCTCCAATATGTTAGAGCGGGCTTTTGTGCCGCTTATACACCTAGAAGGAACTTGTATTTTTTACCCCCATGTAAGTGTAGTCAAAATGACCGCCCCTGCATCAAAACACAGTTTTTCCCTAGATGCAACAGTGGTTTTTCTGACCAACCTTGCATGCCAATGACCTACCCCACATGCAGGAGCAGTCATTCTGGCCACCCATGCATATTTTCTTGAATTTTTTCTTAACTCTGGAAACTTTTGCTAAATGATACCTATAGCCCGCTTTCACCCTATTTTCTCAACTTGCGTGCTCTCTATCCCTTTCAAGCATGATCCCATGTTCATGATCATTAGTTCACAGTAACCCTAATTTGCCTATTTTCCCCCTAACTACGAGATCATGAAATTTTGTAGTTTCATCAAGCATCCGTGGTCAACACTATTCCAATTTTCTTCTCAAAGCTGATGTCAAAGCCGTCTCCATCAAAGGCCAAAATCATGAAGTATAAATACCAAGGGGTTTTCCCCATTGCTTCATTGCAATCCAATGTGGACAAGATTAGAGATACAGAAATTGGGCATGTAGATATGGCTAAGTTCATGGAAAGGAGAAAGTAGTCTAATCCTCCTCACTACATCCAGAAGATTGTTGAGAGCAATATACACCTAGTGGCATCTTTTCCTATTGCTGCACATAACCTAGAATTTGTTCTCCAAGTGGCAACCCACTATAATAGGGATACCAGGACTGTGTCTGATTCTCAAGGGAATGTAATCATGAGATTAGATGTAGAATTTCTTGACAATATTTTCATGTTTCCACCTATAGTAAATGTTGGAGAAATAGATTTTGCTCAAGGTCAGAAATATTTTGAGAAAGATGTGGAAGCTTCAAAGAAACATATTAATAGTAAGTGGCTAAAGAATCCTAGGAGCAATTTGTCTAGATGGCCTAAGGAGCTCCCAAGAAGTGATTTTGTTGAGAAGGTGAGTGATTTGATCACATTGTTGAGTAGAATCAGAGGCCTTCCGTCTTCATCCAAATTTCATGAATGGATGTATACCTATATTAGAGTGATTCTTAAGGGACAACAAAAGATCTTCTGGGGAGAGTAGATCAGTAATACTCTACATGATCAATTGATCAAAGTCAATACAACTTTTTAAGTTTTACAAGACATCATATCTGGTATATGTTGCTGCAAGTATCAAGAGTTTCCTAGGTCTAACTTAAAATGGTGATCGGAGGTTAGTTCTAGTTTTTCAATACTATCCACAGATTACTCTCAAAGGATCAATTCATCATTTCCATAGAGTTAATGATGCTTTCTTCTTAGTATTTATGTGTCTATGGGATACTGATCTTGAGCAAAAGAGAGGATCAGATAAGGCTTGGGAAGTGGTCAATTCTTTTGGTTGCTTGTTTTTGCAATTTCCAACTTTCACTTACCTAAGAGTTGGATATTATCCTGGATATCCATACATGCTTCCACAATATCCCAGTGATAAGATTGTTCTGATGGAGTTATCTAGACAATTGATTGTTGTTCATAATAAATAGATGGAACTGAAAAAGTCAGGAATTAAGTTTCTGGTGGAAATTGGTAGGTACTCCGTGCAATCAAGCACTAAGGCTAAGGCTGTTGAATTAGAAATGTAGTTGGTCATGATGAAATAGTTCAAGAAAAGAGATCATTTTGACTTCCTAAGGGTACAAGATAAGATCAACATAAAAGCAGTATTTCATGTTCCTATGGTTGAGGATATTTGGGTTGATCTGAGAACCCAAAATGAGATCAGGAATCTGGATTATTGCAGACTCCATATGAGCCAGATTGAGGAAATGGGATTGACTGATGTTCCAAAAGGTATGGAAGATGAAGGTGATGTTCTAGACCCTAGGTATGACATTAATAATGTTGAAGCTTCAACTTTGCCAGAGGTCAAATGGTCGGTGAAAGAAGAAACTTCTATCAGGAGGAGATTCCAACCTATACTGGCTAACACCAATATATGGTTACAAAGCAAAGGTCTCAGTTTGAAAGAGTTCCCACCATATCAGAGATAGAGACTCAAGAGCAGACCGGAAAGAAGGTAGAAAATAGGACATAGAACAAAAGTGATGCTCCTTCTTCTAAGGTACACAAACCAAAAATTAAATTTGTCTCTAAAGGAGGGAAGGCAAAAGAGATTGAAGGAACTTCCATGATTATAGATTCAGGTGTTGAAGAAGTAGATGTTGATAAAATGGAGGTTGAAAATACTGAGATGGAACAACAAAATGTTGAGGAACCTGATGATACTAAACAACTGGAAATGGGTCAAAAAACTGATGAGGAAGGTCATAAAGAATAGGAAAAATAAAAGGATGTGGAATAGGAATAACTTGTTGACTCACTAAAGTCTCCTTAGAAAGGTCTTCCATCAAAGCCACAAGTTTCTATGCCCTTACCTCATGTTTCTATTTTTGATAATCCGCCAATAGTTTCTAATGTTCCTATTATTATTGTATCTTCTGATAATACTCCTCCCTCTATGAGAACGAGCTTTGGGACTGTTTTTGATTCTTCTGGTTCTATTCCTAGTCTATATTCTCCTTCTTTTTATATTGGGGAACAAACTGTTTTGGATCATTTACTTGATGGTTCAAGGAAAAATGTCAATATAGGCGTAGCTTTCACCAACACTTCTCCTATTGTACCTATAACGGGTATTAGTATGGATTCCGCTAAGCAGGTAGTTGATTCTTATCCAAATGTTAGTACTCCAACACTACCTCCATGGTTATCTGCCTACACTCCCAAAAGGAAAAAGTAGGCTATTTCACCGGATGATATTGACATTGAGAGATTACTACCTGTTAAACCAAAGACTCAGAAGAAGAAGCCTAAAACTATTTCTAGGCTAATTGATGAAAAAGGAGTCAGGTATGCAGAAATTGCTAAACTACCATATGATACTACTATAGATACCTTTGATGTGAATGATTATATTGTTTCAAGAGTTGAGTTAGGTAATCTAACTCATGAAGGTATCAAGTCAGACTTTTAAGCTACAACAAGCTCATTGCTTGTAAAATATGATGAGATAAAGAAGGAAAAAGAGCAATACAAAGCAAAGGCAGAACATCTGGCTGATGTCCTTCAAAAGATAGCGAAATCATCAGAGATCGTGGAACCCATGGCAATTACTATAGAAGACAGACCCTTTAATTCAAAAGGTTGAGAAAGTTCAAGCTAGAGGTAGAGTGGTTGGTGACATTATGGAACTGTTGTTGGCACAAGGTAGAGTTCTCTTGAAGACCACAATGGAAAGAAAGGAAAAAATGGCAAAGGTGAAAGATGAGTTAGATGATGTTGTTGATTTACTTTCTCAAGAACTTCAAGATCAAGAGGATAGTTTAGAGGAATCGATTAAGATGAAGAAAATCAAGATAAATAGTTTGATTGCCATTGGTGTCATTTCAAACTGAGAGTCTTATCTCAAGACTAAAGAATCCATTACCCATCGCATCAATGTGATAAGAGGTTTACTTGATAATTTGTGCCAAGTATGAGAAAACAGTGAAGATAGTGATCTCTCACTTCTACACAAGTTAGAGGAACTACCATGTACTCTAACAGATGAGGATCACAAGTTTCTCTCAGTAGAGGAGATGATTGATGCTTTCAAGAAGATGGTTCAGCAGAAATTTGAAGATGAAGTGCTTATGGTGGTTTCAATAGATAGCCTTTATGATTATCACTCAACCTTTGAAAATCTAAAGGATAATCTTTAAAAACATGAGAAAGTGATAAAGGTGATCAAAGATGTAGTTCTCAGGGCTCCCACCATTTCAGATAATACAGTCGAGCCTGATGTATGTGAGATGGTAGTAGTGCGGACCATGTACCAAAACTTCCTAAAAAAGAATGATGGTGGCAGTTGAAATTCTTTTTCATGCCTTAGTTGATTTTCATTTTTGTATATTCAATTTGTATTTTGTTTTGGACATATTCACATGTATTTTCTCAAAATGTAATTACATGTGAGACAAAAGAAGTCACAAGTCAAATAGGACTCTTTTGTTGAATAAGTCAAAGTAGTTAGGTTTTTCCTAAATTTTCTCAAGGCCTCTCCCTATAAATTAAGAGGGCCTCTATTGTAATTTTTATCTTTTATCTATTGCAAAGAAACTCTGGTGAATTGAAAAGCAAATCAAGACTTTGTGCTTTTTGTGAAAATTAATTATCAAATATTTCTTAATACAAGAAGGCAAGTTCAATTCCAATATTTGTCTTGGGATTATTTGTGTTATGATAGCATTGTTCTTACGTCTTTCTATCATAATCTTCTTTGATAATAATTGAGGTGTGGAGGTTATTTCTAGTGATTGAAGAACATTCTTAATTTGATTGCGATAGACTTTGTGTTATCAAATCATTTGTGAGGAGTGTGTTTATGTTCATGAGGATAAAATAACTTGAAGACTTTGTGCTATAAGTTATTGTATCAATTTACTTATATCATCTTGGAGAAGAGTGAAGACTTTGGGTTGCATTTAACTTCAAATAGTTCTATTTGTATATTGTAAGTGAAGCAACATAAGACTTTGTGTTTCTGTGGTTTTGTGATAGTTAGTAAGTTATTCAATATCAGTTTCATTGAAGTTATCATTTTGAAGAAAGAACATCTATTTTGAAAAAGGAGAATAGTATGAAATGGAATCACCACAAAAATAGTGTTTAGTGTAGATAAGCTTTGTAAACTATTGTTTGTAATAGTTAAAGCAATTAGAGGGAACCTCCCCTTGCTGAGAGGAGAGACTCTGTCTCATCATAGCTATGGTGATATAACCATTTTGCCGTTAGTGAGTTAATGACAAAATATTCACCCAATAGTTTTTTGGCGACTCTACTGGGAAAGAACACGCAACTTGGAGCCTCACGCTTTTAGTTGAAGCATTTCGTCCTCATCCATTGTTTTAAGTTATTTTTAAATCTTTGTTGAGTACATTGCATTCTGGAAGACTCAAGGTATATAAGAAGTAAGAGATCTCAAGAAATTATTAATACTGTGTTTGAGTTAATGCAGCAAAATAATTTTGGTCTTTTACCTCCAAAACCTTGTCTTTAGCAAACAAGGAGCTTTCCTCCTACCAGTGCCAGTTCCCCTATACAAAGTGAAGCTTCTAGATCAAATACTAACAGAGTTTTATCCATTCAAGTTCAACAAAGGTTTGTCATCCCACCTTTTAATCAGTGCATAATGGCAGCCCAAGACTCATGGGGTAATTCTTTTGGACCTTTGAATTTAACACCACCACTGCATGAACTACCTCATAGTTCAAGAGAGAATTTCTTGAAATTCTATGGTGATGGGAAAGTCCATCGCAATGAACACATTGCAGCTTTTTGCATAGATTGCGGTGTGCTAGGGATGGAACATGAAGATGTAGCTGTGAGACTATTTGTAGAAACACTTCAAGGTGCTGCTGCAGATTGGTTCCACCATCTTCAAGCCCAAACCATAACTAATTGGAATACTCTCAAAACCAAGTTTGAAGCTAGGTTTAAGCCTGCAGAAGATGCACATGCTTTGTTAGCTCAGCTAACACAGATGAAGAAAGAACCACATGAACCCATGCGGGATTTCATTGGTAAGTTTAATAAATTGACAAATAGGATTCCACCATCTGCCCAACCAATGGCAGAGAATCTAAAATGTTTCTTCATCAACACTCAGCTTCATGAGGTAAGTTTTCTGTTAAGATGGGATAATCCTATTGATCTTCCTTTAGCTCAAAGTTTGGCTATGGAGGTTGAAGATGATCTTATCCTTGTGGGTAAGATAAGAAGGGATTCAAACAGAAATAGAGGTCAGCCCTCTACTGATAATTCTTCCACAAGCACCACATATCCTATGGTGCAAAAGTTAGCAAATGAATTGCTAGCTTTGAAAAAGCAAATTTTCCCAGGGCATGTCCACTCCTTCTTATAGGGACATACCAAGAAGGACATTCCCTAACAATTCATAACAAGGCAATGCTTCAAGAAATCAAGGGCAGCAAAATAGGCTTCCACCAACACAAGGGAAGCTTGCCATTGAAGTACCGTTGGTCAACTCAGCAGTTTGCTACTATGAAGTAGAATAGGATAATTCTTTCCAACCTAATTTGGATTAGGAAAATAATGCTAATCCTTTTACAAAAGGAGAAGAAGAATTAGATGGCGACTCTACTATTGGTTTTCTGAACTACCAAGATGAAGCAGAGAGAGAAGAGGATGTATATGGTGGAACGTATGTTGCTTTCATGAGGTCCCAAAATCAATCAAATTAGCAAGTGGCTGATAAAGGAAAGTCAAGAGAAGAGCCTCAACCTGTAATTTCAATTGCCAAACAAGGAACTCCATTGCCTTTTCAATCAAAGGACCTGGCTGTCAATAAACAAGTAAGTTCATCTAATAATCCTATTTCTTCTACTTCTATTCCTCAGACCAGTTCTACCCCAACTAAACCCCAAAATGAAGGATTTACTACCTCTGTATCTAATTCATTTCAGCTCTTTGACATAATTGATCATGCTAGGAAAACCAAAATCCAGATGTTTGAGGTAGAATATTTACAAGATAACCTTGACCAATTTGATAGGTTAGCTAAGTATGTTAAAAACAAGGCTACCCTACAGGGCAAGATTCTCCTAAAACTATTCATGACTCCTCAAAGAATAGGTCCACCCAAAATAACCTAGTCACTACTCCCCTTGTTGCTCCAGGGAAAATAGAACCCTTCTATGTTTCTCTATTAGTCAATGGCCAGAAGCTAAGCAATTGTATCATAGACTCGGGAGCTTCTAACAATGTCATACCTGCCAAGGTGGCAAATGCTCTTGGTCTCACTTTGACCAAGACCTTTGGGAGATGTTTTTCAATGGAGAATAAGCAAGTGCCTTTGTTGGGCCAAATCAAGGATGCATAATTTGCATTTACAGCTTTTCTAGATAAGAGAATAAAGATGACCATCCTAGTTGCTGATGTTCCAGCTTCTTATGGTATTTTGCTTGGACGCAATTTTTGTAAGGATGTGGGAGGAGAACTAAAAATGGATTTATCCAAGGCAAGGATACCTGTTAAAGGTGTTATGTAGAAATTGCTTCCTGAAAAGGAGGCAAAATATATTGTTACCCAAACTGAAAATCCAAAAGCTCAAATTTTGTTTGAGTCTTCAGGGATGGGTAATTATTTCTTGACCACAGAAAACACCTATAGTTTGTCAAATGAAAATTTAGAGAATTCAGATGAATAATTAGAAGAGAATTTAGATGAAAGTTTAGATGAGAGCATAGTGATGCCAGATTCTTCTCTCTCTAATGAGGAAGAATCTACCGGTCATAGAAACACCAAAGTGGTAAATTCAAATGATGTTTGGATTTTAGAATTTGATGGTAGTTGTTCTTCCACTGGATTTGGGGCTGGAGTAGTTCTAATATCTCCACAAGGTGATATTTTTCCTTTCTCCTATAAGCTGCAGTTCGACAATACTAATAACACCATTGAATACGAATCATTGTTACTCGGAATGGAGGCTGCCCGTGTTAAAGGTATTAAAAAACTTCATGCACAAGGTGATGCTGAGCTTGTTGTTTCTCAAGTGAGAAATCTTTATCAGACCAAAAATGAAAGGCTAAGACATTACCGCAATTGTGTCTAGGATTGCATTGAAAGTTTTGATGCTTTCGACATCTCTGCGCTGTCGAGAGAGTTTAATGATCATGCTGATTCATTAGTTGTCTCTGCCACCCTTATGATCCCTCACAAGGATTTTAAAGGTAATAAATACACAATTGAGTTGGTTTTCCAACCAAGTGTACCAAATAATGCTGACCATTGGTAGGTATTCAATGGTGATAATCAGATCATAGATTTCTTAGAGAAGATAGATAGCTTTGATGAGCTCTACTTTGAAGGTAGTGATTCTCTACCTCAGGAATATGTTTTTGAAATAGACTCACAAATTGGCAAGGAGATTCTTCAGCTAAAAGGGAATAAGATTCTAAAAGGTTTGGTTTATCTGGAAAAGTTATTTAACAAGCATGATAGATATATCAAATAATAACAACAACTTGATTCAAGTTCATCAATGGAATTTGAGCAAGTAAATTTGAGTACTGAAGCGGATCCCAAGATGGTTAACATCAGGAAATGTTGCACTGCTGATGAAAATTTTAAGTTCATTACACTTCTTCGCCATTACATTGATGTGTTGGAGTAATCATATGATGATCTGAAGTCTTTCAAACCCAAGGAGATCCAACATGAGATTCCTCTCAAGATAGGATCATTACCTCACAAGCAACAACAAAGGTAGTATAATCCCAAGATATCAGGTACTATTCTTTCTGAAATCCAAAAAATGTTGAATGCTCGGATAATCTTTCCTCTCCATCATTCCACTTGGATTGTGAATATTGTTCCTATGAGAAAGAAGAATGGAGAAATCCATATTTGTGTTGATTTTAGAAATTTGAATCAATCTTCTTTAAAAGATAACTACCCTCTGCCTATTATGGACCAAGTGTTACAAACTGTAACTAGTTTAGAGATGCTGTCTATGTTGGTTTTTCAAGCTACAATCAAGTAGAAGTCAATGAAGCAGATCAATACAAGACTGCTAACACAACACCATGAGGCACATTTGCATATTGTAGGATGTCGTTTGGTTTGATTAATGTTGATGCTACTTTCTAAAGAGCAATGGACCTCACTTTCAGAGATGAAATGGGGAAGTTCATTGTGGTGTACCTTGATGACTTGACCATTTTCTCTAAAACGCATCAAGATCATGCCTACCACTTGCGACAGGTTTTGGAACAGTGTCGTCAAAATGGTATTTCTCTTAATCCTAAGAAGTTAATTTTTGGGGTTACGGAGGGTAAGCTTCTCGGTCACATTGTGTCTAGAGAAGGTACTAAAATTGACTTAGAAAGAGTCAAATATATCCAGTGTCTTACTTTGCCTGCTAGTAAGATAGTTGTTCATTCTTTCTTTGGGAAGGTGAATTTTCTATAGAGGTTCATTCCAGAGTTTGTACAGAAAACTCATCATATTGTCAATATGATTAAAGGTAAGACCACTTTCTGTTGGAGCGTGGAAGGTAAAGCAGCCTTCGAGGATATTAAAAGGGCCATAGCTCATGCTCCAGTTCTAGTTTGTCCTGACTACACTAAAGATTTCATAATGTATAGTTATGCTTCCGAGCATACACTTTCAACAATCCTAGTTCAGCAAAATGAAGAAGGTGTGGAATCTCTAATTTCATTTATGAGTTTTCCACTAAAGGCTCATGAACTTAAGTACTCAAATATGGAGAAACATGCTTACACCATAGTCAAAGTGGTGAAGCATTTCAAGTTTTAGATTCTGAATTCACATATTGTTGTTTTGGTGCCAGACACAATAGTGAAATCTATCCTGGCACAACAAGAATTTAGGACTAAAAGGGGCAATTGGATTTCCAAGATTCAAGAATTTGATCTTGATATCAAACCCACCAAGCTTATGCGTGGGAGAGGTTTATGTTAGCTTATTGCTGATAATGTCCCAAAAGAAATAAGTGATGAAGAGGTAGAGGTTGAGGATGTTCCAACTGTTCTCTTTGTTACTACAACAGATGAGTGGTATTCCAATATCACTTATTTTCTCATGTATGGTGATTGTCCTTTTCATTTATCTTATAAAGAGAAGTGAACTATCAAGTTAAAAGCTGTAAACTATGTTTTGTGGGATAACGGTTTGTATAAAAGAAGCCTTGATGGAGTTTTTCTTCATTGTGTGGATAAAGCACAACAAAGCAAACTTTTAGAGTCTTTTCACAATTTGGCATGTGGAGGACATTTTTCTACACCTGTAATAGCTCATAAAATTTTGTGGGCTAGGTACTATTGGCCTACATTATTTCAAGATGCGTACAACTACATACGTAGATGTGAACTCTGCCAGCAGTTTGTTGGGGAGCCTAAGTTAGCTACACTACCACTAAAGCTAGTTGTGATTGAAGAACCTTTCCAACAATGGGGCATTGACTTCATTGGTTTTGTGAACCCACCATCAAGTGCGGGACACAATTTTGTTCTCACTACAACATATTACTTCACCAAGTGGGTGGAGGCAATTCCAGTTAAGCATGCTACTTCTGAGGTAGTATGTAATTTTCTCAAGGAGAATATCATTTCTCGGTTTGGAGTTCCAAACAAAATTGTAGCAGATAATGCTACATGTTTTTTCTTCAAATGTGATCACTAGTTTTTTCTTTGAATATGGGATCATCCTTTCTCATTCATCAAACTATTGTCTACAAGGGAATGGTCAAGCAGAATCTAGTAACAAGAATCTGGTTACAATTATCAGGAAACTGGTGGAGGATAATTAGAGAATGTGGCATAAAGATTTGTTTGATGTTTTATGGGCTAACAGAATTATCCCTAAAAGGGCAATAGGCATGTCACCATTCTAGCTTCTATATGATTTGAATGCAGAAATACCTATTACTTTGGAATTGTCAGCTTTGAAGTTGGCAAAAGCAGTGGAAGATAGAACTTTTGAAAGTTCTATTGACAAAAGAATAATGTACCTCACTAAACTTGAGGAGCAGTGGGTTATGGTAGTAGACCATATTGCTAAGCATTAAATTCAGGTCAAGAAACTTTTTGACAAAAAGGTGAAGGCCAGAGAATTTCAAATTGGGGATCAAGTCTTGTTATGGGACAAGAGGAGAGAGCCAAAAGGAATGCATGTGAAGTTTGATTCCCTATGGAGAGGCCCATTCATCATTCACCAATTTTGTGGTGAGAATAGTTTCTTGTTGGAGTATCAAGATGGAACACCATTCTTGCCCATAGTGGACAACATCTAAAGCATTTCAATCCATGAAGTATCAAATAAGTTCATTTGTATATTTTTGTGTTTTTCTTTTTCATTTTTTGTTTAGTGTTTTTGTGTCTTTTTTTCTTTTGGTAGCTTGACTCTATGGCCCAATGGCATGGATGAAGGCAATTAGAGACTAGATTCTACTTCCTTTGATCATTACAAAGAATGATCAAAGTAAGTTCCCCAATTAGAGATAGATGTTGTCCTCAAAATTAGATGTGCTCATTTTGTAAGACGACCCATACGAAACTTGTCCATTTTGTAGCCTACACTCTAAGTTCGTGAATCAAGGCAAGTTCTCTTGGCCTCATACAAAGTCATTTGATGCCTTGAGATGACTTATGACATTCCCCTTGGTTGGTTTTTTGGGATTCATGAAATCGATTAAGCCATAAGCCTGTTAGAATAGCAATTCTGACTTGTTTGAGGTGTTAGTTAAATTTTAGCATACATATGCACTGGTAGCCAAAACAACTGCTCTTACATATGCCTTGTTGTTTTCTGCATGTAAGAGTGGCATTTTTCACCACTTGTGCATGTTTTGTGATGTTTTGGCCAACATGCATCGGCAGTTGATGCAGAGGTTAGGGAGAGATAGAGCAATTTCAATGAGTTTGACAAAGCCTAGACTTATGGCTCACATGTGGTTTGACATCAAACACCCAATCTCTTTAAGACAGACATGTTGAGGGCTTTTTGGCACCATGAGGGACCTATCCAAACCATCTACTAAGGTCACATGCCTGTACACATGACACTTCCTTCACAAAGTTGGTCCAACTCCTTATAGCCCTATTTCCAGGTCTGACAGAAGATTATTTTCAACCAGGACACTTTCAAGGGTAAATGAATATGGTTTGAGATACCCTTTTCAAGCATTGACAACATACCAAAAACTCACTATGGGTTCCTTAAGGACATTTACCATTTCCTTCATGATAGGCCTAATTGGAAGAGCCCTAATTAGCCCTAAATTACAAAGAGACTATCCTTCAAAGGTATCATATAAACTTTTGAACCATCTATACACTTCAAACACATTTCAAAAACACATATTCTAAGGTCATTTGGGTTTCACAGTCGACTGTGATGAATTTCAACAAGACTGTTCCCTTGGCTGCACCTAACACATGGGTCTTGTTAGGTGTTTAATTGGCAATCTCCATCAAACTCAATCCTCTACCCTAAAGACCTTTACAACATATGAAATAAAACATAAACAATTCCATTCCATTAATTTTGGAAGATTAAACTATTGGAATGGGGCAAAAATGCATGGTTTTATGCCAAAACCCTAAGGTAGGGTTTATCAACTTGTTCTCAGAAAAATGCCTAGATCTTTGCTATAGAATTGTTTCAAGAACCCAAATAAGATGAAAAGTAATCTTAACTCACCCCTCTATCATTCCATCATCATGAGGATCTGCAACTATTCCGTACAGGAGAATGGTACGGGCTGAAATAGGAAATTACACAGAAATTGAGCAGAAAATTGAGATTTCTTTGTTTATTCTTCTTCAAACTTCATCCACACCAACAATGATCATGCTCATGGCTATTCAAGCATGTGTTTGACCTTGACAACTGATTGGGAGGCATTTTGAGATTGGTGGGAGACCAAAACTACTCTACAACCACCAAACTGCCCTATTTTATCACTTAGTGCAACTACATTTTGTTTACAAGATGGATTATCCTTTGACAAGGTGTTCAAACTTCCTGAATGTGACTCCTATATGCCATGAATGGCTACAAAACATGAGACACATCCTATGAAAAACATGAGACTTCTCCTATGACTATCACTTGTCTATTTGCAACCATTACACCATGGCCATACATCAGTGTCAAGTCACTATGAAATCAGCATGAAATGGTCCAATGGACCTTATTACATAAAAAAAACATAAGACAACATAAAAAGACAACACAAAGATCTTCTTGAGCTCTAGGTGCTCCTGCACCATACTCCTGGGGGTGGAAAAGAACTCAAGTCCCTTGAGGAACCAGATCAGCAACAGTAATACCATGCTTCAAAATATCCTCCTCACTCATCCAAGCGGATCTTCAGTAGGTAGGCCACTCCATTTGACAAGGTACTCTTTGTAGGTTTTCTTCCTAGTCTTCTTGATCACTTTGGTGTCCAATACGCTCTCCAACTTCAATGGTTGGCTAGGTGGTAGATCCTTAACCCACTCTTCATCTCCTTCTGCTGTCAAACTTGCATCTGGACTTGCAACATTATCAGCTTTGTAGGGAAACAAATCTGAAACATTAAAGATTGGGGATATAGCCAAGCCTTGGGGAAGTTCAATCTCATGGGCATTAGGACCAAATTTGTGCACAATCTGGTAAGGACCAATCTTCTTCATGAGGAGTTTTGTTGGCTGCCCCTATGGAAGTCTCTCTTTCTTCAAATGTGCCATCACCAAGTCCCCTACCTTATACTACACATCTCTCTTCCTCTCATTGGCTTTCTCCTTGTACTTTTCTGTATTCTTTTGGAGAGTCTCTCTCACTCTACCATGGATGTTCTTCATGGCCAATGCAAAGTCTTCTCCTTGAGCACTCCTCTCCAATCCATGTAGATCCCTTAGTTCTAGAATCCCTCTTGGATGAATCCCATAGACAACCTCAAAAGGACTTCTCCCTGTGCTTCTATTGGTGGAATCATTATAAGCAAACTCTGTGTGAGGGATGATCATATCCCATGTCTCTCCATGCTGCTTTGTGAGAGATCTAAGAAGGTTTTCCAATGACCTATTCACCACCTCAGTTTGGCCATCAATTTGAGGGTGATAGGCAGAAGTAAAAGACAATTGAGTACCCAACTTCTTCTACAAAGTACGCCAAAAGTGGCCCACAAACTTAGGATCCCTATCAATCACAATGTTTAGAGGCAAACCATGTATCCTAACAATTTCTTTGAAGAATAAGCCAACAATATGGGAAGAATCATTGGTACATTTACAGGGCAAAAAGTGAGCCATCTTACCAAACCTATCCACCACTTCAAATATGCTATCAAAACCTCTTTGAGTCCTAGGAAGACCCAAAACAAAATCCATGCTAATACTCTCCCATGGCCTATTAGAAATAGGGAGTGGTTGATATAAACCTGCATTGGATGATGTTCCCTTAGCCCTTTGGCATATGTTGTAGCCTTCAACAAATTTTCTGACATCTGATTGCAACTTTGGCCAAAAGTAGAACCTTTTCACCTATTCTAGTGTTTTATCAAGCCCAAAGTGGCCCCCTAGACTGCCACAATGCTTTTCTTTTATGATGTTCTCCCTCATGGAACACCTAGGAACACACAATTGGCTCCCTTTGAACAACAACCCCTGCTGCAATAGAAATTTAGAGAAATGAGTATGATCAAAATCAGAAAACTGAGTGCAAACCTCATATATCTCCTTGAAATCTTCATCATCCTTATACATTTGCTTGAGGGAATTAATCCCCACACTTTGCAACTGAATTTATTGAACCATGCATACCCTCCTACTCAATGCATCTGCCACTTTATTGGCCTGCCCGTTCTTGTGCTTGATGGAAAAAGTGTAGGCTTGAAGTTGTTCAACCCACTTCATGTGCTTGTGACTAAGTTTCTCCTGTGAATTCAGAAAACTAAGAGCATGGTTGTCAGTATAAACAATGAATTCTTTAGGCAAAAGGTAATGCCTCCATTTCTTCAAGGCTTGTACCATTGCATACAACTCCAAATCATATGTAGAGTACTTCCTTTAGCATCATTGAGTTTCTCAGTAAAGAAAGCCACTGGTCTTCCTTCTTGACTCAAGATAGCCCCTATGGCAAGGTTATTAGCATCACATTCCACCATGACCAACTTATTAAAATCAAGCAAAATGAGAATGGGCTGTTGTACTACTTTCTTTTTTAGATATTCAAAAGATTCATCTACTACCTTGGTCCAAGAAAACTTACATTTTTGTCCTCCCTTGATTGTATCTAGGATGGGTGCACATATGTGACTAAAACCTTTGATGAATTTTCTATAGAATGTTGCCAAACCATGAAAGCTTCTCACATCACCTACTGTCTTGGGAGTTGGCCATGACAAAATAGCCTCCACCTTTGCTGGATCCATCTTTAAACTACCCTTGGAGATCACAAAACCAAGGTAGGTAAGTTCTTCCTTCATGAAAACACTCTTCTCCATATTGATCATCAACTTTTAATCATGCAACTTCTTCAAAACCAAGTTCAAGTGCTGCAAATGCTCTTCCTTTGTCCTGCTAAACACAAGAATATCATTAAGATATACCACAACAAATTTGCCAATGAAGTCTTTCAATACCTCATTCATGAGGTGCATGAATGTACTTGGAGCATTGGATAGGCCAAATGGCATCACCAACCACTCATAGAGACCCTCATTTGTCTTGAAGGCAGTCTTCCATTCATCTCCTTACCTTATCCTAATTTGATGATACCCACTCTTGAGATCAATCTTGGAAAAATAATGAGCCCCTCCCAAATAGTCCATTAGATCTTCAATCCTAGGCATAGGGAACCTATATCTTATGGTAATCTTATTGATTGCTCTAGAATCTATACAAAGTCTCCACTTACCATCCTTTTTAGGGGCTAGGATTGTTGGGAGAGCACATGAACTTAGACTATTTCTCACCAAACCCTTATCCAACAACTCTTGCACTTGCTTGGCAATCTTCTCATTCTAAGATAGGGTCAACTTGTAGGCTAGTTTGTTTGGCAATGTAGACCCTGGTATGAAGTCAATCTGATGGCTTATGTCCCTAATAGGTGGCAATGTATTAGGCATCTCCTCCACCATGATACCCTTGTACTTTTCTAACAACTGCTACACCTCCTTGGGGACTTCTTCCTTACTATGACTATGCAAATCAGGATTGTTTTTAGGCTTCAAAATTAGAGCATACCCTTGGGTTCCTTCCTCCTTTAGGGTGCTAATAAACTCTCTCCCACTCACTACCATGACACTTGACCCAATGTTTTTATCCACACTCTCATATGGTAAAGGATCCATCTTATATTTCTTACCACTCTTGGTTATGATGAAGGAGTTTGTTTTCCCATCATGTTGAGACTGTACATCATATTGCCAGGGACATCCTAATAGCAAATGACAAGCATCCATGGGGATTATATCACACAATATCTTATCCCTATACTCCCCTATCTCAAACTCTACCTAAGATTGTTCATCCACTAAGACATGTTGCCCCTTATTCAACCATGACACCTTGTAGGGGTTAGCATGAGGTAGTCTTTTCAGTTTCAATTTGTCTACCATCTCTATAGAAACCAAATTTTTAGTGGAACCTAAATCAACAATTACCTTACATATCTTACCATAGGCCTTGCATGTGGTTTTGAACAATGTCTTCCTTTGAGGGGGTTCTTGTGTTTGAGGCACCTTCAACATGGTTCTCCTCATCATCAAGCTTTCTCCATTATGGACTAGGGCTGCACTTCCAATTGGGGAATTGAGACTTTGGCAATCATCCTCTTGAATCAACTAGTTCCTTCTCTCCTCCATGAGAGCTTGAGGCTTTCTTAGGACACTTGTTCATGGTGTGTCCTACTTGGTTGTAGTTGAAGCATCTCCCTGTGAAGACACTAGGACCTCTGCCTGGTCCACCGAATCAACCCCTTCCATTGGGTCTCCTTCCTCTAAAGCCTCCTCTTGAACCTGAGTCTCCACTCTGCTCTTGTGGACTAGGCTCACCTTGATTTCTCTAAAACTAATTTCTTCCCCCAAAACTTCCTCTACCTCTATTTTGTTGCTCACCTTTCCTCTTCAACTTCTCTTCAGCTCTAAGTGCCATTTGAAAACACTTGTCCACTATCTCAGGGGTCAAGATGTTGATCTCATCTTGAATACTGAACTTCAGCCCATTGATATACCTTGCAACTTTTCCTTTCTCATCTTCTACATGCCCACATCTGAGAGTAAGTTTGTGAAACTCTTCAGTGTAGGTGGACACATCCATGTCCCTTTGTTTTAGGTTTTGCATATTCTTGTAGATCTACACCTCATAATCTGCTGGTAGGAACTGAGATTTGATCTTCTCCACCATCCTACTCCAAGAGGTGATCATTCTTCTCCCACTCTTCACCCTTTCACCTTGGGTATAGTTCCACCATGTGAGTGCAGCACCTTTCAATTTTGTTTTGGCAAACTTCACTCTCTTGTTCTTAGGTACCTCCTTGTATTCAAAGTAATTGTTCAAGGCCTTAATCCACTCCATAACCTCATCAGCATCTATCTTCCCACTGAACATTGGGATCTCCATCTGGGCCTCTGAAGAGTCTTTGCCTATTGACTTGATGGCTTCAAGGAAATATTTCTAATCTGCAAGTATCTCTGTCTCCTTCCTTTGGGGTTCTTCTTCATCTTCCCCTATCTCCTCTTCTTCATCAGAATCCTCCTCTAACCTCTTCCCTTTCCTCATTGCCTTTAGTTCAGCCTTGAGTGCTTCCTTGACTCCGGTCTTGATCTTTTCTTCCATCTCTTGGAACTTCTTAACCATCTATGTGGTCATCCCTTTTGGAGGTATGATGCTAGCCTCTCCTTCACTCTTTTTTGCTGACATACACCAAACTTCCCTTACAACCAAGTGGTAGAGCCTTTTGTGGCTCTAATACCAATATGATGCAGAGGTTAGAGGGAGATAGAGCAATTTTAATGAGTTTGACAATGCCTAGACTTATGGCTCACATGGGGTTTGACATCAAACATCCAATCTCTTCAAGACAAACATGTTGAGGGATTTTTGGCACCATGAGGGACTTGTCCAAACCATCTACTAAGGTCTCATGTCTGCACACATGATACTTCCTTCATAAACCTGGTCCAACTCCTTGTAGCCCTATTTCTAGGTCTGACAGAAGATTATTTTCAACCAGGACACTTTCAAGGTAAATGAATATGGTTTGAGATACCCTTTTCAAGCATTGACAACATACCAAAAACTCACTATGGGTTCCTTAAGGACATTTACCATTTCCTTCATGACAGACCTAATTGGAAGAGCCCCAATTAGCCCTAAATTACAAAGAGACTATCCTTCAAAGGGCTCACAGAAACTTCTAAACCATCTAGACACTTCAAATACATTGCAAAAACACAAATTTTGAGGTCATTTGGGTTTCACAGTTGACTATGATGAATTTCAACAAGACTGTTCCCTTGGCTGCACCTAACACATGGGTCTTGTTAGGTGTTTAATTGGCAGTCTCCACCAAACTCAATCCTCTACCCTGAAGACCTTTACAACACATGAAAGCAAACATAAACATTTCCATTCCACTACTTTTGGAAGATCAAACTAGTGGAATGGGGCAGAAATGCATGGTTTTATGCCAAAAATGTAAGGTAGGGTTTATCAACTCGTTCTCAGAAAAATGCCTAGATCTCTGCTATAGAATTGTTTCAAGAACCCAAATAAGATGCAAAGTAATCTTAACTCACCCCTCTATCATGCCATCATCATGAGGATCCACAATTGTTCCGTACAGGAGAATGGTATGGGCTGAAAAAGGAAATTACATAGAAAATGAGCAGAAAATTGAGATTTCTTTATTTATTCTTATTCAAACTTCATCCACACCAACAATAATCATGATCATGGCATTTCAAGTATGTGGTTGACCTTGACAACTGATTGGGAGGTAGTTTGAGATCGGTGGGAGGCCAAGACTGCTCTGCAACCACCAAACTGCCCTATTTTGTCACTTAGTGCAACTACATTTTGTTTACAAGATGGATTATCCTTTGACAAGGTGTTCAAACATGAGACACATCCTATGAAAAACATGAGACTTCTCCTATGACTGTCACTTGTGTGTTTGCAACCATTGCACCATGGCCATACATCAATGTCAAGTCACTATGAAATCAACATGAAATGGTCCAATGGACCTTATTACATCAAAAAAACATAAGACAACACAAAAAGACAAGACAAAGATCTTCTTGAGCTCTAGGTGCTCCTACACCAGTGGTCAAATCCACTGTTCGTGCATGTCAATCATCCAATATGCATTGGCGGCGAAAATTGCCACCCATGCAAATCTCAGCCTATCAAGTTTACTTTGAGTCGCATTAATGGCACTCGTGCTAGGTTTAATGCAACCCCTTATAAACCTATTTAAAGGCTTTAGTCGTTATTTTTATTTATTTTTCATTCCTAATCTATAGAGATAAGTCGTCAAACCCTCAACAAGATCATTTGAACTGAGTGAATTGCGGATCAAACGAAACCATTTCAGTCGAGATCGTGCCTAGGGTTTTCAGTCTCCTGTTAGAGGCAAGCCTTTATTTTTTAGTTTTTATTTTCATTTTCTTAATAGGGTTTTTCCTACGTGTTACAAAATGATTTTTTACATTTCTTGTAGATGTTATTATTGCATTTAATTCTCATAGGAATCATTTTTTGTTTATTTTTTTTAGTTGTTTCTAAACCTTAGATCCTGATATTTTTAGGGTTTTTTGTTTATCTTTGTTTTATTAGTGATTTTCATCAAAATTTGTAAACTTAGGTTTAAGACTTCTTTTCAACCTGAGCGTTGTCAGTGTTTATTCTCGACCATACTTCATCATTAACCTTGAATGTATCGGCGGCGAAAACTACCGCTGATACATATGCCTTGACTTTGTTTTTTCCTCATGCAGGGGTGGTAAAAAACACCGTCCCTACATAGAAATTAAAACTTTTAACATTACATGCTCAAGCGGTAAAAATTGCCGCTTTCACATATGTTTAAGGTTTCAACAATGAGATGTATGAGCAGTCATTTCGACCGAGTGGACATCTAAAGTTTTTCCTCCAATATGTTAGAGCGGGCTTTTTCACCGCTTATACACCTAGAAGGAACTTGTATTTTTTACCCCCATGTAAGTGCAGTCAAAATGACCGCCCCTGCATCAAAACATAGTTTTTCACTAGATGCAATGGTAGTTTTTATGACCAACCTTGCATGCTAATGACCTACCCCACATGCAGGCATGGTGATTCTGGCCGCCCATGAATTTTTTCCTAACTCTGGAAACTTTTGCCAAATGATACCTATAGCCTACTTTCACCCTGTTTTCTCAACTTGCATGCTCTCTAGCCCTTTCAATCATGATCCCATGTTCATCATCATCAGTTTGTAGTAACCTTAATTTGCCTATTTTTCCCCTAATTGCGAGATCATGAACTTTTGTAGTTTCATCAAGCATCTGTGGTCAGGGCTATTTCTAGTTTTCTTCTCAAAGTTGATGTCAGAGACATCTCCATCAAAGGCCAAAATCATGAAGTATAAGTACCAAGGGGTTATCCCCATTACTTCATTGCAATCCAATGTGGATGAGATCAGAGATACAGAAATTGGGCTTGTAGATATGGCTGAGTTCGTGGAAAGGACAAAGCAGTCTAATCCTCCTCGCTACATGTAGAAGATTGTTGAGAGCAATATACACTTGGTGGCATCTTTTCCTATTACTGCACATAACCCAGAATTTGTTCTCCAAGTAGCGAGCCACTATAATAGGGATACCAGGACTGTGTTTGACTCTCAAGGGAATGTAATCATGAGATTAGAGGTAGAATTTCTTGACAATATTTTCATGTGTCCACCTATAGTAAATGTTGGAGAAATAGATTTTGCTCGAGGTCAAAAATATTTTGAGAAAGATGTGGAATCTTCAAAGAAACATATCAATAATAAGTGGCTAAAAAATCCTAGGAGAAATTTGTCTAGATGGCCTAGGGAGCTCCCAAGAAGTGATTTTGTTGAGGAGGTGAGTGATTTGATCACATTGCTGAGTAGAATCAGAGGCCTTCCTTCTTCATCCAAATTTCATGAATGGATGTATACCTATATCAGAGTGATTCTCAAGGGACAACAAAAGATCTTCTAGGGAGAGCAAATCAGTAACGCTCTGCATGATCAATTGATCAAAGTCAATACAACTTTTAAGTTTTACATGACTTCATATCTGGTATATGTTGTTACAAGTATCAGGAGTTTCCTAGGTCTAACTCAAAATGGTGATCGGAGGTTATTTCCAATTTTTCAATACTATCCATAGATTACTCTCAAAGGATCAATCCATCATTTCCACAAAGTTAATGATGCTTTCTTTTTAGTATTTATGTGTCTATGGGATAGTGAGCTTGAGCAGAAGAGAGTATCAGATGAGGCCTGGGAAGTGGTCAATTCTTTTGGTTGTTTGTTTTTGCAATTTGCAACTTTCACTTACCTAAGAGTTGGATATTATCCTGGATATCCATACATGTTTCCATGATATCCCAGTGATAAGATTGTTCTGATGGAGTTATGTAGAAAATTGATTATTGTGCATAATAAACAGATGGAACTAAAAAAGTAAGGAATTAAGTTTCTGGTGGAAATTGGTAGGTACTCAGTGCAATTAGCCACTAAGGCTAAGGCCATTGAAACAGAAATGCAGCTAGTCACGATGAAATAGTTCAAGAAAAGAGATCATTTTGACTTCTGAAGGGTACAAGATAAGATCAAGAGAAAAGCAATATTTCATGTTCCTATGGTTGAGGATATTTGGGCTGATCTGAGAACCTAGAATGAGATCAGGAAGCTGGATTATTGCAAACTCCATCTGAGTCAGATTGAGGAACTAGGATTGGCTGATGTTCTAGAAGGTATGGAAGATGAAGGTGATATTCTAGACCCTGGGTATGACATCAACAATGTTGAAGCTTCAGCTTTGCCAGAGGTCAAATGGTCGGTGAAAGAAGAAACTTCTATTAGGAGGAGATTCCAACCTATACTAGCTAACACCAATATATGGTTACAAAGCAAAGGTCTCATTTTGAAAGAGTTCCTCACCGGATCAGAGACAAAGACTCAAGAGAAGATTGGAAAGAAGGTAGAAAACAGGACAAAGAACAAAAGTGATGCTCCTTCTTCTAAGGTGCACAAACCAAAAATTAAATTTGTCTCTAAAGGAGGGAAGGCAAAAGAGATTGAAGGAACTTCCATGGTTACAGATTCAAGTACTGAAGAAGTAGATGTTGATAAAATGGAGGTTGAAAATACTACGATGGAACAAAAAAATGTTGAGGAACCTGATGATACTGAGAAACTGGAAATGGATAAAAAACCTGATGAGAAAGGTGATAAAGAACAAGAAAAAGAAAAGGATGTGGAACAGGAACAACTTGTTGGCTCACTAAAGTCTCCTCAGAAAGGTCTTCCATCAAAGCCACAAGTTTCTACACCCTTACCTCATGTTTCTATTTTTGATAATTCTCCAATAGTTTCTAATGTTCCTATTATTATTGTATCTTCTGATAATACTCCTCCCTCTATGAGAACGAGCTTTGGGACTATTTTTTATTCTTCTAGTTCTATTCCTAGTCTATCTTCTCCTTCTTTTAATATTGGGGAACAAACTATTCTGGATCATTTACTTGATGGTTCAGGCAAAAATATCGATACAGGGGTAGTTTTTACCAACACTTCTCCTATTGTCACTATAATAGGTGTTAGTATGGATCCCGCTAAGCAGGTAGTTGATTCTTCTCCAAATGTTAGTACTCCAACACTACCTCCATGGTTGTCTGCCTATACTCCCAAAAGGAAAAAAAACAAGCTATTTCACCGAATGATATTGACATTTAGAAATTACTACCTATTAAACCAAAGACTCAAAATAAGAAGCCTAAAACTGTTTCTAGGCTAATTGATGAAAAGGGAGTCAGGTATGCAGAAATTGCTAAACCACCAGATGATGGTACTACAGCTATCTTTGATGTGAATGATTATGTTGTTTCAAGAGTTGAGTTAGGTAAGCTGACCCTGTGAGGCCTACCTTTTTCATTCCTGTATATTTGACTATTTACTTTACTGTTGCTGATACATTTAGACTTGTGGGACTGTTGATCCCGAATTCCTGAACTATTAGACTTTATGATGTTATGGGAAAACTAATTGGGTGATGTTAGATAGATGCTTTATATTATATGTTATGGGAAAACTAATTGGGTGATGTTAGATAGATGCTTTATATTATGATGTTATGGGAAAACTAATTGAGTGATGCTAGATAGAAAATTGGTTTTGTGATTTAATCTTGGGAATGCATGTTTGAAATGCAAAATTTAGAATCTGATTGTAATGTGACTTCCTTTATGCTTAAGTGAACTTGTGATATTTTATGCGAGTGTATGTTTTTAATTTGCTTCGGCTATTATATATGTGTGTGTGTGTGTGTAGAAATTAACTTTGCAATTGAGTGCACAGGTATTTCTAACAAGCCACAGAAATTAGAGATCATCCCACACACGATGTTGTTATCCCCTGTGAAGCCGATCTAGTTCCACGAGGAACCAAGATCAACTCTATGTATGATGAAATTATGTAATGTTGATTTGCATGTTGTTAATCAGGCTAAGTCTACCCCTCTTTTAATTTGAATTATAATTGGTGTTGTAAGAATTTTGTCTTTGAATTTTATTTTTTAAAAATTTTAAATTTAGAGACCCTTTTCATATGCTTTAACTAAACCCTGGGTGCTCTAACTAAGTTAAACTTGACCCTGGGTTATAACCCTTGGGTCTATGGACCTTTTTGACTTGGGTAACCCTGGTAAACCTCCATATGGTCACCTTAACTTCACCTTGAAGTTAAGTGACGAAATTGGAGGCATGGGAGGGAGAGGATGAGTGGTCCCAACACTCAACCCCATCCCTTTCCACTTCCCAAGGTTGGAGATGTCTCCAAGACCCACCAATTGTGGAGGACTTGACTCCAAGTCTCTCTCACAATTGGTTAGGGTACCCTTGGAGTTGTGTGGTCCCTCTTGAGAGGAAAGGAAGGGGACACATGTGTCATCCATTCCCTCTTAAGCTCCTCTTTTCTCTCTCACATATTGGAGAGAGGACAAGTGGAAGGGGTGAGAGAGACTTGGGGATGGGTGAGAGACATGTGTCAACACCCATCCCATGGGTCTTACTTGTAGTGGGGAGGAAGAGTGAGGAGGTGACAAGTGTCACCTCCCCATTCTTCAAAGCTCATGGGTTGAGCTTATTTTAATCCCACTTAGAGAAGGTTAAGGTTGTTGAATTTTTGAGAAATTTTAATTGTTTTGAATTCTACTTTGGGGAAAAAGATAGAGAGAGTTTTGTGGCTTATGTTGGAGGAGGATTTGGAGAAGCTCTACATCAACCTTCTTCCATAGTTGGGCTTTTAAAGGTTGGCTTCAAGGCTAAGGCCTTCCCTTTGTATTTTTGTTGCTTGCATGATGATAGGTGTGAGATCTATTTTCTTGAGTTTTATCGTTATTGGGGGGAAAATTTGTAGGATGTTGTAAGAGCCTCTCCCACTTGGGAGAAGATGCTCAACAAGTGTGGGGTAGGGGAGGAGTGAACTTCCTCGGGGTCATTACCTTGTTTTTTGGTGGTGTTGTAAGCCTTGAGGGCAATATATGAGATTTTGAGCAATATGTGAAATTGCTTGAGAGCCAAGATGGAAACTTGTGGAAATTGTGTTTAAATGTGATGACTAGAGGCCTTATGAGGTATTTGTTTTGGGTTACTTGTAGGAGTGGCACTCTTGAGTTGAGTGTGTCCACTCCCCTACCCCTTTGAACTCATCTTGGTGGAGTTCTTGTGATGTGCTATCCTTGGGTGTAAAATTTTGTTTTGGTTGTTTTGAATGCCTTGTTGTGATGTGGAATGGGTTCCTAAGTGTGTGGATGACCTCCCTAGCTCGGGGGTGACCCTCTTGCGGCTCTATGATAGGGAGGAGAGCAAGATGTGTGGTTTTCTTTTTCCTTGTTGTGATATGTAGGTTCATTGGAGCTAAGTTATGAAGTTGGAGAAAACTCCTTGTTCTTGGAGTTGATATTTTATTTTCCTTTACTCTTGAGTGAGAGCTTGACCTATTTAGGAGTTTGCTTCATTGTTAGTTTTTCAAAGATGAGAACATGGTTCTCTCTTTTGTTGTAAAACATATATTTTTCATAGTTGTGTGTAAGCTATTTACTTTGTAATAGAGAGTTAAAATTTGTTGATTTAATTCTTATCCTACAAAAAGGTTGAATGAAGAAAATTTTGTTTTATAAGTTAATTCATTTGTATGTAAATTTTAATAATTTGTCAAATAGAAGAGTTGTGTTTTTTAATTTTAAGACAAACAAGAAAATTGTATTTTGTTATTTTGAAAAGAGAAAATTAGTTGTTGTTATTTATTAAGAAGTATCTAATTATTTGTATTTATTCCTTCCTTTAAACAAAATAAAATGTGATTATTAATATTGCAATAAGTATATTTTGTAAAAAAAAAATGGGTTCCTTGTCTTGTAGAAATTTGATAAAAAAAGATATAGATATATACAACTTTGTGTATTTGTTTCAAAAAAAAATAGATTTGTAAGTGTTGGAAGAAAAAAAAAATCATAATTGAAATTATAATTCTATATATATATATATATATATATATATATATATATACTGATTTCTATTATCCTGTCAATTAAATTATGAGACTGCATTGTATATATAACAATATATATATACATATACATATATATATACATAAATATATATATATATACATATACATATATATATATACATATACATATATATATATACATATATATATATACATATATATAATAGTATATATATATACATATATATATACTGTTATATATATATATATGTATTTTGTTATATTTTAATTATAAATAAACTAAAATTTTGAATTGAAACTGTTAATGTGTAAGATCATATATAAATATATACATACATATATAAATATATATATATATAATTAAAACCTATTTAAAAATAATTTGTGCTATGTTTAAAATGAGGAAATAGACTGTAGTTTTGTTACAGTTTTTAAAGAAAAAAAAGAAGAGTTTTGGGGGGGGGTTCGAACCATCACTGTGTGTTATGTTGGGTGTGGGGAGGGGGCGGAGCCCCCACCCACATCCCACACAGTGGGATGTGGGTGGGGGCTCTGCCCCCTCCCCACACCCCCCACTACCTTTAAACCCATGGCCCCCTATCTCAGTGCAGACCACGCCCAACATAGTGCATGCTACCCTCGATGCCTCCCGTCCATCGTATCTCCGCCCATGCCACCTGTTTCCTCCGCCGGATCTGCAGCCTCCACACCCACAGTGCAGCCCCCTTCTCAGTACCTCTGCCACATAGCACCTCCATCAGCACACCACCACCACCGACCTCGTACCACAGTGCCTTCCCTTGGCTGCCAAACAAAAACCAGAACTTAGGGTTTTAGCATTACAACAAAAAAAATAAATAAATAATATATAGAAAAAGGAAAACCTAGTTTTATAAACACAATAAGAATATATATGTACATGTACATATATATGTACATGTACATATATATGTACCTATACATATATATATATACCTATACATATATATATACAAATGCCATCATATGCATTTCATATGTGGTCATCAAACCTGCAAATCAAAACACAAGAAAACAAAAAAATGAGAAAATGAGAAAAAGAGAAAGGAAGATAAAAGTTAAAACAAAGAGGAGAAAAAGCATGAGTTTTTTTTTTAAAATAGGGCTATGGTTTTTGCAATAAAGAAAATAATATTTTAATGTTGGAGGAATTTTAGGGCAAGGGAAAATTAAATATTCTTTTTAAAATTTAAATTCCCCTCTTGTTATTAGTTTTGTTCATAGTTTTAAATTGGGAAATTATATAGGGAATTTTGAGATAATTAATTAAATGGTAAAACTTTATTTCTTTTAAAATATTATTTTTATTTGTTAGTGGAGGTTAAATAATGGATTGGATCATGATAAAGGGATTTATTTGATTCAACTAATTTTATACAATTAGATTATTGAGAGGTAGTTATTTTAAACAATCGGGTTAAGGAACCTAACTTCGTGAGAACGATGTAAACCACAACGTTATTAATTAAAATTTAATATTCCTTTAATCATGTTGAGGCAATTTAATTAATGAAGTTAAATTAGACGTTGATTTAAACCCAGATCAGAAACCTAGCAAACCTATTTAAAAGAAGTTAGTAAATCCATTTCTGAGATCTGATCTACCAAGAAATTAGGAATAATGTAAAGGATGCAGAGATAACTCTGATTGATCGAAAACATGAAGAACAAATTGATCGAGCTTTGTTGAAAAATAATTTAAATTACAGAAAATGTGAAGGAGAACAGATTGATCGAACCTTGTTGAAAAAGTTTTAAATTATAGAAAACGTGAAGGAAAACAGATTGATCAGACTTTGTTGAAAAATGATCAATTAACTTAATCATCTGATTTACCTATTTAATTAGTGAGACATAAGTAATTTAAACTGAATCAGTAAACCTTTTGATTAAAATTAGTTTTAGTACAATAAACCATATTCACGCCCATGAGGCGTTATGCTGCCAGATTTTTCTAGAATTTAGGGTTTAGCTAGGTTAGTGAAGTTTAACCTTGTTAGAGAATATAATATTGTTTTTTGCCGAGTATCGTCATTTGAATTCTGTATTTTATCATCCTCTCATGCTTTTGGCTTTTTCTTATTGATTTTGACTTACGTCAAAATGCCTTCATTCCCATAGGTTAACTTAGGGTTTCGATCATTGATCTTAAACCTATTGGCGACGTTAACCGCATCGTGATAACCCCCTAGTTGGCCTTCATTGCAATTGGTTTGCACACGTGAACGTATTAACCCGCATTCAACTGTAATGTTTACGCCTTAAGCATAATGCCACCGAGCACGCTTATGCGTGGGAAGGGGTTTCTAGGGAAGTGTGGAAATTTTTTTGATATTTCGTGTCATGACCACATGACAAATGTGGACATGACACATGTGATGTGTGTCGTGACCGCATGGGAAATGTGGGCATGACAAACTCATGAAGGTATCAAGTTAGACTTTTAAGCTACAACAAGCTCATTGCTTTTAAAATATGATCAGATAAAGAAGGAAAAAGAGCAATACAAAGCAAATGCAGAACTACTAGCTGATGTCCTTCAGAAGATAGTGAAATCATCAGAGATCGTGGAACCCATGATAGTTACTATAGAAGACCCTTTAATTCTAAAGTTTGAGAAAGTTCAAGCTAGAGGTAGAGTGGTTGGTGACATTTTGTAACGCTTGTTGGCACAAGGTAGAGTTCTCTTGAAGACCATAGTGGAAAGAAAGGAAGAAATGGCAAAGGTGAAAGCTGAGTTAGATGATATTGTTGATTTACTTTCTCAAGAACTTCAAGATCAAGAGGATAGTTTAGAGGAATGGATTGAGATGAAGAAAATCAAGATAAAGAATTTGATTTCCATTAGTGTCATTTCAAACTGAGAGTCTTATCTCAAGACTAAAGACTCCATTACCCATCTCATCAATGTGATAAGAGGTTTACTTGATAATTTGTGCCAAGTACAAGAAAACAATGAAGATAGTGATGTCTCACTTCTACATAGGTTAGAGGAACTACCATGCACTCTAATAGGTGAGGATCACAAGTTTCTCTTAGCAGAGGAGATGATTGATGCTTTTGAGAAGATGATTCAGCAGAAGTTTAAAGATGAAGTGCTTACGGTGGTTTCAATGGATAGCCTTTATGATCATCACTCAACCTTTCAAAATCTAAAGGATAATCTTGAAAAACATGAGAAAGTGATAAAGGTGGTCAAGGATGCAGTTCTCAGCGCTCGCACCATTTTAGATAATACAATCGGGCCTGATGTATGTGAGATGGTAGTAGTGCGGACCATGTACCAAAACTTCTTGAAAAAGAATGATGGTGGTAGTTGAAATTCTTTTTCATGCCTTAGTTAATTTTCATTTTTGTATATGCAATTTGTATTTTATTTTGGACATATTCACATGTATTTTCTCAAAATGTAATTACATGTGAGACAAAAGAAGTCACAAGTCAAATAGGACTCTTTTGTTGAATAAGTCAAAGTAGTTAAGTTTTTCCTAAATTTTCTCAAGACCTCTCCCTATAAATTAAGAGGGCCTCTATTGTAATTTTTATCTTTTATCTATTAAAAAGAAACTCTGGCGAATTGAAAAGCAAATCAAGAATTTATGCTTTTTGTGAAAATCAATTATCAAATATTTATCAATACAAGAAAGAAAGTTCAATTCCAATCTTTGTCTTGGGATTATTTGTGTTATGATAACATTGTTCTTTCGTCTTTCTATCATAATCTTCTTTGATAATAATTGAGGTGTGGAGGTTATTTCTAGTGATTGAAGAACATTCTTAATTTGATTGCGATAGACTTTGTGTTATCAAATCATTTGTGAGGAGTGTGTTTATGTTCATGAGGATAAAATAACTTGAAGACTTTGTGCTATAAGTTATTGTATCAATTTACTTATATCATCTTGGAGAAGAGTGAAGACTTTGGGTTGCATTTAACTTCAAATAGTTCTATTTGCATATTGTAAGTGAAGCGACATAAGACTTTGTGTTTCTATGGTTTTTTGATACTTAATAAGTTATTCAATATCAGTTTCATTGAAGTTATCATTTTGAAGCAAGAACATCTATTCTGAAAAAAGAGAATAGGATGAAATGGAATCACCACAAAAATAGTGTTTAGTGTAAATAAGCTTTGTAAACTGTTGTTTGTAATAGTTAAAGCAACTAAAGGGAACCTCCCCTTGCTGAGAGGAGAGACTCTATCTCATCATAGCTGTGGCGATATAACCATTTTGCCGTTAGTGAGTTAACGACAAAATATTCACCGAACAGAATCATTGGCTACTACAAGAGGTAAGGCATGTTCCAAGGCTAAGTAGGAATTTAATTTCAGCAGGGCAGCTAGCTGATGAAGGTTTCATTGTTACATTCATTGATAAAAATTGGAAGGTTTCAAGAGGTGCCTTAATAGTAGCAAAAGCTGTGAAAGTAGGCACCTTATATATTTGTATAGGTCATACTGTTCTTTCTACTTTAGTTCTTGCAGAAAAAAACCAAACAGGTTCAGGAACAGTTGCTGCGGGTTTGCAGGAAGAGATTGAAACAGTTGCTACAGGTTCTGAGACAACATCGTGGCATAACAGACTTGGGCATATGAGTGAAAAAGGTATGAAGGTACTTCATTTTAAGAAAGTTTTACCAGGTCTGAAATGTATTAATATGGATTTCTGTGAAAGTTGTGTGTATGGAAAATAAAAGAGAGTTAGTTTTATCAAGGATGGGAAGCAAAAGAAAGATGAAAAGTTGGAGCTTGTGCATATAGATGTATGGGGACTGGCTTAGGTATCTTCTCTTGATGGCTCTTGGTATTATGTTACATTCATAGATGATGCAACTAGGAAGGTTTGGATTTATTTCCTTAGGCAGAAATCTGATGTATTTGAAACATTTAAGAAATGGAGAAGATTGGTTGAGAATGAGAAGGGTAAAAGATTAAAATGTCTCAGATCTAATAATGGTGGTGAGTATTGTAGCAAAGAATTTGAGGATTATTGTTCCTTTAATAGAATTTGTAGGCAGAAAATGGTTCCAAGGACTCCACAGGAGAATGGAGTGGCTGAACGCATGAATAGGACAATAATGGAGCGTGCAAGGACTATGATATTGCATGTTGGGCTACCTTTAAACATGTGGGTAGAGACTGTCAACACTCATGTATCTTTAATTAATAGAGGTCCTTCAATTCCTTTGGGCTATGGTATTCCAGAGGAAGCATGGACAGGTAAGAAGGTGAGTTATTCTTTTCTCATAACCTTCATATGTGAAGCATTTGCACATTTAGATTCTAAAAATAGAACCAAGATGGATGCAAAATCAAAAAAGTGTATCTTCGTTGGATATGGAATTGATGAATTTGGTTATAGACTTTGGGATGTTGAAAATCTGAAATTTGTGAGAAGCAGGGATGTTGTATTCAATGAGAAGGTGTTGTACAAAGATTAGTTATAGCAGCATGAGAAGAAAGAAAAGGATTATGTGGTGTTGGATGATACTCCAAATAGTGATGTTCCAATGGCTCCTCATGCTCTGCAATAGCAACAAGAAATACCACAAACTCCAGTGAATGTTAGATGGTCAACAAGGCTAAGTAGACCTCCTAAAAGGTTTTCTCCCTCTTTGTATTCTATTTTGTTAACAGATGCTAGTGAACCAGAAGGGTATGATGAAGCTATGCAGGTGGATACACGGGTTCAGTGGGAGGTTGCAATGAAAGAAGAAATGGACTCCTTGCTGAAAAATCAGACTTGGGAATTATGTAAGTTGCCTGCAGGTAAAAAGACTTTACCAAATAAATGGGTTTATAGGCTAAAAGAGGAAGATGAAGGTAAGAAAAGATTTAAAGCCAGGTTAGTTGTAAAAGGATTTTCATAGAAAAAGGGCATTGATTTTGATGAGATTTTTTCTCTGGTTGTTAAGATGACTTTTATTCGTACTATTTTAAGTATTGTGGTTGCTGAAGATTTGCATTTGGAATAGCTAGATGTAAAAACTGCCTTTCTCCATGGTGATTTGGAGGAGGAGATATATATGGAACAGCCCCAAGGATTTGAGGTCAACGGTAAGGAGAAATTGGTGTGCAATTTGAAGAAGAGTTTATATGGCCTGAAACAAGCACCTTGGCAATGGTATTTGAAATTTGATAGTTTTATTGCTGAGCAAGGCTACAACCGGTGTAATTGTGACCATTGTGTTTATTTTAAGAGGTTGGATAATGACAGCTACATTATTTTATGTTTATATGTTGATGACATGCTTGTAGCAGGGTCTAACATGGATCACATAAGAGAGTTAAAACAATAGTTAGCGCAATCATTTTCTATGAGGGATTTGGGGGCAGCAAAACAAATCCTTGGTATGAAAATTTACAGAGATAGGAAGAATAGAAAATTGACTCTATCTCAAACTAATTATGTTGACAAGGTGTTGCAGAGATTCCATATGGAGAATGCAAAAGCTGTCAGCACACCTTTGCCTAGTCATTTGAAATAGACTAAGGAGATGTGTCCCAAGACACAAGAGGAGGAAGAAAAAATGTCCAAGGTACCATAAGCTTCAGCTAAAGGAATTTTAATGTACGCCATGGTATGCACAAGATTGGATATTACACATGTTGTAGGATTCGTAAGTAGGTATATGAGTCATCCTAGATTGGAGCATTGGAATGCAGTAAAATGGATTATTAGATATTTGAGAGGTACATCCAATAAACACTTATATTTTGGGGGCTCTAATACTGATTTAGTAGGCTATGTGGACTCATATTTGCCAGGGGCTATTGATACCAGGTGAAGTACTATAGGTTATGTCTTTACTGTAGGTGGGACAGCAGTGAGTTGGATCTCACGATTGCAAAAGGTGGTTGCTTTATCCACCACAGATGCAGAGTATGTAGCTACAACAGAGGCAAGCAAGGAGATGATATGGCTGCAATCTTTCATGGAAGAATTGGGCAAACAATAGACTAATAGTTATTTGTTTACAGACAGCCAGAGTGCCATGCATCTTGCAAAGAATTATGCCTTGCATTCAAAGACCAAACACATACAGTTGAGGTATCACTTCATTTGATCGGTGTTGGATGATGGATAGTTAAGGATGGAAAAGATACATATAGATAAAAATCCAGCGGATATTTTTATGAAGGCAATGAGAAGGGAGAAGTTGAGCTCCTCTTTAGCTTTGGTTGGTCTTCAAGACTTAAAACAAAAAATTAGAACAACAGAGTCCAGGGTGCCTATTTCCAATGGGAGCTACAGGGTTAGCAGTGTTATGATATGGTGTGGAATCTGATCAGTCTCCAAGTGGGAGATTGTTGTTATATGGAGCCTAATCAAACTTGGAGGTTAAATTTACCCCACTTTTATCCACGCAATTTCCCCCCAAATTATTTAACAGGGTCAAGGGGCAGCGCCCCTTGCGAGGTCCAGGGGCAACACCCCTGGTGCGCTCCCTGTCATGATACAGGGTAGAGTTGAGGGGTAGTGCCCTTGTGAGGGCTTGAGGGCAGCGCCCCCAAAACCTCCAATGATTTTTTAATATTTTATTAAGGCATTGGGAGTTATTTTTCTATTGGTCAACATAAAAAAATCCCTATTTTTCTAACCGACATAAGGTTTGATAAAAGCGGCTAAGGGTTAGGGTTTATGTTGATGTATTGTAGCATTTTGCAGCGGTATTGAGTTGCAAGGATTGTTGGTTGTAATCGGTTTGATTTACTGGATAATAATATTGGACTCTTTGTTGGTGGATGTAGCCTGGGTTTGGGTGAACCACGTTAAAACTTGTCTCTCGCTATTATTATTTCTATGTATTTTTCATTTCTCTATTTAATCTTTATCTGCATTTAATTGATATCTTCTGCATGCAATTCCTAACACTAATTTCCCCTTACACTAACTAATGATAGAAGATGCTCCAATAACTACCAAGAATGACCTTTCCAATGTAACTCTCTATTCAACTCCCCTTACAAAAAATATTTCCAAGTGTCTAGAAGGAAAATAAACAATTACATATGCCTCCTACCCTCACACAAGTGTCCCATATTGTCCACTCCATGAACTTTAGAGATATATACATAAAATACCATCTATGAACAATTAAGTTACAATAGTAATAACTAGGACTTGTAAGGTGAATAGCACACCTGGTCCCTATAACATCAAAAATGCACATCCTTGCAATTTTACGCTACATTTTTCACTCACTTTAGTGTCCACTCCCTTAGCATGTTTTAGAGTCATTTTAACCCTTGCCTTAGCCTTTCCCCACCCACAAGTGCCATGTTTGTGTTGTGCTTTGTCCTTTATACTTGTTTTCATGTAATTTTGTTTAAGTGTCACTTTTGTTTCTATCTTAATGTGTTTCAAGGTTTAGGAACTGAAGTCACCCAAGTTACACTAATGCAACACATACACATCTATGCAACATTCTAGCATCCCACAACCATCTATCACTTGGTGACCATTTTTTAGCATTTCTCACCACTTTCCACTACATGCGTTATTTTTTGTAATGCCTATATCACATCCAAATAGCTTGTTTTAGACCAATTTTCCCTTTTTCTTCCATCCAAGGATTTCATTTTGGATCTTCTTGGAAAAATATTGTGAACTCTTGCATTCTCTCTTGGCTCACACACATTTTTTAACATCCTACAAGACTCTTTGTAGTCATTATTGGCATTCTATAGCATATATTGATATTGTGTTGTTTCTACAAGCTTTATGTGATCAATCTTCAAGTGTTTGTCATTTGTGTGTAGTTTGTGGAACTGTTATCTCCTATTGGGTTCTCGCTTGGGCCTCATCCTTGGCTATGTAGCATTCACCTTCATTTCTTGAGGTGATTGAGTTTCATTTTCCTTCTCTTTTGTGATTTTCTTAGTGTTAATCCACTTTTGTGTAGAAGGAACTTTTTTGGGTTTCTTCCATTTCCTTTCATTCCTACCAAACATACTAGTTTTCTTGGCTTGAATAGATCATAGCTGTAACATTCATAATATGTCTATTGTGATTGTTGTTCTTTGTCTTAGATACACTTAAGATTGAGAGCACATACTTGTTTTTCTCAATTTTAATCATATTGGTTGTCCATGGAGGTCAAAAGACTTACATAGGGGATTGACCTAAAGGTAAGCTCCCAAATAGCCCCAACAATTTTTCATTTCCTTGCAGCTCATAGAATTTGTGGAGGAGGATTCCAACCACATGAGGGTTTCATATATCTCTCCTTCATATTGTCATTTCATTGTTTAGTTTGAAAAAATAGATTAAATCTCTTTATTTTACTTTCTATTATCATTTGGACATCTTCTCTATGTATTTTTATTGATTTCAGTGCAGGCTAGGCATAGTTCTCAAGGTGAAATATTGGAATCTTAGTTTTATGTGTCATACAAACTACAACATGATGTAGAGACATTTGCATGGCATGTTGGCATCCTAGTCAATCAGCTCTAGATTCATATAATAGGATCCTTTCAACCTTCTATTTACAGTTTTGTTCATTTCTTGTTAAATCTGAAGTTATATAGTCTCTAAAATTTAGTTTCTTTCAATTTGCATAGTGTTTTGGCTTGATTAGAAAACACAGTTTTTTTCAAGGGTGAAATACATTAGGTGTAGCTAGCTAGATCTACTCTTTTATTAAGATAAAAAAAAAAATTAAATTCATCCTAAGTGAGCTAATTGTTTCTAGTGTAGTGCTTTAAAATCATTTGATGAAGAGAAGTACAATTTCCTTTGTCGAATCGAATTTCATACACTACAATCCCAACATTATTTTTACATGTGTCAACCTTGAACTATACACCTTGATTTCCATAAAATCTAAGAGGCCTAACATATCTGGTGGATTTGAAATGTTTATGTAATATCCCTAAATAAATAATTTCAAATGAAATAAAGATCTGAAAAATATTTTATATACTTCTCCCAAATACATCCACAAAAATCAACTTAACAGATAACTAGTTAACATCAAACAACACCCAAATTATACTGAAACTTCCCAAAGCTGATTTTATTTGACATTTCTAGGTTTTTACATCAGATTTGTTCTAATACAACATCCAAACAACTCCTACAACAAGAAAAATAAATTCGAGAACCAAAGCAACCAAACTACACAAATTTCAACACAAACTAGCAAGCTAGTCAACACTGGAATTGCACCAAATGAACCAGAAACTCCTGCAACTTATTTTATTGATATAAATGTGATTTTTACATCACAATGGAATTTTATAATATTCAAAACACCAACAGAAATAGAAAATACAAAAAAAAACTTTTGCTTCAAATCCACCACAAAATGTTGAAATACACACTAGGTATTTCGCCCAAACAATGCCAAACTGAACTCCAATTGAGAGATGAATGCAACAGCTCTCGGGAATGAATATAAACCATGAAATTAAAAAAAAAACACTCCAAAAAATAGAAACAAAACCTACATTAGACTAGCAACATAAATATGCAACTTTGAACCTGCAAACACACATAAAACTAAAACTAGTTGAAACTGAATCAATCCTTGAAGCTCTGTTGTAATCCCTGGATGAGAATGCACTCCTAAATCAAAGGTTTTTTATCCTATGACTTATATAAACAATGGATTTTTTTCCACAGTCACAATCCTTTATGGGTTTCATCCACAGAAGAAATTGCAGAACATAAGTGCTAGTACAATGAAAATGAGAAGTTGAAATGGCATAAAGATCCTTCTATATGCAACATCTAAAATATTTATAGAGCCAAATACAAATGCCTCTCTCTTGTAAAGATAAATAAAATATTGTTATTTTCATCAATTTGCCTCCAAAGATGCTCTCCAAAATATCCCATGCAAGATTCCTGTTGAAAAATAGAAAATAACTCCCACTATGACACCCTGTCATAGATGTTGTCATAGAATCTTGTCATAACTATCATAAAATCTTCTAAAATGGATTATGGTTGTTACAACATCTTATCCATATTCCATGCCCCCACTTGTGCAAATAAATTATATTATTTAATGTTTTATTATTTTCCTTTAATATTATGTGTTGGAAACAAGGCAGATAACTGAGAGGGGGGGTGAATCAGTTATCTCAAATATCTTAACTTTCTTTTCTCCTTTAATAATTAGTGTAGCATCAAAACAAATAAGCATACATAATCATAAGAGCAGAAATAAAATCAATACATATAACACAAGGATTTTTATGTGGAAAACCCTATTAAGGGAAAAACCACGGAGTGACTAACCCAAGATTGTATTCTCTGTTAAAAGAATAAGAAGTACAAAATGGCACTTGCCAATTAGGGCTCACTACCCGAGCACACTGCTCACAAGAGGCACACTGCCTACAAGAGACTCACTGTCTACAAAGTTTATAGAAGGTAACCAAATGTTTGAACTGATGAGAGGCATCCACAAATGTTGAAGTTCAGTTTTGGTTAGGCTCAATATACTGATCTAATGCACTTCATTCTTCCTCTGCTCTAGTGCTGCTGCTCTATCACATACCGGACTTGTATTGCTACTTCCACACTTATCTCTACCTTTCTTCGCACCTTATTTCATCACATCTACATACACACACTTCAACATACTAGAATTCATCTGGTATTTATATCTGCATCAAGGATTTCAACCACTTTCTAGATGGCAACCGAAATACTCGAGATATTTACAAAATATTGATCTATCGGCTGAATCCATGCTTAATATGTGATGCGTATCAAAAACATAGAGATAGAAGTCATCAATCATGTCGGCCAACCATGTATGATCCCTCAAATAGCTTGATCAACATTAATTACTCATCTAGATTGAAGTCTGATACTCTGTCAATCAGTTCTTCCTCAATCTACTTTGCCTGTCAGGAACCCAACACTCAAATGCTCATATCTTTTCCATGTTTCATCACTGGAGGTTCAATCTCTAGAATATAGTAGTCATGATACTCCTCTTGACTTGTCCAAGTCTGCAACTTTCTGAGTTACACCATCTGAGAGATCCGGACCTGTTTGTCGGACCTTGCTACATGCTCTGTTCTTGTTCACTGAACCAAAACACTCTTCAATCTGACTTTCGAAATAGGCATACTATGTGCTGCAGATGTGTGGGATAGACTTTGTTGCCATCAATGACAACACTCATGAAGCCACACAGTGTCTCTTGCCAACAATCTCCCCCTTTGGCATTGATGGCAACACTTAGTGAAAAATGACTAAGTGTCGCAACAAACTCCCCCTTGGCTAATGCTCTGTCTTGTGCACTATTTTACCAGAGCTCCCCCTTACCTGGATTTCACTACTTCTCGCTCCCCCTTTGACATCAATGGCAAAGGGTGGAATCCATACCCAAAATTTGCAAAAATTGACCTACACATAGCTGCATAAGTATGTATATACATGTTATACTTACATATACTTGAGTATATCCACAAAAATGGCCTTCAACTGTACATACTTTGTGGCCTAGCTCTGCTTCATTCTATCCAAAATAGAGATGTGACCACTCAAGAAAAATGCATATGCTTATGCTCTTCTTAAGTCTGTCAGATCACTGGTCTGGGCTATGGTCTGAGCATCTGTTAAGGCCTCATGCATTGCCTCTAACTTTGGGATAATTATCCCTCTAAGTTCACTCATCTTGCTTATTATATTCTTCTTCTCTTTATCCAGCCTCTGTATTTCATTTATAATGGCAATAGCCTAGCATTCTTGATTCATTATGGATATAGTGAGGGGATCAAAATTCTGAGATAAACTTGACAGTTTACCTTCTTGTTCTTTCACCTTCTTTTCAATATCCTCTGTCACTTTAGACCAAGATAGACAAAATTTGTACATGTCCCCACCATCTTTAAGAGCATTTTCAAGGTCTTTATCCCAATATCTAGGGTCCTCCTATCATTAGTAATGAGTCCCTATACTTCAGTGAACCCTTTTCCCAAAAACTCTTTTCGGACCTTTTCTTCTATTGATTTCTCTAAAGAATCAAAATGAGTGCTAACAGGGTTTACCAGAGATTTCAAATTACTAGATGGAGAGGTTGAAGGATCCTTTTGAAAAGATGGCATGATCTTCTCCAACATACCAGATGCAATCTCTAATAGCTCACAGTCTTCCATGTGAGATTTTAGAAGTTTTTCTTTAGCTTTAGCTTGGGCAAAAGATGTTATTTTCATTGTCTGGACCGGAGAGAGGGAATCAAAATTTAGTGGTCCTTGGAATAGTTTTGGTTCATCTATCTCTATCATTTCTTTGTTCAAGAAGCTCTTTATTGACTCTGTAGTGTCTCTTGCCAGAGACTGAATCTTCTTTCCTTTAGCAATCTCAGAACTGTCATAAGATATCTTCTCTGTTTGTTATTCTTCTCTTCCCTTTACCTCCTCTTCTTGACTCAATTTCTCCTCTTTTCTTCATTCTCCTTCAGTTCCTGGATCTAGAGTGTCTACAGTGGGATCCAAAGGAGAGATGTTAACTACTTCATGGACTTCCTCTTCTGAAATAGAGGAATCCAAGTCCTTAGACTTCTCCTCATCTACCTCTTTTGACCCTTCTACATTTTTGTCAGTAGATTCTTCATTTGATGCATTTAATCCTTCAACATCCATGGTAGAAGGTTCTTCATCTATTTCCTCTATAATAGGAAGATTGAATCTTTTGAAGACATTTCGGAGGATGTCTTCTATTTCTCTTGCTACCTGATTAGTTTCTCCAAGCATAAGTTTGTTCATTCTTGCTTTGCTCTGGAATTCATCCTTGCAGTCCTTAAAGATCATGTTCATCTACTTTGGAATAATAGAAGGGTAGAGCTAAATTGCTATTTGTTCTCAGATCTCTAAGTCTTTTGCCTTTGCATTTTCTTTTCTAAGTTCAAGTACCTTCTCTAGAGTTTTGGGAATTAATGAAATGATTTCAATGAATGCTTTATTATAAATATTTAGGTACTTGACTGTAGCTTCTTCCAAAATTCTTTTATCAGTATCATTGTATTCATCATAAAATTCTGTGATTGGTTGTAGGTTCCCATCCATAGTGACTGCCTTGATGATATCATCAATAGAAAGAGTGGGCCTTTCAACAAATTCTTCTGCCTCTTCTTCTTTGTTTTTACTGGCAGAGGATTCCCCGGATGTTTTCTTCTTCTTCATTTTCTTAACTTCCTCATCAGACTCTGTTTCTTCATCATCCTTTTAACTTGTGTAAGACCTTGTGGATTTTGTTTTCGTTCTCTTTTCTCCCTTTCTAGATGTCTTGACTTCTAGTTTGGTGGCTCTTAAGGTCTTAGGAGTGGTAGGTGCAGAGCTCTTGGAGGATCTAGTCTAGGAAGAGGCTTGTACCAGAACACTTCCTTTTTCTGCTTCTTGTTTCTCTTTCTGAGCTCTTTCTATTTTCTCTCTATTTGCATCAACTGCCTCTTTTGATATGCCATATATTTTGGCAATTTCCTCTACTTCCCTTCTAACTTTCCTTTTTATTTCCAGTTGTCTTAGCTCAACATGTATTTTTACACTTAGTTCTTGAAAGGTTCCAAACCTTTCTACCTCAGGGTCTTGAGGCTGACTTAGCAAGTGTTGGATATGTAGCTCCAAGATTTTCTCATCGACCTCATATCCCATTGGCATAATCCAAACTGTTCTAGGCTCAACTACCTCCATTAGGCATTGATCAGCATCTACCATAAAACACACTGTATCTTTGTATTTTTCTACTATGGATTGAGGTATCCTTTCTCTGGCTTGCATCATACTTTGGAAGTTCTTGAAGTATCCCTAGAGTGCTGTGCTTTGAGCCTTAGCATCACCAATTCCATACATATAGTCTATGATTTGTATGGCAATCGGTTTGTCATTTTACCATACCCAACCACTTGATCCAGGAAGCTCATTCATGTAGTAGAAGAATAGACACAGTATTAAACAACCATACTTGAATGAGTTCTTATCCTTCTTGATCTTCTACAGATTTTCTAATAGTTGGTTTAAAAGAAGATCACATAGGTCATAATCTGCATTTTCCCTTAGCATCTGATATGCTATATATATTGCAGCCCTAGACACATTATTCTCCCTACTAGAATGATAGATCTTGTATCTAATTATCATAGAGGCAAATTTGACATCCAGATCTATGATGTCTTCTATGGTCATTGCTCTCTTGTCAAACTTAGATCCGGTAGCTTCATTTACTGCCTGGTTCTTAATAGATTTGAGTGCAAGTAACCCACTGGATGAGTGCAGTCCAGTTACTGCCCTAATGGCATCTTTTGTTATCTTGAAGGGCTTCATTAACCACATGAAATTGTCGTGTATTATGCTAAGAACATATCGAACCCAATCATCTTCTGTAAAATAGGGAAAGTGGATGCAATGTCCAAAGTGCTTATCCCAGAGGGCCTTGTATTGAGGTTTGAGTTCAAAAATTTCATCTTTTAACTATTTATGATAGATGTCCATCAACTTAGATTCTCCAAATTCCTCAATATTGACGTGGATGTAAACCCTAACATCTTCTACGTGCAGTACCCCAATGCAGAATGGTAGAAAAAGCACCTAATGGATCAACTTCTAGGGATTTATATGGGTGTTTCTTAAATTTTGGGCGCGGCCTATTAGTGATCTTAACAACCATTGGAGTAGCCATTTTGCAAAGGATTTAGAGAGAGATTTTCAGAATGGAAGTACCTTTTTACACTTCAGGGTTCAAAAAAGAGCCAGAACAAATCGCTGGTTGAATTAGATTTTGCAGTTGATCTTTGAGAGTTGTAGACACTTTGATGCAGAGCTCTTCTTTTCTTCTTCTCAAAAGTAAATGTGCGAGGAATAAGTGAATGAACCCCTTTTATCTCTGTGCAAACCCTAATTTCATTTTGCAATAAATGCACAACCTAAGTCATCAGGTTGCCTTGTTCTGAGAGAGATCTTTTCGAATCACTGAGATGCACTTAGAATCATTTTCAGTGATAATTGACAATGTATCTTCTTTCCTCCAATCATGCCATGAATCCGCAAATCAAGATATTTCAATTTTGAATCATACAGGATCTGTCTATGAGAATCCTGCTTTACCGGATGGCTATCAAACCGAATCAATCTTGGATGATTAAACTCTTGCAAAACTCCATGCGGATCTTTCATATCATTATCGAGGGTTATTTAGATATTTTTCTGAGAACCCTTTAATCCACAACATTCCATGTGCCAAATTTAGGCACCAATTTACTGGCTGGGGAAATTTATTTTTCTTTGTGACTCCCCCTAAGCCAGAGCTCATCTGTTTAGTTTTCGGAAGGAATATCAGTACCAAATTCTAGTGCGGATCCATCCCCAACATTTTTTGCACTCTTCTTCACCCAAATCTTGCTCATCTCCCTTTGAACTTCATCTGCATTCACTTTGCCTTTTCCCTTGTCTTGATTTTGATTATGATGCACCGGACCCTTTTTATCCTAATTTTTACTTCTGCAGAATTTGGCAATATGACCAGATCTATTGCAATTGTAACAAACAACATTTCTTTGCATATTTGACTAATATCCTCTTGATCTACATTGATTAGCCATATGACCCATTCTATTGCATGCAAAGCATCTACCATTGAATGAATTGTTTATTTGCATATTTCTGCATTCATGAGATTTGTGACCATACCTTTTGTAGTCGAAACATTGTCCGAAGAAGGATGGATTAGTCTGATTCATTCTCCTTCTGCATTGAGTTGCTTTATGACTGAAGTTGTTGCAATAGAAGCAGTATCCATTGAAGGATGGATATCTTTGAGCATTTGGTTGCCTTACCGGAGGTCTTCTAGGCCTGTTTCTTTGATTTCCTAATCCAAAATTCTTCTAATCAGATCCAGAGCTTTCACCTTTCTCATATCCCAAGCCACGCTTGTCATCTACCCTCTTTTGGCTTTCAAGTTGAGCTAAGCTTATCTTGAATTTCTCTATGTATTCATTTGTTGTTTGAAGATTTTGTTTAAGAGTGTATCTGATTCTCAAGTTGTTCTTCATTATCTCTAGCTTCTTCAAGATCATATTCAAGATGCCTGATTATTCTATCCATTTTGTAGCAATCCTCTATCTTATCCTTGAGAGATTGTTTTAGATTATCTTCAGTTTTCCTTTTCTCTTCAATTTCTTGGGTGAATCCCATAACCCCTGATTCCATCTCATATCTTACCATAATGACCTCTTTTGATAGCTTCTCACATAGCTTGTTTTTCTCATTTAGATCTTCATTAGTATCATTGGCTTCACTCTGACTTGCTAATTTTTGAAGTAGTTCCTTTCTCTTTTTCACAGAGATACTCAGCTTTTTCTTTTAGGTCATTTATAAAATAATCAGCTTGTTTGAGTCTTTCTCTCAAGTTATTGACTTCAGAGTGAGATTTCTCAAGATTATCTAGGGCAGACTGAAGTTGTTCCTTCATACCATACATATCCATTGAGATTCCCTGATCTTCCTCAAGCTATTAGGCTCTATTTAGAGGAACTTATCTCTGATACCAATTGTTGGAAACAAGGCAGATAACTGAGAGGGGGTGTGAATCAGTTATCTCAAATATCTTAACTTTCTTTTCTTCTTTAATAATTAGTGCAGCATTAAAACAAATAAATATACATAATCATGAGAGCAGAAATAAAATCAATACATATAACACAAGGATTTTTATGTGGAAAACCCTGTTAAGGGAAAAACCATGGGGTGACTAACCCAAGATTGTATTCTCTGTTAAAAGAATAAGAAGTACAAAATGACACTTGCCAATTAGGGCTCACTGCCCAAGCACACTGCTCACAAGAGGCACACTGCCTACAAGAGACTCACTGTCTACAAATTTTATAGAAGGTAACCAGGTGTTTGAACTAATGAGAGGCATCCACAAATGCTGAAGTTCAGTTCCGGTTAGGCTCAATATATTGATCTAATGCACTTCATTCTTCCTCTGCTCTAGTGTTACTACTCTGTCACATACCGAACTTGTATTGCTACTTCCACACTTATCTCTGCCTTTCTTTGCACCTTATTTCATCACATCTACAAACACACACTTCAACATACTAGAATTCATCTGGTATTTATATCCGCATCAAGGATTTCAACCACTTTCTAGTCAGAAACCGGAATACTCGAGATATTTACAAAATACTGATATGTCGGCTGAATCCATGCTTAATATGTGATGCGTATCAAAAACATAGACATAGAAGTCATCAATCATGTCAGCCAACCATGTATGATCCCTCAAATAGCTTGAGCAACATCAATTACTCATCCGGATTGAAGTCTGATACTCTGTCGGTCAGTTCTTCCTTAGTCTGCTCTGCTTATCAGGAACCCAACACTCAGATGCTCATATATTTTCCATGTTTCATCACCGGAGGTTCAATCTCTGGAATATAGTAGTCATGATACTCCTCTTGACTTGTCCAAGTCCACAACTTTTTGAGTTACACCATATGAGAGATCCGGACCTATTTTTCAGACCTTGCTACATGCTCTGTTCTTGTTCACCAGACTAAAACACTCTTCAATCTGACTTCTGGTATAGGCATACTATGTGTTGTGGATGTGTGGGATAGACTTTGTTGCCATCAATGACAACACTCATGAAGCCACACAATGTCTCTTGCCAACATTATGTCCATAATGTCTAGACGCACAATAAAATATTAAATCAAATACCTTCCCTCATTAAATATATTAGTACATAGGAAAATAGGAATGGACTAATAATCTCACCAACTTAATTTCCTATAAATGGGATTTGACAAGTCTCCCCTCCCCAAAATTGTTTGTCCTCAAGAAATTATTGGAATAAGGTGCCATTAACCTTGTAAATTCCAATTTTGTATTTATCCCATTTATTATTTGTTATTTGTAATTACCCATAAGGGAATGAGGTAGTCTCATTGATAGTGGTAATTTTGGAGTTACCGGCGGAAGTTATGGAGTGATATTTACTGTTGAAAAATGTAAAAATCAGAGGTAAATGAGGGTAGGTTTTCCCCTTAGAGAATCTACTATTTTTGGCATGTATGACAACTTGACATAATGTGGTGTAAGTAGATTTATGGTAACTGCAAGTTGTCATAAGATTCCATGCATGTATGACGCATATGACACCCATTATTAGTTGTGGTTGCTATTATTAGTCCCAGGAACCCATATTGGGAATATTTATTGTTGGTGGTATCTATGATGGTTATGATATATCATAAGATACTTTTACATTCTATTCTTGGACATGGGTGCCCTTGCATGGGCAAGTTATTGCCACTTGGTGGTTGCATGTATGACCACATTTAATGCTTGCATGTGGGTTTGTTGGAGGAGAGAGAAAGTGGACACCTAGAATGGAGGGAAAACTCTTCTATAAATATTTACCATTGCATTTGTTGCTGTAATACAGATTTTAGGTACTCAAATGCTACCAGAATGCTGTCAAGTTGAAGATTGGTGGAGAGAGTTGTGTAGTTGATGTATTGTACAATCTTTTACAGATTAATACAAGCTTGTGCCTCTTTCCTATTGGAGTTTTTTACCTGCAAGGGTTTTCTCCACGTAAACACGGTGTTATGTGTTCAGTTTTCTTTTTTGATGTTTCTGTGTTGCATAGTTTCAATTGCATGTTACAATCTCCATTGATAATACATAGTTAAAGATTGCAAAAATTTACATTTGAATCAGATTTCCATTGTATAGTTGTGCCTTTCATTTTATAACATTTGGTATCAGAGCCTGGCCAGCTTTGACTCTTGGGTGGTAGTGTCAAATCTGTAGCTGCAATGGGAGATTTGGTTGTGTTTGTTTTTCTAATCTTATGTTGTTATTATGGTTGAATCCACCATTGCATCAACCTCTTATTTGGACATTAAGAAATTCAACGGAACGGTGTATGAGTTGTGGAAGCTAAAAATGGAGGACTTGTTGGAGGAAAGAAACCAATGGTTGATTGTTCAAAAAGAGAAGAAACCTAATGATGTCTCTCCAAATGAGTGGGATAGACTGGATAAGAAGGCATGGGGAACCATTCATTTGTGTCTTTCAGACTTTGTCCTATTGAATGTCACACAGGAAGAGACTGCAAATAAATTGTGGAATTGGTTGGGTGAGATCTATCAAGCCAAGAGTATAGTAAATAAACTCTATTTAAAAAGAAAATTGTTTTCCATGAAAATGAGAGGGTGATTCAGTTGCAGAGCATTTAAATTCTTTTAATTTGTTGTTGAGTCAGCTTGCTTGAGTAGATGTTGATGTTAGTGAGGAAGATAAATGTATCTTACTTCTTTGTTCTTTACCTAAGTCTTGGGAGAATGTTATCCTGGCTATCACTGCTAACCTCACAGATCCCAAGTTGGATGCCCTTGTTTCAGTTCTACTATCATAGGAATTGAGGAAGAAGAGTTCAAATAGTTTAGGGGATGCTCTTAGTGTCAGGGGAAGGTCTAGGGAAAGAGAACCAAAAGGAGATCAGAAAGGGGATAAGGACAAGTCTAAGGGCTGATCTAAGACTCCTGGGAAGAAGAACAGAGTTAAGTGTTGGAACTATGGTAAAAGGGGACATGTGAAGGAGTGCAGAAACCCAAAGAAACAGTGGGAGAGTGCTTCGGATAAGTCCTCAAATGCAGGTGAAGATGTTTTACTTTCTACATGTAATGTTGTTTCTAATGATCATTGGTTGGTTGACTCGAGATGCTCATTTCATATGACCCCGCATAAGGAATGGTTATCCACATATGAAGAGTATGACATAGGTAATATCTACCTTGGAGACAACTCTACATATCTAACAGTTGGGAAAGGCAAGGTATTGTTGTGTTTTAGTGATGGGAGGATTAAACCCTCCCTAGTGTTTATCATATTCCTAGATTAGATAGAAATTTGATTTCTGTTTCAAAGCTGAATGATCTAGGAATGCATGTGACTTTTGACAAGCATGGTTGCAGATTGGTGAGAGGGAACTTGGTGGTAGTGAAGGGGAAGAGATTGGGAAACCTATTCAAGTTTGAAGCCACTACAGTTTGTAATGCCTCCTATGTATCTGAGGCCAGTACTGAAAATACATGTATGTTGTGGCACCGTAGATTGGGTCACACAAGTAATAATGTTTTGAAAACTATTAAGAATAAAGATTTGTTGGATAGTTTCTCTTATTCTGATGAGCAATTTAATTTCTGTGAGCATTGTGTGTTTGGTAAACAAAACAGAAAATCATTTCCTTTAGGAAGCAATAGAGCAAAAGAGAAGTTAGAAATTATTCATACGGATGTGTTTGGACCTGTGGATAATGATTCTATCATAAAATATCATTAGTTTGTTACCTTCATTGATGATGTATCTAGATTTATGTGGATTTAATTTATGAAACACAAAATTGAAGTTTTCACTAAGTTTAAGGAATTTAAAGTCTTACTAGAGAACCAATCAGGATTGAAGATAAAAATATTAAGATCTGAAAATGGAGGGAATATTTCTCTAAGGAATTTGATGAATTTTGCAAGAATGCAGGTATTATCAGACAAAAGACAACTTCGTATACACCACAACAGAATGGTGTTGCAAAAAGGATGAACCGAATAATCATGGAAAGAGCCAGAAGTATGCTCAGTGATGCACAGTTGGATAAATGCTTTTAGGCAGAGGCTATATGTACTACTTTCTACTTGATAAATAGGTCTCCTTGTAAGGCTCTTGATTCAACACCTTATGAAGTGTGGATAGGTAAGAAACCTTTTATTTCACATTTAAGGGTTTTTGGTTGTGAGGCTTTTTCTCATGTGCCTAAGGAAAAGTGACCTAAGTTGGATCCAAAAGCTAAAAAGTGTACATTCATTGAATATGGTGATAATGTCAAAGGTTATAAGCTTTGGAATCCACTAACCTGTAAGATTATCTGTTCTAGAGATGTTATTTTTAGGGAACTTAGAGCTATTTCTAAGCCTAAGCAGCCAAAAGAAAAATATGAAAAGGTAAAGAGAGTGCATTTTAAGTTAGAGCAGCAAGATGCACCTCAGGAAGAATAGAATGATGGATTGGGGGTGAAGAAGAAGAAGAAGATTCAAGTAGTTCTGATGAATATGAATCTATTGTTATAGAAGAAGTTGGTACAAATGATCATGCAGAAGAACAAGTTGAGACTCTTACTCCACCCTTGAGGAGATCCATAAGACAATGGAATCTAGTTGACAGGTATAGCCCACTAGATTTTCGTTGTGTATTTGCTTTATTGAGTACTAACGATGAGCCAAGATCCTACAAGGAAGCTATTCTTTTAGATGATAGTGAGTCTTGGTAGTTAGTCATGCAAGAGGAGATGATGGCTTTAGACTCTTGCAACACCTAGGATCTTGTTTATTTGCCCAAAGGAAGAAAGGCCATAGGTTGTAAGCAGGTCTTCAAAAAGAAGTTTGGAGCAGATGCATCATTGGAGAAGTACAAGGCTAGACTGGTAGCCAAGGCCTACTCCCAGAGAAAGGGAGTTGATTTTGGTGAGATTTTCTCTCATGTTGCTAAATTGGCTTCTATTAGATTTCTTTTATCCATTTCTGCAGCTTATGATTGGGAGATTGAGCAAATGGATGTTAAGACTACGTTCTTGCATGGAGATCTTGAAGAAGAAATTTATATGCAACAACCTATAGGTTTTGAGGTAAAAGGGAAAGAAAAATAGGTTTGTAGGTTAAAGAGGTCTCTCTATGGTTTAAAATAGTCCCCTAGAATGTGGTATCAAAAGTTTGATTCTTTTGTGTTGAAATTAGGTTTTGTTAGAAGCAAGGAGGATCATTGTGTTTACATTTATTGTGTTGATGATTCTATATTGGTTATTGCATTGTATTTTGATGACATGTTATTTTTCAGCAAAACTAAGGGTATGATTAGTGAGCTTAAAGCCCAACTTTCAGGTGCATTTGACATGAAGGATCTTGGAGCTTCTAGGTATATTCTGGGAATGGAGATCAGAAGGGATAGAGGTAATAGAAATCTTTGGTTGTCACAAAGTATGTGAATACCATTTTGCAGAGATTTAGTAAGCAGGACTGTAACCCAGTTAGAGTTCCTTTACCCATTGGTACTAAGCTTTCATTAGATATGTGTCCAAATACTGAGGATGATCTTGAGGATATGTCTAATGTGCCATATTCTAGTGTTGTAGGGAGTTTGATGTGTACAATGGTTTGCACTAGGCCAGATATTGCCCAAGCAGTAGAAGTTTTGAGCAGATTTATGTCTAACCTTGGTAGATAGCATTAGAATTATGCAAAGAGGGTGCTTAAATATCTTGCAGGTACTCCTGATTATTGTTTGGTTTACTTTGGTATTGATAGTGTTGGTAAATCTTTGGACATACAGGGTTTTGTTGATTCAGATTGGGTAGGTGACTTGGATAGTCGAAGGTCCACTAGTGGCTACGTGTTTACTCTGTTTGGAGTAGTGAGTTGGATGAGTAAGAGGTAGCCTACAGTTGCTTTGTCCACCACAGAAGTAGAGTATATGGCTGCTACCCATGTCTCTGAGGAGGTAGTTTGGTTGAGGAGACTGTGTACAGGTATTGGATTTGATTACAAGATCATTCAGATTGGTTGTGATAGCCAGAGTGCTATCTGTTTGGCCAAGAATCCTATGTATCGTGCTCAAACTAAGCATGTTGATGTTCAGTATCACTTTGTTCGAGAGTTGGTTTCAAATGGATAGATTGAGCTAAAGAAGATAGACACTTAGGAGAATGTTACAGATTCATTGACCAAGCCTATGAGCACAGTGAAGTTCGTGTGGTGTAGAGAGGCCATGGGCCTTGTTTCTAGTGCCTGATTATATTTCATTTGATTTCCTATGGGTTGATTTACAATGCATAATGTCAAGTGGGAGAATGTTGGAATAAAGTGCCATAAACCTTGTAAATTCTAGTATTGTATTTATCCCATTTATTATTTGTTATTTGTAATTACCCATAAGGGAATGAGGTAGTCTCATTGACAGTGGTAATTTGTGAGTTACCGATGGAAGTTACAGAGTGATATTTACTATTGGCAAATGTAAAACTTAGAGGTAAATGAGGGTAGGCATTCCCCTTGGAGAATGTACTATTTTTGGCATGTATGACAACTTGTCACAATGTGGTGTAAGTGGATTTATGGCAGCTGCAAGTTGTCATAAGGTTCCATGCATGTATGATGCATATGACACCCATTATTAGTTGTGGTTGCTATTATTAGTCCTAGGCACCCATATTGGGAAGATTTATTGTTGGTGGTATCTATGATGGCTATGATGCATCATAAGATTCTTTTACATGCTATTCTTGGACCTGGGTGCCCAACCTTGCATGGGCAAGTTATTGCCACTTGGTGGTTCAATGTATCACCACATTTAATGCTTGCATGTGGGGTTGTTGGAGGAGAGAGAAAGTGGATGCCTAGAATGGAGAGAAAACTCTTATATAAATATTTGCCATTGTATTTGTTGTTGTAATACAGATTTTAGATACTCAAGTGTTGTTGGAATGTTGTCAAGTTGAAGACAGGTGGAGAGAGTTGTGTAGTTGATGTATTGTACAATCTTTTACAGATTAATACAAGCTTATGGCTCTTTCTTGGTGGAGTTTTTTTACCCGTAGGGGTTTTCTCCACATAAACACTGTGTTGTTTGTTCAGTTTTCTATTTTGATGTTTCTGTGTTGCATAGTTTCAATTACATGTTACAATCTCCATTGATAATACATAGTTAAAGATTGCCGAAATTTACATTTGAATTAGATTTCCATTGTGTAGTTGTGCCTTTCATTTTCTAATAGAAATTTCCAAACAAGATGCTTTAGAATTATGTTATACTTTAAAGAAAGCCTTAATCTTGTACATGTGAGATGTTGCAATTCTTGCCATAGAACACTGTGCAAACCTAAGTGCTTAGATTTCTTTGTGACAATACCATGTGTAAAACAACAACATCCATGTAATCTGAGCCCTTTGATATGTGACTGATTGATTCATTCTCTCCAATTCTTATACCGATCTACATCCTCCCAAAAAGCTTCTGTAGACTCCCTACATGCAGTCTTATCCAACTCTCTTCCTAGCATCCTGGGAACTCTCAGAGTAGTGGATCTGAGCTGACATTGTTGTGGACATCTCCAAGGTATAACTAAATTTTCCATGCTATTAGTCTCTATTTTATTTCCATTAATAACTTGCCTTTCACAACTTGTCTCCCATAATGTGTAGATGCACTAGAATTAGGAAATTTGTATCGAAGGCTTCTGAGACTTCTTATAATGTTATAGATCTTATTTTTGCTGCTTATAGGATTGTTATAATAGTCAATGCATTCCCCACAACAAAAAGTACATAGTCCAGAAATAATTACTTCTTTTACCCCCGAAAAATAAAGATACACATTTTCGGAAAGCACACCGATTGCCTCAAAGTTTACCTCAACTTGAAGGATATTAATTGCAACTACATGGATGGATTTGGAATAGTAGGAGCATAGTAGAAGAACAACAAATAGCATCATACAGTAGCAACATATACACCACAATACTCCAAATACCAAATATGCAAAAAACAACTCATTCTCATGGATGATAATGTATTCCTTGAGACCATCCACTAGCACATACTTATCACCCAACATAATTTCATCTCAAATGTTACAGAAAATATATACTTTACATAATCCATCATGGTGGGAAAACTCCAATCTCTATAAATGGTATGGAAATACCAAGAAGCAATCATTCTAACAAAGTCATCTACAACCATATTTCCTATTATCCATTTCTATAACTCATCACTCCTATTATATTGAATCAAGGTTAACTTCAATCCAATGCAATCTATCTTCATCACATATTTACCATATACTAGATGATGTCTGAATTCTTTCAAAATATAAATGGTAGAAATCAACTCATCATACCTAGAGAAGCTCCTTTTTGAATCTTTGAACTCCATGCTCTCAATTTCTATAGGTTTCCCCAAATGCATTGTGACTTCAGCAACTCTCTTCCCTAAAGCACCACACCCTATAGAAAAGGATTATGAGAAATCAAAGATAATAATCTTATGAAATGAATGGATTACCTTTTTTATCTTTCTCAAAACTTCTTGTGTAGCATCCTCCTGTATACTTTGAGCACCAAAGGCTTGTCTCAAGTATATGATATTAGTCCTCCATGTAGATTCTTTGGAAAAAGTATCATGTTGGCAGTAAGCCCTCCAATTTTTTATGGCCTTATTTATCCAAAAGTCACATTCGAAGCCAACTAGAATAATATGAAACTACTGACTTGAATTCTAGATTGCCCCATTAACATAGTTGTTGGGAATTAAGGTGTCTCCACCTTGGTAATTCCTTGTATTATTTCAATGTATTTATTTATTTATTGCCTATTATTGTAATTAGGATGCAAATCCTTATTGTCATCTTGTGGGAGTTGGCACGGTGATGTGTCATCCTATGTGGAAGGTGACCACATGTAAGTTTGTCCTCACATGAGGAGATAGGCATCCCACTTAGTGGTAGGAATATTTTTCCATGTGTTAGCATCTTGGATAGTGTGTAAGGGAATATTGACCGAAACGGTTATGACAGATTCCTATGACAAATCTATGATGCGTAAGAGTCATAAATGGAAGATTCTATGATAGGTGAAGACATGTGTCACAAGGCATCTTGGAAGAAGTCATCTTTGGGCGCCCCAAGGAGGGTTATGACAAGTTGTAAGAGAATATGCTATTTTTAACTTGTGTATGATAGATTCTCTTACAGCTGTAAGATATGACAGCTATGATGGATTCTATGGCAGTCGTAAGAGTATCTATCATTGTCCAACTTGGCAATAGGTGACTTATTTGGGATGGGGTGATATGACAAGTGTCATGAACATTCTACAGTGTTGGACAAGTGTCCCCAGGCATGGATTTTGGGCCATGAGGCCATGTTGGACACCCATCTCAAGATAGGCTCATTTTTGCCTTGTATTTTCTATATAAACAGGTGCTTTTGAGAGAAGTAGTATGTGATTGATAGGTACTGTTATGCTGCTGGATTGTCTCTAGATACGAGTGTTGAAGACTCCTAATATCTTACATTGAAAGTGTATTGTAAACCATTACATTTTTAATAATACATTGTGCAGGTTTTGAAGTGTGGGGTTTTTCACCCGATAAGGGTTTTCCCCACGTTATATCTTGTCTCTCTTTTCTTCTCTTACATTCTTGTGTTGTGTATTGCTGCAATATCTCCATTGTTGTGTTAAACATTCTATAATTGTAAAGGTTAAAAATAATTTGCACTCATCTCTCCTCATTAGATTAGTGTAGGAAGCGATTTCCGCACACCTAGCTTCCTTTCAATAGTCACACAAGAAATGGCATCCTTTGGCTCCTTACAATTGATTCATAGGCTACAAAAATTGAACCATAAAATTCTTCGTTTCATTTTCCTTATGTTCATGTTTGTTTAATTTAGGTTTTCCTCCAAAAGTTCTAAAAATGGTAGCAAGCTGAAATCCAACATTAATATTTTGTAAAACACCTTTTTCATGTGCATGTTTCTAAATAAGGTCATCTTGGAACTCCTCATCATAAACACATAGTGCAGCAAATGATAAGAATAAATACTCAATGTAACCCATGTAGCCTCTAAAAAATAACTTACACATATGTCCCTTGCAAACATAAATCTAATGGTAGCTACTTCTCCACTCAGTGTTTGAAAAATGATGTGAGATGATGGCATACTTGCAACCAGAAGCAAACTCTAAGGCATACTAAAATCCTTTGTCTGAAATAGAAAACCCATTTCCTACATCTTTCAACTTCTTACTCTTAATTTGAATGGAGTCCCACCTTTGCATTAGTGAAGCCCAACCACCTTCTCCTAACACATAATATTCTTTCACAAATGGATCTGAGAAATCTAAAAAAAATGCAAGACATGAGCCAGTTACCTTCATAGGCTTATCAAAGGCTTCTGGTGTTGCATTCTCTTGCATGTCTGTAATATTGATGGTATGATCCAAGTATGAAATTTTTTTCACCTTGAAGTCATATGGAGATTCCTTTGTAGCTAGAGCCTTCTTGAAGCTAGGACTAATGAAGCCATCTTGTGGAATCTCATTCTTTTTGAATTATCCTCCATACATCAAAGGATAGCAATCATGTATGCAGCATGATTCCAAAAATATCTTGCCATGCTTAGTCATAAAATATAGAATATCAAAATGACATATTTTTCTTACCACCTTCCCATCTCATGCATTCTATTATCATTGTCTTTGTTTGGCCACCATTTATAATCTTGCCTTCCACTTGGAAACTTAGCTCCAAGGAAGCATCTATAAATTTGGAATATTGATTCATCATAACACCGTTAGCATGCACAATATATACTATGTGTGATTCCTCATTAACTCCCTTTTAATCCATATTCAAGAGATAAGGAATTTAACAACATCATCATATTCTCTACCATCTTTGTCTTTTAAAGAATTACTTGGATCACATACTCTCATGTATGGACATACTCTTTCATCCTTCTTATGATCATTTCCATGATGAAAAGAATTTTGTAGTGACATAGCAGGAAGAAATAAATCTAAAATATGATCATTATTTTCATACCTTAGGCTGCAATCAAATTTCTCATCCACCTTTGTCAAAAGAGAAATTGTTGAGATATCCTTAACACCTCCATCCAAGTGGCTCAAATTTTCTATGTTAGGTCTAACCACAATATTCTTCCTAAGTGTATATCCTGTTAGAACACAAGCAATCTACTGAGAGGGGGGTGAATCAGTAAATCAATAAAACTTAAAACTTCAAGCCTCTAGAATGCAGATTAAATTAACTTTTAATGCAATAACATCAACAACAAGAAAGCATGCACACATTGAACACCAGATATACATGAAAAACCCAATATGGGAAAAACTATGGTCAAAAAATGCTGCTAGGATCTATCGTCCTAATCCAACCTCATAAATAAAACCATTGATTACAATGTTTAAGAGCACCAACTCTAAGGAGTCACCAAACCCCTAATTTAAGAGCACCAACTCTAAGGAGACTACAATCCCCTAGTCTGAGCACCAACTCAGTCCACAGGAGGCACCAACATCACTGAATCTTTACATATTCAAGTATGTATCCATTTGGTTCTTCATCAACCTCAAATGCACCTTTTCAATTCATACACAATCTTCTCCTCTCACTCTACTCACCCAGACTCTCTCTGCACTAAATTCTTCTCACACATTCATCAATCTATCTCTCTCCCTTTAGCCTATTACAAGTGCTCTTATATACATATGTCTTTGCATATTCTCACCCATCTGCATGCTTGCACTCCAGTCCTTCTGCATGTTTAAAACTCTAGTCCTTTGCATGTTAACACTCCCACTTTTCTGCATGTACAGAAAAGACACCTCTGCATGTAGCTCTACACATGCATTAAATTCATTTGACTGTTGTTTATCTCTTGCTATAATCAATCACAGTTGTAGTTCTATTTATATCTTCATGCATGAAAAACATCCAGCTATTCTGCATCACTGTCATTGACATGCATCCACTGTGTGACCTTAACCATCCTCTATCATCGAATTTGTCATTTCTCAAACCTCTAGCTTTTAGCCCTTTTCCGACGATTTTTTACTTTTGAGAACTTTGCCTTTGTCTTCTTCTTTATCAGAGAAAATCCTACTCTTCAAACTTAACTTTATTTCCTGTCGCCTCTATCAGCAAATTCTCGTCTTTTCGAACTGTAGTCTCTTTTAAGCTTTCTTTTCTTTATCGGCAAAAACACTCTTTTTTGAACTTTGAATTCTAACTCCTTTATTGGCAAACTTTATTTTTTCCAAACCTCATCCTTTATCTCTTATATCAGTGAATTCTCATTTCTTCAAACTTTTCCCTTTGTCTTCTTTATCGGCAAAAATCACATTCCACGAACTATCCTTTTTCTATCACCTTTTCCCTTCTATCGGCAAAAATCACATTCCATGAACTATCCTTTTTCTATCACCTTTTCCCTTCTATTGGCAAAAGTTATAAATCACAAACTCTCCTTTCAATAGCCAAAAAAACTTTCTTTTCTTTATCAATGCCTTACATCTTCTTTGTTGGCGAATCAGAGAAATAGTTAACTTGTAAACTTACTTCCCAAAACAGAAGTTTCTCCAATGAATATTTTTTTGATAACTTAGAATCTTCAACTTCTAAACTTATCCTTGTCTTCAAAAAATCTTTAGTTGACAAAATAGTCAAACCACAAACTTTGGCTTCCTCTAACAATTTGTCATCAACTTCTCCTTACTCGGTGAAAGAACCAAACCACGAACTTACTCTTAAGCCCTTTGTCGCCCAATTGGTGAATCGAAGAAACGCCAAACTCACAAACTTCCAAAGACTTTAACCTTTTCCTTTATCGACAGTATTCCAATTCTTTGAACCAAAGTGACTTAACTTTACAAGCTTGCCTTCTCAATCCTCTATGGTAAATCAAAGAAAAACCAAACTTGCGAATAAGTTCACAAAACAAAGATTTTTCCAATAACTGAGACTTAAACTTTTTCTAAGTCTTCAATAAGAAAGCTTCCTCTTTCTCCTGTCAACGAATAGGCAAAAAACATAATTGGAGAACCTGCCAATTTTTGAACCAAACTTTTTGCCGACTAAGGGCAAAACTTAATGCCTTAGTGTTTTTCTTTCCCTTCTACCTTAGACACTAACTTTTGACATCAATGACAAATATATATCAACAATCTCCCCCTTTGTCATTGATGGAAACACTCATGCAGAATCTATTCTAAGTGATTCTCTAATCCTTCTACAATAATGTTGTCTTGCACTCTCTTCTGCATTTGCTCCCCCTGTTTAGTCGTAAAATGTTCCCCGAGGACTTTTACCTCCTAAGTTTAGCTCCTAGGTCCCTTGTTTTTCATTATGCATGATCATTTTAATTCCTAATGCAAAATGGCCTGAAACCCATGTCAAATGGGGCTTGAGGGACATCTGCAGGCTTAACCTTGTCCTAAAATAGGACCTAGGGGCTTAGACGCTTGCACTCTAGCCCTGCCCTATTTTAGGCAGGTCCTACATCTAAATGTTTGTTATGTGATCGTTAAAAGGTTCCATTATCGACATCTTAAGTTTGAATTACAAAATTTGTAGCAGGAATGCATATATAAGCATGTTTAGGGTTTCATTTGTAAACTAGAAGATGATTATGAACTTTTGGCAAATTTAAGACTTTAGAGCATTCAAAGCATTCATTGTTGCAAAGTAGACTATTGTTGTTGTGTTTGTTATGCAGATTTGGCTTCATCTTCTCATGTGTTGAAGGATTTTCATCTACATGCAAGCTACACCTCCGAGGTGATATCTATTTGTGTTGAATCAATCATTTATCAAGTTTATCATTTGTTTTTGCCTCTATCTCATAGGGATCGCACTCTTTATCAAACAATGGTGTTGGAAGGCTTGAAAGCCATTCCAAGGCTTGACTGAGGCAAGCTCCTAAACACCACAACCCCCAACCACCTTTTTTGTGATTACAGGTGATAGGTGTCGTATTCTGCAAAAGTGGTGTTGCAGGAGGCTACACAACAGAGTGTGGAGATCTTGTATTTGAAGGAAAAAGCATTGCAAGGGCTTAGGTGCCCACACCAAAGCCCTCCAAATTTGCAAGGTGAAAAATATCTGAGACTGTGGTGATTAGTTGCAGACAAGTTCCTAAAATCCCTAAAGAAGTTCATGCCTTGGGTTTGGGTGCCTGCTCTTTAGCTCCTGACTTTTCCGCATCTTGAATTCTAAAATTTGATTTGGCTTCATCTTCTCATGTGTTGAAGGATCTTCATCTATATGTGAGCTACACCTCCGAGGTGATATCTATTTGTGTTGAATCAATCATTTATCATTTATCAATTTGTTTTTGCCTATATCCCGCAGGGATACACACTCTTTATCAAACAACGATGTTGGAAGGCTTGAATTCCATTCTGGGGCTTGACTAAGGCAAGCTCCTAAACACCACAACCCCCAACCCCCTTCTTTGTGATTGCAGGTGACAGGTGTCGTATTCTACAGAGTTAGAGTTGCAGGAGGTTGTGATAGAGTGTGGATATCTCATATTTAAAGGGAAAATCACTACAAGAGTTGGGTGCCTGCCCTGAAGCCCTCTAGATTTGTAGCGTAGAAAATCTCTGAGACAATGGTGATTAGTTGCAGACAAGTTCCAAAAATCCCTAAAAAAGTTCTTGCCTTAGGCTTGGGTGCCTGCTCTTTAGCCCCTGACTTTTTTGCATCTTGAATTCTAAAATCTGGTATGTATCTAATTATCATTTGATACCTCTGTGTGCGAGCATTTGTCAGGATTCATCTGTTTATTTACGATTTTGCATAATTAGGGTTTTAAGCATAATCAAGCATTAAATTAATACATTAATCAATAAATTCTAAATTTCCCTATTGTTACAAGTGACAACCAACTTGTAGGTGAATCCTCTTTCAAAATTTGTGATTCGACTAGGTTAGCTGTCCTGGAATGTGTGTAGTGAAAAGAGGATCTAGGCATATCATCAAATCAACCCTATTCCCACTTTTCCTACTAAACATTTTGGTGAACCTGTGTTTTTATTGAATTTTGCACCTTGTTGAGTGTTTTACTTCAGATTAACATTCATTCATTTCATTTTCATCTTATTGCTTTTGAAAATTTATAAAAAAAATGAAAAAATTGAAAAAAAAATGGCATCCTAGGCTTGCATTTTTGCATAGTTTGTATTAATTTCATTATATTTCATCTAATATTTGATTTTTACATTAGATCTGATATAAATTATAGTATTACATTATTATATAATCATTTGTGTTGCATTTTCATACTTAAATTGTTAGATTTTGCTTGAAATTGTGCATTTTTCATATAACCTAGTTTTTCCAAAAGCTAGGGTTTGTGGTTAAAATCTTGTTTTAGATTTTACTACTCTTTTAAACACTCTTTTAGGTTTGATTTCAGACTGTATTGTTTCATCATAATGTGTTTTTTCATTTACATCTTAGATTTTGCATTTACACATAATCAATTTCAACAAAAACTAGCATATTCACTCATCTTTCCTCAAAATTGCACTTGCATTGAGTGATGCAGAGCACACAGAGGAAGCATTAAAAACTTAACAAAAGACTATATATACTTCTGTTGACTTGTGATCACCGGTTTCCTTCGGCGTCGCTGTCAATCACCTCTTGCATCCAACACAATGTATATGTGCAATGTATATTTTCAATACACATTCGAAAGATGCATTCTCCACATACATTTAGAACATGCATTCAGAAATTGACCATTGACCTTCCTTGTATCTCACCTGATGTAATTTCGTGACATACACACGAACATACAACTACGATATACTCACATAAAGTATATCCGGTGAAACAACACAAATCTTATGTTGATGCACTGGGTTACTCTGATTACCCTTCAGGCAGACTACTGCTTCCGACTTAGCTCTTCTTGTTTTTCCAGCTAGACAACCATCGTCTAGGCCTTCTCTGACAGTTATTGTTCTATCAGAGACAAACTCTGCAACGCAGACACTCTCTGCCTTCGCTGAATCCTAGCACATGGAGATGCTAGGCTCGATCAGCACATCCCACACTCAATCCGACACTGAACATAAACAAAAACAAAAAGAACACTAACTATACAAACAGACCCATTCCACCAATTTCAAAGAAATCTCATCGATGGAATGGCTCAGTAACCCATCCAAATGACAAAATGGAACTAACTACAGTGACACTGTGAAAGAACACAAACAAAATAGGATCTTTTATTTATCTTGGGAACTTCTGCACTGAAAACAATTCTTCTATCCTCTTACTGTTATTCTACCACAAATCACACCCAATTTCTATTCACTGAACTATTTATACATGTTCTTGTTCTTGACAGTTTGCATCAGTGGGAATGCCAACCGTTCTGCAACTATCAACCTATTCAGTTACAATGTGTTTGCTCTTCCACTACCAGACCCTACGACTTGTCCTATTCCACTCAGACTCACACAAGGCACTAGGCCTTACAATTGATCACGTGGACCTTATACAACTCCAAAACATCAAAAGAACATGAAATTAATTAAGTTATCTAGGTGCCCCTGCACCATACTCTTGGGGTGTAAAAGAACTCAAGTCCCTTGAGGAACCAAGTCAGAAATAGTAACCCCATGTTTGATGATGTCCTCCTCACTCATCTAGGTAGCATCTTCATCAGGAAAACCATGCCATTTGACCAGATACTGCTTGTAGGTTTTATGCCTGGTCTTCTTCTAAACTTTGGTGTCCAAAATACATTCTAGCTGCACTGGCTGACTCAGTGGAAGATCAGAAATCTATTCTGCATCCCCTGCTTCTGTCACATCTGAACCAGCAACATTGTTTCCTCTGAATGGAAATAGGTCAGACACATTGAAAATGGGTGATATTGCGAAACTTGGAGGGAGTTCAATTTCGTATGCATTAGGCCCAAACTTGTGTACAATCTTACATGGACCTATCTTCTTCATAAGAAGCTTCATGGGCTCTCCCTTCAGAAACCTTTCCTTCTTCAGATATGCCATCACCAAATCTCCAACTTTGTATTGGACATCCTTTTTCTTCTAATCAGCTCTCTCTTTGTATTTCCCTGTGTTCTTCTGTATAGTTCCTCTGACAGCATCATGGATATCTTTCATACTTACTGCAAATTCTTCTCCTTGTGCACTCTTTTTCTCCATGTTCTGGAGATCCCTGAGCTCCAAAATTCCCCTGGGATGAATCCCATATACAACTTCAAAAGGACTCTTTCCTGTGCTCCTATTAACAGAATCATTACATACAAATTCTACATGTGGGATGATCATATCCCATGCTTCTCCATGTTGTTGAGTTAAACACCTCAAAAGATTACCCAGTGATCTATTCACCACCTCAGTTTGTCCATCCATCTGAGGGTGATATGCTGACGTGAAAGATAATTGGGTGCCCAATTTCTTCCACAATGTGTGCCAAAAATGTCCCGCAAACTTGGGATCTCTGTCAGTAACAATATTCAATGGCAAACCATGAATTCTTACTATCTCCTTGAAGAAAAAACCAGTAATATGTGAAGCATCATTAGTACATTTACATGGCACAAAATGAGTCATTTTACTAAACCTGTCAACAACCACAAACACACTGTCAAATCCTCTTTGAGTCCGGGGAAGACCCAAAACAAAATCCATACTGATGCACTCCCATGGCCTTTGTGGAATTAGAAGTGGTTGATAGAGACTTGCATTTGATGAAGTCCCTTTTGCCTTCTGGCAAATGTTACAACCTTCCACAAATTTCCTAACATCTATTTGCATCTTAGGCTAGAAGTAAAGCCTTCTCACTTGTTCCAATGTCTTGTCTAGTCCAAAATGACCTCCAAGACTACCGCAATGTTTGTCTTTTATGATGTTCTCCCTCATGGAACACCTAGGTACACACAGTTGGCTGCCTTTGAATAGTAGCCCTTGTTGCAACAAATATTCAAAAAAATTAGAATGATAGGAATCTAAAAACTGTGAACAAACTACATATATCTCCTTGAAGTCCTCATCATCCTGATACATATTCTTGAGAGAATCCACTCCCACACTTTGTAACTGGATTTCCTATATAGTGCACACTCTTCTGCTCAGAGCATCTGCCACCTTGTTAGCTTGTCCCTTCTTATGTTTGATGGAAAAAGTATACACCTAGAGTTGTTCGACCCACTTCATATGCCTGTGATTTAGTTTCTCCTGCGAATTCAGAAAAAGCAAAGCATGGTTATCAGTATAAACAATGAATTCCTTGGGCAAGAGATAATGTCTCCATTTTTTCAATTCTTGCACCATTGCATACAATTCTAGATCATATGTGGAATACTTCCTTTTAGCATCGTTCAGCTTCTCACTAAAGAAAGCAACAGGTCTGCCTTCCTGACTCAAGACAGCACCAATGGCAAGGTTATTGGCATCACATTCTACAGTGAACAACTTATTAAAATTAGGCAAAACCAAAATGGGTTTCTCTGCTATTTTCTGTTTAAGAATCTCAAAAGATTCATCTACTGCTCTATTCCAAACAAACTTAATTTTTTGTCCTCCTTTTATGGTATCCAGAATGGGTGTACAAATATGGTTGAATCCTCTTATGAATTTCCTATAAAAAGTTGCCAACCCATGAAAACTTCTCACATCACTTACTGTCCTAGGTGCTGGCCAAGACAAAATAGCCTTTACCTTTTCCAGATCCATTTTCAAATTACCCTGGGATATCACAAATCCCAGATATGTGAGTTCTTCCTTCATGAAGACACTCTTATTCATATTGATCATCAATTTCTTCTTATGTAGTTTCTTCAACACCTCTTCCAAATGTTGTAAATGTTCTTCCTTTGTCCTGCTGAAAATCAGAATATCATCAAGATAGACAACAACAAATTTGCCAATAAAATCTTTCAATACCTCATTCATTAGACACATGAAAGTGCTTGGAGCATTGGATAGTCCAAATGGCATCACCACCCACTCATAAAGACCCTCATTAGTCTTAAAGTCTGTCTTCCATTCATCCCCTTGTCTAATCCTAATCTGATGGTATCCACTTTTGAGATCAATTTTAGAAAAGTACTAAGCTCCACCCAAACAATCCATGAGGTCCTCTATTCTGGGCATAGGAAACCTATATCTGATGGTGATCTTATTTATGGCTCTTGAATCAATACATAACCTCTATTTTCCATCCTTCTTGGGAGCTAAAATTGTAGGTACAGCACACGGACTAAGACTTTTCTTCACCAAGCCCTTATCCAACAGTTCTTGAACTTGTTTAGCAATCTCCTCATTCTGATTAGGTGTCATTTTATAAGCTGGTTTATTTGGCAATGTGGATCCTGGGATGAAGTCAATCTGATGACTTATGTCTCTCATAGGGGGTAGTGTATTGGGCATATCCTCCACCATGATACTCTTATACTTGTCTAACAATTCCTGCACTTCCTTAGGGACTTTTTCCTTGCTATTTTTAGACAAATCAAAATTGTCTTTAGGTTTTAGAATCAGAGCATACCCCTGGGTTCACTCTTCTTAGAGTATGGAGAAACTCTTTCCCACTCACTAACATGATACTTGATCCTACATTCTTGTCTACACCCTCTTCTGGTAAAGGATCCATCTTATACTGTCTACCATTCTTGGTGATAACAAAAGAATTGGATTTACCATCATGCTGGGCTTGTACATCATACTGCCAAGGTCTACCTAATAGTAAATGGCATGCATCCATGGGAATTATATCACACAAAAGTTTATCCCCATATTCCCCTATCTGAAATTCTACCCAAGCTTGTTCATCAACCAAGACTTGTTGCCCTTTGTCCAGCCAGGACACTTTGTATGGACTAACATGTGGCAATCTTTTCAAATTCAATTTCTCTACCATTTCTACTAAAACTAAATTTTCAGTTGAGCCAGAATCAACAATTACCTTACACCTTTTTCCAGAAACTTTACACAGAGTTCTGAATAGTGTCTTCCTCTGCAGTGGTTCTTTGTTCTGTGGTACCTTCAACATCGTCCTTCTCATCATGAGATTCTCTCCATCTTGTGCTGGAGTTGCGCTTCCCATAGATGAGTTCACACTTTGACAATCTTCTTCTTGAATCAGCTGGCTCCTATCTCCTCCATAAGAGCTTGAGGCTTTCTCTAGACACTTGCCTGCTGTGTGCCCAATTTGGTTACAATTATAACATCTTCCCATGAAGACATTAGGACCTCTGCCTGGTCCACCAAATCTGCCTCTTCCATTGGGTCTCCTTCCTCTGAAACCCCCTCTAGAACCAGATTCTCCACTGTGTTCTTGTTGACTGAACTCCCCTTGATTCTTCTGGAACTGATTTCTGCCACCGAAACTATTTCTGCCTCTAAAGTTCCTTCCACCTCTGCCCCTATTCTGTTGTTCTCCTTTTCTTTTCTACTTCTCTTCTACTCTCAGTGCCACTTGGAAGCATTTGTCCACGGTTTCTAGTGTCAAGATGGTAATCTCATCTTGTATGCTATATTTCAGGCCATTAATATACCTGGCAATTCTTCCCTTTTCATCCTCAGCAAGCCCACACCTTAGAGACAATTTGTGAAATTCCTCTATGTAGGTGGATACATCCATGTCCTTTTGTCTGAGGTTCTGCATTTTCCTGTATGTCTGTACTTCATAATCCGTTGGTAGGAACTGAGCCTTGATCCTCTCTACCATCTAACTCTAGGATGAGATCATGCTCTTGCCACTCTTCACCCTTTCTCCCTGGGTGTAGTTCCACCACGTGAGTGTAGCACCCTTCAATTTCGTCTTTGCAAACTTGACTCTTCTATTCTTTGGTACCTCCTTGTACTTGAAGTAATTGTTCAAAGCCTCGACCCATTCGATGACTTCTTCTGCGTCCATCTTTCCACTGAGCATCGGGATCTCCATTCTTGATTCAGACGATTCCTTACCAAGTGATTTTATGGCCTCCAGAAATTGTTTCTGATCTGCAGATATATCTGTCTGTCCTGAGGTTGTTTCCTCTTCCCTGTCTTCTTCTTCTTCATTAGATTCATCATCTGATTTCTTTCCTATCTTTAGTGCCTTCAACTCAGCCTGGAGTGTTTCCTTGATTCCAACCTTGACTCCAACCTTGATCATTTCTTCCATCTCTTGGAACTTTTTAAGCACTTCTGTTGTCATCCCCTTTGGAGGCATGGCACTGGCCTCTCCTTCGCTCTCTCTATCTGACATAAACATTCACAGATCTATCACACATAGAACGTCCAAAGCTCTGATACCAAAATGATGCAGAGCACACAAAGGAAGCGTCAAAAACTTAACAAAAGTTTGTATATACTTCCGTCGACTTGTGATCACTGGTTTCCTTCAGCGTCATTGTCGATTGCCTCTTGCATCAAACACAATGTATATGCACAATGTATATTTTCAATACACATTCAGAAGATGCATTCTCCACATACATTCAGAACATGCATTCAGAAATTGACCATTGACCTTCCTTGTATCTCACCTGATGTAATTTCGCAACATACACACGAACATACAACTGCGATATACTCACATAAAGTATATCCGGTGAAACAACATAAATCTTATGCCGATTCACTAGGTTACTCTGATTACCCTTCAGGCAGACTACTGCTTCCAACTTAGCTCTTCTTATTTTTCCGGCCAGACAACCATCGTCTGAGCCTTCTCTGACAGTTATTGTTCTATCAGAGACAAACTCTGCAACGCAGACACTCTCTGCCTTCATCGAATCCTAGCACATGGAGATGCTAGGCTTGATCAGCACATCCCACACTCGATCTGACATTGAACATAAACAAAAACAAAAAGAACACTAACTGTACAAACAGACCCATTCCACTGATTTCAAAGAAATCTCGTCGGTGGAATGGCTCAGTAACCCATCCGAATGACAAAATGGAACTAACTATAGTGACACGGTGAAAGAACACAAACAAAATAGGATCTTTTATTTATCTTGGGAACTTCTGCACTAAAAACAATTCTTCTATCCTCTTACTGTTATTCTACCACAAATCACACCCAATTTCTATATTACTCCTCTTCTTTTGTTCACTGAACTGTTTATACATGTTCTTGTTCTTGACAGTTTGCATCGGTGGGAATGCCAACTATTCTGCAACTATCAACCTAATCAGTTACAATGTGTTTGCTCTTCCACTACCAAACCCTACGACTTGTCCTATTCCACTCGGACTCACACATGGCACTAGGCCTTACAATTGATCACGTGGACCTTATACAACTCCAAAACATCAAAAGAACATGAAATTAATTAAGGTATCTAGGTGCCCCTGCACCATTGAGTATTGTAGAACTTGTGACATAATTTTTAGATCTGATCTAAGCTATTTCACATCATAAATCTGATTAGAAAACATTCATACATAATTTTGCACATATTTATGCATTAATTTCAAAATTAGGGTTTAAAAACCTTGCATTTTCACTAGATTTTAACTTATCATCCATCTAGATTTGCATTATAGGTGTGTTGTGAAGAATATTTCTGCATTATTGGACTGATAATAAGGATTTAATTTGCTTCCCCTTATCAATTTCCTTACAACACTTCATATTTTAGTCATTTGCATTGAAAAAAGGTGAAAAAAATGAACATTTTAGGTACATAAACAAGCATAAAACTTTGCATGACTTTTCTCACTAGGTTTCATTGGACATTAATGTTACAAGACATTTCAAGATGTCATCTTCATGGAAATCTTTGCATGAGTATATCTTGGATTTTGAATATTTCTCTAATTTCACTAATGAGAACCCTCATGTTCTAGAACACATAGCATGCGTACATGATATTGATGTTTCTAAATGTTCTACACATGAGATTAATTTACTTTGTTATATACATGATTTTGATAGCTTCGCATTACTCATAGGAGCATATCCTTTGATATTAGAATATTTAACCAAATTCATCTCTAAGAACTCTCATGAGAAAGATAAGTGTGAAAATTCCTCTTCCATTAATGCCTTGGAATTAATAGCTAAAGAATATGATGATGTTGATGATTCCATAAGTTATCCTACTTCTTCTATAGTTGAATGTCCAAGAACCTTAGATGAGAAGAATATGGATAGCTCTACTGTGGTTGTAAAGTCAAGTCCCTTAGACATCACTAATGATACAACACCTAGCCGTCCTAACAACACTCTATCTTTCTTTCATTCCAATTCTCTCTCTGGCCAAGATGAAACATTAGTGGATGAGGGAAGGTATCTCACATTAAATCCTATAGGGATAGATGTTGGGTATAGTCGAAATGAAAATAGTGTTAATTCAATCTTCACTAATAGACTTATTCCACCCACTAAGGGGTTACTTGATAAATGTAGCAATATTCCTAATATGGTTGTGCGGGGAGAACCTAATGTACCTTCTTGTGTCAAACCGGTGATTACTGTTCAAGGTGATCAAAAACCACCTTGACCCCTGGATTACATTCTAAACTATGCACGGCAAATCACTCAAAGAAATCAAGGTGTTCAAAATTTGTTGCAACAACCACATCACAATGTGATTGCTCACACATATAACACCCATAATAATAAACAAAGTAAGCAAGAACCTCATGTGCCTGTCTCTCTTCCATGTTCTCAACCTATGCTCCCTCCACCACCTCGTCTTACTCCTAAAAGTGGTCATGAATATGATCTTGTCGAGCAGCTTCGCACTACTCTGGCTAAGATCTCTCTTTGGGATTTAATACAAACATCACCTACATACCATGGAATGCTCCAAGAAGCTTTACAAAAGGTGATTGTACCACTTGCTATTAAGCCAAATGATGTAGCAGCTCTGTTAGATTGTATGCATGCGACAAAAATAGATATTTTATTTCAACCACATGAATTACCATCAGCCAAAGTTCAAAACCAATATGATCCTCTTATAATCTTTGTCATGGTAAATAAAAAGTTGATAAAATGAGTTATGATTGATAATGGATCAACTCTTAATGTTTGTAGTATTAATTTGTTACATAGGATTAAGGTTGATACCTCTTTGATTAAACTGGATATAATTAGCAATCGTGGCTTTGATAATGTTGGTAGACAATCCCTAGGTACTATAACTTTACCTGTAAGGTGGGACCTGTGACATTATCTACCCTTTTTCATGTCATGCCCGGATCAATTTCATATAATATGATCCTTGGTAGACCGTGGATCCATGCCATGGAGGTAGTCCCATCTACCCTTCATCGAACAATAAAGTTTATTTATCAAGACAAGCTCTACATTGTGGAAGTTGATCTTGAACTAGATAATTGTTTACATATTGAAACGCAAAAACAAGTCAATCAACAAATTCTAAACAACTTACAGGTTGATTCATCAATACCTCTTTCCATAGATAATGTTGTGCAAGACTCTAAAACATCGAATGCACTTTTTGGTGACAATTGGGGTTCATTAGATTTTACTCCTTCCGGGCCAGGGGAATATAAAATTAATAACTCTGACACATCAAAAATTGCATCGATCTCATCCAAGCAATCTTTTGAAACACCTAAGAAACCTAAAGTCTCCTTGGTAGAAAACAAAGACAATACCCTTACCTATACTACAAATTATGAGACCTATGAGGCTTCACCTTCCTCTAAAGAAATGGATTCCCTCTATGGTCGTGGATTTCAAATTTTGTAAACAAATTGTGACTATGCAGGTAATGGATGTGGTGTAAATTAGCAAGGAATTAGAGTACATTTACAAGTTGTTGGAATTAACTACATAGTCGGTATTAGATACCATTCTTTGAAACCCACCAAAGCCTCTCATCGTCCTAAACTCAATGTTAATACAATATCAACAAGACCAAATCAACATGCGAGATATCTTGTGTTGATAGACAATAATTGTCTACCAGAAAATATCTCATTCAATAAGGTAAATATTTCTTCCTCTTTAAGCCACACTCGTTGCAGCAACTATTATAGGTGCTCTCAAGGGTGGCCTCTTCCTAGATATGTATGTTCTTAACATTGGGTTGAATTAGGTAAGTATTTCTGACCATTCTCTTTTTGTTGTGTTCCCCCCATGATGTGTTATGTGTTGTTTAAGCCTCCTTGGATGACCCTTGATACTCTTGTAAGGTTAAGGCTACTAGGAGACCACCTCTATTGTGACCATTCTTCTATTTGTATCATCATTATTTTATCTTTCTTCTCCTCTATTTTATTTGTTGTGTGTTGTGTCTTAGGTGCATAGCATTGCGGTTGATGACATGGGGGCATCCTCCTACGTGATTGTTCCTAAGACACTTGTTCTCCTCTCTCTTTTTATTGTTTACCTTCTTCTAGTGGTTCTATCTAGTCGGTAGATGATGAAAAACAAACATATACTAATACGGACCGCATGTCTCTTCAGTGAGTAAGCGAAAATGGACCTAGTCCATATATGAAGACGGGGTTGATATATATATCCTGTGCTTGGCTAGTAGAATCACTCCATGTGATATTTTGATGTTGTCTTATTGTGCTAACAAATCATAACAATACTTCTGCTCTGTGCACTCTAATTGTTTTGGGTGTCTCACCTTGTTGTTACACTCGGTTCTAAGATGCCTGTAGTATAAGCCCCACGGCTATACGTAGACTCGAACCCATTTGTGTAGCCTTGGCTTCTTTGTTTTCATGCATAGCTTTTATGTTTTGCTTAGACTAAGAAGTGTGTGTTTGTGAGAACTTTTGGCAATCGTGAGCACATGTCACCTTTGGGGGCATGGGCTTTACAAAAGCTCTTGTTCCCTTGTGTGTTTTCTCTCTACCTTAAAGTGCTTGATATCGGTACATGATATCAACCACCTTAAGGTGTGTGCATATAAAGGTAAGTTGTCCAATGATTTTGGTACTAATGAAGCATGTTTGTAAGCCCTCTAGGGAGGCGGGATGTTGTCTCTCTGACGTGAATGCACATCTTTATTTTATATTGCAATCAGAAAGCCCTCTATGGAGGTGGGATATCATGCATATCCTTTTATTCAAAGCCCTCTGCAGAGGTGGGGATGGTGTATCTCTTGAGCTAGTGCACATCCTTTTTATTTCAAAAGTCCTTCAAGTAGGCAGTGGTTGGTGTATCCTCCCTTAAGTATGTCTTTGGCGGTTCTTGTGGCATAAGCCCAACCATCAGGTGTACCTATAGCATGCTTGAGATGGTGGGGGCTTAGCAATAAGTTCCTTCCATTGCCTTGTTTGTCATGTTTTAGACATATAGTATGTCTTTGGCATACTATACGATGCTCGAGTTTTCCATGTGTCTTCCATCTGTTTGTTCCCAAGTATAGTCCAAAGAGCATGGTGAAATGCCCCTCCTATGCTTTGGGATTTGTATGGTATTTTTTTTCTCAAGTGTATTTTAAAGTTGTGTGGCGATGAGTCCCTCCCTACATTTTTGGGGTTGTGTGTTGCATTTTTATTTTCCATGTATCCGCATTCATTTATATATGAAAAAATGAAAAAGAAATAATCACTGCATTCACTATATTCATCATGTTTTGTGTGTCTTCAATAATGTCTTCTCTGTGTTTTGCATGCTTGTTACTATCTTCTCCATGTTTTACGTGCCTGATACTATCTTCACTATGTTTGGCATGTCTGCGGTGTGTTTTCTCTAATGTCTATCTAAGACTGGGGCTAGAAATAGTTCCTCAATCTTTGTGTATGCATTAGCTTCAAGTGCCTGGCACGTTTGTTGTGTTTTGACCATACTTTAATGCATGTATGGGCCTCACGTCCATAAATACATTAAAGTGGGGGCTAAATGTTTAGTCATAAAATGTCCCCTAGGACTCTTAGCTCCTAAGTTTAGCTCTTGGGTCCCTTGTTTTTCATTATGCATGACCATTTTAACTCCCGATGCAAAATAGCCTAAAACCCATGTCAAATGGGGCCTAAGGGACATCTATGGGCTTCACCTTTCCCTAAAATAGGGCCTAGGGGCTTGGGTGCTCACGCCCTAGTCCTGCCCTATTTTAGGACCTAAATTTAAATGTCTGTTATGTGACTGTTAAAAGGTTTCATTGCCGACATCTTAAGTTTGAATTATGAAATTTGTAGCGGGAATGCATATACAAGCATGTTTAGGGTTTCATTTGTAAACTAGAAGATGATTATGAACTTTTGGCAAATTTATGATTTTAGGGAATTCAAAGCATTCATTGTTGTAGAGCAAAATATTGTTGTCATGTTTGTTATGCAGATTTGGCTCATCTTCTCATGTGTTGAAGGATTTTCATCTACATGAGAGCTACACCTCTAAGGTGATATCTATTTGTGTTCAATCAATCATTTATCAAGTTTATCAATTGTTTTTGCCTCTATCCCATAAGGATATGCACTCTTTATCAAACAATGGTGTTGGAAGGCTTGAATGCCATTCTGAGGCTTGACTGAGGCAAGCTCCTAAACACCACAACCCCCAACCCCCTTCTTTGTGATTGCAGGTGACAGGTGTCGTATTCTACAAAAGTGGAGTTGCAAGAGGTTGTGACAGAGTGTGGAGATCCCGTATTTGAAGGAAAAAATACTACAAGGGCTTGGGCACCCACCCTGAAGCCCTCCAGATTTGCAAGGTAGAAAATCTCTAAGACTGTGGTGATTAGTTGTAGACAAGTTCTAGAAATCCCTGAAGAAGTTCCTACCTTTGGCTTGGGCACCTACTCTTTAGCCCCCAACTTTTCTGCATCTTAAATTCCAAAATCTTATTTGGCTTCATCTTATAATGTGTTGAAGGATCTTCATCTATATGTGAGCTACACCTCTGAGTTGATATCTATTTGTGTTGAATCAATATTTTATCATTTATCAATTTGTTTTTGCCTCTATCCCACATGGATATGCACACTTTATCAAAAAATAGTGTTGGAAGGCTTGAATGCTATTTCGGGGCTTGACTGAGACAAGCTTCTAAACACCACAACACCCAACCCCCTTCTTTGTGAATGTAGGTGACAAGTGTTGTATTCTGCAGAAGTGGAGTTACAGGAGGCTATGATAGAGTGTGGAGATCCTATATTCAAAGGAAAAACCACTGCAAGGGCTTGGGCACCCGCCCCAAAGCCCTCCGGATTTGCAGGGTGGAAAATCTCTAAGACAGTGGTGATTAGTTTTAGACAAGTTCCAGAAATCCCTAAAGAAGTTCCTACCTTGGGCTTGGGTGTCTGCTCTTTAGCCCTCAACTTTTCTGCATCTCAAATTCCAAAATCTGGTATGTATCTAATTTTTATTTGATATCTCTATGTGCGAGCATTTTTTAGGATTCATCTGTTTATTTACGATTTTGCATAATTAGGGTTTTAAGAATAATCAGGCATTAAATTAATACATTAATCAATAAATTCTAAATTTCCATATCATTACAAGTGACAACCAACATCTAGGTGAATCCTCTTGCAAAAGTTGTGATTCAACTCGGTTAACCATCCTTGAATGTGTGTAGTGAAAGGAGGATCTAGGTATATCATCAAATTGACCCTATTCCCGCTTTTCCTACTAAACATCCCCTTACTCTAATTCTCCCCCTTTGACATCAATGGAAAAGAGAGGTAATCAACCTCTTTTTTTACAGTAACCTACTACTGCTATCTATCTACCTACTCCGCCTGAGAGGTAGGCACTATCAAAATAGGGATGAAAGATATGCCTTGAGTTGCTCACCCTGAACAGTTGTTACAGCTACACTTCTACTTGTGAGAAGGAGAAATAACTCCTAGCTTCCACTTGAGATATCCAAAAGTATCCTTGGCAAGTGGCTTTGTGAAAATGTATGCAATCTAATCTTGTGTGGGGACATGCTCCAACTTTACTTCCTGATCTGCAACCTTTTCCCTCAAGAAAAGATATTTAATGGAGATGTGCTTTGTTCTTGAGTGCATCACAAGATTCTTTGAGATATTGATTACACTTGTATTATCACAAAGAATGGAAATAGGATCTTTAAACTCTACCTTTATGTCATTGAGAGTCTGCTTCATCCATAATACTTGTGTACAACATGAAATAGCAGCAACATATTCTACCTCAGCAGTGGACAATGTGACTGAATCTTGCTTCTTGCTAAGCCATGATACTAGCCTATCACCAAGGAAGAAAGATCCACCACCAGTGCTTCTCCTCTCATCTCTACTTCCTACCCAATCAATGTATGTATATGCTATCAAAGTAAATTTATTATCTTGAGGGTACCATAATCCATAATCCACAGTACCTTTTAGGTATCTAAAAATTCTCTTCACATCTTGAACATGAGATTCCTTAGGAGTAGCTTGAAATCTAGCCACCATGCATACTGCTTGCATGATATATGGTCTGGATGCAGTTAGGTATAGTAAGATACCTATCATAGATCTATTGATGAAGAAGGGTAAATCACAAAACACACAATAACACCAATTGCACATAGAAGATGGAAATGTTCTTTTATTGATTCGGACAACACATTACATTACAGAAGCTCAAATACAATCAGAGGATGAAACCTCCATAGGCTACTGTTAGGACTTAAGGTGTCTCAACCCTTGCAAATTCCTAGCATTGTTTATTTAATTGTGTATTTATTTATCACCTAATTTTGTATTCACTTGCACATTTAGTTTGGTCACTTAGTTGAGGTGGCATTGTGACATGTCATCCTACTTGGAATGTGACTTGGATGGTCAAGTCAAAATTACATGTATTTGGGCATCCCATTTGAGGTGGCACTAATATGCCAAGTGTTGGCATCTTGTGGTATGTGGAAGAGGATATTCCATATGACAGAATCTATGACATGTAAGAGCCAAGTATAGAGATTCTCGGGACAAGTGAAGACAAGTGTCGTAAAGTATCTTTGCATGTAGAGAAGGCATCTTTGGGTGCCCAAGTTGGGCTATGACATGTTGTAAGAGGAATATGCTATATTTAACCTTGTATGACAGATTCTCTTACAACATTTAAGGTTGTTATGTTGGGCAGATTTTATGACAGTTGTAAGATGCGTAAGAGCATCTGTCATAGCTATTTTTAGCCTGGAGCATTCCAACTTTGGGAAGTCAAATCTACCATGTATGACAGATGTAAGAGAGATATTTGTAGCTTGGACAAGTGTCCTTTGATGTGGGTAAATGGCCATGTGGCCAAGATGGACGCCCATCTCTAGAAGCTTCCCATTTATGCCTTGTATCTCTATATAATGTGGAGTTTGGAATTGTAGTTTGCATAGTTGATGTACAGGTACTGTTATGCTACCAGAATCACTCCAGAAACAACATTTGAAGACTTTTGGAAGAACTTGCATTGCAAGTGTATTGTAAATTGTTATTGTTTTGATAATACAATGTGTAGGTTTTAGAGTGTGGGGTTTTTTTACCTGAAAAAGTTTTCCCCACAATATATCTTGTGTCACTCTCTTTATGTGTTGTGTTGCTACTGTAATCTTTATGTTGTGTTTAACATTGCTGCAATTGTAAGGATTAAAAATAATTTGCATACTATTCCCCTCATAAGATTGGTGTAGGAAGTGTGTTCTGCATACCTTGCTTCCTTTCAATTGGTATTAGAGCTTAATCACCTTTGATCCTAGTTGTTGGGTAGGGGTTTTTTTGAGCTAATCTTCGATTGAGTGGGAGTTTGTATTTTTTGCAGAAAAAAGATGGCAGCCACATCCAGAAGAATAGAATTGGAAAAGTTTAATGGTAGCAATTTTGAGTTGTGGAAACTCAAAATGGAAGACATGCTTATTGATAGAGACCTATGGGAAACAATTTCTGGTACAAAACCAACAGCAATGGCACAAACAAATTGGGATCTCAAAGATCATAAAGCTAAGGGTCTTGTGAGACTATGTTTAGCTAATTTCGTCCTGTTGAATGTTCATGAGGAGAAGACCGCGAAGGAGCTGTGGAAGAAACTTGGTGATGTTTATCAGGCTAAATCCTTGGTGAACAAGTTATTCCTATGAAAGAAGCTATATTCTCTGAGGATGGAAGATGGAGGATCGGTTGCAGACCACCTGAATGCCTTTAACATGCTAGTTGCACAGTTGACATCCGTTGGTGTAAAGATGGAGGAGAAGGATCATTGCATGACCTTACTTTGTTCTTTTCAAACTCATGGGAGCACCTTTTCATGGCCATTGGGAGTGCTACAACCACCTTCAAGATGGATAAAGTGGTGTCTTCATTATTCTCTAAAGAGATGCAGAGAAAGTCTTCTGAATCGGTAAAGGAGGCTCTTGCGGTTCATTGTAGACCCAAAGAGAAAGGGAAAAAGAAGGACAAGAAAGCTGAAAAGGGCAAATCCAAATCCCGTGGGAGATCTAAATCTCCCAAAAAGTCCAAGGCACTATGTTGGAACTGTGGAAAAATTGGGCACTTCCAAAAGGAGTGCAAGGAGGAGAAAAAGAAAAAGAACACCTCTGATTTAGATTCTGACAAATCTCATTATGATGGTGATGCTTTTATTGCTACCTTGGCCACCCATGCATTAGATGATGTGTGGCTGATTGACTCCAGTGCTTCCTTCCACATGACCTCACATCAAGGTTCGTTCATAAAGTATGAAGAGTTTGACGGTGGGAAGGTGTACTTGGGTGATGATGTCATGCCCACATTTCCCATGTGCTCACGACACGCAACACACATGTCATGTCCACGTTTGTCATGTGGTCATGACATGAAATATAAAAAAAATTCCACGTGCCCCTAGAAACCCCCTCGCACACGTCAACATGCTCGGTGGCAATACACATAAGGCGTAAACATGTCGATCAAAACTCGGGGAAGAGTATTTACATACGCAATCCCCTGCATGATGATAGCCGACTAGGGGGTTATGCGACGCAAGGAGTGTCGCTATTAGAGTTAGGATCGATTTGACCCAAACCCTAAGTTTCTTAGGTGAGTGATATGATTTCAACAGGAGTCGAAATCCAACCCTAATTCTAGAGCATAATATAGATTAAAATACGCTTACGTTAAATTAATAGCCACAAGGCAAAATAAAATGTTAACTAATGCCAAGGAAAATTCATTTAAAACAAACACCCTAATTCCAGAAAATTTTGGCAGCATAACATGTTATTAACGTTTAGAATAAATATTTAAAAAGGTCTCCCTTGAAAACATTTATAAAAAAATTAAATAAAAAGATTAAATTAAATTTACCTAATAACAATATAAAAATTACCACCCAAATAATTGAAAATCAAATGAAATAAAACTATTAAATAAATAGCCCCAAAATAATAAAGGTCCACTAATAATTAGAATTCCAACAATAATAATTATCCAAAAAGTCAAAAGTAAAATTCTCAAAGAAAAAGAATTAAATAGATATTCACACCAATCCCTTACAAATCAAAAATCCATGAAAGGGACTTCCAAATTAAATAAATTAAAGCCCACTATGAAAAGATTAATTTAAAAGTCTAAAATTTAAAAAGCAAAAAGGATAGAAAAATCCCACATGAAATTCTAACTATCATAACCCAAATTTAAAATAGATGATTAAATTAAAATCACCTCAATAAGTTATTAAAAGTCTAGATAACATAACAAAAATCTAGTTTAAAATAAATAAACCCCCCCCCCATAGGAAAAGAACCCAAGAGAATAATTAAAACAAAGAACTATGGAAATTTCAAAAAGAGTAAAAGAGGGAGAACCAAAATTCACGTGCAAAGGGGAATGAGATAAAAATTAATTTATTCTATATTCCCACTCAACCCTCAACCCTAAAATCCCTCCATTATTTTATTACTTTCTTTACACTGCCCTAAGCCTATTCTTTTTTCATTTGTCTCCTCTTTTTTTTTCATTTCATTTTCTCCATTTTATTATCTCTTTGTTTTGTAGGTTGGGGTTTTTTACCAAGCTCTTGGGCAGCCATGGGTATGCTGCCACAGAAGGTATATATACATTTAGTACACATACACAGGGTTCTCTTTGTTTTATTGCATATATATATAGCAAATAATAATAATAAATATCAGTAATGTGAAAAGGCTAAAATGCAGGTTCAAAGGATAGGAGAGGCGACGGATTTGAGATGGTAGCGTAGCTGCCAATAAGGAAGTCGCAGGCTTTGTTTTGTTTAAACCAGTGGTGACAGGTGTGGGGAGGGGGGTCGAACCCAGTTTGACCCCCCTCCCCACACCCCTTTCAATGGAGGCTGATGGCTGTGTGGGCGATGGCTTGTGGCCATTGTCCACACAGTCCCACATTTTTTTTATTAAAAACTTAAAACCCTACTCTTTCAAGGGTTCGGCCTATTAATCAAAATTTCTTTCCTCTTTTTTTTACTGTGTAAAAAAAATAGTAATAAATATATATCATTCGATTATTTTGAAAATGCATTTCATTGGTATTAAATATATATATATATATATAAGTATATACACACAGATAGCAGTTTAACATAAATTTTAACAGTAAGGTTTTAAAATGCACTTTTACTATAATGTATATATATATATATATAAGTAGAAAAATTAATTAACTTAAAATATATCAGTTTAGGAGAGCTTTTAGGAAACTAACTCTTTTTTTTTTTACAACAGAAATAAAATAGGATAGTCATATATATATATATATATATATATATATATATATATATATATATATATATATATATATTGAAATAGTAAATAATATGAGGAAGATAAAATTTTCTAAGAACCATAACAAAATAGAGCTATCAAATTTCTTTTCTATTCTTGCATTTAAACAACAACTATTGCATTGGCACACAACTAAATTTAATCATCAAAATATATATCTTTTCCACACAATGAAACACATTGACTTGATCAAGAAGATAATATCCAATATAGGGCAGCAAAAGAATTTTTACAAAATCAACTACAACTTCATTAAAATATGTAGAAGACACTTGCATTCATAAGGGAAATTTCATTACATAGCTTCAACTTTGAGAGTACTTCATTTTACAACCAAAACAATAAGGTCTCCAAGATCATGGCTCACAAAACAGCCAACAAGATAATAAAAATAAAGCCACAATGACCATTTCTCCAAAGCTCCAAGACCACCAAAAATAAACCTGCAAGATTTTAACACAAGGAGGGGGAAGCCAAGCCACAAAAACTGCTCTCCTCCCTACCATAGACCCGCAAGTGGGTCACCCCCAAGCTGGGAGGTCAATCTTCACACAGGTTCTATCATTCCACAACAAAATCAAAATACAAGCCAACAACACAAAATCACCCATAGTTTTTACACAAAACAAAACTCATAGAAATGAGTTTGAAGGGGATAGGGGAATGGACCGCTCAACTCAAGAGGTCACTCCAAAACTCATAGTCTCAACACCACAAGGCCTCAAGCCAAAAAAATGATATCTCCATGAAATACAAAATCACCATGGCACTCATGCCAACCAAAATAATCCCATACTCAAAATAATGCCCTCAAGGCCATAAGAATACCACCACCAGGAGGGTGACCTCAAGGAGGTTCACTCCTCCCCCACCCCAGACAAGGAAGGACACACCCAAATGGGTAGTCTCATCCCATCACATCCAAAACCCACACAAAAGAAAATACTCCCAAAACACAACCAAGCACATAAGAAAAAATATAACAAGAATATGGAATGGCTAAATGCCATGAGGCTTACCTTAAGAGCCCAACAATGGATGCAAGTTGAAGAAGAGCCCATAAGCTTTCTCTAAGCCTCCAATCCTTCAAAATCCTCTAATTCCTTCCCAAAACCCTCCAAAGATAGAAAAATTGCACAAAGTAAGAACCCCCAACTCCTCTCCAAGAGGAGTTAAAATAGGCCTCCAATCTAGGCCTTGAAGAATGAGAATGTGACACATGTCACCTTCTCCTTCCTCATCCCATGCCACTTGCAAAGGAGAAGAAATGTGATGGTGACATGTGTCACCCTCCTATCCATTCAAACCCTCACCCTCTCCACTTGTTCTCTCACACATGTGTGAGAGTAAAAGTGGAGAGGTGGGATCTCTCCCCATGGCTCCATGAGGATAAGGAATGACACATGTCATCACCTTATTCTCCAAGAGAGTCCCTTCACTCCAAGATGCTCTCACATGTGTGAGAGTCTTGGAGGAAGGTTCCACACACTTGGAGGTCTTGAAGACTCCCCAACTCTTCAATGTGGAGGAATTCCCAAGCCTTGGGAAGGGAGATGGACCTTCTTTCAAGGCATGACTCATCTCCCACCCTTAGCCATTTTGAATTTTCGTCACTTTTATTTAACCCAAGTTTAGGGTGACTAGATGGGAGTTACCCTAGGTTTTAGTAAGCCCAAATGGACCCTAGACCCTAGGGGTACCACCTAGGGTTAGTTTAGACCTCTAATAAACAATTAAGGAGGTATAAATTCACATTAAATGGCCCAAAAATAAAAGAACACCAAATGATGTGATATAAAACACATATTTTACAAAACATCAATTAAATTAAAGAAAAGGGGTGAACTAGGCCAATTAATTAAATATAAGCATTCATGAAAACATCATTCAATCACACATGATCCTCATCCCTCTTGGGAATGGATCGGCCTAACAGGAAAACACATAAGTGTGAGATCGGTCTCCAATTTTCCATGGCCTGGAAAATCACCTACGCACTTGAACAAATGGTCAATCAAACATATATATATCATATCCAAATCAACATAATGTAACACTCATGTCATTGCATAATTCATATAAAACATTAAACAAATCACATCATAATTAGGATTCATAATTGCATTTTCTCTATACTATCTCAGAATTAAAATCACATAGCAAATCCATATAATGAGCTCATAATCAACATCACTAATAATTATCAAGTGTATCTCACATGTATAACATCATATGAACATCAAAATAGGATATAATCAAATCACCACATACTAATCAAAGCTAATCCAAAATAAGGAGATATAGTCTAAATCTGCATATTGGAAATCAATAGTCTCTAAATGTCTAAAAATGTATCCAGCTATAATATGAAATGATCAAAATAGGGAAGTGAAATAAGTAGGCCTCACAAATAACTCTCACCTAAAAATAGTTGGTTGTGGAAGAGTCTTGATCTGATTCCATGATGGACGAGTGAAAGGGATCAATGGGGTTATGCATATCCCTGGTTTATCACAAAACCTACTTTCTGTAAGTATATTGAATGATGTAGGTGTGCAGGTTGTCTTCTTGAATGGAGGATGCAAGATGACAAGAGGATCTATGGTGCTTGCTAAGGGTACTCGGAGAGGTACTATGTTTCAACTGGATGCATGCACTACTCAGTGCAATAGTTGTTCTGATTCGAAGAAAAGAGCTTCAGTCACTTCATCCTTACCATTGGAACCAACAGCGAAGAAATGTGTTGCTTTAACTTCTCATGGTAGTGCATTTTAGGTACCTAAGGGTGCTCATGCTTTGGAAATGAAACTCCCTGCTAAGAAGACAATGTTATGGCATAAGAGACTTGGTCACATTGGTGAGAAGGGTCTTAGAGCCTTGAAATATAAAAACCTCGTTTAGGGGCTAAATGATTGTAATCTCGAGTTTGACTTTTGCAAACATTGTATATATGGAAAGCAAAACCATGTTCAGTTTTACTCTAGTTCTCACAAGTCTTCTGGTGTTTTGGATCTTATTCATTCTAATGTGTTTGGTCCTGTGAATGTTCCTTCGATTTCTAAATCATTATATTTTGTATCATTCATTAATGATTACAATAGAAGGACATGGGTTTATTTTCTCAGAAGCAAATCTGAAGTCTTTAGTCAATTCAAAGAGTTTAAAGCTTTTGTAGAGAATCAGACGAGTAAAAAGATTAAGTGTTTGAGAACTAATAATAGTGGTGAGTTTTGTTCTGCAAAGTTTGACAAGTTCTATAAGGAGCATGGGATTGAAAGACATAAGACAACTCCTTATACCCCACAGCAAAATGGAGTTGCAAAAAGGATGAATAGAATGTTGATGGAGAGGGCTAGGAGTATGCTTAGTGGTGCTAGCCTCAAACAGAAGTTTTGGGCTGAAGCTGTAGCCACTGCTTGCTACCTGGTTAACAGGTCTCCTACCTTAGTGCTCATTGATAAGACACCCATGGAGGTGTGGTCTGGTTAGAAGCCCTCGTTGAGACATCTTCGTGTTTTTGGTTGTGAGGCATATGCACATGTGCCTAAGGAGAAGAGGTCAAAATTAGAAAATAAGGCAATTAAGTGTATCTTCATTGGCTATGGTGTCGGTGTGAAAGGGTACAAGCTTTGAGATCCTGTGACTGAAAAAGTGTTGTATAGCAGAAGTGTTATTTTTAGAGAGCTATCACCTTCTTCTATTGTTCTACAGCCAGCAAAAAAAGAAAAGAAAGAGGATGTGGTTTAGTTTCCTTCTACCCCTAAGAAGACTAAACCAAAATATTTTGTTGGACCTGATGATGAGGAGAGCTTTAGTAGCTCTGAAAGTTTAGAAGAAGAAGTAGAACCTCCACCTCAGCCTTTGAGGAGGTCCACACAAATCAGGAAGCAACCTGAAAGGTTTGGTTATACTTTGCTAGATTCTAGTTGTGCTTATGCCTTGATTACTAACACTGATGAGCCTAGAACTGTGACAGAGGCTATGGACATGAAAGATGCAGATTCCTGGAAGGAGGCCATGGAAGATAAGATGGCTTCTTTGGAAAAGAATAAAACTTGGGACTTGGTGCCTTTGCCTGATGGACGGAAACCTGTTGGATATAAATGGGTGTTCAAAAAGAAATTTGGAGCAGATGGTAGTGTTGAGAAGTATAAGGTCAGATTGGTTGCGAAGGGGTATTCACAAGTGGAGGGAATTAATTATGGTGAAATTTTCTCTCCCATTGCAAAGCTGACATCTATTCGGTTCCTATTATCTCTTAAAGGAGCTTATGACTTAGAAGTCAAACAAATGGATGTGAAGACAGCTTTCCTTCATGGTGACTTGGAGGAAGAAATTTATATGTTACAGCCTGAGCACTACATCGTGAAAGGTAAAGAAAATTTGGTTTGCAAGTTAAAGAAGTCTTTGTATGGTTTGAAACAATCTCCTAGCATGTGGTACTTGAAGTTTGATGCCTTTGTGTTCTCCATTGGATTTTTGAGATTGAAATTGGATCATTGTGTGTATTACAAGTTTGACAATGATCGTATTCTCATTATTGCAATGTATGATGATTTTTTATTTGAAGTCTCAGTTGTCAGCATAGTTTGAAATGAAAAACTTAGGGGCAGCTAGGTACATTCTTGGGATGGAGATTAGAAGAGACAGAGAAAACAAAAAATTTTGGTTAAGCGAGAGTAAGTATTCAGCATGGCAGATTGCAAACCATTGTGTGTTCTTGTTTCATTGGGGACAAAGTTATCTATGAATGATTGTCCAAAGCCTCCTTTTGAGATGAAGGATATGAGCATAGTACCTTATGCTAGTGCAGTTGGCATTTTGATGTATGCTATGGTCTGTACAAGACCAGACATTGCCCAAGTAGTGGGAGTCCTTAGTCAGTTTATGGATAATCCTGGATGGGTACATTGGGATACGGTGAAGAGAGTGTTTAGATATTTGAGGGGTACTTCTGAGTATTCCCTATGTTATCATGGTTATCCTACAAGACCTTAGCATTTTGTGAGTATTTGTGGATTTGTGGATTCTGATTGGGCAAGTGACATTGACAGCGAGAGATCCACCAGTGCTTATGTGTTTACCATGTTTTGTGGTGCTATTAGTTGGATGAGTAAGCGACAACCTATGGTCGTTTTGTCCATGACAAAAGTAGAGTACATGGCAGCAACTCATGCTTGTAAGGAAGCCATTTGTCTTAAGAGGTTGTGTTCATATATTGGTTTTGATGTAGGACAGACTACTATCTATTGTGATAGTTAGAGTGTGATTTGCTTAGCAAAGAATCCTACTTTCCATTCCAGAACAAAGCACATAGATGTTCAGTATCATTTTGTTCATGATATGGTAGAAGATGGGAAGGTGATATTGGAGAAAGTAGACACTTTGAAGAATGTTGCAGATGCATTGACTAAACTTGTGGACACAAAGAAGTTCAGAGTCTATAGGCCTCTTGGCCCCTAGCAGTTAATCTTGTCAATCTTTTAGCTCTTGCAAGGTGTTCGACAAGTGGGAGAATGTTGGAAATTAAGGTGTCCCAACCCTTTCAAATTCCTAGCATTGTTTATTTAATTGTGTACTTATTTATCGCCTAATTTTGTATTCACTTGCACATTTAGTTTGGTCACTTAGTTGAGGTGGCATTGTGACATATCATCTTACTTGGAATGTGACTTTGATGGTCAAGTCAAACTTACATGGATTTGGGCGTCCCATTTGAGGTGGCACTAATATGCCATATGTTGGCATCTTGTGGTATGTGGAAGAGGATATTCCATATGACAGAATCTATGATGTGTAAGAGCCAAGTATAGAGATTCTTGAGACAAGTGAAGACAAGTGTCGTAAAGTATCTTTGCATGTAGAGAAGGCATCTTTGGGTGCCCAAGTTGGGCTATGACATGTTGTAAGAGGAATATGCTATATTTAGCCTTGTATGAAGGATTCTCTTACAACATTTAAGGTTGTTATGTTGGGTAGATTTTATGACAGCTGTAAGATGCGTAAGAGCATCTGTCATAGCTATTTTTAGCCTGGAGCGCTCCAACTTTGGGAAGTCAAATCTGTCATGTATGACAGATGTAAGAGAGGTATTTGTAGCTTGGACAAGTGTCCTTTGATGTGGGTAAATGGCCATGTCGCCAAGATGGATGCTCATCTCTAGAAACTTCCCATTTATGCCTTGTATCTCTATATAATGTGGAGTTTGGAGTTGTAGTTTGCATAGCTGATGTACAGGTATTGTTATGTTGCTGGAATCACTTTAGAAATGACATTTGAAGACTCTTGAAAGAACTTCCATTGCAAGTGTATTGTAAACTATTATTTTTTTTATAATACATTGTGCAGGTTTTAGAGTGTGGGGTTTTTTACCTGAAAAGGTTTTCCCCACAATATATCTTGCGTCACTCTATTTATGTGTTGTGTTGCTGTTGTAATCTTTAAGTATATGTGTTTAACATTACTGCAATTGTAAGGATTAAAAATAATTTGCATACTATTCCCCTCATTAGATTGGTGTAGGAAGTGTGTTTTGTATACCTTGCTTCCTTTCAGCTGCAACACATTACAGCTTCCTATCTCCAGACTCTGGAAACTTCTACCTTCTGTAGCCTCAAATATGCTAGGGTTTCTATTTTATTGCCTTTTCTTGACTCCACACTTTCCCCCTTATCTCTAATACTACCAAGGGTTCCCAAAAATGGTCATATACAGCCCTTTTTGGCGGCCTCCAACCAAAACTTTGAAATTTACAACTCCCTCCAAAAATAGGTCAACTTCTGAGAGCCATAACTTTTGATTCAGGAGTCCAATTGATGAACTCTTTGAAGTGCCAGAAAGCTCATGGAGTTCTCTATGCACTAAGAATGCACTTTTCTAATTTTTCCCATTTTCAAGGTCGTACAGGACATTTTAGTGCCTCAAACTTGACTTCGAAACTTTTTCAGGGGTTTTTCGGGAAACAGAAACTTTAATATCTTTCAACCCACAAATAATCTTTGTCTGATTCCTTTGCCAAAGGTCTTATTTTTCATTTATGAAGCTTCCTATAAATTTTTGCTTCTATATGTGCCCAAATGCAAACTTTCCAAAAATAGCAGTTTAGAAAAACTGAAGGTTCTACATCATTATTCAAGTGATTATGGAACCAAAAATACTAATTTTGAAAAGAAATGAAAACAAAGTCATCAATTTTGAATCAACATTATTTATGGGTGATGCAAGATTGTTCTTACACCTCTGGATGCTCCTGTATCAGACACCCAGGGTAATTTTAATAAGTGACCTTGTCACATCTCGGGTGTTTGAGGAAAACCCCATATGATCAACCTTTGCCTTAGAAAACTAGGAAGAATCTTCAACAAGCCTTCCTTTCCACTTCACCAGATATTCTTCATATTGCCTATTCTAAGTACTTCACACACGACTATCTAAGATCTCTTATATCTCCTCCTTTGAAGTAGATGCTGAGATACTCCACTATTCTTATGTTGGTCCATCCTTTGTTCCACCCTCATGATATTATGTTAAATCAGCAATATTGAACACAGGGGAAATGTTGATCCCACTCAGCAGCTCTACCTCATATGCATTTCTTGAATCATGCTTCTTTAGAATCTTACATTGTCCAAATTTCTTCATTTTCAACTTATTATATGTTCCAACCGGAAACCTCTGTTTTCTCAAGTGAACCATGACTTCATCTCCTTGAAATTCCTTAAATCTACTCTTCTAATCTGCCCTATCCATGTACTGAATATTCATCTTATTAATGTGCTTTCTCACCTCTTCATGCAAATTCTTTAGGTGTTCTACAAAGTCTTCAACTTCGGCACTTGTCTTTTCTCCCTTGTCCATCTTCCTTAACTCTAAAGCATTTCTTGGACTACTCCCATAAACAATCTGGAAAGGTGATTTACCTATACTCCTATTGGCAAAATTGTTGTAAGCAAATTTTGTTTGTGGTAAAATCAAATCCCATCCCTTGGGCTTATCTCCTACTAAGAATCATAGTAGGTTACCCAAACTCCTATTCACCACTTATGTCTATCCATCAGTCTATGGATGGTGTGCAAAAATGAACTTCAAATCCATGTTCAACTTTTTTCACAATGTCCTCTAGAAATAACCAACAAACTTGGTATCTCAATCTAAAACTATGCTCTTAGGTAGACTATGTAGTCTCACCACCTCTCTAAAAAATAACTTTGCAATATGAACACAATCATTAGTCTTCTTACAAGGAATAAAATGTGCCATCTTTGAGAATCTGTCCACCACCACAAAAATGGAATCATGTCCTCTCTGTGTCCTTGGTAAACCAAAAACAAAATCCATACTAATATCATCCCATGGCCTCTCTGGTATAGGTAATGGCTGATATAGCCCTATATTCTGATTTGTTCTTTTTTTTACCTTCTAACACACTCTGTAACTCTGCACAAATTTCCTCACATCCTGCTGCAAATGTGGCTAATAATAATGCTCACCAATAATAGCAATGGTCTTATCTTGACCAAAGTGTCCAGCTAATCCCCCATTATGCTTCTCCTTAATCAGGTTCTCTCTCATGGAACTCTTCAAAATGCATGACTAGATTCCTCTAAACAACATGTTATCCTAGATTATGAAATCCAACCATTTTGTCCTATCCAAAATAACAAGTTCCAAACAAGCTTTCCAAGCCTCAGCAAAATCTGGATCTTTAGGATACAAACTTTTGAGCTCATCGAACCCAACAACCTCTTTATTCATTTATGTCAACAAATTTTGCCTTCTACTTAAGGCATCTGCAACTCTGTTGGACTTTCCACTCTTGTGCTTCAAAACAAAAGTATAACTCTACAAAAACTCAACCCATTTTAAGTGCCTTTGATTTAACTTTCCTTGACTATTAAGATATTGCAAAGCCTGATGATCAGTATATAAAACAAACTCTTTTGGTAACAAATAATGTCTCCATTTATTCACAGCCTGAACTATAGCATAAAACTCTTGATCATAAACAGAACATTTTTTCTTGGCATCATTAAGCTTCTCACTAAAATAGGCAATGGGCTTACCTTCTTGACTCAAAATAGCTCCTATAGCACTGCCACTAGCATCACAATCTACCTAAAATACCTTATTGAAATTTGGAAGTGCCAAAACAAGTTGCTCTATGACTTTTTGTGTCAATGTATCAAAGCTCTTGGCTGCTCCTGTAGTCTATTTAAACTCTTCTCTATCCCCTCTCATTGTCTCAATTAGGGGTGCACAAATGCTACTAAAATTTCTAATAAATTTTCTATAAAAACTTGCCAAACCATGAAAAGATCGTACCTCTATAGCACTGCTTGGCATAGGCCATTTGATGATAGCCCTTAATTTTTCTAGGTCCATCTTAAGACCTTCCTCTAAGACAACAAATCCCATGTATACCAACTCCTTTGCAAAACTACATTTCTTCAGATTAATCAACAACTTCTCCTCCCTCAGCTTCTCTAAAACTCTTCTGATATGCATCATATACTCATCCCAAGTCTTACTAAAAATTAAAATGTCGTCTAAATAAACAGTAACAAAGTTTCCCAAAAACTCTTTCAATACCTCATCCATGAGCTGCATGAATGTGTTTGGTGCATTGGTTAGCCCAAATGGCATGACTAACCACTCATACAAACCTTCCTTTGTCTTGAAGGTTGTCTTCCATTCATCTCCTTCTCTGATTCAAATCTAGTGATACCCACTCTTCAGATCAATCTTCGTAAAGTACTTGGCTCCACTCAAACAATCCATTATGTCATCCATTCTGGGCAATGGAAATTTGTACTTGATTGTGATCTTGTTGATGGCTCAAGAATCTGTACACATCCTCCAGTCTCCATCTTTCTTTAGTGCTAGTACTGCAGGTACCGCACATGGACTTAGGCTCTCTCTTATCAGTCTTTTCCTTGAGAACTCGTGAACTTCTTTGTTTATCTCTTCATTCTCTGTAGGAGTCATTCTATGGGCTGCCTTATTCGACAAACTGGCTCCTGGTATCAAATCCATTTGGTGACTTATCTTCCTCATCGGTGGTAAACCTTCTAGTACATTATTAGATACAATATCTTGAAATTCTTCCAATAGATCTGAGACTTCTGCTGGTACATATTCACACTTCTCTTGGCTAATCTTAGGAATCAACGCAAAGTAATGACACTCGTACTTCATGCCCTCCAAAAATTTCCTACCATATACCAAGCAAATTCTAGCAGTACTACATACCTTTTCTTCTACCTCCTTCAAGGGTTTCAACTTATGACGAACTCCATCCTTTGTTAGGGAATAGGTGTTTGCACGACCATCATGGATAGCACACCTATCATACTGACACAACCTCCCCAATAACATATGACATGCATCTATCAGTATGATGTCACACAACACCTCATCATGGTAGTATCGAATATTTAACTTGACTAAACACTGCTCATTGACCAAAGCTCTATGGTCCTTCTACAACCATGCAATCCGATATTGATGTGGATGCCTTCTTCTTGTCAACTTCAACTTGTTAACCATCTCTTCTGAAACAAGATTGGTAGTGCTTCCACTATCAATAATAATATCACAACACTTACCTTCACATTTGCACCTGGTGCGGAATAAACTATTCCTCTAATCTGGTTCCTTCTCCTCATTCAACAAGGTTCTTATGACTAGTGTTTCTCCCCTTTCAGCATCTTTAAAATGCTCAGACTACACATCTTCATCGACATGTGCAACTCATGCATTACCTTCAAGTCTTCTATTTGTCCTTCCTTGATGTTGCAAACACTCGTATGCTCAATGTCCTTCTCCACAATGGAAACAGGTTCCTCTGAAACCTCCTCTTCTAGGTCCTTGTATAGGTTGGCCTCTTCCTCTTCCTCTTCCTCTTTGCTCACCATTATTTTGGTCATGAGGGTGGTAAGCATTATCTCCTCTCTGATTTTGACTAGTGCCAGCATCTTCACTTTTCTTTTGATCTTCATTTCAGCCTCCATAGGATCTTCCACCAATCCTTCTACCTTGACCTCTTCCTCTTTGCTTTCTTTCGAATCTTTTATTCAGCTTCTCTTCCACCTTCAGGGAAAACTGGTATGTATCTTCTATGGTGGTCATTCTAACCAAGCTCAACTCCTCTTAAATACTTGGCCTCAACCACTTAATGTAATGGGATACCTTCTCGTTTTTGGCCTCTGCATGTCTTGTCTTGATAGTAATCTTATAAAATTCTTTTGTATACTCCTTGATAGACTTATTACCTTGCTTCAATCCTTGCATCTTTTTCAACAACTCCAACTCATAGTCCACAAGAATGAACTACTTTTTAGTTTTCCCACCATCCGATCCCATCTGGTAATCTTTCCTTTTCCTCTTCTAGTTCTCTCTAATTGGACCTCCTTCCACCAAATATTAGCATGGCCCTTCAACTTTGTTTTTGCAAACTTGACCCATTCTGGATCTTCCACATCTTCATACTCCAAATATTCTTCCGTATAATTGATCCAATCAATAATCTCTTCTAGGTTTAGATTCCTAGAATAGGTAGAGACTTCAATCCTTGATCTCTTTCCAATCTTTGAAATGGACCTCAACAACCTAACTTTTGTAGGATCTCCTGTAATATCTTGTTCTTCCTCAAATAGCTCTTCTTCAGCTTCATCTTCGCTTTCTTCTCTTATTCTCGGCTCAAACCCTCTTGACAGCTCCTCTTGCAATGCATCAATTTACCTTTACAGGGCTCTAAAACCCTCTTCCATCAAAGCATTTATCCCACCATGGTTTCTTTGTAAAGTCATTTTGATCTCTACAACAAACCCACAACCTCAGGTCCTGGTGCAAACTGCCTCACGGTCGGTGATCTATCTACACACTCAAGAACCCTTGCTCTGATACCACTTGATGAAGCGGGGTAAATCACAAAACACACAATAACACCAATTGCACATGGAAAATAGGAATGTTCTTTTATTGATTTGGACAACACATTACATTACAGAAGCTCAAATACAATTAGAGGATGAAACCTCCATAGGATGCAACACATTACAGCTTCCTATCTCTAGACTCTAGAACTTTTTTCCTTTTGTAGCCTCAAATCTGCTAGGGTTTCTATTTTCCCACCTTTTCTTGACTCTACACTTTCCCCCTTATCTCCAATACTGCCAAGGGTTCCCAAAATGGTCATATATAGCCCTTTTTGGTAGTCGTCAGCCAAAATTTCAAAATTTGCAACTCCCTCCAAAAATAGGTCAACTTCTAGGAGCCATAACGTTTGATCCGAGTGTCTGATTGACGAACCGTTTCAAGCACCAAAAAGCTTACAAAGTGCTCTAAATGCTAAGAATCCGCTCTACCGATTATGCCTATTTTTTGGGTCATACGAGGCCTTTTAATGCCTCAAATTTGACTTTGAAACTTTTTTAGGGGTTTTTCAGGAAACAAAAATTTTAATATCTTTCAACCCATAAATGATCTTTGCTTGATTCCTTTTCCAAAGGTCTTATTTTTCATTTACAAAGCTTCCTATAAATTTTCACTTCCATATGTGTCCAAATGCAAACTTTCCAAAAATAGCAGTTTGTTATTTTTAGTAGTTTGGAAAAACTGAAGGTTCTACATCATTATTCAAGCAATTATGAAACCAGAAAAACTAATTTTGAAAAGAAATGAAAACAAAGTCATCAATTTTGAATTAGCATTGTTTTTGGGTGATGTAAGATTGCTCTTACACCTCTGGATGCTCCTGCATCATCTATACATCATCTGATCTGTATCAGGGGATTCATCATTCTTGCTCAACTTGCATCCGGTCATCATGGGGGTACTCACAGGCTTACAGTCTTCCATCTTGAACTTCTTGAGCTTTTCCTTTGCATACTTGGTTTGTGATGTAAATATACCTTGGTCTAATTGTAATATTTGTAAACCAAGAAAGAAATAAAGTTCTCCAAGCATGGACATTTCAAACTCTTTCTACATCAGATCAGCAAATTCCTTGCACATCTTGTCATCACTACCACCAAAAATAATGTCATCAACATATACAACAACAATCAACATGTGCTCACCTTTTGATTTGAAGTATAAGTTACTATCTGCACATCCTTTTCTGAATCCTTGTTGCTGGAGGTAATTATCTAGCTTAGAATACCAAACCCTAGGGGCCTGTTTCAGACCATACAAAGCCTTTTTTAGTCTGCAAACATAATCTTCTTTCTCTGACAGCTAAAATTCTTCAGGTTGCTCAATACAAACTTCTTCATTAAGATTCCCATTTAGGAATGCAGATTTAACATCAGTTTGGTAAACTTTGAAGTTCTTATAAACAAAGAATTCCAAAAACATCCTAATGGCTTCCAATCTTGCTACAGGTGCAAATGTTTCTTCAAAATTGATGCCTTCAACCTATGTGTATTCTTTACAAACCAATCGTGCTTTGTTTCTCACGACTTCTCCATCCTCATTCAACTTGTTTTTAAACACCCATTTTGTGCCTATCAAGTTCTTATTTGTAGGTCTTGGAACCAATTTCCAAGTCTAATTTTTCTCAATCTGATTGAGCTCATCTTCCATAGAATTGATCCATCCTTCATCCTCACTAGCACCAATAAATCTTCTAAGTTCAATCTTAGATAGTAATTAGAAATTTACCTGTTCATTTGATTTTGCCAGCTTTCTCCTAGTTTTAACATCTTCATTCTTGTCTCCTATTATCTGTTGTTCAAGATGATCTTTTTGCACATACCAAGTAGGTGCCTTAACAGTTGTCTTTCAGATTCTTCTTCAATAGTAGCATCTTCTTCTTTTGATATAGCTAATCCATTTGAGTAGATGTCCTTGTTTTGTATTAGATGTAGTTGGTCCTCATCTACCCTGACATTAACAAATTCTATGCAGTCTCTTATTGTAGCACTTATATGCTTTGGATCTGCTAGAATATCTAAGAAATATGCCTTCATCACATCTTGAATCAAAGCTTCCAAGGCCATCTTCATCTCTTCTGATGTAGCATCTTCTACCAAACACCTTGAAATATTTGACAGAAGTAGATCTGCCATACCATAATTCATAAGGAGTCTTATCAGTGTTTATCCTTAATTGCACTCTATTTAAAACATACAATGTTGTGTGTACTACATCTCTCAAGTAAATATCAGGTAACTTTGCCTCATTTAGCATAGTTCTTGCCATCTCTTTTACCATTCTATTTTTCCTTTCCACAATGTCATTCTACTGTGGAGTTCTAGGTGCATAATATTGTCTTTTTATGCCGTGTCTTTCAGAATATTCCACAAACTCATTGGAGGTGAATTCTCCACCGCTGTCTGATCTTAAACACTTGATTGTCAGACCACTATCCTTCTCAACCATAGATCTAAAATTCTTAAATCTCTCACAGGATTTTGTTTATCCTTAAGAAAGGTTACCCATGTCATTCTTAAGAAATCATCAACTAATAACATGAAATATCTATCATCTTTTAGTCCTTATGTCTTCGTTGGACCACTTAGGTCTCTATGAGCTAACTCCAATAGTCTTGAAGTAGATTATTCTTTTGTTTTGAAACTAGACCTTGTCTATTTCTCATGTTGACATTCCTTGCATATTGTATTGGCTAGCTTGGTGATTTTAGGAATGTGCCTAATTGCATTTTTTGAACTTATCTTCACAAGGTTGTCAAAATTTATATGTCCCAATCTTTTGTGCCACAACCAACTTTCATCAAATTGTCCCATCAAACAAATTCTTCCTTGAATCTCCTTGAGATTATAAAGATTATTTTCTGTTCTACTTGCCTCAGCAACCAACTTATCATAGCATCCTTTCCTGGTCTCATAACCTTTTGCATTAAATGTCAAATTATATCCATTGTCACACATCTAGATTACACTAAGAAAATTGTGCTTTAGTCTAAGTCAACATAGTATACATTGTGAGTCTTGGCCTTTCCATCAATACTCAGTGTTCCTTTACCACATATCTTCTTAGATGTGTTGTCACCAAACTTAATTAAGCCTCCATTCCATTCTTGCAGTCTTATAAACTTACTTTTATCTCCAGTCAAGTGACTGGAGTAACCACTATCTATCACCCATGGACTATGTCCCTTAGCATGAAATGTCATATGTACTATCAGAGATTCTTCTTTCTTCTAATCATCCTTCTTCTTCTTCTAGACTTTCTTAGTTTCCTTCTCCTTATTCACAAGAGAGTTTGATGCATTATCCTCCTTAGGAGGAACATTCTCCTTTCTATCCTGTTTGTTAGTTTTTACAAAGTTTGTTCTACAGAATTTTGCAATATGACCAAAGTTATTGCTTTTTTAACAAACTACTCTAAAATCTCCTAAAAGTGCAAAAGAATTTTTGCTAATAAAATCAGTTCTTCTCCTAGGAACAATTCTACAACTAACATCCCTATGACCATATTGATTACATGAATAACAATAGCTATAAAAGGATTGGGGAAACCTAATCATGCCAGAATATCTTGTAGGAGGGGGACCTTTGAATCTTTTCTCCTTCAGATCTTTGACTTTTGTGAAGCCATCATCTTCCTTCTTCTGCTTCTTCTCTTCAGACTTTTTAGGAGGATCACTGGACTTTGAGTGCTAACCTTCTTCAAATCCTAAACCAGCCATGTTCTTTGGAAATCTCTGACTGCTTATCATTTCATCAAGCATGCCACTGCTCTTTTCAAACTTCATACTTAGGTTAATCTGATTCTTAGCCTTTTCTAAATCTTTTCTCGAAGACACAATTTCATATTCCAACTTCAGACATTCTTCATATTTTTCTTTTAATTTAGATTTGTAACTTCTTCTATTCTCTTGGTTTCTTCCACTTATGTCCTCAAGTCAACAATCAGCTCTTCTGATTCTACAAGCTTATTAGGCACCATATCTTCCTAAAGTTGTATCTTTAGTTTGGAGTTCTTCCTAAGTTTCTCAATCTCTTGTAAAGCACATACTAGCTCTCCTTCCAAATCTACTTCTCCTTCTTCTTCATTCTCAGGGTCTTCCACATCAGTATTGTTTTGATCTTTATTAGTAGTCTCCACTATCATAAATAGGAATTCATTCCCTTCAGCCTCAGAAACACCTTCATTGTTGTCTTCTAAAATGGGGCTTTCTTCATAGGAGTTATTGTCACCTTTTATATATAGACTCTTCTTATTTTTCCAAAAATTCTTCTTCTTTGGATAGAACTGCTTGTTACTTTTCTTACTATCAAATTCATCACTTTTGTCTTTTCCTTCAAAAGGACATTTAGCAGTAAAGTGACCAACCTTTCCACAATTAAAACACTTCAAGGGTAACTTACCTTTATACTTCCCATATCATCTCCTCAATCTTCTTACATAATTGGCCTCTTCTTTGTCTATCTCAAATTTAGGCTCTACATTATTTGCCTTCTTTGATGCCTTAAATGTAGCTTCTCTCTTTGAAATCTCAGTACCACACTGTCCTCATTTCATAGGAAGTAAAAATACCATGTAGCTCATCAACAATTATCTTATCAAGATCTTTTTCTTCTTCTATAGCAGAGACTTTAGAATCATACCTGGAAGGTAAGGATCTAAGTACCTTTTGAACAATCACTGGCTCTTTTACTTTTTCATCTAGTCCTCTCATAGCAATCACAACTTCATCAACTCTTAGCAGGTAATCGGCAATCTTTTCTTCCTCTCTTATTTTTGGGCTTTTAAATATTCCTTTAAAGGAATGCAACTTCACTTGTTTCACCTTTGTATCTCCTTCATAGATGCTCTGAAGCTTATCCCAAATTTCGTTGACAGACTTGCAATGCATCACTTTCACAAATTCAAAGTTAGCTAAACCACATAGAATTGCATTCTTAGTCTTAGCATTATTCTCACATTCCTTCTTACCTGCCTGATTTGTTGGAGTTGCAAGAGCATTATAACCATCCTTAACAGATTTCCAAACATCAAACCCTATTGAAGTTAGGTAGGTTTCCATCTATATACTCCAAAACGCATAATTTGTTCCATCAAACAATGGTGCTTTGTTTGAGTGGGATCCTTCTTGACTGGCCATGTGTTCAATCTCCAAGATCAACCTTAGTTGTTATGCTTCTCCAAGGAACTTGGCTTTGATACCAACTGTTAGAACACAAGAAATCTACAAAGAGGGGGGTGAATCAGTAAATCAAAAAAACTTAAAAATGTAAGCCTCTAGAATGTAGATCAAATTAACTTTCAATGCAATAACATCAACAACAAGAAAGCATGCACACATTAAACACCAGATATACATGGAAAACCCAATATGGGAAAAACCATGGTGAGAAAATGTTGCTAGGATCTACCGTCCTAATCTAGCCTCATAGATGAAACTATTGATTACAATGTTTAAGAGCACCAACTCTAAGGAGACTACAATCCCCTAATATGAGCACCAACTCAGTCCACAGGAGGCACCAACCTCACTGAATATTTACATATTCAAGTATGCATCCATTTGGTTCTTCATCAACCTCAAATGCACTTTTTCAATTCATACACAGTCTTCTCCTCTCACTCTACTCACCCAGACTCTCTCTGCATTGAATTCTTCTCACATATTCATCAATTCATCTCTCTACCTTTAGCTTATTATGAGTGCTCTTATATATACATCTATCTTTGCGTATTCTCACCCATCTGCATACTCACACTCCAGTCTTTCTGTATATTTAAAATTTTGGTCGTTTGCATGTTAACACTCCTTCTTTTCTACATGTACAAAAAAGACACCTCTTCATGTATCTCTATGTATGCATTAAATTCAGTTAACTATTTTTGATTATATAAGTTAGCAAAAACTAGGGGCCGAACCCTTACATTAAGACAAAAAGAGCCTCAAAACCACTACAGCATAACCGGCATAAACAACATAAACAGCATAAACAGCTTATAGACAATAGATAGAAAGTAGCAGATAATAGATAGCATAAAAAGAAATAGAACTAAGGAGAAACATTCTCCCATCCTTTAGCCAGAAATTCAACAAATTCATCTAGTTTTTTGAATTTCTCCTCCTTTTCTTCATTAGCATGAGTCCCAAGATCCTAAAGCAGAGAGAGGTTGAGCATCACCATACGATGGAACACACTACTTATAAACTCTCCCATAGAAGAAACCTTCTGCTCCAGCTCCTCCACACGACCCCTTAGGATAGAAAGATCATGCCTGTGGTCATCCCCTTCCTCAGTCTCATCCCTAGCCTCCTCCATGATCATCCTCTCCCCTTCTCTAGCATTGTCCACAGGATCATCATCAGCACCACCCAAATCATCAACCTGTTTCCTTTCATTATTTCCCGCTTCATCTTCAGAGATCTCTTGAACCTCAAGATCATTAGAATTTAGTTAGTCATCCCCCTACGTGGAGGCATCAGAAGCACTTTCGGAGTAGTCAATCAGTTTAGCTTGCGGTGCAGGCTTACCAGCTATCCTACCTGACCTCCTAACCCCAGAAGAGAAACCTTCACAATGGTGGTCTCCTCAGTAGACATAGAAAAAGAAACCCCTTTCAATTTCTGAGAAGCAGGGGAAGGGCAAGGTTCTTCAAAAGCAGCAATATCATCAGGGTTGGCAGAAACCTCACCACTATGAGTCTGGATAGGCTTAGGCAGCTCCAAAGCAAGACGAAAATTGTATAAACAAAGGATAAGACCTTGGTGCAAAGGGACAGGCTTTTTGGAAGTTTTCTTATCCATCTTAGCTTTAGCCCTAAAAACTGAGTGTTTAAGGGACGACAATAAATAGAAAGGGAAACTGATAAGAGCATTGTGCCAAAAATGATTAAGCAAAGGGAGGTGGTAATTATAAAACTTGGTAAACTAACCCTCCAAAGTGAAGTATTTCATGAGGAAGCACATTTCATCCCACGGCTCTGGCAGCTTGGCCCATTCAAACCCTCCCTGGTAGGGAACAAGTTCTTCTCCTTGCCCCAAAAACAATTTTTGGTTTGAATGGTCCGCCACTTTCACCTTCCTTTGCAACTTAGTCCCCTTAGTAGACAAACCAGTCACCATGGCAATTACTTTCTCAGAGATCTTGAAACCAATTCTCCCAACAGTAACTCTACGATTTTGCTAGGACAGGGCAAATTACATAGACAAATTCTCATCAAATCCATTAAGGCGTTCCAAAAAAGGGTTGATTCCACCTTCCTTGCAGTAATGCCAAACCACAACATTATCCTTGAATTCGCATCAAAAAATTTGCTCCGTTCGAATCTTGTCTCCTCCCATTTTCATTTTTTCCTCAAAAACACAGAACACACATAGCCAGGAATTCACAGAGTGATTGCGAAAGGTAATAGTAACATCTTGAGAAGGAATAATGATAATGAGACTACATGGATTATCATTAATCAGGAACGCCTTCCTAAAAACCAATTGAACCCTACCCTTCCCATGCTCAAGCATAATAATCATAAATTCCTTATGATTACCATATAACCAACTCACCTTAGCGCGAGTGATTAATAATGCTGAAATGACATTAAACAAAGAAGTACAAAATAACCCATACTTCGAGATACACGTCAGTAGTGCCCAAAGAAGCTGACGGAACAAGCTGTCTTCCTTAATATGATGAGTCATCCTTGACAAGTCATCTCTTTTTGAATCAATTCCCTTATCTTAATAGGGATGTTTTTAAATTGCAATCAACACCACCAATTTGCAAATTGATGACCATAATCAACAAGGGCATCAACAACCCCGTTCCCCTCTCTATATATATGAGAGATTTCAACTCTAGAGATCATCTGCACAAGGATTTGGATATCAACTATAATGTCTTTGAGTTTCCACCCATAAGTCGCCACTTTAGTAATTGCATCAATGATCAGTTTAGAATCCCCCTAGATATGCAACTGTGGAATGTCAAGTGAAATAGCCAATTTTACCCCCCATAAAAGAGTAGAGGCTTCAGTATAATTATTGCTTTGAAAACCTATCCCACTAGCATAGGCAGCAACCAGCCTCACTTTGTCATCCCTGATAATCCCACCACCACTAGCCTTACCATCAGCCTTAGAAGCTCCATCAAAGTTAAGTTTGAACCAATGGGATCTTGAAGGAATCTATCAAGTATTTAATCTCTGGAACTGTTTGGAGTTATCATATGTCAGGATTTGGTTTAAAATTCTCCAATTGATTGCAACTTGTTCTTCCTCTTGAGTAAGTGGTTTGTCAGTAGTTTTGATGTGGGAGTTAATCACACTTTCCATGAGGATCTTGGAAAAAGATTGGAAGACTTGAGAGGAATCCCTGGCAGCTTCCCTAAATATTCTATTATTTCATTCCTTCCATAATGTCCAACCAAGACAAGGAAGAGTTCGGTTCCAAAGCTCAACAAGCTAAGGATGAGAGAAAGTAGGGCACCAATTAAAACCCATTGAATATCAAAGTTCCTTAAAATTATACTCCAAATTTTCCTGGCAAAATCACAGTAAAGAATAAGATGAGAGATAGTTTCCTCCTTCCCAAGGCACAGGAAACACCTATTCACCAGAGTGAATCCCCTCCTCTGCAAATTGTCTTGAGTTAAAATTTTGTTATGAACAGCAACCCACCAAAACATATTAATTTTAGGAATAAGCTTATGGTTCCAGACTTTCCTCCAAAGCTCATTTTTGTGAACATCAGGGATCAACAGATGGTAAGCAGATTTAACAGAAAATTGACCTCTCTTATGAGGCCACCAATACAACTCATCCTCCCTAGGAAAGAGGGGAATTCTGACACCCAACAGCCTTTTTTGAATAGAACTCATCCTAGGGATAAACTCGGGGCGTTGAGCACAACAATCAAGAATATTTTTCTAGAGTCTGATACCATTGTCACTATGGATATAATGACAAACTTTGGATCTAAAAAATTGTTTTGCAATACCAGCAATAATCCCATAATCTTCTTGAGCATCAAGGGCCTTATCATCAACCCAAATGTCCTCCAAGAAGTTGATAGAATTACCATTCCCCAGTTTCCATCTAAGCCCTTGTTTAAGTAAGCTTCTAGACTTCAGCATTTTATTCCAAATAACAGAGCCCTGAGGAAGCCCCTCCTGGTAAAGGAAACTAAGATTGTCAGTTCCATGTAAATACTTAGCTTGCATTTTATGACTATGGACTAAACTCTAGTTAATTTTGGAAAGGAGGGATTTATTCATATTCCTTACAAATCTAATATTAAGACCACCATGAGATTTGGGAAGACAAACTTTCTCCCAACTACCCAAAGACATTCTTTTTTTATCGTCCACACCTGTCCATAGGAAATTTCTTTGGATCTGCTCCAATTTGTCAACAATAAACCTAGGCATTTTAAAAAGAGAGAGGAAATATGTAGGAATACCTTGAAGAGAAGCTCGTAAAAGCTATAATTTACAAGCACTGCTCAGGAGCTTCCCCTTCTAGCCAATCAACTTATTTTGAGTTCATTCCAGAATTCCATTCCAAAATCCCTGAGAGACCTTTTTAACAGTGAGAGGGAGGCCAAGATAAACAGCAAGAAGATCAGCCTCAGCACAGCCAATGATATTAATATTTTTTCTCTGGAGATCACCCTGAGTGTTAAAAAACTACACATTGCTTTTCTAAAAATTTATGTATTGACTAGAAGCTTTGGCATAGTCATTGAGAATATTGTTCCAACTTCTAGCTTCAACCACAGAAGAGATACCAAAAAGGATGGTATCATCCACAAACTGCTACACAGACATAGGAGGTATAGAAGAGGCAGGTTTAATACCCACAATTTCCTTAGAGGTAATCTTAGAGTGAACATATCTCCCAAGGGCCTCAGCCATCATGATAAAAAAGTATGGCGAAAGAGGATCTCCCTATCTAATCCCCCTCGTGGAAGAGAAAAAGCCTCTGGGTACCCCATTAACCAAAACTGAGAATTTAGCAGTAGAGACAGCTTCTTGAATGAGAAGGGAGATTTTATCATTAAAACCAAATTTTTGAATGACTTTAAAAAGGAACTTCCATGAAACTCTATCATAAGCCTTAGAGATGTCTAACTTTAGAACCATACCAGGGATCCTACTCTTTTCCATATAATGGATAGTTTCATGAGTGGATATAAAAGCATCAAGAATTTGACAACCAGGGACAAAGCCTTTCTAAGAAGGGGAAATAATTTTATCCAGAAAAGGCTAGAACCTCAAAACAATCAATTTAGTGCACAGCTTATAGATGGTATTGCACAAGCTAATAGGTATGAAATCAGTAAGGTGCATGGGCTTAGGCATCTTAGGAACAAGAACAATAAAAGTATTGTTGATCTTCTTTAGAAGTTTACCAGTTCTGAAGAAGTCCCTAATAGCAGCAGTTACATCAAAGCCCACAATATCCCAATATTTCTGAAAAAATATCTGAGGAAAGCCATCAGGGCCTGGAGCTTTGAAAGGACCCATGGAGAATAAGATAACACAAACCTCTTCCTCATAAATTGGTTTTAACATTTCAATGTTATCCTCTTCTGTAATCAACGAGGGGATTTTATCCAGGAACTGATCCATAATTTGCCCATTGACAACATTATCAGCTTGTTCCGACAGTAAATTCTGAAAAAACAACGCATCTTGATTCCCAATCTCACTATCCTCTGTGATAATATTGTCATCCTCCAAACATAATTTAGAAATAGAATTAGCTTTCCTATGCTTCATAGCTGACAGATGAAAAAAACCAGTATTCTGATCCCCTTCTTTGAGCCACTAAACTATAGGACTTCTATTTCCAGAAAATTTCTTCTTTGCTCATAAGATTCTTCCAATCAAAAATTAGATTACTTTCCTCCTGGGTTAATCAATCATAGTCACAGTTCTATTTATATCTATGTGCATGAAAAACATCTAGCTATTCTGCATCACCATCATCGCCATGCATCCACTGTGTGACCTTAACCATCAATGAATTTGTCATTTCTCGAACCTCTAGCTTTTAGCCCTTTACTGATGATTTTTTACTTTTGATAACTTTGCTTTTGTCTTCTTCTTTATCGGCGAAAATCCTATTCTTCAAACTTAACTTTATTACCTTTTGCCTCTATCGGCAAATTCTTGTCTTTTTGAACTATGGTCTCTTTTAAGCTTTCTTTTCTTTATCGGAAAAAACACTCTTTTTCAAACTTTGGCTTCTAACTCCTTTATCGGCAAACTTTACTTTTTCCAAACCTCGGCCTTTATCTCTTCTATTGGTGAATTCTCGTTTCTTTGAACTTTGCCTTTGTCTTCTTTATAGGCAAAATTCACATTCCAAGAACTATCCTTTTTCTATCACCTTTTCCCTTCTATCGGCAAAAGTTCTAAATCACAAACTTTCCTTTTAACAGCCAAACAAGCTTTCTTTTCTTTATCAATGCCTTACATCTTCTTTGTCAGTGAATCAAGGAACTAACTAACTTGCAAACTTACTTCCCAAAATAGAAGTTTCTCCAATGAAGATTTTCCCGGTAACTTAGAATCTTCAACTTCTAAACTTATCCTACCTTCAAAAACTCTTTAGTCGGCAAAACAATCTGTTTAGGGTAAAATATGAATAGGGTTTGTTCGTTTTGATCCTCCTTTCACCACTAAACATTCAAGGACATTCAATTGAGTAGAAAGTCTAGTACTGTGGATCTCCTATCACTTGGAACATAGGGGAAGATTGGAATTGTGTGATTTAGTTGTTTAATTAAGCCCAATTATGCTTAAAACCCTAATTACATGAATTCGTGAACAAACAGACAAACTATAGAAAATGATCGCACATAGAGATATCAAATGACAATCAAATGCATACCAGATTTTGAAGTTCAAAAAGTGGAAAAGTCAGGGACTAATAAGCGGGTTCCCTAGTCTAATGCCATAGTTTTTGTCGAGATCTGGGAACCTTGTCTACAACCTGTTCCTAATGTTCCAGAGATTTTCCTGTTGCGGGATCCCAAAGACTAATGAGTAGGTGCCCAAGTCCAGGTCCCTATTTTCTTCTCTAATTTGCAATTCTGATAGTCTGCACTACTCTCCTACAACTCCACTTTCTCTACTTTCACAACCTGTAACCTACAATCATAGAAAAATGGGTTGGGGGTTGTGGTGTTTAGAGGCTTGCCTCAGTAAAGCCCCGGAGAGACATTCAAGTCTTCCGAACACCGTTTTCAGATAAAGAGTGTGTATCCCTATGGGATAGAGGAAAAATCTAAATGATGAATGATAGAAAACACAATTGATATCACCTTGTAGTGAAGATCTCATGGAAGGAAGATGCTCTTCATGCCATGAGAAGATGGATGCCAAATCTGCAAATACAAACATAAGAACAATGCTCTTCTCTACCACACAACGAATATTTTGAATGCTCTAGAATCACAAGTATGCCAAAATCCATATAATGTCCATCTAATTTACAAATGAATGCCTAAACATGCTTATATATGCAACTACAAACATTCCCGCTAAGAATTTCATAATTCAAACTTATCTTGTCGGCATAGGACCTAAATAATGGTCATAAACCAACACTTTGAAATTGATCCTGACCTAAAATAGGATAGGACTAGGGCGTGGGTGCCCAAGTCCTTCCCCCCTATTTCAAGTAGGATTTATGTTAAGTGCATCCCTTGAGTCCTGTTTTCTATGAAACTTCAAGGATTTCTCGTTAGGAGTCATCAAAATCATGCAAGATGCTCTAAATGCATTCTAAAGGACTCGAGAGCTAAACCTTAAGAGGGAAAATCCCCCAAGGGGACATTTTCTGACCTAACATTTAGCCCCTACTTTAATGTATGTATAAACACAAGGCCAATACATGCATTAAAGTATGGTCAACAAGCACAGCAAACACTCCAAGCACAGAGAAGACATGCCAATCACAAAGAAGACAGTAACAGGCACAAAAACATGGAGAAGACAATTACAGTCACGCAAAACATGAGGAATACATCATTGAAGATATGCAAAACACAATGAATGTAGTGAAGACAGTGATGATTTTCTTTTTCTTTTTCATTTTCATATATATGAAATGCAAATGCATGTACAAGGAAAGTAAACACACCACCCATAATGCAGGAGGGACTCATCGCCACCGGTCTTTAAGACTGCATATGGGGCAACGGACATGTAAAACAAATCAAGCATGCCATACAAATCAAACACGCCATACAAATCCCAAAGCATAGGAGGGACTCATCACCACCAGTCTTTAATACTATGCTTGGGAACAAACACACAATACATACACACTTGGAAGACATGGAGAAAACACGGTAGACAAGCGATGGAGTGTTCCTATTTCTAAGCTCATCACCATCTCAGGCACATTACAGGAACACACCAATGATTGCGCTTCACCACAACAATCTCTGAAGACATGCTTAAGGGTTGAGTTAGTCACAGAACCACTCCCCGCCTTCGCAAAGAACTTTTGAAAATGACAGGATGTGCACTCTCCACGAGAAATACACCATCCCTGCCTCCACAGAGGGCTTAAGATAAAAAGGATATGTGCAATATCCTGCATCTGCAGAGGGCTTAAATGATTTCAAATATATTTCAAACAAACCTCAGAGTGTAGGAGGGACTCATCGCCACCAGTCTTTAAGACTGCACCTGAGAACAAGCATAATTTGCTAGCATCTAAAATAGACAGCTTACCTTATATATGCCCCCACCTTAAGGTGGTTGATATCAGGTACCGATATCAAGCACGTTAAGGTAGGAAGAAAACACACAAGGGAACATGGACTCTCGCAAAGCCCATGCCCCCTGGAGGTGACATGTACTTTATGATTGTCAAATGTTCCCACAAACACATTCTTGCAAGAAAAGTGTTAATTTCCATATAATCATGATAAACAACAATGCATATGACTATTCACACAAAGAGCCAAGGTTATACTATGAATTCAGAGACTAAGTATAACTATGGGGCTATACCGTGAAAATCTCAAAACCAAGTGTACCCAAGGCGAGGTTCAAAGACAAACAAAGTGCATGGAGTAGCAGTATTGTTATGGTTTGTAAGTGAGATAAGACAACATCAAGATCACATGGAGTGATTCTACTAGCCCAGTGTCGGATAATATATATCAACCCCATCATCATGTATGGACTGATCCATTTTTTGATTACTCACTAAAGGGACACTAGGTCTGCATCAGTATAATATGTTTTTCGTCATCCGCCCGCTAGATAGAAACACTAGAGGAAGGGAAACAATAAATCAAGGGAGGAGAAACAAGTGCCTTAGGGACAGTCACATAGGAGGGTGCCCCCAAGTCACCAACCGCAACACTATGTCCGTCAGACACAACACCAAACAGTGAAAATAGAGAAGAGGCAATATAGAAGAATGATGATACAAATAGAAGGTCATAATAGAGGCAGTCTCCTAGTATCCTGGACCTTACAAGAGAATCAAGGGTCATCCTAGGAGACCTGAACAACACATAACACATCACGAGGGAAACACAACATGAGAGGTAAAAGGGTTAGAAATACTTACCTGATTCAACCCAATGTTAAGAGCATACATATCTAGGATATCTCTCATATTGTTTTGGTCTTGTTGTTTCTTAAATAGAAGGACCGGCCACTTGATGTAATAGTTTTGTTTTGTAGTTTCTATAGTTCAAGAAGTTAAAATATTTTTGTGGCTCTAGTTCCATTTCAAATCTTTCCCAAAAGTAATCAAGTGTAAAGTGTTGTCTTGTAACCAAAGGTTTATACTTATTGCGAGGGATAGTAAGCATGTGTCCATTCAAAGGAAATTTTACACAGTTATAAATTGTTGAAGGGATAGCTTTCATAGCCTTTAACCATGGATGTCCTAATTTTAGGTGAAAAAGGTCTAAAATGGGGACAACATCAAACAATTGTTCTACATATTTCTCAAGTACAGTGACCAATAAAGATACTTTCCCAGAAGTGTTTATAAAGGTTCCCTTATGTGTCTTAATCATCATATCCGAAGGGTCATAAAAGCCTTGCATCAATCCATGTGAATAGAGGAACTCTTCTATTGCCACATTAGTCATGTAATTATGATCAATAAGGTTTCCATCCAGAGGATTTCCCATTATCTTCACAGTGATATAAAGAGGTCCTTCAGTGTCTCCAATTGTTCTATCATGAGGTGTAAACACAATTTCAAGTTTAGGGACTTTTCTCTTCATGTAAGGCCTAGGAGGGAACCTATTGTTATTGTTGCAATTAGAAGCCATGTGTATGAGTTTTTAAATCAATGTAAGATTAGATTTTAAAATATTTTCAAAAGTTATGCAAAAGACAAGTGCAAAACTATGTGCAAAAATGACCTAAAATGCTCAATTTTTTCAACTTTTTTCAATGTAAATAAGTGAAAGAAAAGATTTTGTAAGGAAATTGATGAAGTGAAGCAAGTAATATGTCTAATATCAGTCCAATAAATCAATAATATCCTTCACAACACACTTTTGATGCAAACCTAGAATGATGACAAGTCAAAACCTAGTGAAAATACACTAAAATATGTAATTATTCACAACTTTTCAATGCAAAGACCCAATAAAAGGGGTGTTGTAAAGAATTTTAGGAGCTGCATAATATTATAATAGTAATATTAGTCACCTAAATCCATAAAATCTATCACAACACACTTGGAGTGCAACTCTAGGTCAAACCCTAGGGAAAATATAGCCAAAATATGCAATTTTTCACCAAATTTTCAATGTAAGGGCCCAATAAAAAGGTGTTGTAAATAATTTGAGGAGAGAAAGCAAATAAAAACCCTAATAAAATCCAATTAGTGCAGAAAAATCCTTTACAACATGCTTATGGTGCAAATCTAGAGAGACGATAAGGCCAAAATCTAGTGAAAAAATAAGGTTTTTAAACCCTGGGCATGAAATTTTGCAAGAAAACCACTATGATACAACACTACAGTTAGAAATAAGTCCTAATGAGTGTTTTAAAAGGGTAGTAAAATATGAAACAAGATTTTGACTACAAACCCTAGCTAATGCAAAACTAGGTTATATGAAAAAATGCACAATTTCAAGCAATTTTCAACAATTTAAGCATGAAAATGCAATCTAAATGAATGTTGAATGATGAATTTATGTATTTTGAATCAGATCTAATGATAATAACATAAATTTATTGAAATTAAATGCCAATTAATCCAAATTACATGAAAATGCAAGCTAAAAATGTCAATTTTTCTAAATTTTCCAATTTTTCAATTTTTTTGTAATTTTTCAAATGCAATAAGATGAATAATGAAATGAATGTGAATCTGAATCACAACACTCAGAAAGGTGAAAAATTCATTAAAACATAGGTTCACCAAAATGTTTAGGGTAAAATATGAAGAGTGTTTGTTTGTGTTGATCCTCCTTTCACCACTAAACATTCAAGGACATTCAATCGAGTAGAAAGTCTACTACGGATCTCCTGTCACTTAGAACATAGGGGAAGATTGGAATTATGTGATTTAGTTGTTTAATTAAGCCTAATTATGCTCAAAACTCTAATTGCATGAATTCATAAACAAACAAACAAACTATAGAAAATGATCGCACACAGAGATATCAAATGACAATCAAATGTGTACCAGATTTTAAAGTTTGAAAATTAGAAAAGTTGGGGACTAATGAGCGCATGCCCTAGTCCAATGCCATAGTTTTTGTCGAGATCTGGGAACCTTATCTACAACCTGTTCCTCCTATTCTAGAGATTTTCCTATTGCAGGATCTGGAAGACTAATGAGCGGGACCTGAGTCCAAGTCCCTATTTTCTTCTTTGATCTGCAATTGTGACAGTCTGCACTACTCTCCTACAACTCCACTTTCTCTGCTTTCGCAACCTGTAACTTGCAATCACAAAAAAATGGGTTGGGGGTTGTGGTGTTTAGAGGCTTGCCTCAGTCAACCCTCGGAGAGACATTCAAGTCTTCTGAACACCGTTGTCAGATAAAGAGTGTGTATCCCTGTGGGATAGAGGAAAAATCCAAATGATAAATGATAGAAAACACAATTGATATCACCTTGTAGTGAAGATCTCATGGAAGGAAGATGCTCTTCATGTCATGAGGAGATGGATGCCAAATCTACAAATACAAACACAAGAACAATGCTCTACTCTGCCACAGAATGAATATTTGAATGCTCTAGAATCAAAAGTATGCCAAAATCCATCTAATGTCCATCTAGTTTACAAATGAATGCCTAAACATGCTTATATATGTAACTACAAGCATTCCTGCTAAGAATTTCATAATTCAAACTTACTGTGTCAGCATAGGACCTAAATAACGGTCAAAAACTGACACTTTAAAATTGGTCCTGACCTAAAATAGGGTAGGACTAGGACACGGGCGCCCACATTCTCCCCCTATTTCAGGTAGGATTTATGTTAAGTGCATCCCCTGAGTCCTATTTTCCATGAAACTTCAGGGTTTTCTCATCGAGAGTCATCAAAATCATGCAAGATGCTCTAAATACATTCTAAAGGACCTGAGAGCTAAACCTTAAGAGGGAAAAGCCCCCAAGGGGACATTTTCTGATATAACACAGTCAAACCACAAACTTTGACTTCCTCTAACACTTTGTCATCAACTTCTCCTTAGTTGGTGAAAGAACCAAACCACGAACTTACTCTTAAGCCCTCTGTTGCCCAGTTGGTGAATCAGAGAAATGCCAAACTCATAAACTTCCAAAGACTTTAAGCTTTTCCTTTATCTTTGGTATTCCAATTCTTTGAACCAAAGTGACTTAACTTTACAAGCTTGCCTTCTCGAGCTTCTATCGGCTAGTCGGTAAATCAGAGAAAAACTAAACTTGCAAACAAGTTCACAAAACAAAGATTTTTCTGATAACTAAGACTTAAACTTTTTCTAAGTCTTCAATAAGAACACTTCCTCTTTCTCCTATCGGTGAATCGGCAAAAAACATAACCAGTGAACCTGCCAGTTTTCAAACCAAACTTTTTGCTGACTAAGGGTAAAACTTAATGCCTTGGTGTTTTTCTTTCCCTTCTACCTTAGACACTAACTTTTGACATCAATGACAAATATATATCAACATATCCATCTCCAATGATATTCTAAGAATCAATCCTTGGCTCATTCCCAAAATCGGCATGCTCTACTACTGAAGCCTCTGACAAGATAGTCTAAAAATTTTCTTGATCCACCTTCTTCTTTTCATCCTCTACTTCTATAGCTTCTAAATCTTCCTCTAACACTTTCACTTATTCTTCCATATGCTCCACTATCATATATGGTTTCAATTTTTCTTCACATAACAATATTTCTAGCTAACATATGTGCAGTTGGAGAAATATTATGTTCTTGCCTCAAACCATCTAATAAAATAGATATGAGTGGCTAGGAGATATCATCACCCTCCCTCAAAATATCAATCATAATGGTCTGCATACAAATTATAACATTATTGTATGACTCATACTAACGACAGCCAAGAAATGTTGAAGCATTTCAAGACTAAGATCTTCAAAATCAAGATCTAGCATCACAACACAAAAATCAACTCTTGAAAAAGTTTCTAGAATCTTTACCCTCTTAGAAAAAGAATTATTTTTCATATCATCCAAACCTCGAAAACTTTCTACAATTAATTGAAATACCTCCTTCGTTATGTCATCTTTGTAAGGAACTTCAGGAGATGCAATTCTTGTGATTTCACTAAGGCAAGAGGTGACTGCAAGGATCACATAATCTTCATCAGGATGTATCATAAACTTGGGCTAGACCAAAGCAATCATTAATGGATTTAGAGCCCATTGCAAAATTTCACAATCTGATTGGCCAACCTTAGATAAACAAGCTTCTATTTCCTTCAAAATGTTAAGAAGAACATCTTTCAGTCGATGCTGAAACTCCAAACCATTTCTTAATGCATAAAGCATATTTCCCACTTAATTTTCTTCCTATAAAGGCTTAGGATGGAAAAACTTGGATAAGTCCCTAAAATGTTTTAATAGGGGACTCTTGTTCTGATTTACTCTAAGTACACTCGTAAACATAGATTCAAAGAAACCTCCTGTTATTCACATTAATAAATCAATACCCTATAGGTTGGCAAGATCTTAGCTCTGATACCACTATAATATCACCAAATAAATAATTTCAAATGAAATAAGTTCTAAAAATATATTTTATATACTTCTCCCAAATACATCCACAAAAATCAACTTAACAGATAGCTAGTTAACATCAAACAACACCCTAATTATATTTAAACTTTCCAAAGTTGATCTTATTTGATATTTCTAGGTTTTTACATCAAATTTGGTTTGATACAACATCTAGACAACTCCTTCAACAGAAAAATAAATTCTAGAACCAAAGTAACCAAACTACACAAATTTCAACACAAGTTGGCAAGCTAGTCAACACTGGAATTGCACCAAATGAACCAAAAACTCCTACAACTTCTTTTATTGATATAACTATGATTTTTACATAATAATGGACTATTATAATAGTCAAAACACCAACAAGAACAGCAAATACAAATCTGAAACTTCTACTTCAAATCCACCACAAAATGCTGAAATACACATAGGGTATTTTGCCCAAACACTGTCAAATTGAACTCCAATTGAGAGATGAATGCAACAGGTCCTGGGAATGAATACAAACCATGAAATAATAGAAAAAAAACTCCAAAAAATTATAGGACCAGCAATTAAATGAATCAAATAACTAGAACCTCCACACGATGGATGTGCACAAAGCAAGAGGCTGAAAACAATCATAAAATGTATGAGAATGTACAATGAACTCCTTGTATATGTAGGATGAGGAAGTGAGAAGGTGAGATTCAAACATTCACTAACCCTCCATGATGTGTGACACATGTAAAACACTTGGGACAAGTGTGAGAGCATGTGTCATATGTCTATGAGGTGAGACAACTAAACCACTAAGTGAACTTAAACTAGTGTGAAACTAGATAGTGTAGACACCCAAAAATGACCAAGTCATCACATCACTTGCATTTTTGTCTAATCACCTGCATTTCAACGTTAATTAAATAATCTAATTATTTAATTAATTTCATCAAATTCGTCCAAATCACATTTTTTCAACATTTATTAAATAACTCCTCTTTATTTAATTAATTTGATTAAATTTCTCTATATTCTTCCAAAATTAAATAATTTTTATTATTTAATTAAATCATTATCCTCTTTCAAATTACAAATCTACATTAATTAAATAAATCCCATTATTTAGTTAATTCATCACAAATTCTATCTTATCTACAATTAAATAATTTACATTATTTAATTAAATCAAATTTTTCTTACAAATTTAAATAAATCATGCAAATTTATTTAAATTGTCTCAATCTTCTAAAAATAAATAAAATCAAGTATTTTATTTATAATCTTCATATCTTATCTATTCTTCAAAATCATGCACAATCAATTAAATAAATTTATTTATTTAATTTCAATTATCTTTCCAATTCCTCTAAAAATATCATGTTAACTCATGTGCACAATCAGTCTTATTTTTAGAACTCCAAAAAAGGCAAATATAAAGTTAAGTTAATTGGTTTTAATTTAGCCGATGATGGCATGGTTCAGTGGTTAAGTCGCTTAGGATGTAGTGGCGGCCACCAGAGTTCAAACCCCTGCTGGGCCAACGAGCTCGCAAGGCTTTACGCCTTCGCTGGGCCAATGAGCTCGCGGGTTTGAAGTGTTCTTCCTAGGGGATGAGGTCCCCCAATTGTGGCCTCACCAGTTCATTGTTCCGGGCAAAAGCATTCGCATGGAGCCGAAGGGCGTGTCACACTAGCGTCGCCGGTCATGTTAAAAAGTTTACCAGGCGCATTTAAAAAAAAAAAAAAAAATTGGTTTTAATTTATCTTGTTTTCATCAACTCATGAATTAGAAAAAAAAGAATTCTAATTTATGAAATCAAATCTATTTTTATCAAAAAAGCAATTATCTTAATAATAATACCTTTTTGGAGTGACACATGTCGTGTGCACATTCAACATGAGTTATTTGATTTATCTCAACCATTCGTTCTATGGATTTATTTCATCCATTGATTGATCATGTTTGAAACATATATAAAACCCCATCCTCTGCATAGCAAATCCTCTTCGATCATTTATTCTCAAGCATTCCTTAACAGCAAATTGAGCATACATCACATCGTTGAGCACATCGATCTTTTGAGCATGAACACTACCTACATCCGCTTGTTGCAAATATGTTTTTGCAATGTTATTGAGCAATCTACATTCATACAAAGAGAACTATACAATCTAGGTGAAGTCTTTCTTGTTTTAAATTGATTTATTCATTGATATTGGATTTTACTTAGATCGATCTTTTTATGTTATGGGTAATTGAGTTGTTATTATCATTGCTTTGTGATTTTATCATTTGATTTCTTGATTTTCCTCATACACATTCTGGCACGCCCGGTGGGACCCACTAATCCCTCTATTTCTTTGAGAAATTGATTTTTTTAAAGTACAGTATGGAACAACGCACCTAACACAAAAAAGTGCCTTTAGCAGTATAGTGAAGTGCCTATGGAAGAACAGTATAGTGTCTTCAGATGATACTGTAGCGCCTTTGGCAGCACAATACCATGCTTTTGGTACCACAGTGCAGTGCATTTGATATAACATTAAAGTGCTTCTGGTCTATTAGGGTTTTTGATCTTGTTTTATGATTTACAAGGTTCTAACTCATCATATCTATCTTTCATTGACTGACAAGCTGATTTATTTGTCTTTCAATTATCATTCATACTGCCTGAACTGACGTATTTAGGAGTATTAGCATTTTTTGAGTTAACCTATCTTTTTGCGGTATCTTGTGAGTTGTTCTTGATTCCAAGTTACAGATCTTATCATCCATTACATAGTAGATCCTCAAGTCAATCATGAAATCATCTTTTGATCTAGCTTTTTTGATGAAATATCACTTTTTTTAGATCTGAGGCAGCAGAGCACTTTTGGTAGCACAGTAGATCACTTTTGGTTCTGCAACAACTCGCTTTCGGTCACACAGTGCAGTGCTTTTGGCAATACAGTAAGTCGCCTTGGTAATACAGTAAAGCACTTTTGGTCAATTGATTTATTTTTGCTAACTTTTGAGTTTGTGTGGAACTAATCAACTTGTTACAACTTCTTATCACTCAAACAGAGCAAATAGATTTTTCTAACATATTCATACAGGACAAGCTTTGAAGAATTGCCAAATCTATCAATTTAGGTCTTAGGAACCTATTGCTTTCTTAAGGGACAATTGAACAAATCATCTTTGCAATCTAAGTCTTAGGAACATATTGCTTTCTTAAGGGACAAAACATCTTTTTGCAATCTATCTTAGGAACATATTGCTTTCTTCAGGGATAATGGACATGAATGCAAAAACACTTCAATTTTCTAAGGGACAATGGACATGAATGTCAAACACTTCAATTTCATAAGGGACAATTGACAACTACAATCATGTGTGTGCCCAATCTAGTTACACCTTATTTTTCTTATAACGAGACAATTGAACCTTTGTTTGACATGCTTGATCTTACATTTCAGTTATTCCTTTAGAAGGGCCTACTTTTGGATTGTGCTTCATCCAAAAGGGACGGCCCTAAGCAGAGTTTTCCTTTGAACCGCTATATAAGAGGGATAAGGTGAAAGCCAAGTCCTAACCGACGTCAGCCTTACCTTGTGGTGCCAAATTGAAAAGAGGTGTACTAGCACTTTGTGGAAATGATTTTCACATTGTGCAAAGTGTTTGATACTCTTAGTAGGATTGGTCAAAGCTTTTAGTAGCTTGTCACATTGCTTGTAAGGCATTGGTCTCTCAAAGTTACTAAGAACCAATCTAGATAGTGGCTACCCGATCCACCTCTGAATGTTGTGGTAATCATCAGTGCAAGGGGAATCGATTTAAGCCCTTAAGATACTCACCATTGCCTCCCTTGAGAAGAAATAGTATTCCCTCGGCCACAAAGCTCTTGTGACCTACTTGAGCCTTCCGAGGGGAGGGTGAGATATCCCTACCTATCGTCTCTCGCAAAGATACAAATGTCTGACACCTTTATGGAATGACATTTGGTTGACGGAGAATTAAGTTGTGAAGTGTGTTGAAATAAGAGTAGACAACTAAGAGGTGGGGTGAATCAGTTGTCCCAAAAACTTTTATCCTTTGCTGCAATTAAACTTCTTTACCACTTATTAACATATGAATGATATAACCATGAAAGCATGAATCAACAACACATGAGCAGAAACAAAATCAGCACACATAACACCAAGATTTTTACGTGGAAACCTAGTTAAGGAAAAAACCACGGTGGGGGTTAACCCACAAGAAATTATACTCTGTTAAAAGTATTACAAATGGGGAAGGCACATGCCTTCAGGGTGCACTGTCCAGAGCTCACTACTCCAAAAGGCTCGCTGCCTACAGAAATGATTATAAGAAGATTATAGAATGTTTGAACTATTGAATAGCATCTACCAATGCAAAAATTTAGTTCTGATTAAGCACAAAATACTGATCTTACACACTTCATCCTTACTCTGCCCTGTTTCACTCTTCGGCCATAATCTAAGCTTAGATCTTCACCTTCGCACTTCTTTCTACCTTTTTTTGCATTTACTCCATCATCATATACCAATCCCCCTTCAAAACACTCGAAACCATTGACTATATATATCTGCATCAAGAATTTAATCAACTGTAGTCGGCTTCAAGAAAACTTAGAACATTTATTAAGAACTCTACTCTGTCAGCTGAATCCATGCATAATCAACAACGTGGATCAAAAACTTGTGTTCTCAAATCATCAATCATGTCAGCCAATACCACTGATTATCACAAATTGCTTAACCAATAGCTTTTCTTCATCCAGACCAAGATCAAGTGCTAGGTCAGCCTTTTCTTCTTCTGATTGTACTGACTAATTGGAACCTGATACTTAGATGCTTATAACTTTTGAATCCTTCATCACTGGAGGCTAAATTTCTAGATGTAGATAGTTCTAATAATCCTTATCACTCCCTTAGATCAGTAGCACACTATGATTTTCCACCGGAGAGATCCAGACCAAGATACTGGACCCTATCACATGCTTTGTTTCTGACAACCCAGACTTAGACAAATCTTCACTCTGACTTCCGGTATGAACAATTATGTAATGCGGATGTGTAAGGTAAACTTAGTTGCCATCAATGACAACACCTATCATATGTAGCAGTGTCTCTTGCCAACAATCTCCCCTTTGGCATTAACGGCAACACTTAGTGAAAAATGACTAAGTGTCCGAACAACTCCACCTTACTTTGTACACTTATGGTTTTCACTGTTCTCCAGTGCTCCCCCTTTGCTAGATTCCACATTTTTCACTGCTATTCACTCCTCCTTTGACATCAATGGCAAAGGGTGGGATCCATAAACCAAAATTTATGCAAAAATTTTATGTACAAGGGTCAAAACTCTACATACTTCCGCATACAGTTCTTAGGTTTTGTTCATCAGCAAAAAGATATCACCAAAAATGTTTTTCAACTTTGTCAATTCACTATCCTAGTTCTTTTTAATACTGCCCAAGATAGATATGTGCCCACTGAATAAAATTGCCAGTGATTCTGCCTTTTGAAGGTCAATAGGATCACTAGTAGCAGTTGATGCTTGGGACTCTGCCAATATATCATACATAGTTTCTAACTTAGGGGAGATCAATCCCCGGAGCTCATCCAATCTACCTAGAGTTTTGGCCTTTTCCTTCTCCAAATCACTCAATTCATTTTGGAGACTCACTACTTGGCATTCTTTGGCAACGATAGACTCAGTTAAAGGATTATATGTCTGAGATATATTGTACAGTTTGAGCTCTATGTCCTTAATCCTTTTCTCAATATCCTCAACAGCTTTAGATCTATTTAGATAAAACTTATAGATCTCCGCACCTTCAGATAGGGCATTTTGAATACTCTTTACACTGGTATCAAGCCTAGATCTATCATAGCTAATTATTTTCTATATCTTAGCAAACTTTTTCTCATTGAATTCATTTTTGACTTTAACTTCTGCAGACTTCTCTAGAGTTTCAAAATGAGAACTTACCGAGTTTACTAGACTTTTCAACTGGCAGGAGGGAGATGCTGATGAATCCTTCTGAAATGTGGGCATGATCTTCTCCAAAATCCTAGATGCAAGGCTAAGCAACTTGCCATCTTCTAAATGGGACTTCAAAATATCCTCTCTAGCCTTAGCTTGTGCAATAGAGGCCAATTTTATCTTTTGCACTGGTGATAAGGTATCAAAATTGATTGGTCCTTGTATTATGTCATGATCTTCTGCAATCTGTTTGTCTCTTTCCAAAATTTCTTTCACTACATCTGCATTGTCTCTTGCCCAAAATGATGTCTCTATTTGATCCTTATCGATACTATCAACTAGATTGTCCTGCTTGGGCTCTTCATCAATCTTTGAATCTCTTCTTCTTTTTCATTTTTGTCCTTGGCCTTTTCTGCTTCTTGGTCCTTAGCTTCTTCTGTTTCATCCTCTTTATTCTTCAATGAATCATCTTCAGTTTGAGCATATGTTTCAACATTCATCTCTGTATCTTCTTTGTTTATTGCTTCCTCTTCTAAAATAGAGGAGTCATCTATCTCAGTTTGCTGCTCATTGATCTTCAATTCTTCAACATCCAGAATTGAGGAATCATTGCCATCATCAATTTCTTTTACTCGTTCTTCTTCCATCATTTCTTCATCTTCTTTATTCAATCCTTCTTCTTCCGGAACAAAGATGTCAACTTGTCGTTCATTTTCTTTTCACTCCTCAATATTTGGAATGGATGCATCATCAGTGTCAATCAGTTCTTCTGTGACAATATAGAATTTATTTTTGTCCAGAGCTTTCTTCAAAATTTGCTTTGTTTCTTTGACTACCTCATCCAATTCTCCAATCATCATCTTATTCATCTAGATTTTGCTTTTGAATTCCTCTTTGACTTCTTTAAGAATCTTATTTGCTTCTTTTCTAGAGAGTACCGGACACAGACTGGACATTACATGTTCCCTTAGCTCCATATCTTTTGCTTTAGCAGCTTCTTTTCTTATTTCCAATATGTTTCTTAAGCTCTTAGGAACTTCTGACAAAATCTCCACTAGTGCTCTATTGAATACATTCAAATATTTTACAATAGCATCTTCAAAAATTCTTTTGTCAGCATCACTATAATGATCATAGAATTTAGTTATTGGTTTTAGGTTTCCATCTACAATGATTGTTTTAACAATGTCCTCTATAGAAGGAATTGGCTTCTTAGCACCAGCTTCTGGTTTATGCCTTTTGCATGACTTTGTTCTTCCGGAGGGCTTCTCGTTAGACACTTTAGCAGCTTGAGTTCTGGAGGCCTTCAACTCTTTAACCTCATCATCTGAGTCAGTTTCTTCTTCATCCACTTTCTCCACACTGACATATGTTCTTTTGCTTTTTACTTTAGTCCTTTTTCCTTCCTTACCAGAGGGTTTTTCTACAACAGGAGAAGGTGATGCACCAGAGGTTATGCCTGTACTTCTTGTAGTTCTTGGCTTAGATTCCATTGGAACACTTCCCTATTCTTTTTCCTGGTTCTCTTTCTCAGCTTTCTCTATCCTTTCTTTATTTTGTGTCACAGCTTCTCTTGTTATACCAATGCTTTCAGCATACATTTCAACTTGCCTTTGAATCTTTCTCTTAGATTCAGGCTTCCAAAGCTCAACATGTAGCTTCACATGAAGCTCTTTATAAGTCCCAAATCTCTCAACAGAATCATCCTTGGGTTTTCTCAAGAGATGTTGAGCATACATATCCAAAATTTTCTCATCTACCTCATACCCCATGGCCATGATCCAAATAGTTATGGGTTCTATTGCTTCCATTAAGCACTGATTAGTGTCCACCATGAAATAGATTTTCATTCTTGTATTTCTCAACAATCGATTTAGGGATTCTTTCCCTAGAATGCATCATATTCTAAAAATTCTTGAAGTATCCCCAGATTGCAGTTTTCTATGCTTTAGACTCACCAATGTTGTGTAGATGATCTCTTATCTGAATAGCAACTAGCTCGTCATTAGTCCAGTGCACACCCTTTATTCCAGGCACCTCATTCATGAAGTAGAAAAATAGACATGGAACCAAAGTACCATATTTAAAGGTGTTTTTCTTGTCTTTCTTGATTTTGTTCAAGTTCTCAATTAGTTGGTTCTGCAATAACTCACACAAGTCATAATCTGCATTTTCTTTTACCATTTGGTATGCAGCATATATGGTCGTTCTAGAAACAAAGTTCTCCCTACTGGAGTGATAAATTTTGTAACCAATTACCATTCACGCAAACTTAGCATCCGGATCAATAATGTCATTAATAGTCATTGCCCTTTTGTCAAATTTGGCACCCTTTTGTCAAATTTGGCACCGGTTGTATTAGTTATAGTCTGGTTCTTCATGGATTTCAGCATGGGTAAACCACCGGTTGAATTTAACCTAGTTACAATCCTGATAGCATCCTTTGTAATCTTGAATGGTTTCAGCAGCCACATAAACTCATCATGCATTCAGCTCAAGACATATCAAACCCACTCATTCTCATCAAATGTCAGAAATTTAATCACCTGTAGAAAATGTTTGCTTTCTAGGGCTTTGTATTCTGGTTTCAAATCATAGTTATCATCCCTTAGGTAGTTCTCAAACAAATCCAACAATTTTAGGTTCCCAAATTCATCTACTCTACCGTGGATGTATGTCCTAATATCCTTGACATGCAGCACTCCATGTGGGACACCAGAAAAGGCTCCTAATGGGTCAACTTCGATGGACTTGAAAGGATGTTTCTTGAATTTTGGCCTAGGTCTCTCAGTGATATTTACAACAAGAGGAGTAGCCATCTCAAAAGATTACAAGTTCAAAGCTTCGTAGAAAAATACCTTTTTCTTCCATAGAATTAGGGTTAGCTAATGAATTCACCAGTTGCAATTCAAATCCTTGAAATCTTAGCTCAGGTGCTCTTTTGCTTGCTCTCTTCGAATGCAAAGTGATCCAAATGATGAAAGGATGACCTTTTATGCTTCGCAAAACCTAATTCTCCATTGTAATAAATGTGTTGCCCTAACTTCATCTAGTTACTCTATTTCTTGATGTAGTTTCTCATGAATCGCTCTGCAAATCACCATATCCACTTCTTTTCTTTTGGAAATCCTTTCAAATGATCTGCAATGACCCAAATTATCTTCTCTCATTGTGCCAGATTCAGGCACCCACTTACTGGTTGGGGGAATTTGATTTTCAATGCAACTCCCCCTGAGCCAGAGCTCCCATTTTAGTTCCCTAAGGAATTCTCAGCACTAGATTCTGGTGCAGACCCATCACCATTATTTCTTACACTTTTCTTCACCCATGTCTTGTTCATTTCATTCTGGATCTCATTTACATCAACTTTACCCTTGCCTTTGTCTTGTCTCTACTCATCTGGTTTTATGTTTACAGGACCTCTTCTTTTATTATTCCTGCTTCTGCAGAATCTTGCAATATGATCAGATCGGTTACAATTGAAGCACACAACATTTCTTTACCCATTTGATTGATTTCCTCTTGATCTACACTGATTAGCCATATGTCCAAATCTATTGCATGCAAAGCATTTTCCATTGAAGGAATTACCATTTCCTCTATTGTTAGAGTTATTCATTATCATACTTCTGCATTTATTAGATCTATGACCATACCTCTTACACTTGAAGCATTGACTGGAGAAGGATGGACCACTTTGATTTACTCTACCTCTCACTGAGTAGCTCTATGACCAAATTTATTACAACTAAAACAATTTCCTTTGAAAGATGGATACCTTTGAGCATTAGGTTGTCTTACCCGAGGTCTTCTAGGTTTGTTTCTCCCATTCCTTGAGTGAGAATTTCTTTGTCTAGATCTAGAGCTTTCACCTTTCTCATACCCAAGACCATGCTTATCATCAGCCTTCTTCTGACTCTCAAGCAGCACTTCAAGTTTAGTTGAGCTTATCTTGAACTTTTGTTTATATTCATTTGCAAATTCTAGGTCATGTTTGAGAATGACAATTTCCCTTTCAAGTTCTTCCTCATTATCCCTACTTTCATGTAGATCAGACTCTAGATGGCCAATTATTCTATCCAATCTGTAGCATTCTTCTGTTCTTTCTTTCAGAGATTGATTCAATTTTTCTTCAGTCTTCTTCCTTTCTTCAATTTCCTTGGTTAGCCTCATCACCCCGGATTCCATCTCATGTTTTAGGACAACTTCTTTAGCTAACTTCTCACATTCCTCTGTCTTCTCGTTTAGGGCCTCATCCATGTCATTGTTTTCATTCTGACTTGCTAGTTGAAGTAGTAGCTCCTTCCTCTTTTCATTAGATTTGCTTAGTTTTTCTCTTAAGGTCTCAATGAAATCTTCAGCATCTTTAAGGTTCTCTTGCAGATCTCTGATTTTTGCTTTGGACAAGTCAAGATCATCTAAGGCTACTTGAAGTTGTTGATTGATACCAACAGAATGCTTGAATGAACCCATTTGAAAACACCTTCCCAAATCTTCCGCAAGTTGTTAAGCTTCTTCTAAGGAACCAAGCTCTTATACCAATTGTTGAAATAAGGGCAGATAATTGAGGGGGGGTGAATCAATTGTCCCAAAAAAATTTATCCTTTTCTGCAATTAAACTTCTTTACCACTTATTAACATATGAATGATATAAACATGAAAGCATGAATCAACAACACATGAGCAGAAACAAAATCAGCAGACATAACACCAAGATTTTTACATGGAAACCTGGTTAAGGGAAAAACCACTGTGGGGGTTAACCCACAAGAAATTATACTCTGTTAAAAGTATTACAAATGGGGAAGGCACATGCCTTCAAGGCACACTACCCAGAGCTCACTGCTCCAAGAGGCTCACTGCCTACAGAAATGATTATAAGAAGATTACAAAATGTTTGAACTGTTGAATAGCATCTACCAATGTAAAAATTTAGTTTCGGTTAAGCACAGAATACTGATCTTACACACTTCATCCTTACTCTACCCTGTTTCACTCTTCGGCCATAATTTGAGCTTAGATCTTCACCTTCACACTTATTTCTACCTTTTTTGCACTTACTCCATCACCACATATCAATCCCCCTTCAAAACACTTGAATCCATCGGCTATATATATCCGCATCAAGAAATTCAATCAACTATAGTTGGCTTCAAGAAAACTTAGAACATTTATTAAGAACTCTACTCTGTCGGCTGAATCCATCCACAATCAACAACGTGGATCAAAAACTTGTGTTCTCAAATCATCAATCATGTCATCCAATACCACTGATTATCACAAATTGCTTAACCAATAGCTTTTCTTCATCCGGACCAAGATCAAGTGCTAGTTCAGCCTGTTCTTCTTCTGACTATACTAACTAACTAGAACCTAATACTCAGTTGCTTATAACTTTTGAATCCTTCATCACCGGAGGCTAAATTTCTAGATTTAGATAGTTCTGACAATCCTTATCACTCCCTCAGATCTGCAGCATACTATGATTTTCCACTGGAGAGATCCAGACCAAGATACTGGACCCTATCACATGCTCTGTTTCTGACTACCCGGACTTAGACAAATCTTCACTCTGACTTCTGGTATGAACAAATTATGTAATGCGGATGTGTAAGGTAGACTTAGTTGCCATCAATGACAACACATGTCATGCGTAGTAGTGTCTCTTGCTAACAAGATGAACTATCACAATGAAACCTTGTCTCTAGGGATAAAAGGTGCTTGAAATTGTTTGCAATTGTCTTATACCCGTGGAAACATTAGGATTTTTTGTGAGCCTCGAACATACACTATCTGTTGGGTCAGTCCTTTTTGCCACTTTGTTTGATGTGTTTTCTCTTGCCAAAGCAAATCCAATCAAAATCAAATCCAAATCTTTCAAAATTTGCCTTATAAACATCACTGACACTACTTTAGCGCCTTTGGTATAACAGCAGCTCGCCTTTAGTATAATAGTAACTCACCTTTGGTATAACAATACCTCACCTTTGGCAGACTACTTCAGTACCTTTGGTATAATAGTAGCTCTCTTTTTGGTATAACAGTAGCTCGCCTTTTGTATAACAGTACCTTACCTCTGGCAGCTTAGTCCAACGCCTTTGGTAACACAGTAGCTCACTTTTGGTAACACAGTCCTACACTTTTGGTCAAATAGTACAGCACCTTTGGTCTAGTAAATTGTTCATAAAAATTGTCTTTTCCAAAAACATAGCAAAATCCCAGCAAGCATCTCAAACAAAGTATCCTAGTGCATCCCATGGTAACCACTAGACTCTAGCAAACTATGAAGGCTAAACAAATTGTCCCAAGGAAGCACAAATTGCCTCCTCATACACCTCAACCAAGCCAATCCAACATGACTCCAAGGGGTACTCCAAAAACACCAATGGAAAGACCAACCAACTCACAAAACAAGCCACAACATGACCAACCAAACAATCCTCAAGAAGGTAATGTACCTTTGGTAGATGTAACTCAATTCACTATCGGCATGCCTCATGATTTTGCTACACCCGGCTATACCACGGTTCAAGTCCCATCTCAAGAAGAGCGAGACTTTGAAGAAGGTCAATCCTCTCAAGTAGATAGACATGACCTTGATGAAATCATACAAGATCCTAGAGCCATGGCCACCTTTGACAAAATCCTTAGTGAAAACCAAGATCATTTCTTCTGCTTACTAGCCGAACAAGGAGCCAAATGGCCTCAAGATTTTGATCTATCCAATTTCAAAGAGCCAAACAAAACCCATGACGCCATAACTACGATCCAAACCATGTCAACTGTGACCACACCCATACCTGAACAAAACTTACAAGGGAGAGAAATTACACAATATGAGAATCCCCTTTATCAAAATCCAATGGCAGAGAGACCCATATCACTGCTCCTGACTCCTATGGAGATCTACAAACACCAACAAGAGACTCTCCAACATCAAGCAGAACTAGCCAAACAAGCCGCTATAGCTCAATCAAACACACAACAAACTCCTAAAATGCCCACACCAATCGCAAGTGGAACATTGGTTACCCCATTGCGAGAAGGTTTCCCACCAAATTACAATCTAGGGAACACTTATGTAGCCATGCAACAAGGGTCTCAACAAACACCACCCCCAACATCATCAACCCTTCGTATCATTAACCCAAACAATGTCATTCAACCCCAACCATCACAAAACGTCAACACCACCTATGTCCCTCCACCACAACATTCTTCTACACTCCATCATACCTATCCCGATCTTAGTCAACCCCAACCATCACAAAACACATCTACCTATGTCCCTCCGCCACAACGATCATCTACACTAACCTTTTTCAACACATATCTCAATCAACCTCCACCATCACAAAACACATCTACCTATGTCCCTCCACCACAACAATCTTCCACTATCAACCTAACCCACACCTATCTCAACCCGCAACATTCCCAATACTAAACTTCCCAAAGCTATGTTCCACCACCACAACCAAACCCAACAAACTTTAGCTTCCCTCCACCAAATTCTTCCTTCACACCACCTCCACAATACCACTAACAAAACTCCTATCTACAACCATCACAAAGCCTATATTCTTACCTATCACCACCTCCACCTCCCCATAATTAAAACACCCAAATCCAACCCAATCCAAAAGCAACATACAACACATACGACCCTAACCAATCATACGACCCTTATAACACCAATGCCCATGGCTTCCACTACAATCTTCCATATGGGCAACAACAACCACCTCTCAGACAATAGGAGATGTTTCCAAACCCTCCCACAACTATGGAGCTAAAACTTGCAGAGGTTCAACAACAACTATCTGATCTTACATTTGGCCACACCAAGAAAACCTTCTCTTTGGAAGAAGTTTGTCCTTATCCATTTGATCGGTCATTACCCATGATCCATTTTCCTCACAATTTCACTATTCCCAAATTTGATAAATACAAAGGAAAAGGAGACCCAAAAGACCATCTTAGAGAATTCTATCTTGCTTGCTTCGAGGTCTCACATAACGACACATATCTTATGCGCCTCTTTCCTCGCAGTCTTGGTGGTCAAGCTATAGAATGGTTCTCACACCTACCCACTGGTATAAAATCTTTTAATGAGCTTGCGGAGAAATTTGCCACCCATTTCTCTTACAACACAGAACATGAGATCTCCATGACCAACTTATGCAACAATAAACAGAAAAATGGGGAACTTTCATTTCTTTCCTTCAAAGATGGAGACAAATGGCTAGCAAATTCCCATTCAAGATACCTGAAAAGCAGCTTGTTAGCATATTTTTGTAGAACCTTAACCAAGAATTGGGTTTCCATTTGCAAATTCTTAGTGCTACAACCTTCAACGAAATTACCTACAAAGGTATCAACATTGAAAAGGCCCTCATTGCTAAAGGCGTGGTAAAAATCTTCAAAGACAACAAAGACAATGCTCCCCAACAACAATCAAATGACAAACCAAAATTTTGGAACAAAAATAAAAATGTGGTCAATGATGGTGTGGTAGATTCTAAACATGTCCAAACACTGCAAACACCCCTTCATCTTTCAAAACCAAGTCAACCTCCGCCTTAACAAAACCAACAACAACAAAGACAACCAAACCAAAACCAACAACAACAACAACAAGAGAGACCTCAACAAAATTACCCTCCACAACGTCAATTCACTCCCTTGGGAGAGCCTATAGAGACTGTTTTACAAAAACTTATAAACAATGGACTCGTCACCTTACCAAATGCTCCCCCATATGGTGAACCTGTTTACAAAACTGCATGGTAAAGAGAAAATGAATATTGTGAGTACCATAGAACCAAAGGACACAAGACCTCATCATGCATGAAACTCAAGCACGTGATCCAAAACCTTATCGACAAAAACCAAATCTCTTTTGAGGATGAACCACCAACTCAAAACACCAATAAAGACCTCAACATGTACAAGGAGCCATTCTCTAACCATGGTCAAGGTCAAAATCCTGACAAAGGTAAAGGTGTTCACAAAGCTTCAACTTCCTATGACTCTATTGTGGGTGGTTTTGAAGAAAGTCATGTATCTACGCTCACTATCAAAGGAAAATCTACGGATTGTACAGTTACAACTCGTCATGGTCGTGTCACCCTGCGTGGTCCTACACCAAGTCTCCCAACCCAATCTGATTACAATCTTGTCGAACATCTAGGGAAAACCCCTGCATAGATCTCTATCTTGGACCTTCTACGGTCATCACCCGCACATAAAGTTGTGCTCAAAAAAGCCTTACAAGAGTCTTCGGTTCCTAACAACATAGTGGTCACGGATTTCCAAGCTATTATAGGTAACATTGCCTCACCCTACAATGTGGTATTATCTAAAAAAGACCTCCCATCTCATGATCCATGTCACAATGATGCCCTTCACATTGAAGTCTTTATCCATAAATGAAAGATCAAACGCATACTCATAGATGGTGGTGTTGGTCTCAATATTTGTTCTCTAAAGTTACTCAAACAATTGGGATACTCTGAGGATCATGTCAACATTGATCAAAGTATTACAATCAAGGGGTATGATGATGTTGAATGACGTTCAGAAGGTGTTATCCACTTACCTATACAAGTAGGCCCTGTCATGCTTGAAACTAGGTGTCAAGTTCTTGACATTGAGCTACCTTATAATATTATCCTAGGACACCCATGGATCCATGCCATGAAATTTGTTCCCTCAACGTACCATCAGTCTCTCAAATTCCCATTTAATGGTACGGAGATAACTATCCCTGGAGATCCTAATCCCTTCGAATTTTGTCGTGTCTTGCAAGGTAGTTATAAGAATTGCAACCAAGTGCCCAATAATGACAGCCCATGAATCCCCATTATATGTCGATTCTAAAAAACTAAAAAAAGACTCTGCAACTGAACCCAATCCTCATCCTATTCCCAAAATTAAAGCTCACATCTGTGATATTGGCTTTGGAGAATATGATATCTCAAAATCTTGTTGTGTAGGGCAGATGCCCTTATCTCCTAAATCCTACGGCCAACCGCCCATAGCTAATGCAACTAAGAAAGTAGCTATTCCTCCCCTAGCATCCCTAACTCAATTTAAAGAAGGAAAATTATTGGCAAAGGAACCTATTGAAGACACCTCTTCTTGGATCTACAAGGAGAAATAACCAGTCACCATACCAGTCAAGCAATATGGCAATGGCCTAAGGATTGTCAAAAACATGGGCTATAAAGGAAAAGGTGGCCTTGGGAACAATAATCAAGGTGAAATGGAACCCAGTATTGTGAAGAAGAAACTAGACAAAAAGGAGTTAGGATTTGGTAGGAAGGTACCATGCACCTTGGACATTGAGGGTATTCTCGACAAGGTAGCACAAACTTCTCTCGCAAATTCAATGTCTAATGAGTATATCATCAATGACTCTTTCCTCCATATGACTGACCTATTCACTGAATCCTCCATATTTATGCTATCATCTGTATCCTTAACATCCACCACAAACACCCAGATTGTAACACTTGTCTACCCTGAACTTATCAATTGGGACCAACAAGGGGCCCCCATTCTAGATGTATTTCAGAATGATGAAGCTATTTCTGAGTTCATGGGACTCTGGGATGGTATCCCTCTTGGCAATCACAAAGCTAGTTTTATAATGGAACTAGAACAAACTGTTTATTTTGGTGAGAATGCCAAATCCTCCAATAGCAAAATTAAAAATAAAGAAAGATCTCTAGGTGAAAACCACATTGTGGCACCTCCCGATCACAAAATAGTAAAAACAAAGGATGTAACCAACAGTGAAAACCCAACTGTGGCACCCAAGGATGGAGGATTTGACCTTCCCCTACCATCTAAGTATCAAGAGAAATCAGCTCTCCTAGTGGAAGATTCTACGGAGATAAACCTTGGCACAGAGCAAAATCCTAAGACCACATTCCTTGTAGCATCATTATCAGAACAAGAGCACAAGAATCTTAACAACTTCTTCTTACAAAGAACCATCAACTTTGTGTGGACCTATGCTGATATGCTAGGGTTGGACCCTTCACTAGTAGTTCACTATCTCATGGTTGATCCAAAAGCTAAACCAGTCAAACAAAAGCTGAGAAAGATGCATCCACAAATCGCTCTCTTGGTGAAAGTTGAAATATAGAAATTACTAGATACCAAATTCATCAAGCCTATTGATTATCCAGAATGGGTCTCCAACATTGTACCGGTGGCTAAACCAAATGGGGGCATCCGCATGTATTCTGACTTTAGAGATCTTAACAAAGCATGTCCCAAAGATGACTTCCCATTGCCAAGCATTGATCTCATAGTAGACTTGACTTCTGGTCATGAAATGCTTTCTCTAATGGATGGATTTTTTGGCTACAATCAGATAATGATAGCTGAAGAAGATCAACATAAAATAGATTTCACTTGTCCATGGGGTACCTATTGTTGGTGCGCCATGCCATTTGGTCTTAAAAATGCAGGTGCAACATATCAAAGAGCAATGACAGTGATATTCCACGATCTCTTTCATCACATCATGGAGGACTATGTTGATGGTATACTAGCAAAATCTTCTAGGGCAAATCTTTGACAGACTCAAAAAATATCAAGTAAGACTCAATCCAAAGAAGTGTGTCTTTGGGGTAACCTTAGGAAAATTGTTGGGATACATTGTATCTCACATAGACATTGAAGTAGATCCAGCAAAATTCAAGGCTATAGTAGAGATGCCTCCACCAAAGAATCTGAAAGCACTAAGGAGCCTTCAAGGAAGGTTACAATCCATTAGGCGTTTTATCTCATAGCTAGTAGATAAATGTCAATCATTTCAACACTTGCTTCGAAAGGATGTCTCATTTTGATGGGATGATAAGTGTCAAGCAACATTTGATCAACTCAAAGAATATCTAGCTACACCTCCTATCTTGGTACCACCAGTCGCCGATAGGCCTTTGATCTTGTGCATCTCAACTACAACTGCAGCCCTATGGGCTCTTCTAGCACAACATGATGAGTCAGGAAAAGAGCATGCAATCTATTATATCAGTCAAACCTTGGTGGGTTATGAACTCAATTATTCACCTATGGAAAGAGCTTGTTTAGCCTTAGTGTTCGCTTCCCAAAAGTTGCGGCATTACATGCTAAACCAACACACAAATCTAATAGCCAAAATTGATCCTTTAAAGTATCTACTAGCAAAAGTAGCTCTCACAGGCAAACTACCTAAATGGGTCATGATCCTTAGTGAGTTTGACATTGAGTATGTGGATCGTAAAGCAATCAAGGGACAAGCCCTAGAAAATCAACTAGCAGAAGCACCCATGACAAATGTACATCCTATGGTATCTAACTTTCCAAATGAAAATCTCTTCACTCTTTCTACCTCAGTAATGTGGAAGTTGTATTTTGATGGTACCTACACACAGCATGGATCAGGGGTTGGCATCCTTTTTATCACACCACAAAATGACTATATCCCAAAGTCATATCGGCTTCCATTTCCTTGTACCAACAACATAGCCGAGTATCAAGCACTCCTCATAGGTCTCAACACAGCAGTTCAATGGGACATCATAGAACTACAGGTATATGGAGACTCACAACTAGTCATTTGACAAGTCACTGATGAGTAACAAACAAAAGATGAAAAGTTGGTCCCCTACAAGCAATTAGTGGATTCCTACAAACCACACTTTTCTAGCATCACATTTGAGCAGATTCCAAGAGAGCACAACAAAGTTGTAGATTCAATGGCTTATGTCGAGTCACTTATAGATATGCCTGCAAACACACAGAAATGTGAATTCTTGATCTAGCAGTTGTTGATACCAGCCGTCGATGTTCCAACTACTAAAATCATCTGCGAACTTGTTGGTCCCAATTCCCCATGGTATGATGATATCTATGAATACCTTAAAACAGTACCTTTCCCTTTGAGCTATCTACCACCCAACACAAAATCTTTATCCGTCGATCCTCCTGTTACACTATTCTTGGTGATACACTTTATTGCCGAAGTCTCGAAGGTATCCTCTTACAATGTCTTAACGCAGAAGAAGTCGATGCTACCTTATGAGACATACACGAAGGTGTCTGTGGTACACATTCTACCATTCCTAATCTCACTAAGAAGATAGTCCGCACAGGGTATTATTGGCCTACAATAGAACAAAATGTTTTACAATTTGCTAAGAAGTGTCTACAATGCCAGTAGCATGGAGATTTGATTCACACACCAGCTCATGAACTACAACCTGTGACTACTCCATGGCCTTTTTCACAATGGGGTCTCGACCTCGTAGGACAAATCCACCCATCCTCATCCAATGGCCATAAATTTATCATTACCACTACTAAGTACTTCACAAAATGGGTCAAAGCCATTCCCATGACTTATATCACCGGCAAGAAAATAGCCAAGTTTATCCTTAACTACCTCATTTGTCAGTATGGTATCCCCCAAGCCATTGTTAATGATAATGGGAGACCATTCAAAAATCAAGATGTCCATGCCTTGTGCACCCAATACAATATCCAACATCACTTTTCCACTCCCTACTATTTGTAGAGTAATGGCCAAGCCGAGGCTTCCAACAAAACCATTCTTAAAATCCTCAAGAAAATGGTCAATGAAGCTGGTCATGATTGGCATCTGCAACTCAATCCTGCCCTATGGGCCTACCGTACTAGTATCATAACACCAACTGGTGCCACACCCTATGCCTTGGTCTATGGCTCTGAAGCCATCCTACCTATAGAGGTCGAGATCCCATCCCTCAAAGTATCCATACAGAACCTAATTGATGGAGAGAAGTATCGCACTTTCAGATTAGCCAAGCTAGAACTACTAGATGAGAGGTGCCTTGACGCGCTTAATCATCTCCATGTTTATCAAAACCACCTCCGGTGTAACTATAACAAGAAAATTAAAGAAAGACGGTTTCAAGTTGGTGATCTTGTCTTAAAATAAAATTAGAGAAATCAAGCAAATCGAGAAAAGAAGGGCAAGTTCAAGCCTAACTGGTTAGGGCCCTTTATTGTCACAGCAGTATATGGATCAAGAGCTTATACTTTAGCTACACCTAACAAAATTCCTCTAGATGAGCCACTCAACAGTGTTCATCTAAAGAAGTTCTATGCCTGATCCTCAGAGTATCCTCAAAAAAATCCATCCTTTGGTGAAAACCTGGTAAATAGGCACCTTGGATAAGTACCATAGTGAAAACCTAGAAAACAGGCGCTATGTGTAGAGTCAGCATCCATCATCTATCAAGTCTTGTTCATTCCATGTCTCTTTCATAACAAACTTCATTCATCCATCCATAATAAAACCATTGACCTTGTTTGCATTTCCATCTCCCTATCTAGAATAGCTTGGAAATTTGTCAATGTTCACCGTCGTCATCCCACGTCAGTTATCACTTATCTTACATCAGCTATCCTATGTCAGTCATCCATGCAAACACTTCTACCAGAATGGGGGCAACTCTTTCCTTCACCTAGGTCTTGGAATGGCTCCTTGTTCGCGGTTCATCGACATTCTCACACAAACAACAAACACTTCACCCTTCAAACAAAACACAAACAAGAACCAAAACACGTCCAAAACAAAAACACGTCAACAATCCAAACAAAAAAACAAGCACTTCAACCATCTCCCCACAATGACAACACTTTTCCTACATCATCAAACCAACTAGAACTATATATCATCTCATCTCGATCTTAAGGTACCTTGATCCCATGGATGTGGGTATGTAGGTAGTCTGGTATACGAAGGAAGTTTACAGTACTTAGGTACATAAGATTCCCTCATTTCACCTACCCAAGCTCAAACACCTTGACCCACTCATCACTCTACCCAGAACTACATATTATCATTTTTCATCTTTCCTCATAATGTGCCTTGATCCCATGGATACAAGGTATGTAGGTAGTCTGGAATACGAAGGAAGTATCTAGTACTCAAGCACATACGATTCATCATTCTTCACCCACCTCAATCCATTGACATGTCATCTTTCTAGTCTTCTGTTTATCAAAATCCATTCACCTCAACTTGACTAACTCAAGAAAAAAAACAACAAACAAACACATCCTTTCAAAGCAAAAGTCCTTATCAAACCTGAAGCAAAGCAACTTACTTACAGAGCCATATACTGTCTTACATATCGATTGTCAACATCAGCTAAATCAATCTCAACCAAGCAACAGATCAACACACTTGTCTTATACAGAACTTTCCATGATCGAAATGAGACTAAACGTCTTATACGACATGTTGTATCTCTTGAAACCAGACATTATTTTTTCAACAGATAACACCCTTTAACAGACACATCATTCCTACGATAAGGTTGTTATCTACCTAACCAATCCAATCTATCCTAAGCAACCTCTTTGGCAAGAGAATATGTTGGTTGTATGTTTACTTTGTAAGTCAGTCAATTCGCTTTTTGGTTTATCTTTTGTTCCTTTTTCCAATACCTATTCAAGACTACCTTGATTTATCTATAATCTTGGTATGTTGCGATGTCATACGGATTGGCAGCATAGTCATTGCTTTTGTGTGCCATGTTTGAGGAATGACCTTTAGCATCTTTCTTAGCAGCATATTTATCTTGTGTGTGTTATGACCTAGCATCTGACATATTAATATTCTTCTTGCATTTATGTATTGAAGTTTATTTTATGTTCAATAAAATGGCTCATTCACATGTACAACAAGGTTATATTATGTCTAAGGGATCTAAGTTCAAACTACTTGCTTGCAGAGTCAACGTCCATGCACTCGAATATCATAGCACATTGGTCATTTATACCTTGGTGGCAAACTATCCACGTGCTATATCAAAAATAAAGATTGCTCTTTGTCAACATTTGTGAAACCATTGCAACAAGCTTATCCATCTACCCATCCATTTGTCCATGGCCTTATATAGTTTTCAAGCAACGATCAATCAATAGTCTTTCTCTCATACTCTCTTCTATCTCCTTTCTTCTACCTCCATCACCATTTGGTGCATATCTGCAAAAATCACATGTTAGATATCGCATGTCATAGCATCTATATCATTATATCTATATCATATCATCAAGTCATCATGTGTCATACATCTATAAGCATCAATATAAGCATATACATCATCACATAAATCCATAATCATACATACATGTCATCATATCCATGTCATAAAGAAATGCATAAAAAAAAAGCATGAACATCAGTGAGCATAATGTCATCATATATCATCATGTGAATGTCATCAAAATACAAATGTCTATGTCTACATTAACAGTCCATATGTATACATCCAAATATACATCAACAAGTAAATCATGGCTATCAAGAGCCCGCAAAATATACATCAGTGCATGTAGGCATCAATCAAAATATACAATGTCCATCATGATACAAAACTGATACAATATACAAAAAAACATGCTCTAGTGACAGCTAGTGGGTAGAGCTGCCCTCTTGCCGTGATCCCTGTCCTCCACCTGTACTCGGCGCAGGCCCCCTGCTGGTCCTCCTCCCCCTAGCGGCACAAAGGGTCCTCTAACAGATGACACTGACTGCCCTATCCTGCGTGACGCAGATGCCCCTGACCTACTTTGCTCTCGGAAGCTAGGCTCCCAATGATCTACCGGCACCGCGCCAAAGTAGAGACCCATGTAGTACTCGGCCTCTCTACCTACTAACACAAGCTCTCCATGTACATAGATGAGCTTTCTATACAAAGTCCTCTAATCAGCACCCAATGCACAGTGTGCCTCATCTCTCTCCTGCCTAACCCTCTATAGGGTGGCCTCTGTTGTCAATAACAGTTGTACTGTTGCATCCCTCTCCAAAGTCAACTAGGTAATCTGCCCATCATCTACTACTAGTGCTGGCATGGCTTGTGTTGCTGCCAACGCTCTATGTGATGTTGTTGCTGCCTGTGAGTGTGCCTAAGTCTGGGTCTCAGCATGTCTAGCCTCCGCCCTCACTGCATCCCTCTCCCTCCTCAATCTCACCATCTAGAGCTCCAGGCGAGTCCTCTATGCTATCTCCTCCTATAGCAACCAATGTGCCTAATGCAGCTTAGTCTCTGCAACTGGATCCTCCTCCTCTACCATCTGTACATCAGCTTGTTGGCCTCTGTCCTCTCCACCCGCCTGCTATCTGCCCTACTCTATGGCCTCTCATCTGACCCTCGCCTCTCCACCAAGCACTAGCACCTCTTGCATTGCCCCTGTCATCCCTGGTGTGGTCAGTCTCACTGGCCTGTGTGTCTACTAGTACCTGTTATACTCTGACAATGTCCCTAGATCTGCCAATCCTGAATCCCAATCCCATCTCAATGGGGCAAGTCCCCGCAACTCTGTCAATGTTGTGGCCACTGGAATCTCAGCATCCCACTCCCCAACCTCCCACCGTGTCCTCGCATGTGTCACCTCTCCAACGGGTAACCCCTATGGTAAACCAAACTGTATCAATACCCTCTCTAGAAGGTATCTCTCAATCGTATCCATGCGTCTACCAAATAGATATCGGGCCTATTTGTAATACATCAACTGCTCATGCTCATCCTCCCATGCCTCGCATAGTAGCCATGTTCTCCAAACAAAGATGTCCATCTCGTCAATCCGTTGCCTCCAAAAGCTCACAGAACCAAGCCGTTTGTGTGTGATCACTCCCTCATATAGAAAAGCATATGGCTCCCCCCTCTCGCGATGACGCTGAATCATTGGTCTGATAACTGGGATGTGCTCCCAAGCCCATACCTGTAACAAAGTAACACCAGCTGATAGGCTCCATCCTCTCCTGTATACACGGTCATGTAAGTCTCGGTATAGCTGCCTCAAAACATAAGGGCCCCATGCATAACGGATGCCATGTGTAAACATCCCTGATAGTACAGTGCCCCATCCAATAGATAACCCTCGCAGTCGCCTGTCTGGGCAGAGGAAGCCACCAACCAAAGCAGCCACAATCCATCTGATCCTGTCACATAGTCTCGAAACATCAGTCCAACGGATCTCGCCATCCTCTATCCAAAGGTCATCAGTGCAACATACGTCTCTCATACCAGCTTCGCCATGCCCTGGGTCAAAGTCAACTCTCTCCATCAATCAGGATCTTGAGGATGCGATACACATCCTCAAGTGTCACTGTAGCCTCCCCTGTAAGAAAATAGAACAAATAGATCTCACTGTGATATCTCTCAACAATGGCTATCAAAAGGGCGAGATTCACCCTAATATGTGTCAAATGTGCCACATACTATAATCCCATATACTCTAAGAACACATCCTCCTCCCAAGTAATATGTACCACCTCGTCTGTAATGACGTGGTCTTGCTCCCTCAACATCAAAGGAGGAAGGACTCTCTACATCCACAAAACCACTTGTCAGACCTTTTGCAAATTTTCTAAGTCTACTCAAGTCACTAAGGACATCTACAAGCCCAACACTGTGACGCAAACCCTAGGTTAACCCTGCACATCTCTAACCTAACAACTCATGTTCAAAAACAACCTAGATCAGACTATCTAAAAAGCCAAAAGCACCTTATTTTCTCCAAGAGCGCTTCACTATTCTACCATACGCGCCTTACTGTTTGCACAAGAGCGCTTTACTGTCTAAACCAAAGGCAACTTGATTTTCATAAGTGTGCTTCACTGTGTATCTAACTGTGCCTTACTGCGTTTGCATTTGCACTGTGTTTTTTACAAACCCTAACCAACAATGCCTAACTATTCTACCCATAGCACCTTACTGCACTATCAACAGTGTTGCGGAGATCTACCAACTGCGTTGCAGTGCGAACCCTAAAAACCAAAGGTGCCAAGCTTTGACCAATTGCACTTTACTGCACTACCAAGTGCACTTTAGTGCGCCAAAAGCACTTTAGCTAACCACCAAAGGGGCGCTGGCATTGCGCAGTGCTTTTGGTTGACCTAAACTAAAACCTAGAAATGACCTAAGAAATTCAATGCAAAGAGGTTATCAAGCACTTACCACTGCCGGTGCTCCTGTTGGTCTCCCATACGTCCGCACCCGCTCCGCCCGATGCTTATGCGCTAGGATCGGCATCTCTACATGCAGCAAACTCTCTCCACTCAAAGCTCTCAAAAACTAAGCTAGGAGGCTACAAGCTCTAATTTTGATAACTCTAAGTGTGAAACTGAGGTGTGTTGACCCCTTAGGACCTATTTATAGGGTCCCTCCCCTTTTTCTTCCCACCCCATGCTATTTTCTACATCATCGCGCAATCTTCTAGTCGAGTGTCAACCTAGTCCTTTTGTCGCTTCCATGTCTTTCCTCTCGAGGGGGCATACTACGCCAACTACACAGGGGCAGCTAGCTACACTGGGGCATCAAAATTGTATAATGTCTTCAACAATCGATTTCTTTAACACAACATTGTAAACTGCATTGCATCAAAGAGGGCCGAAATGTAGACACCCAAAAATGACCAAGTCATCACATCACTTGCATTTTTGTCTAATCACCTACATTTCAACGTTAATTAAATAATCTAATTATTTAATTAATTTCATCAAATTCATCCAAATCACATTTTTTCAACATTAATTAAATAAATCATCTTTATTTAATTAGTTTCATTAAATTCCTCTATATTCTTCCAAAATTAAATAATTTTTATTATTTAATTAAATGATTATCCTCTTTCAAATTGCAAGTCTACATTAATTAAATAAATCCCATCATTTAATTAATTCATCACAAATTCTATCTTATCTACAATTAAATAATTTACATTATTTAATTAAATCAAATTATTCTTTCAAATTTAAATAAATCATGCAAATTTATTTAAATTGTCTCAATCCTCTAAAAATAAATAAAATCAAGTAGTTTATTTATAATCTTCATATCTTATCTATTCTTCAAAATCATGCACAATCAATTAAATAAATTTATTTATTTAATTTCAATTATCTTTCCAATTCCTCTAAAAATATCATGTTAACTCATGTGCACAATCAGTCTTATTTTTAGAACACTAAAAAAGGCAAATCTAAAGTTAAGTTAATTGGCTTTAATTTATCTTGTTTTCATCAACTCATGAATTAGAAAAAAAAAGTATTCTAATTTATGAAATCAAATCTATCTTTATCAAAAAAGCAATTATCTTAATAATAATACCTTTTTGGAGTGACACATGTCGTGTGCACATTCAACATGAGTTATTTGATTTATCTTAACCATTTATTCTATGGATTTATTTCATCCATTGATCGATCATGTTTGAAACCTATATAAACCCCCCTCCTCTTCATAGCAAATCCTCTTCGATTATTTATTCTCAGGCATTCCTTTACAGCGAATTGAGCATACATCGCATCGTTGAGCACATCGATCTTTTGAGCACGAACACTACCTACATCCGCTTGTTGCAAATATGGTTTCGCAACGTTATTGAGCAATCTACATTCATACAAAAAGAACTATACAATCTAGGTGAAGTCTTTCTTGTTTTAAATTGATTTATTCATTGATATGGATTTTACTTAGATCGATCTCTTTATGTTATGGGTAATTGAGTTGTTATTATCATTGCTTTGTGATTTTATCATTCAACTTCTCCATTTTCCTCATACACAGATAGAAGTAAACTAGATGACTAATGATACCTTTCACACTAACACCCCCCTTAAGTGATACTTAGGGGAAAAAATCACTAAAAAAATGAGTCCTGGCAACATGACCTGATGAGTTACTCATGTACAAAATGAAAGTCTCTCACAAACAGAGTAAAGGAGAAAACCCTGTGGGAAAAACCCATCTCCAAAAAAGAGATCTAAATACAAAGGACAACTTCCTTCACCCCAAGCATATGCCACAACTCAAGATAGTGAGGCAATGCTAAAGGTTTAGTAAGGATGTCAGCAACCTATTCCTAAGTAGACAAATACTCTAAGGAAATAACACCATCCTGGATAAGCTGTCGAATGAAGTGCATGTGAATCTTGATATGCTTCATCCTCTGATGCTCAACTGGGTTGCGTGAAATGTGAATGGCACTTTGGTTATCACACCAAAGCAAGTAGGAAGATCTGGTGGTAGACCAAACTCTATCAAAAGATGTCAAAGCCGTAGTACCTCTTGGATAGCAAGAACTGCACCTTGATACTCAGCGTCAATGGATGATAATGCAATAGAGGTTTACTTCTTGCAAGACCAAGCAATTGGAGCTGAACCAATGTAGAAAACAAAACTAGAGGTTGACTTCTGTGAGTCAACATCACCTACCCAATCTGAATTGGTGAAGCCTGCTATCTATGAAGCTCCTAGTGTGTATTGAATGCCAAAATGTGTGGTGCCCCAAATATACCTCAAAATTTGTTTGGATGCCTTCCAATGACTCTCATGAGGGTCATGTGAAAAACAGGAGACAAGCCCAACAGCAAAGGTTATATCAGGGCAAGTATGTGTCAAATATAAAAGACTATCAACTAACTATATGTACAAAGATGCATCAACACAAGGTGTTGTTCAAGTGGTAGTCAAAACAACACTAGACTGAAATGGTGTAGGAGCTGGCTTGCAATCATCCATGCTAAAAAGATGAAGCATATCAATGGCATACTTCTGCTAACATATGGAGATCCCCTCAGTAAACTGAAGAACCTGAAGACTAAGAAAATAGTGCAAAAGCCCAAGATTTTTCATGTCAAAATGCTCCATCAAAGAGTGTCGAATATCCTAAAGCATAGACGAGGAACTACTAGTCAGAAGCAATCATCTACATACAAGACTAGAATCAAAAGGTCATCACCATGTTTCTGAATATAGACTATGTGATTGGAGTGGCAATATGTGAAACTAGATGCAAGAAAGAAGCTATCAATCTTCTCATACCAAGCCCGAGGGGCTTGGTTGAGACCATATAAAGAACGTCAAAGCCTGCATACAAGTGAAGAGTCTTGCACAAATCCTAGAGGCTGCTCCATGTAGATCTCCTCATGAAGATCACCATGCAAGAAGGCACTCTTCACATCCATTTGAAATACATGCCAACTCTGAGATGCAGCAATAGAAAGAACAAGGCAAATAAAATCCATCTTGGCTATAGGGGCAAAGGTCTCAAAGTAATCAATACTCTCAACCTGTGAAAAACCCTTAGCAACAAGACGTGCCTTAAGTTTCAATTGAAGCATCAGCTACATACTTGGTACGATACACCCACTTGCACTGAACCATATTTCTTCCCCTAGGACGATGTACTAAATCCCATGTATTATTCTTCATCAAAGTGTTGCAAGTATGAGGTGAACTAGTGTTGTCATTGATGTCAACATACTCATATTGCATTGACAAGAAGGATTGGATGAGCTGTGTGCTGAGGATATTGAGAAAATTAGTCTCAGTCAGGAACAGTAAAGAACAGTGATGAGAAGAAGGCAAATGTACTGTATAGGATGCGAACCGGAGGATGCGGATTAAAGGGTTTGTATATATGAGTCTTGAGATGCTTCAGTTAAGATTTCAGAGGTTCGCATGAAGATCTGAAGGAGTTGTGGCTGTCGGTGTAGAACCGGTTCCGGCAAGTATTCAGAGGTGACAGAGGATCACAAAAAGGTCCGGTGAGGTCCGGAACTGTATAATCCTAATCTGCGGATTGGAAGGAGTCTTTGAGATGTCCTTGTGATGTGCCATCTTGAGTTGTGTATAATTTGGAGGTCTGGAAGTTCCTCCTGCATTATGACAGTGGCGACAGACTGTTCTTGAAGTTCCGGATGAGGAGGATAAGAGATTTCAATAAGTAAAGGAAATGCGGACGTACCTGGTCATTCAGGTAGGCTTGTGAAGGTTCTTGGATCATGTTGAGGTTGTGTTGTTGGTCCGCATTGATAGTAGAGCCCAGAATTGAAGATATTCTTCTGGATGAAGTTCTTGCTCTGTTTAGCCGACCGGATGAGTTGTTCATCCTGCGAATGTTCTTGTGGTGGCCGACCAGATGTGTTATTCATCTTGCGGATACTCTTATGGTTGTTTGCCGACTTAGATGTTTGTTCCTAAGTCGATGTCATGTATAAATAACGGTTTGTGAGTTCATTTCGAAGTGTGGATTGTGTGGATGAGTGTGGCATAGCGAAGAGAAGTGTGAAAGGCAGAGCAGAGGTTTTTGGGCTTAAATGGAACTGATCCGGACATGGTAGAGATGTCATTCTCCAGTTCAAGATTGTGATTCTTATCACTTTGTAAACAGTGTGTCTCCTTGTAGGCAGTGGGCCTCTTTGTGAGCAGTGTGCTCGGGCAGTGAGCCCTAATTGGCAAGTGCCATTCTTTTTCTTATTCTTCTAACAGAGAATAATCCTTGGGTTAATCACCCTGTGGTTTTTCCCTTAACCGGGTTTTCTACGTCAAAATCTTGGTGTTCAATGTGTTGATGTTTATCTGCTCTTGTGTTTATGTATTATGCTTTCATGGATGATTAATTGATATGCTGTTAACTAACAACGAATAATCAAGTGTTTGAAAGAACAAGAAGTTTTATACAACTGATTCACCCCCCCCTCTCAGTTGTATGCCTTAAATCCAACAATTGGTATCAGAGCCAAGTTCCTCTGAAAGGAGCTTAACCACTTGAGGAGATCCAGGATGTCGTCATACAAGAAGGATAGTCCGAAGTTCGATGGAACCAATTTCACTCTCTAGAAAGGTCGCATGAAGTGTCACTTGGAATGTATGGGAAAAGCATACTTGGCTATGGTCTCAAAACCATATGTACCTCCACAAGGTGGTCCGACAACTCTAAATGAAATCACAGATGCTGAAAATAATCTGCGGACCAAGGAAGCCCTACTAAGCGCATTGAATGATTCAGATCTCTCAAATGTTATTGACCTACCAACTGCATATGAGATCCTGACTAAACTGGAACTTCTGTATGAAGGAGATGAATTTGTCAAAAGTGCAAGGTTGCAAAGTCTGAAAGGGAAATTTGAAAGATTGAAGATGAGAGATGATGAAAACATCACTACCTTTATGCCAAGAGTGAATGAGCTGGTATGTGGAATTAGAAATGCTGGTGGAACTCTAGATGAAAATGAGATTGTCTGCAAAATCCTAAGATCCCTTCCTGCTGCCTACAAAATCAAGGTTGCTACCATTGATGAATTCAGAGCCCACACAACTGTCACAAGAGAACAACTGGCTGGCAAACTAGCTGCATTTGAAATGACTGAGTTTGGAGATGATCCTCCCAAGACTGAATCTGCTTTCAAAGCCAGTACCTATGTGAAAGGCAAACAGAGATTTGATCTGGGAGAAAACTCATCAAGGAAGATGTCATGGTATGATCAAGCAAGAAGAGACATGGAAGAAGAAGAAGCAGAAATAGCTCAACTTGAAGCCCTCATTGCAAAGAGACTGCCCAGAGGATCCGCTAAGTATGAAGGAAAACTACCCTTTAAGTGTTTCAACTGCAATAAGATTGGTCATTTTGCTTCAAGATGTCCGGAAAGATCTACAAGGTCTAATACTAACAAACAAAGGTTTCAAAAGAACTGCTATTATGTTCATGAAGAAGATGACAATGAAGGAGTAACAGATGATGAATCCGAACTAGGAAGCAAATCCGAAAATGAATGGGTGTTTATTGCCATCAAGGAAGAAGATTCAATATCCTCTGAATCTGTCAATCACAAGGTTATGGAAAGAGCTTTGGCTGCTCAAGTGGAAGAAAAGGATGATTGGGTTATTGATAGTGGGTGTTCTCACCATATGACTGGTGACAAAAATAAGTTCTTAGATTTGGAAAGGTATGAAGGAGGAATGGTAAAGTTTGGTGACAATTCTGCTGGCAGAATCAGAGGTAGGGGAACTATTTCCTTTGATAGAAAGAGCAAAACAGGTAATGTACTATATGTTGAAGGATTGAAGCACAATCTTCTCAGTGTTGGTTAGTTAGTGGACAAAGGCTATGATCTCCGGTTCAAGAATAGAAAATGCAGAATCTTTACAAGCTTCGGAACTGAAATTGCATCCGGTGCTCAAACAAAAGGTAATATCTTTCATCTGGTTGGTTCAAACAAAAGTTGTCTGTTTGCTCAAGTTGATCAGAGTTGGTTATGGCATAGAAGAATGTGTCATGTGAATTTTGATAACATCATCAAGATAAGCAATATTCAGGCTGTAAGAGACCTTCCAAAATTGGTGAAACCTACAAATAGTTTGTGCAAAGATGTCAGCTAGGTAAACAGAGCAGAGTCTCTTTCAAAAGCAAAGATCAGTCCTCTACCGGATTGTTGGAATTAGTACATACTGATCTCTGTGGTCCGACAAGAATCAAGAGTCTGCAAGGTGATAGATATTTCATGTTGTTAATTGATGACCATTCCCAGATGATGTGGGTTACCTTCCTAAAAGAGAAATCAGAAGCCCTTGAAAAGTTCAAAATCTTCAAAGCTATGGTAGAGAATCAAACCGGATTGAAACTTAAATGTCTAAGGTCTGATAGAGGTGGTGAATTTACATCTGGTGAGTTCATTGACTTTTGTGAGAAGCAAGGTATAAGGAGACAATTGTCTGCTCCTAGGACTCCACAGCAGAATGGAGTAGTTGAAAGAAAGAACCGGACCATCCAGGAAGCTGCCAGGACAATGATGTTGGAAGCAAATGTTCCTCAGATGTTCTGGAAAGAAGCTATCAGCACTGCAGTCTACACTCTAAATCGAGTTCAAATCAGAAACAATACTAGTAAGACCCCCTACGAACTCTGGTTTGGCATCACTCCTACTGTGAAATATTTCAGAGTATTTGGTAGCAAGTGTTATATCAAAAGAGATGAAGATCTAGGAAAGTTTGATGCTAGAAGTGATGAAGGAATTTTCTTGGGTTACTCCACTCAAAGCAAAGCATACCGGTGTTACAATAAGAGACTGAGGAAGATGATAGAAAGCACTAATGTGAAAGTTGATGAAGGAATTGAGAAGGCCTCAAGATTTTATGAATTTGATGAAGATGACCAAGACGGTGTTCAGATTCAAGGAACTCAATCCTCTCCGGTAAGACAGAGTCAGCCTGATCCGGTAAATCAGGAAGAAGAGATAGGTTTGAATGAGCCTGATCAAGAAGCAGCAGTGCAGGATACTCCCAAAATTCCTAGGTATGTAACACTAAACCACTCTCAAGATCAGATCATAGGTGACAGAAGCAAAGGTGTGCAAACTAGAAGGAATGTTGCTCAAAATCAGGATGAATGTTGTCTGATTTCCAAGATTGAACCTAAAACAGTAAATGAAGCCTGCAATGATGAAAACTGGACTAAAGCAATGAAAGATGAATTAATGCAAATTGAGAAAAATCATACTTGGGATCTTGTTCCCAGACCTAGAGACAAGAATGTGATTGGAACCAAATGGGTCTTCCGGAACAAACTGAATGAAGCTGGTGAAGTTATCAGAAACAAAGCTAGATTGGTCTGCAAAGGCTACTCTCAAATAGAAGGAATTGATTTTGAAGAGACCTTTGCTCCGGTGGCAAGAATTGAAGCAGTCAGATTATTTCTTGCATTTGCTGCCTTCAAAGACTTCAAGGTATATCAGATGGATGTCAAGTCTGCTTTCCTAAATGGTGATTTGGAAGAAGAAGTTTACATTGAACAACCGGATGGATTTCAATTGTCTGATAATAATGATATGGTCTGCAAGTTGAAGAAAGCATTGTATGGACTAAAGCAAGCCCCAAGAGCATGGTATGAAAGGTTGGATAAGCATCTTGTGCAGATTGGATTCAGCAAAGATACTGCTGACAGTAACTTATATTTCAAAATTGATCATGAAAACATTTTGATTGTTGAAGTGTTTGTAGATGATATCATTTTTGGAGGAAGAGATAGTATGTGCAAAACTTTTGCAAATCAGATGAAATGTGAGTTTGAAATGTCTATGCTTGGTGAAATGAATTTCTTCTTGGGTCTGCAAATTACTCAAACAAAGAAAGGAATCTTCATTTCTCAGACCAAATATGTGAAAGAATTGTTAAGGAAATATGGTATGGAAGATTCAAAACCAATGAACACTCCCATGGCAACCGGATGTAAGTTGAGCAAAGATGATGACTCCCCAAAGGCAGATCAGACAAAGTATAGATCAATGATTGGTGGATTGTTGTATCTCACTCAGACTAGACCAGATATAATGCAGGCTATTGGTCTTGTGGCAAGATTCCAGGCTGATCCTAGAGAATCTTATGTTATGGCAATCAAAAAAAATTTTAGGTACCTGAAAGGAACAGTTGAGTATGGTCTATGGTACCCTAGAGATCCGGATTTCTCTCTTCATGCTTACACAGATGCAGATTGGGCAGGAGATGTGGATGACCGGAAGAGCACTAGTGGTGGAGCATTCTTTTTGGGGAAGAGATTGGTTTCTTGGCTAAGCAAGAAACAAGATGCAATATCTATGTCTACAACTGAAGCAGAATACATTGCAGCAGCAGGTAGTTGCACTCAAATCTTATGGATGAAGCAGATGCTAAGAGACATTAAAGTTGAATATGAGGAGCCTATCACAATTTTCTGTGATAATTCAAGTCCAATTAATATTTCTAAGAATCTGGTATTGCATTCTAAGACTAAGCACATATCTATCAAGTTTCACTTTTTGAGAGAACAAGTGAACAAGGAAGAAGTCAGATTGGAGTATGTTCCCTCAAAGGATCATATTGCAGATATCTTTACTAAACCTCTTCCCAAGGACTCTTTTGAATATCTCCGGGAGAAGTTAGGGGTCATGGCCCCTCCGGTGATGAACTAGGATGCACTGATGTGCATCAGTCCGGTGGATATTACAGTCATATCTTGTGATCCGGATTGATGATGGGGAGCTGCAACTAAGGGGGAGCAGCTGGTATGATTCTGATGTATTAGAATTGCAAGTATGAGTCCTTTGCCATTGATGTCAAAGGGGGAGAGAAGACATGTGAAAAACAAGTGGTTGATGATCAAAGGGGGAGCAGTAAAGGAAGAGAAGACATGTGAAAAGTTGTTGTTGATAGGGGGAGCTGTGACAGAAAGGAGAAGTTCTTGTCTTGATGGTTTTTCACATCATATGTTGCCATCAATGACAAAGGGGGAGATTGTTGCAAGTATGAGGTGAACCAGTGTTGTCATTGATGTCAACATACTCATATTGCATTGACAAGAAGGATTGGATGAGCTGTGTGCTGAGGATATTGAGAAAATTAGTCTCAGTCAGGAACAGTAAAGAACAGTGATGAGAAGAAGGCAAATGTACTGTATAGGATGTGAACCGGAGGATGCGGATTAAAGGGTTTGTATATATGAGTCTTGAGATGCTTCAGTTAAGATTTCAGAGGTCCGCATGAAGATCTGAAGGAGTTGTGGCTGTCGGTGTAGAACCGGTTCTGACAAGTATTCAGAGGTGACAGAGGATCACAAAAAGGTCCGGTGAGGTCCGGAACTGTATAATCCTAATCTGCGGATTGGAAGGAGTCTTTGAGATGTCCTTGTGATGTGCCATCTCGAGTTGTGTATAATTTGGAGGTCTGGAAGTTCCTCCTGCATTATGACAGTGGCGACAGACAGTGTTCTTGAAGTTCCAGATGAGGAGGATAAGAGATTTCAGTAAGTAAAGGAAATGCAGACGTACCTGGTCATTCAGGCAGGCTTGTGAAGGTTCTTGGATCATGTTGAGGTTGTGTTGTTGGTCCGCATTGATAGTAGAGCCCAGAATTGAAGATATTCTTCCGGATGAAGTTCTTGCTCTGTTTAGCCGACCGGATGAGTTGTTCATCCTGCGAATGTTCTTGTGGTGGCCAACCGGATGTGTTATTCATCTTGCGGATACTCTTATGGTTGTTTGCCGACTTAGATGTTTGTTCCTAAGTCGATGTCATGTATAAATAACGGTTTGTGAGTTCATTTCGAAGTGTGGATTGTGTGGATGAGTGTGGCATAGAGAAGAGAAGTGCAAAAGGCAGAGCAGAGGTTTTTGGGCTTAAATGGAACTGATCCGGACATGGTAGAGATGTCATTCTCCAGTTCAAGATTGTGATTCTTATCACTTTGTAGACAGTGTGTCTCCTTGTAGGCAGTGGGCCTCTTTGTGAGCAGTGTGCTCGGGCAGTGAGCCCTAATTGGCAAGTGCCATTCTTTTTCTTATTCTTCTAACAGAGAATAATCCTTGGGTTAATCACCCCGTGGTTTTTCCCTTAACCGGGTTTTCCACGTCAAAATCTTGGTGTTCAATGTGTTGATGTTTATCTGCTCTTGTGTTTATGTATTATGCTTTCATGGATGATTAATTGATATGCTGTTAACTAACAACGAAGAATCAAGTGTTTGAAAGAACAAGAAGTTTTATACAACTGATTCACCCCCCCCCTCTCAGTTGTATGCCTTAAATCCAACACAAAGAAGAATACTCCTCTGCCATAGTTGAATCCCACTCTGAAACACCTGAAGCCTCTGAAAAAACTCTACGAATCTGGAGATATGACATGACTCAAAAGACTAGAGCCAGAAGTCTATGAGCGAGTGCGGTGAGAAATCATAGGATCACCAGCTAAAGATCCAGCCTCCTGAATAGTAGTGCATGCCCATTTAGGCAAAACATGAGTGGGTGGAGGTGGAAGTGGTGGTGGAGGTGGTGGAGATGGTGGATTAGGACCAACATCTACAGGATCCTCAAGTGCTAAGGTATCCTCATGAGATGAAGAGGGTGGAGTAGGTAGTGAGGAAGAAGAAGTGGATGGAGGATCCATATGTGAAAAAGACTCATCAAACTGGACATCTCTTCGAAAGAAGACATCTTGAGTAATGGGATCAAACAACCTATAGGCTTTCACATCCTCACAGTAGCCAACAAAGATGAATGGTTGACTCTTCTTCTCCATTGCCTTATGCTGACCATCCGGTATGAATACCCAAGCTTCACTACCAAATACCCTGAAGAAGGAAACATTAGGCTTGATATTTGACCAAGCCTCCTCTGGAGTGATATTCTGAGCTACCTTGTCAGGAGTGTGGTTCTGAATATAGTTGGCACAATTGATTTCTTCAGCCCAAAAATGTGGGGCCATAGACCGAGACTGAAGCATATAATTTGCCATTTCCTTGAGTGTTATGTTCTTTCATTTAGCAACACCATTCTGCTGAGGAGTGTAGGGAACCAAATACTGATGACGAATACCATACTCAGTGCAATAGTTTTGAAAGGCTTGATTCACATACTCCCCTCCATTATCTGTGTGTATCTGCCAAATAGAAGAACTTGATTGCTTCTCCATGAACACCTTGAAAGTCTGAAAGTATTGAATACATCACTTTTGTACTTGAGAAAGTACACCCATGTGCAGTGAGAGAAGTCATCAATGAAAGTAAGTACATATTTGGCTCCAAAAAATGAAGGAGTTGGAAATGACATGAGGGCCCACTATGAACCAACTCAAGTAAGGAAGGAGCACAATGGGCTTTACCCTTAGAAAAGGGTTCCTGATGATGTTTTCCAAGCACACAACCTTGACAAATGCCCTCTGTGCATGAAACCTTAGGGAGACCAAGTACCATCTCCTGTGTACTCAATTGCTGAATATACCTGTAATTGAGGTGTCCAAACCTCTCATGCCAAAGTTAACTCAAAGAGTCTGCATGGGCAATGTGTGATGAACCACTGGATGTCTCAAAACTATGAAACCTATACAATCTAGACCCATGATCTGCTCTACTTGAAGCAATGATCTTCTTTGGATGTTGTAGGTCACGAACAACATCATGTGGAGAAAACTCAACAGTCTTCCTCCCCAGTATGACATATTTGATAGACAGAGAGAAGATTGGCAGAAATCTCAAGAATGAAGAGGACATCCTCAATGCAACCATCTACCAGCTGAACTAAACTGGACCCCATAACTAGAATTTGTGAAGAGTTTCCCACTGAAATATGAGAAGTGGTGCTATCAGAAAGAGACTCAAGAAGATCAACTGAATAAGTCATGTGATGTGAGGCTCCTGAGTCAACTATCCAATTTGATGTGGATGAATTCAAACCTGTAGTAGTAAGGGCATGACCTTTGCTAGGTTTGGGAGTATCAATGTTGTGTTTCTTCATGAATTCCTCCAAAGCCTCAATCCTTCGATGACAAATCTTGACATTATGATTATGCATCCTACAAAAAGTACATGGCTCTTTGGTTTTCTTCTTGAAAGAATTTTTACTTGACTTAGAAGATGTTGTGTTTGAAGTATCAGGTTTGGTATGCAGTTAGTATAAAAGATGTCTTTAGTCATCTAGTTTACTTCTATCTAGTTTCACACTAGCTTAAGTTCACTTAGCGGTTTAGTTGTCTCACCTCATAGACATAAGACACATGCTCTCACACTTGTCCCAAGTGTTCTACATGTGTCACACATCATGGAGGGTTAGTCAGTGTCTGGCTCTCACCTTCTCACTTCCTCCTTGTCCTACATATACAAGGAGTTCATTGTACATTCTTATACATTTTATGATAGTTTTCAGCCTCTTGCTTTGTGCACATTCATCTTGTGGAAGTTTTGGTTATTTGATTCATTTCATTGCTGCTCCTACATGGTATCATAGCCTAATTCCCTTCCTAATTTCATCTCGCACATTTAGCCCTATCATAGGTGTCTCAGTGCATTGGTAGAAAATGCAAAAAAAATTTGCAAATTTAAGATTTGCAAGCACTTTCATCTGGTCTGTGGTTAATTTTTTCAATTTTGGGCATTCTTTTTGGTTTGAAGGTTTCTTTTTGGGCCTCTCAACCTCTCTATTCATGCCTTCATTGTAGGTCGACTCCACACTGTATATGCCTCTCTATTCAAAGCTGAGGGTTTCATTTTAGCCTCTTGGCTTTTATTGGCCCTCTCGAGCTCACTACTTTTGGTTTGAATTGGGCACTGTTGAAGGATTTCATAGGAGTCTTTGTTAATCCTTGCTTGCAATTTTATTCACATACCAATGCCTTCAAGTGTCACCTCTCAATATGCCCACATCTCCAATCCATGGTTTTCAACAGTTGCATTGCCCTATTTTAAGCTTTGTTTCCAGGTCGAGGATCTATAGACTCCATCACAATTTGGTTGTTGCAGGGTTTAAATGTGTTTGGATTTTTTCATTCTCAATAGTTTGCAGGGTAGGGGAGGTCAAAGTCTCTGTTGTTGTCAGCAACACTACAGGGGTTTCTTTCTAGTCACATTTTTATTTGTATTGCTCAACATTTCTTACCAGTAAGAGTCGCCTTCTATCACGTCATGACTCTGGATTTCGTCAAATGCTCACAGTTCAGTGCTATTTTTTGGTGGTTGTTGTCTCTCATTCAATGTTTGTGTTCCATGGTGATCTGAGGTCAGAATCAAAGGTTGCTCGCTGCTCTAGAGGTTTCTCGGGCTGTCATTTTTATCTGGTTTGCAGCTTGTCTCTTTGGCTACGTCTCTACCATTGCTGGTCATTAACACTTGCAGGTCGAGGATTAGTGCCCAACTCTAGTCGCTTGGCTTATGATCTCCGAGGTGTATGATTGCAAGGTCATCATTTGAGAGATTTCTTTGATCATGTTTGAAGTGTTGGGATGAGTTTGAGAGTCTCTTTTGACTTGCAACTCTGCACGGCCAAGTCTCTTCTCCAACCGCCACACAAAGCTCATCTCCACCACAACATGGTGGTTTCCACATTTCTTGCATTCCCAGCGGTTGTTGTTTGTAGAAGTCTAGTTCTAATGGTCTTTCAATGCCTTTTTTCATGGTTACATTAACTTTTATTGTTAACAACATTTTATATGGGTGACATTTGCCTTTATGCCATCATTGACATTTGTTGTTAAGATTTCATGCTAATTGTAACCGTTTGTGTTACCATTGCCACTTGGTGTCACATTAACATAATTTGTAACCATCTATTTGTACAACTATCGTAGTTAGCATTTGATGCCAAGTCAAACCACCAGAGTGCTCTCAGTAGGCCATAGGAGGGTCTTTTTTTTTTCATTTTGTCGTAACTTTCGCCCACGGAGGCGAAATTGGGCATATTTATAGTCGACGGGAAGTTGGTTCCGATGCTGAAAAAGTTGTGTCAAGACGATTTGGGAATTGTCCCATTTTTTGGTGTGAACAGGGTTATCACCTAACCGGTTTACCCTTGTGTGGATAATTCATATTATTTAACTATTTATTAGTTAAATAATATTCACACATCACACATAATTCACTTAAGTTGACTTAGTGAGTCTACTAGATGTTTCTAGTTGTGTCTAGTTGTTGATAGTTGTTGATAGTTGTCATCTTATCCTATAGTTGTCACATGTCATAGGATAATGACACTTGTCACATGACTACAACATCCTACATTTCATCCTTGCCTTTATATGCAAGGCATATCATGTACATTGTAATAACAATCTTGTAATCTTTTGCATTCATTGATAGAATAACATTATTCTCTCATTTGATCTCTCTTGTGCTTTCATGAAGTCCTAGATCCTAGGTGGCTCCAATCATAGCCAACTCTAACACCATTTTCTCACACGTTTTTTTCTTCCTTTGTAAAGCAAGCTCCGTACCCATTGAAACTATTGTATCTTTTGATTGGCAACTCGAAATCAAGTGCCATTTTTTTAGAAAGTGCATAATTTTTCACGACTAATCTATTGGAAATGATTTCACACTACTGATATAAAGTGCCATTTTTCGTTCCAGTTAGACTTACTTAGCGCACTACTGTTATAAAGTGTCGATTTTCTGGGGGGCTTCTTTTACAGTTTTAATCAAACTTGGGGGGTTTGTAAGGCACAATTTAAGTGCCTCTGTGTTTCTCAAGCATGGATCCTCAAATTGATTTGTTAACACCACATAATTTTTACACATGGAAAACTAAAGTACAACAACTTCTTCAATCTAAAGGTTTATGGCAAATGCTAAATGATCAACAATTGCAATTCAATAGGGAGTATGAACAACTTGTCTATTGCAATAAGTTAGATGAGGCAATGGAAATCATTGGCCTCCATATATCTGATAACTTGCAATTTCATCTAACCAATTGTACAACTCTTAAGCAAATGTGGGACAAATTTAGTGATTTATTTGGTAAAGTTGATGAGTTCAAAATACTTCAATTAGATGTTGAATTAACAACTTTGTCACATGATTTATTCCTTTCAATTGAAGATTACTTAGTTAAGTTAAAGTCTTTGCTTTCTCAACTTCAAGGTTGTCGTAAAACAAAAATAGATAAGGAATGTGTCTTCTTGGTTTTGTCAAAGTTAAAAGGCCCCTATCAAGGCTTCGCTTCTACTTTTTACTCTATAATGGATACACTTGGTTCAGCATTTACTATGCCTACTTTTGAACAGTTTTGTGATCGACTCACGAGAGAACAATCTAAGTTACTCTCCATGGATTCTAACATTTCTTCCAAAAGTCAAGCATTGGTAGTTCATGCATCTAAGGGTAAAGGTAATAAGCATTCAAAACAGTTAAAGGCAGAATCATCTTCAAGCAATGAGAAATCATCTAAGCAGAAGACCAAACCTGATACTTCAAACACAACATCTTCTAAGTCAAGTAAAAATTCTTTCAAGAAGAAAAGTAGAGGGCCATGTACTTTTTGTGGGATGTAGAATCATGATGTCAAGATTTGTCATTGAAGGATTGAGGCTTTGGAAGAATCCATGAAAAAACACAACATTGATACTCCCAAACCTAGCAAAGGTCATGCCCTTACTGCTACAAGTTTGAATTCGTCCACGTCAAATTGGATAGTTGACTCAGGAGCCTCACATCACATGACTTATTCAGTTGATCTTCTTGAGTCTCTTTCTGATAGCACCACTTCTCATATTTCAGTGGGAAACTTTTCACAAATTCCAGTTATGGGGTCCAGTTCAATTCAGCTGGTAGATGATTGCATTGAGGATGTCCTCTTTATTCCTGAGATTTCTACCAATCTTCTCTCTGTCTATCAAATATGTCATACTGGGGATGGGAAGACTGTTGAGTTTTCTCCACATGATGTTGTTTGTGACCTACAGCATCTAGAGAAGATCATTGCTTCAGGTAGAGCAGATCATGGGTCTAGATTGTATAGGTTTCACAGTTTTGAGATATTGAGTGGTTCATCACACATTGCCCATGTAGACTCTTTGAGTCAACTTTGGCATGAGAGGTTTGGACACCTCAATTATAGGTATCTTCAATAGTTGTACACAGGAGATGGTACTTGGTCTCCCTAAGTTTTCGTGCACAAAGGGCATTTGTTGAGGTTGTGTGCTTGGCAAACATCATCAGGAACCCTTTCCTAAGGGTAAAGCTCATCGTACTACTTCCTTACTTGGGTTGGTTCATAGTGACCTCATGTCATTTCCAAACCCTTCATTTTATGGAGCCAAGTATGTACTTACTTTCATTGATGACTTCTCTCGCTACACATGGGTGTACTTTCTCAAGTACAAAAGTGATGTATTCAATACTTTCAAGACTTTTAAGGTGTTCGTGGAGAAGTAGTCAAGTTCTTCTATTTAGCATATACGCATAGATAATGGGGGGGAGTATGTGAAGTAGGCCTTTCAGGACTATTGAATTGAGCATGGTATTCATCATCAATATTCAATTCCCTACACTCATTAGTAGAATAGTGTTGCCAAATAAAAGAACAAAACACTCAAGGAAATGGCAAATTGTATGCTTCAATCTCGATCTATGGCCCCATCTTTTTGGGATGAAGCAATCAATTGTGCCAACTATATTCAAAACTGCACTCATAATATCACTCCAGAGGAGGCTTGTTCAAATATAAAGCACAATGTTTCCTTCTTTAGGTTATTTGGTAGTGAAGCTTGGGCATTCATATTGGATGGTCAACATAAGGTAATGGAGAAGAAGAGTCAATCATTCATCTTTATTGGCAATTGTGAGGATATGAAATCCTATAGGTTGTTTGATCCCATTACTCAAGATGTCTTCTTTCGAAGAGATGTCCAATTTGACGAATCTTTTTCACATATGGATCCTCCATCCACTTCTTCTTCCTCACTACCTACTCTGCCCCCTTCATCTCATGAGGATACCTTAGCACTTGAGGATCCTATAGATGTTGGTCTTAGTCCACCATCTCCACTACCTCCACCACCACTTCCACTTCAACAACACCTACAGAAAACTAGCAACACAAATCTACAACTCTGAACCTACAAACACACATAAAACTAAAACTAGTTGAAACAGCATCAATCCTTGAAGCTTTGTCGCAATCCCTGGATGATAATGCAACCCTGAATCAAAAGGTTTTCATCCTATGACTCTGGTAACCAATGGGTTTTTGTCCATGGTCACAATCATCTATGGGTTTTCATCCACAGTAGAAATTGTAGAACACAAGTGCTCATACAATGAAAATGAGAAGTTGAAATGGCATAAAGATCCTTCCATATGCAACATCTAAAATATTTATAGGGCCAAATCCAAAAACCCCTCTCATGGAAAGATAAATAAAATAATATTATTTTCATCAATTTCCCTCCAAAGATGCTCACCAAAATAGCCCATGCAAGATTCCTGTCGAAAAATAGAAAATAACTCCCACTATGACAACCTATCATATATGTTGTCATAGAATCTTGTCATAACTATCAGAAAATCTTCTAAAATGGATTTTGGTTGTTACATCCTATCCATATTCCACTCCCCCACTTGTGCAAATAAATGATAATATTTAATATTTTATTAATTCCCATTAATATTATGTCTATAATTTCCAAACACACAATAAAATATTAAATCAAATATCTTCCCTCATTAAATATATTAGTCCACGGGAAAATAGGAATGGACTAATAATCTCACTAATTTACTTTTCTATAAAGGAGACATGACAATTTATTTGATAGGTGGTTTTGAAGGATTTTGTTTTTGTTCCTCAATTATAAATCCTCCTAAAGTCTCTAGTAGACTCAAAATATTTATTTAGTAGTGTTTTAGATGGTTTTTGGTTCCTGGCTTAGTTCATTCAACTTTCTAGGACTTAAAATAGAACTAGAAACAAGTCTTGTCTTTGATTTATAATTTTCCTTGTGTTTGGTTCCTAAACTCACATGAATATTTAAAATTTATTCTATGGGACTTATCTAAAAAGTTACGTGTCAACTCAAGATCATTTGTCTTGTTTCTTATGAGCCCCTAAGAGTTTTGAGAGCCCCTACAAACTCAAGAATATTATGTTTTAATTTCTATTCAAATTTTAGTTCTAGATTTGTTTCTAGTTTGCATTGCTTTGGGTCCAAATTCTCCCTAAGCTTGTTAGGTGTTGCCACATAGCTTCTTTTGATCTTTTCTGATGATGACATTTGTCCTTGCCATAGGATGCTGCCAAACTCTCTCATGCCCCATCACATATCCTTCTTGGACTAATTCCTTGATTGACACTTGTCTTCACCAGATTTACCTAGAGTTAGGGTGTGTTTTGTGAAGGTGTACCTAGCTAAGTCTATCTAGGTGGGGAAAGTATGTGATATGTTCTAATTGGATACAAGGTGATTTGTGATGGGGAGAGCATCTTTGAACCTACTAATTCTTGTAACCATTGATTTGAAGAGAAATAGACCTATGCTATTAATTCATGATGAAAATTCAAAGGATTTGAGCCCACACCAACTACTTGGGTAGATAAAAAATTGAATGGTGCATGCATTATCTAATTGAGAAGGGGAAAAATATTAATTGGTTGGTCAATGAGGAGTTTAGCTATGACAGTAACATTTGAGGCTATTATGATGATGCAATGGTGTCTATAGAGGCAAATCTAATTTAAAGGTTGTGTTGCAAGTTGAGAAGATTATAGTTAGGAATGTTATCGAGAATTAGGCATCACTCACACTACTTGTAGAGATTGAAAAAAATTTGAGTCCTTGAGGGATGGGCAGCTATTAGTCCAGTAATAAAAGTCAGGAAACAAAGGAATTTGGTGCCTACAACTACAAAGCATGAAGACTTGAAGAAGATTTTTCTACAAATCTAGGGTAATCTAATCTCAAGGAATGTCTTGTAGTACCAATGCCATGGGTGTCATGTAATTAATGCCTACTAGTATTGAAATTCTCCTACAAGGGTTTGATTGAGCACACTATTCACCTGTTAAAAATTTATTATATTAATCAAAAGGTTGTTGCAATAGTTTATTTGAAGATTTAATGCTCAGGTGTAGAGGATTGGAAAAAATGTTAGGATCATATGAAATCTATGGTGAAATTAATAGGTTATAAATATAACTTCTCTTGATGAGGTTAGGGTTGGATCTTTTTCTGCTAAAATTGGTGTGTCCTTAGGTGTTGTAAGTTCTTGGGAGTCAATATTTCATTCAAATTTGATTTCTTGTGTTTCTCATGTCTATAAAATCTAAAGAAGGTGCTTGCTTGCATGCATAAATCCTCTCCATGATTTGAATGTCTCCATAGTTGGTTGAGAATTTTAGGGGATAGATAGAACATGTTTGGAGCTACATTTGGTACTTTGTTGATGTTTTTGATTGGTTGACTATGTAGTGGTTCTAAAACTTCTTTGAAGACTCTTTTCATAATAGCATATGGGAGCTATTTGATCAAGTATGGATTGTTAAAGTAGATTTGGTCATGTGAAGTTTGTTGAGATTATTAAATTACGTATGGATGAAATTCTAGCTAGATTAATGGGATTTTGAAATGCATTTCTAGTTCTATTTTTTATGTTGATTCACATTATAGTAATAGGGCTAGATTCATAAATGTGTTTACACTTGTTATTATATCTTGACTACATCACCAATGGATTAAGTCAACCAATATTTCAACAATTGATCTTTCCATATCTAAAATATATTTTTTACTTTGTAGGTTAGTTTTAGTTAGTGCTCCAACAATTTGCATAATCTAATAGCATTACCCTCTCTAATACATTTTGTGAGCTTTCACAAATCAATCATAATTAGAGGTTATGCATTTTTAGGTTTTTCACTAGTTATATGTGAAGTATGATTCTATGAATGATATCACGTTTGGGGATATAAATCCTATTTGCATCTTTAGTTTGAAAGGAAATCCATGCACACACTACCAGTGCCAAAAGATTCACAAATAAAATCTTGATTGTAAAGGAAACTATGACCATAAAGAAAAAAGAAGACACAAACATTTCTTGCATTAACCCTATAGGGAGAGAGTTGTGAGATATTAGATCTTAAACATTTTCAATAGCATATAAATCAACACTTTAAAATGAATGAAGAATGAAAGAAGAATAATCCAACCTCCAAAGCATTGAACCAATGTATTTATAGCAATAATAATCATAATACAATATTAGGTTCAAAGTCTTAATTTGGAGATCAACACCCTACTCCTTTGGAGAAAATCTAGTAGGATCATAACCCCATGCAATACAAGGTCTCTCTCACTCAACCTCAACCTAAGCACCCATATTTATAGAGAATACAAATGAGAGAAATCCATAAATGGTTTTTGGAAAACCATGATCTAACCAAGAGGTATGGTGCCCACACCCCTAAGGCATAAATTCCAACACCATAGTCCAAGTATAAGACTCCAAGCTATATTTAGCATATGAACCTCACATTGTCATAACTTGTCATAACATGTCATATTTGACCATCCCAACTTAGGCACCCCATTCTTTCATTTTCCTCCTTTTGAAAGATGCTATATGGCATGCGTCATAGACTATCATAAGCTTAGTCAAGATTCCAAGTCCACTTTGTAACTCCCTATAATCATGCTCTTACATGTGCCATAGAATCTATCATAAGTAAATCCCACATATTGCAATGTCATAAGATGCTCTTACACATCATGATGACATTAGATACTCTTACAACTTCTTACACACATTCCAAGATAGTTGACGCATAGCCAAAAGTGCCACCTCAAAGTAGGACACCTCATTTCCCTAATGAGGACAAAATAAAAAATGCTAATTAATTAAAAGGGACTTTACAACAGGGTGGGTATAAGATACAATAGGTAAATAAGCATCAAACCCTAAAATGAGGATGTATCAATGAAGCACAAAGATGGGGAAAAAAAGGAAGATCATATCTAACAATGAGATGTGAAATTAAAAAATTCAAATCTAAAAATCTTAATGGTGATGAGAAACCCTAGGAGGAAACAAGGTCATGTAGAATCAAAGGGGTTCACCAAAATGTAAGGAAAAATAAACCTTCCTTAAGTGCTAGTCTAGGCTAATCCAATTAAATTCTTACCACCCAGCACAAATCAACCTAGACTAATTAATAATATATGTAGGCTAATGTATTAGCTATTAAATGCTAAGCTATGAAAGTAAATGCAATGGATAGGAGTACTTAGCTCTATGACAAAAGAATGATTGTTGTTTTGATGAAAACTCTAAATTTGGTTGATGTTGGCCTAGTGAAAGTTACCTCTATTAATGAAATGCCTCAAATCTTGTACTAAATCTATGCTCTATCTCGAGTCGAATATGCAAGTCTAGGTTTGTTTTGTGATCATGGATTCATCCTCTATGCATGGATTTGACCCTAGTTAGTGTAAACATTTTGCTTTGCAGCTCATTTGAGTGATCTCTATCTACTCTACTCTTTTTTAATATTTGGGGACTAGCAGTATTTAGAAATACCTTGGAAGGGTTGTTATGTCATAAGGGGACATGTTCATCTAAGTCAACCTCAAAAATGTGTGTAAAAGGTCAAAGACAACAGGCAAGCATCCTAAAATGATGTATGCAGATTTGTGCCTCCTTTTAATGCACCAAGCTAAAGCATTTTGCTTAATTGCTCCTTGAATGCTTCTAGAATGAGAGAGGATGATTGAATGTGAGAGGGTCTTAAATGAGTGCAAATGAATTCCTTTAAATACAAACACATAGCACCAAATCACACAAACATGTGTTTAGTTGGCTCACAAGGGCTAGTTGAATAAGCAAGTGTTAGACAAACTTGAATTTGAATTTTGAAAAGGCAAGGATTAAGTCCACGACTACAAGGTCGACCAAATGACTACAAAAAATGTCCCTAGGTAGGAAAACAGTTAGAACTAGGTGGATAATGGATAAATTGGAATAGGTGTACGAATAAGTATAATAAATACATAGTTTGGGTGAATGTATCGGGGCACGTGTGGGTATAGATAAGATGAGGAATAAATGTATGGGAATATGTATATATATGGATAGATAAAGGCTAGGAGAATGAGCCCAACATTACACAAAATTACGTCATTTATCAATATGTACATGTATTAAGACATTCTCCCAAAATAAACACCAAACTAAATAAAAAATCGCATGAATATACAAATTTCACCATTACAAATTAAAAAGGCTGTATTAAACTTAATTTAAATAATTAATAACAAATTGATCCTAATAGTCTCTGTCATATCTAAAACAGAGTTGAAGGCGGCCAAATTTTTGTCCTTGGATGACATCCTACGCTTCGTCAACCTCTAGCTTGCCAACCTTATAATACACCTTACGAGGACCTGTTTCACAAGATACCCCCTCGAGAAACATACTGAAAACACTCTTCTTCTTAGTTCCCAGGCTTATACATTCTAGCCAAATGGTGAGTAGCACGTAAATCACCTCACAACACACAAGTACAAAAATCGAAACGTTTTCTTCTCTCACACACATAGCATCCTTCAAAGCCCAATGATGACATCTCAACAGAAAATCCACATAGATATTTGTTTCTTTCACTCAAGTGTAATTCGTGCACCAACCTTAAAGAACAATCCATGTCCTTGTCCTAGTCCTATATGCGATATAAATATGAGATTTGAATTCCCTCTTGTTACAAAAACATTTCCCATATAGTCCAGTATGGAGCTTCCTTTTGTGATTTTTGTTGCTTTTATCCTTGTCCATGCAACTCAAGTTCATTCTGCCATTGAATATGCTTGTAATCCCAAAAGCATCGACATAAAGAAACTAGGCTTCTGCAACACCTCCATGCCTTTTAATGAAAGAGCCAAAGACCTTGTAGGAAGACTTACACTCCAAGAGAAAGTACAGCAGCTTGTGAACAAAGCAGCTGGTGTGCCGAGGTTGGGAGTTCCTAGTTATGAATGGTGGTCTGAGGCCTTGCATGGAGTCTCCAACACTGGACCTGGTGTTAAGTTTAATGCCTCTGTGCCTGGTGCTACAAGCTTTCCCCAAGTCATACTTACTGCAGCTAGTTTCAGTGAATCTCTGTGGTACAAAATTGGGCAGGCATGTCCTCTTTACAAAATGCTTTGAGTAGTTGTTATAAAGTTCCTTCAACGTTAATACCTCCTCTCCTTGTCTATTACTTAACCAGTAGGATTCCTTCATGCATATTTTCTTATGTCTTAATACCTCTTCTCCACCTTGTGTTGAATGAGAGTACGAGTATTGAGTGTGAGTTCGAGTATGAGTATACCAACGATGGGTCGGATTTTTTCTTGCAGATTTTGTTCTCCCTTAGTTCCTTCTCTTCTTCTGGTGTTAATTGTGATTATGGTACCACATTGATAAACAATTATTATCTCATGTTAAAGAATTTTCTTCTATATTAATACCTGTCTTCTCCTTGTTATTGCGTGTATGTACAATACTACTACATTAGTAACAGTTCTTTCCTGCTTGTTTTGGATGTGTAAATAGAGTAGTGGTACCAATAGCGAGCAAATTTGTCGTTGTGGATTTTGTTCCAAATCAATACTTCACTCTCTTCTGTTAGGTGTGAGTATTCTACCAGCATTCATAACAATAGCTAATCGGATTCTTTGTTGCAGATTTTATTCTACGTTAATATATTCTGTCCAAGTTAATACTTACTTTCCTCCTTGTGTTGGGTGTCATCTCTTGATAACTACTCCATTGATAACTATGGTGACTCATATCTTATTGCATATTTTAATACACATCACAATAGTGTACTTTTTCCCATATTTCCCCATGTTTGGGGAACAGGGTATGGGGACAGCAGAATGTCTTCTGTCCCCAGTATTTGAATTTTTTGGGAAACATCCCTTGGACATCTCCCCAAATTGTGGGATGTTTCCCAGGATGCCCCCCTTATGCAGAAATGCTGCAGTCTACAGGGACAGCAGGCCATCCCCAATCTCTCACAAACCACTTGTCACACTTAAAAAAAAATACAAAACCCTTACCTCTTGTGGGAGACTTACAAGGCCCCACAACATAAAAATTGTTATTTCACTCCCAAAAACTCTAGCCCAAATTCACACCTAAAAAATGACATACACCATGAAGACTCATGTGGCCTCAAAGGCCTTAGTTTGGGCTTGGTGCAGGTGTTCTGCCCCTCAACCCCGCCCTATATACAAAATCTAGATTAATACCTTCTTTCCTAGTGTTATGTGAGAGCATACTACTACATTGATTAGAATAACTAATCTTTACTCTTGTTGCAGATATTGTTCTATGCTAATACCTCCTTGTGTTGGGTGTGAATATATTACTAGATTGATAGTAATAGGAGTCAAATTCCTTCTTGTAGATTTGGTAAGTCTGTCATGCTCTCCTCCCTGTAATTTTGGTGAGCATACTCATTGATAACACTTGCGGGTCAGATCTTTTGTTGCAGGTGCAGTTCCATTGTCCATATATCCTCTCCTTGTATTGGGTGTGATAATTCTTGAACATTGATAACAATATGAGTTCAATGTCTTTATGCAGATTTTGTTCAAAGTTATATCTCCTATGTTAGGTGTGAATATACTCCTACACCGATACAATAGTGTGAAATTTCTTGTCGCAAATTTTGCTAGCTCTACTTGTGCTGGGTTTGATTATATTGCTAAGAATACAAACAGTGATTCCTTCTTGCAGATTTCATTCAGCACTGATATATCTATTCTCCTCCTTGGGTTGGGCGTGGGTACAATACTACGTTGATTACAAAAGCAACTCTTTATCTCATGTTACAAATTTTGTTATATGTTAATAACTTATTTTCTCCTTGTGTTGGGTGTGAGCATAGCACTACATTGATAACGATAGCAAGTCAGATCTCTTATTGATGATTTTATTCCACTTCAGTATCTCATAGACCTCCTTGGGTTGCATGAATATGGATAACAGTCACAAACAGTAGTGAGTCAGATTTTGTTCTAAGGTGATATGGCATTTCTCCTTGCGTTGTTGTGAGAACACTACTACATTGATAATGATAGCAATTTTGATATCTTGTTGCAAATTCTATTCCATGTAAATACTTCCTCTTCTCCTTGAGTTGGCTATGAGTATACTACAACATTGATAAGAATGGCAAGTCCAAATTCACGTTGGGGATTTTAGTCCAATAACTACCCGTTTTAGGTGAGTAAATTGCTACATTGATACCGATGGTAAGACAAATTCCTCATTGCATATATTATTCAAGTTAATACTTCCTTGTTTTAAGGGTGAGAATAAATTGATAATATATAGCAAGTCAAATGTCTTATTGATGATTTTGATCAACATCAATATCTACTTGTGTTGCATGTGTTGGGTGCGGGCCTATTATTACAGTGAAACAATAGCAAGAGTGACCTCTCTTTGCAGATTTTGTTCTATGTTAATTCTTCATTTCCAACTGGTGATGGGTATCTGTACGAGTCTATGAGATAAGATAACTAAGCTAATGTACTTTAAGCCAAAATGGTTTGTAGGAGCTATTAATGTGTATTTACTTTGTTTATTATATCCTTTCCCTGTGTTGAATTTTAACATATATTTCCCCAAGCTTGTCTTGATTTAAAATTTCATGTATTACATTATTACTGCAAATATGCATATATTTGTGTCTGCATCATCATATATAGTTGACAGGTTAAAAGAAATGTCTTTCATCTTCTACTTAAATTATAACTCACTATTACATTAATACCAATTGTGAGCCAAATTCCTTTTGCAGATTTTGTTGCAAGTTAATACCTCTCCTGATTCTTTGATCCCAAGGTGCTGTACTATTACATTGATAGCAACAGTGACTCAAATTCCTTCTTGCAGATTTTGTCCTGAGTTAATACCTCTTCTTGTGATTCTTTGATCCCAAGGTGTTACATTATTACATTGATAGTAACAGTGAATCAAATTCCTTCTTGCAGATTTTGTTCCAAGTTAACACCTCTACTTGTATTGATTGTAATTATTCTACAGATTTTGTCCCAAGTTAATACCTCTCCTTGTGTTGCTTGTGTTTATTCTACCACAATGATCACTGTAGAAGATCAGACCAATTTGTTGCAGATATGGTTCTGTTGTTAATTCCTCCTTTGCTCCTGTTGGGTGTGGATTATAGTATGAAATTGATTGCAGATATTGTTCTACATTAATAGCCCCTTTCCTCCTCGTGTTGGGTGAGTCAAGGGCAACATCGATACCAGTAGGAGTTTGACATCTTGTTGTGGGTATTGTTCCACAGTAATACCTTCTCTCTTCCTTGTGTTGGGTGTGGGTATGCTACTACATTGACTGTTGTGAGTAAAACAAAAATAATTGATGACACACTTCAAGCACCAAAAACTTTACATACATAGAACTAGTATTACAGTAAAAATTCCCTTTGTAATATTAACAACCTTCCCTTTTCTGACACTAACACAGCTTACAAATGTTTATATTGGAGATTTCCTACTCTCTCCCCTCAAGCACCATTTAAGAAGCAAGTCATAACTGTTTCATGGTTCGATAACTCAAAATTCTATTGTTTCATCTTTTGTAGGTTGTGTCTACAGAAGCAAGAGCAATGCATAATGTGGGACAGGCTGGTCTGACATATTGGAGTCCTAATGTCAACATCTTCAGAGATCCCAGATGGGGTCGTGGCCAAGAAACCCCTGGAGAAGACCCACTGGTTGTAAGCCAGTATGCAGTTAACTATGTCAAAGGACTTCAGGAAATAGATGACAAGTCTGACAGACTCAAGGTCTCCACCTGCTGTAAACATTACACCGCTTATGATCTTGATAACTGGAAAGGGGTGGATCGTTTTCACTTCAATGCTGAGGTGAGTTATACTATTTAAGCATTTTATCTCACAGCTTATTCTGACATTCTCCATATTTTTATCATTACCAGTTGAGTACTGTGGCACTGTAGCTTTAATGGCTTAATTTTGAGAAAACAAATTAATTTAATCAAAATAAATGAAGAGTTCAATTAATGAAACATTTGCTAAATTTAGCAACAACTTGTATTCAAAGGTTACCCAACAAGATTTGGAGGATACTTATCAGCCACCTTTCAAGAGTTGTGTTCAAGAAGGCCATGTGAGTAGCGTAATGTGCTCCTATAACAGAGTTAACGGGGTTCCAGCTTGTGCTGATGCGAATCTACTCAAAGGAATAGTGAGAGACCAATGGGGTCTAGATGGGTAAGCCAAATTTGCATCTTTGAATGCTGTTTATCTACTTATCTAGCTAAAGTAATGGTTTAACATTGTACTGCTTGGACAGATACATAGTATCTGATTGTGACTCTATTGAAGTATTCTATAATGCAATCAAATACACCAACACCCCTGAAGATGCAGTTGCTGTGGCTCTAAAGGCTGGTAGGTTGAGAATTTACAGAAATGTAAGACCTCAATAATGAAAACTACGTGTATATGCAATCTTTTTGGTTGCTATTAATCTTTGGTATCTGCTATAATGGCAGGGCTGGACTTAAACTGTGGAACATACCTTGGAAAATACACAGAGAATGCTGTGAAAACAGGGAAGGTGGAGGAGTCTATAGTTGATCAAGCACTTGTGAATAACTATGTGGTTTTGTTGCGCCTTGGATTCTTTGATGGTGATCCTCTAAACCAAACCTATGGCAAACTAGGCGCAAAGGACGTTTGTGCTGCTGAGCATCAGCAACTAGCTTTGGATGCAGCCAAGCAGGGCATTGTTTTGTTGAAAAACGATGGGTCCTTACCGCTGTCAGCTTCCAAATTCAAGTCTCTGGCAGTTATAGGTCCCCATGCAAATGCAACCAAGGTCATGATTGGTAATTATGCAGGTAAAGTATTATAGAAGACTGTACTGGCATTCATTGAAATTGAATGTTTGCAATTTGTTGCATTGTTGTGTTTGTGAGCACTTGTTATAGTGTCTTTTTGAATTAGATAAAAGCTTAAGGTGCCTTTTTAGGTCATAGTGTAACCAGCACTTTAATGTAGGAGATTCCGAGGAGTCTTGGGTTTCAACTTCATGAAAAAGCTTAGGCATAAACTGAGACTTGCCAATCCACCTACAGTAGTACACCTATGATAAATACAACAAAGAATTCCAGCTATGGTCTAGTAGTAAGTTGGGGCAAAGGCAAGTTTTGGGTATATTTGAGAGACAAAAGTACCTAAGGATGTTGCTATTATGCTGCAGTTGACCATAATCCAGGTTCCTCGCTAATGATGGATCATCTTAGTTCACACCATGAATGAATTTGCAAGACCCAAATGAATTCATTGAATAGAAACATGTTGGTGGCATTCCTATTATGTACCATGTGATGGGCACATGTGCAACTCCTTAGTGAATATAACTGGTAAAAAAGTAGCTTTTTCGGTCACTGCCAAGCAAGATACCAATTTGGTGTACGAGATCCCCTTTACGCATACATTCCACAAGTAGGTTGTTTTTTCATTTACCTTATTTATTGTTCAAATGAGGTGTTCAATTCTACCCTCGTTTGGATTCAAACCTGTGCCCTCTACTTTAGGGTAATAATGCTTGGGTGCTGATGTGATATGGCCACAAGTGAAACTGAAGGGAAATCTTGGGAAACTCTGCTGTTGCTTGAAGATGGATCTAGGTGCAAGTCCTAGGTGAATGGCTTTGATGTCTTAATGTTGTTTATAGAGTGAATGAATTTAATTGGTAAGAACACTTCCAAGGTGAAGAGATTAAGTCCCAAGCAAGTCCCTGTGGATTTCTTGGGAGATCCTATTGTGACTTGAGGCCAGGAGGAAGCCCTGGGTGATCATTACATAATAATAACATCTCTTCTATGGCAGCTAAGTAAGTTGTAGACCCTCTTTCTCATTAATAGAAGTTCTGTTACTGCTTCGAAAATAAGTGTACTAAAGTTCTATGGTGATTTTCATGCAGGTATTCCATGCAAATATACAACTCCTCTACAAGGCTTGCAGAAGTACAGCAAGGTCACTTACCAGCAAGGATGTGCAAATGTTGCTTGTAGTGATGGTGGGTTGATCAATGCATCAGTCCAAGCAGCAAAAAGTGCAGATGCAGTGATATTAGTTGTGGGACTAGATCAGTCAATAGAGGCAGAAGGCCTTGACAGAGTAGATTTGCTCTTGCCTGGCCAACAACAAAAACTAGTCTCTGAAGTTGCGATTGCTGCCAATGGACCTGTCATATTGGTCATAATGTCAGCAGGACCTATTGACATATCATTTGCTAAGAGCCATGAGAAGATATCTGGGATTTTTTGGGTAGGATACCCAGGCCAAGCTGGAGGAGATGCCATTGCCCAGATTATTTTTGGTGATTACAATCCAGGTATCTATCCATCTACATATTTGAAGATGCAACTTAGTTAATATGGCAGGCGTAGTTTGATGTTTGATCCAAGTCACATCCTAGAACATTTTGATCTCTCAATCAAGACAATCAAATGAAGCTTGTAGAATTCATTCTAAATTTGAATTCCTATAGAAACAGTCATCTAAGCAAGTGGAAACAGTCTGATATGTTCTACAGACCAGTTTGACCTAAAAGACATTAAAAGTTGCCCCATTTCATCACAATCAGTCAGTTAATGTTAACAGTTAAGTTGAATGTAAGAAGGTGAACAGCAAATTCTAATTTTTCGTGTATTGATTAACATTGCAGGTGGCAGGCTGCCTTCCACATGGTATCCTCAGGAATACGTAACAAATGTTAATATGACAGACATGAATATGAGACCCAATCTTACTACAGGATATCCTGGCCGGACTTACAGATTTTACACAGGAGAGACTGTATATAAGTTTGGATATGGACTGAGTTATACCACTTTTGAGCTTTCTCTCATATTTGCACCAACAGTTCTCACGGTATCTCTAGACAAATTGCCACTTCTATCATGCTCCCAAACTAGCACTAATACCAATGTTCTTGATGCCAAGTTTAATGACCCCCTTTGCCATGAGGAAATTGAAGTTGGTGACACAGTTTGTGAAGACTTAAATTTTGATTTCGTTGTGCAAGTAACAAATAGAGGCAACACAACTGGAAGTCACGTGGGTTTGCTTTTCTCCAAACAGCCTTTCAATCTCCATAAAACTGGTTATGCCAAGAAGCAGCTAATTGGATTCAAAAGGGTGGAGATCAAGGCATTGGAATCTCAAAGAGTTCAATTCAGGGTTGATGTGTGCAAGGATTTGAGTGTTGTAGACAAAATGGGCAAGAGGAAATTGCTTATGGGTGTGCACACTCTTTCAGTTGGCGCCTCTTCTTCTGATGATGATTATCTAAAACACCACCTTTTATTGCAGGGATCATTGGCTGAAAAGGGTGAGCTTTAATAATCAACTCAGCAGGCTGAAGAAAATAATCGGCTCATCCTTCATAGAAATATTTCATTGTTAAGTGTCTTCCAACTAATTACCTGTTTCAACCTGCTTTTACATATGTAATGCCATTTCCAATACTTAAATTAAGAAGCTTGGATTCAATTATTTGTTGTAGGGATCATTGGCTAAAAGGAGTGAGCTTTGGTAATCACCTCAGCAAGCCGAAGAAAATAATCAGCTCATCCTTCACAGAAATATTTCCTTGTTAGTGTCATCCAATTAAATTAACCGTTTCAGCCTGCTATTACATTTGTAATGCCATTTCCAATACTTAGTTAATTTAAGAAGCCTCCAATTAAATTAACCATTTCAGCCTGCTATTACATTTGTAATGCCATTTCCAATACTTAGTTAATTTAAGAAGCCTGTATTCAATTATTAATTGCAGGGTTCATTGGCTAAAAGGAGTGAGCTTTGATAATCAACTCGGCAAACTGAAGAAAATAATCAGCTCATCCTTCATAGAAATATTTCATTGTTAGTGTCTTCCAATTAAATAAATACCCATTTCAGCCTGCTTTCACATCTGTAATGCCATTTCCATTACTTAGTTAAATTAAGAAGCTTAGATTCAATTATTGCACATTTCATACATAATCTGTTCAATGTTTGGATGCCATAAGATCCAACTAAGATTTCCATTATCCATATACCTCATAATATACAGTCTACTTTAATGACATCGATAAATGGCTACCATAATACATGCAAACATAGATTCCATGATTAAAAAAGAAAAAAATTAGCAGCACTACTATTACTGGTCTTACATAAGGCCTATGGAGTAACCTATCTGTATATATATCATGTATGTTTCAACTCAATCAGGTAGGACAAAACCTATTACCTGTGTTACACCCCCTCAAACCCCCATCCCCATCCCCTTTGACGTTTTGGGGACCAAAAAATTTAAAAAAAGGGAAACGTCCCCAAACACGTTCCCTTTTTCGGAAACGCCAGGGAACAAGGGACACCTGGCCGTCCCCAAGGCGGCAGGGGACATCTCAGACATCCCTTGACCGCTAGGCGTCCCCAACATCAAATATACATTTTATAATGTTTAAAAAAGAACTCACAGCTGGCAATGAAATATTGTTGTTATATTGCTGTCATGATTAAACTACTGTTATACTGCTGTCATGATTAAATTATATTGTTGTTATACTGCTGTCATGATTAAATTTATTGCTGTTATACTGCTGTTAATATTTATTGCTCTCTCTCTCTCTCTCTCTCTCTCTCTCTCTCTCTCTCTCTATATATATATATATATATATTAAATTTTTCAATATATATATAAAGAGAGATACTCAAATTTAAAATATATGTATAATACATACTTACATACTTATATATATATATATATTGCCGTCCCCAAAAAATGGCCCTCGGACTGTCGTTCCCGAAACAAGTCCCCTGCCATCCCCCTGTCCCCGTCCCCGAAACACCGTGGAACATAGCCTATTACCAATGGAGGCATCTGGTATCTTACCAATGATACATGTTCTTGCGATGTCCCTTGGGCTGTGGTTTAGCTGTAAATTGGAATGCTTTCCACTATGATAATAGTCTGTGTTGTAAGTGGAATACCCTCTCAAAAATTCAGAAGAGGTTTTCCAATCAAAAGAAAAAACAAAACACGCCTGTTAATGAAATTCACCCATAGTCTCAATTATGCCACATTTTGGCCCAGTAATTGTACCATAGCCACATTGCAAAAGAATTCAAATGACAACCTGTACAACTCTTCACCTTGAATACAAAAGGATTAAACAACTCTAAATTTTCAAGCAAACTATGCATTTCGGGCTAGAAATGTTCTGAATGTGCATTCTGTTGTGCCAACCTCTCTTTTCCCTTTCCATCAAATGTAGACATGCCAGTGCTAACCATTTGGTTAAACAGATATCATCAATATTAAATAAGTTGCAAAATAATCAAATACAAGCAACTTATTGCAAACAAGATTTAGTACAAGTTCAAACCACTTCTTATTTTGGGTTCTTTGTCAAACCAAAGATTCACGTGCTGAGTGATTGGCAGATGATGTATCATAAAACAAAGATCTCGCAACATCAAAGAAATGACCAACTGCTTCCTCTGGAGTTCCAACAAGAACACCATGTCCCAAGTTTAGAATATGGCCCTGTCTCCCTGCACTTCTGATCACCCTGCAAGAGACAGAAGTTTAAATTAATAGTCAACAGTGAGTGATCCAGAAATTTTTCATCAAAATGGAGATCCATTAAAACATGGAACAACCTAACCTTTGAATTTCTTCTGTTATAGATGACAGTGGAGAAAAAAGTAAAGCTGGATCCACATTGCCTTGTACCCCAATTGAAGATCCCAGTCGTTTTCTACCATCTTTCATATCAACTGTCCAGTCAAGTCCAATGACATCGACTCCCGTTTCTTTCATACGTTCTAGAAGCCCACCATTACCATTAATGTACAGGACCAAAGGTACACCTGGGCACTTAGTTTTAACTGTACTCACAATCTGTTAGCAAGGTGCTCCAAAAGTTAAATCATAATTTTGTGAACTGGGAGAATAGCAATTAATATCATAGCAATCAAAACACAGAAAATAAAGTTCATAGTCAGTTCAAAAACATTGCCATGACCATGCAATACATTGGATGGTGTTAATGTCATTGATTTTCTATTAGACATGCAATTGTTGCCAGCAAAAGTCTAATGTTGATTATATGTAATAAGTTAATAACCACCCTTGGTTACTACTAATTTTATTTTTCTAAACTATCATTTTCATTACATCTTAACGCAATCTTATTTAACCAAACAACTTATCGGATTGTCCACTTTAATTTGTGGCACCAAGTATTTCTATAACTTAATAATTTATTCCAATTTAGAAGTGCTAGCTTCGTAACCTTATCAAACGTTGCAATGGTAGCAATTCTATGTCACAAACTCACATTCTTGCACTAAATATGGTAAGCTCTTTATATCATGGCAAATCCCTAGACCCAAACCTATTCCTCAAGGGTTCATTCAATATGGCCCTGCCTACATAACCCTTTCTAGGAATTAGAGGCTCCATAATTCGCACACCAACAATAGAAAAAATTCATCCTCACAATTTGGGATGAGATTCATATCCTCTCTATTGAATCATAATCATTAATTAATAATTGTCAACATCAAAATATGAATAGAAAACCACATAGCAACCAACTCATACATACATCACATGTACACATAGTGATCAATTCATACATACATCACATATATACATAGTGACCAACTAGCAAAAGGAAGTGGATGCAACCCTATTGCACGCATCTTTCCATTAACTGGTTCACTAACACAAAGCCCTTCTAATAAGATGACAACGGGGAAAAAGAAATCAAGTGCATCCCATACTAAATTGTGGGTCCATCCTTATCCTATTTCACAACCAACTATGATGACAAGACAAGTATCCCATACTATTGTCATCACCAACAAGGGCATAAGTGTAACAACACACAACACATACAACCATTAATAAGATTTTCACTACTAGTTGAACCTTTGAGTCGATGGATCCTAAAATCCATCCATGCATGCTACTAGCGAAAGTCGGTCCAACTTGGTATGGGATAGCTCTTGGCATCCATCACCTGCATGCTATTGGTGAAAGTCGGCTAGGCCCGATCATACCATGGGTGGCTCTTGGCATTTATCACATGCATGCTACTAGTAAAGCCAGCTAGTCCCTAGGATATAACAGCTAGCTTCCGGCATTCATCACCTACACATTACTAATGACAGCAGGCTAGATCGCACCTGTATCAAACCTGGTTCCGACATGTGGAGTCATTTTACAGCCAAGTAAACATAATCAGGATGTCCTAAGGGTTTACACACCTTAGACTAGTTCTTGTTACAATACCACAGAGTGATTCATTAATGTATGCACATGATCCAATAGGTTTTGGAGGGTCAAATTACCATCACACAAATAACACATGAAACCCACATGAGTTGGCTTCCAACTGATCACATATAGATAAACAGATACAAACTGGTGCAGGAGCACCTAACACAAGGTGGCCTCCATGAGGCATTTAAATTCATGTTTGTTTAGAGAATCAGGTTTTGTGTTGTAATAAGGTCTATTCGACCAATGCATGTCATTTCTGTTTGTATCTAGACCTAAAACAAACATTGTAAGTCCCAAGTAAGTAGGTTGCATTTGTCAAATTGTTAATGATAAGACGGTTGGTCTCCCAACCGCTTGGAATCAGTTAGTTTTCTCCCAGCCGCTTGGAATCAGTCTCCCAACCGCTTGGAATGGGTTGGTGTTCCTCTGGCGAGTTTATAAAACCAGGGAAATGAACAAGATCAAGCATATAGATTAGAGATTGTAATCAGATCGAAGAGGAGATTGAATGTAATTGTGCGAATGTAATTGTGCATTGTGTTAAGGAGAAATCGAACTATTCTGTGTCGTCAATTTGTTTTCCATTCTCTGTAATTACAAATTGCATAGCTGTAGATTTCTTTTCCTTTCTGTAATTCCATTGTTGCAAAATGTCGATGTGAAGCATTCCACTGGTGAGATTTCTGTCGAAATCAGTGGAATGGCTTCGTTGTACAGATATCTGTTTTTGTTTCCTGTTTTGTTTTCCTGTTCGGCGGCGCAGAGGTCCAAGTTGGAGTGTGCACAATAGGCGGCCTAGCATCTCCATGTGCTAGGGTTTGATTGGAGGAGTTGGAGCTGATATCAGTGAGATAGAGGCCATCGATGAAACATTTCTCACTCAGAGCGACGAAGATAGTCTGGCCGAAGGGAGGTTCAAGCTACTGAATGGAAGTCATGGCCTAAGATTCAGATCGGGGTGACAAAGCACATCGGCCAGAAGTTGTGCGTGCTTGCCGACGAGTAGGGTCTCACCGAAGACTAAGTCATCGGCACACGGAGTGATAAGGTCGAAGGCGACCGATGGTATTGTTCTTGCCAATGGTCAGAGTTGTTAGACCTCGCGTCAGTGTGACAGGTTGCAAGGTGGCCAACGGAGTAAGTCTTACCGACTGAGGCTCCCCATCACAAACTTATATAGTAAATAATCTCAATGGCTATTCACATATAATTGATTCACCATTCCACAAGAAAAGTAACTCATATATAAACAGATACAAACTTATATAGTAAATAATCTCAATGGACATTCACATATAATTGGTTCACCATTCCACAAGAAAAGTAACTCATATATGTTTGCATGTATCATTAGGACTATACTTTCACATGACCTTTTTAAGTTAAGAAACCAATATAACATCCATTCATATCATGCATGGGGAAGACTAAAATTTCCAACCTAACAAAGTCGAACAAGGAGAGAACTAGTTGTACCTCTTTCATTCTTTTTAAACAAATAGAAGAACCATAGAAATTTGCATGTAAGTTTGTAACAAATCCAAAATTGTACCTAATCATTCTAAACCAATAATAACCCTTTCTAGTCATTTGGAAGCCCCACATTATAACATACAAACTAATGATGCAAATAAATACTACATATAACAGCTTTACTTCATATAATAAGACCAATGAGACAAAGGTGCCACACAAGCATAGGGACAACCCCAAACTGTGGATCTATTCTCTAAACACCTCCCCTATAGATTTGGGTCACAAGGGCATCCTTCACCCAAGGACTATTTACATACCCACTTCCGAATGGGGATCAAGATCATATGTGGTTCTCCTCACACATTAATCTCTCAAGGAGCTTATACTTTGATTCATATACCTAGAGCAAGTTATCAGTCATAGTCCTTGAAGCTAAAGTGAAAAGTTCAAGTTTTCCTATTGTCAATCTAAACATATCTATCAACTTCCACAAAGGTTAGACAACTCCACAGAATACATAACACATTCCATAAACAAATGATAGAGACCATGAACATCTTACGAAATATGAGGATAAAGCTCTAGACAATAAAATAATAAAAATATTACCAACAACAATTAGCAGTTTAAAACAAAATTACCAGGCAGTCGTAAAACCATCATAACTTTCTCATTTCTCCATGGAATTCAAAACTTTAAAATGTTTCAAAAAGTTAAGACAAAAGAGGACAAAACCTAGAAACAGTTTGGATAGATTAATAATTGTGTACGAGCAATTTTTCATTGAATCAACCTAAACAAACAAAGCAACAGCAGTCAAAACATCTTCACCATGCTTATGCAAAAGAAATCTTCCTATCACCAAATAGACAAAGTAATTCCAACTCAACTTTTACTTTATCTAAGGTCCACCTATCATGCACATAAAAGATCAGCACAGCCAATTGAGGTGAGACAAATTTACATCACAATCTAGAATACACTTTTAGATAAGCATCCTAATTGTTTACTGTTATCTTAATTTCATAATGAACCCTAATAACAAATAATCGTTCAATAAAGGTGTACTTTCATATGAAGGTAATGATTTAATAGCTTTCTCAACTAAATCTACAAACCATAATTTAAACTATCAAGCCATCCCCTTCTGATATCATATTAGGATATCTAACAATATCATACAATTTGACTTCAGTCAACCGCAATTTAATTCTGCACAATAATATATAGTCCTGGGGGACAATGATCTCCTAGTTTTACTACTAAGCATAGTTTTAATGGTAATAACAACTATAGTGACAACATTCAATGGTAGTCTATTAAATGGTCTATGTATTCCACTTGACTATAACCAGAAAGCCACTTAATTTAACACAGTGCTCCAAAACTTTTGACTTCAATAATCAGTAATTACATTGCAATACTCTTAAGTGTATTGGCATTCTTTTAAGATAGTATCCCAGCCAATATTCCAAAGTTAAGTGAAGCTACAGTACACATATCATCCCTATGACAGAGTTATGAATGCATACCTTTGCTATAACAAGGATATAATGCCCATATACGTGTCACAAATCAACATAATGACCTCACACTTATATTGCAGCCAAGTATAGTCTTATTTCTTATAATTCAATCCAAATGTTGATGACAACTTACTAATATTGTGATAAATATCAAGTTAGTAATAGTGTATAGAAACCTCACCCTCATATAATTAAAACCAAGTAGAACCTATATTACACAATCATAGTACCGTCCCCATAGAGATTCTAAAAATTTAATGCCATTACAACCAAGTGCAACAATTAACATTTTGCACCAAAATGAGAGTTTGGGAACAAGCTATAGACGACTATTAGCACAACTTAAGTTGTAGTCAAGTATATCATCAAACAACATCAAATGTTAGAACTCTTCAGATCTGTATTAAGGTATAAACCATAGTTGGAAAACTCGGACTCAGCAAAAACTTGCCAGGCCCAAAAAACTCGACTCGGCAAAAACTCAGCAAAAACTCGACAAAAACTCAGCAACTTAAAAAATTGCTTAAATTTCATTAGAAACACATGTTTTTTGCAAAATTCAATGACAAGATGTATCCAATGAGTCCATAAATGAGTACAAAAGTGTTTTCTATTAAATTTGATTGATTTGAATGCAAATTGAGTATAAAATTGCATCCTCATGCGGAATCCTGATGGCTGATAGCCTGATACAATAGATAGCTGACAAAATAAAAATAGTAAAACCAAAAGTAAATACAACATTTTACATCTTCCTCTTCCCTAATCTATTGAAAACTAGAGGAGTGTAATGTGCTGCCCCTATTTGTTCTTTTTTGTTTAATATATTATGTTATTTTTTTTATTTTTTTATTTGTGTGGTCTTTCAGAACTAGACAGAAGTTGCAGCAGAGGTTTTTTGTTTTGCATGCGATTGTTTTGCCAAATAACAATGAAATATATGACATGCAATGATAACCCAGAAAAACTATGATAGATATAACTTTATAAGCAAAATAACAAAGACCCAGATGCTAATATTGATCAAGATGAATTATTGTAGCATACCCATTTCAAGTTCTTCAACTTCATACATCTGTTGTAGGTGAACCAGCAATACCAGTGCTATGAAACACCTCCAAAATGCATAACAATGAATATTCTCCTTAAGCAACAATCTTCAATGAAGTTTACAATGCTAGGCGCCCATGATGCTTCAGTCTTGAAAACCCAGAATGAAGGAATCCGGTTTCCTAGAAAACCCACGACCTCTTGCTGCTGTACGGCCCCTTTGGATGGCTGGCTGCAACTTAGAACCCTCTCAAAACAGATGATATAAACTGCCATAATCTCCTTATGAATATCTGCAATGTAGAAGGTAACCCTAACGCCTCAACAAGATGATGAATAGCCTCCAAACACACTATAAAGTGCTGCTACAGGTGTACGGCCAGGTATGAACTGGTACGGCCAGCAAGGGAATCAATGTGCAGTCCCAAAACCCTCAACAGAACTGACCAAATCAGCAACCATAAATTTGTTCTCAGTTGCTCATAAATATGCATAAATATGTGTGCATAAACTCCTCAAGTCTCCATCAGAATGTATCAACATGAAGCACAAATGCAAACACTAAGTGTATTTGCCTCTTCGAGCACCCTTGGATGATCTTTCACACCTGCGGAATGCTGTTACTAATGGAGGTTTTCGTCTCCAAAAGCCATGGTTTTGAATTTTTCCAAAACCCTCAAACTCTTTGCAGAGCCAAAAGCCAAAGCAAATGAAATAATCCAACATACGAAATGAATTGCTTTTTCCCCTTTTTATAATTCCACTAAGGGGGTCGATTCACCTTTTTGGAGGAATATTTAATTAAGTCACTTTTAATAATCCCAAGGTGAGCGCTCCAACAATATGACTAAAGTGACTATATTAATATTTCATTTTTGACACTTAACCATTATAACCCAAAGTCCCATATTAAATAAATATTAATAATATACGGACTTTAAAACGAAGGCCCAAATGATCTCGAAATCCAGTGATATATAGACCGTTGGAAAGGTCTCGCCAAGACGCTTCATCTCCAACACTGAAAATCCCGAAACACGTAGAAACCCTAATTTGCCAAAAATAGTAAGTCCGGGCCTAAGCAATCAAATCCACCCTAGAAAGTGCCAAACAGAAGATCACACCAAAACCATGCCAACATCCACTCAAATACTAACAAACCCATCCAAGTCATCGCCAACAATGGTTCCCTAACCAGGCTAGTTAGTCTACGGGAACTCAATAATAGACACTCTATCTAGAGTAATGGGGACATTACAGGAAGAGGTAGAGGTTCTAGTCCTTGGAGTCCATTGTGGCTCCTCGCTTGGCATGGAAGGCAGTGGCTCGACCTCCATCCTGGTAGTAGATGGCAATGACTACTCCTCAACCTCATCAATGTAATCCAATCCTAGATCTCCTCCTGCACCCACCTCCTCCAATGCCTGCCTCTCTAAATGAAGCAACAGTATTTTTAGAATATCATGACTCCCCCTGCATTGTTAGGCTATAGAAAGGAGTTAGAAATTTTACATGTTTTGTGGGCTTTGCTCAAGTTTTTTGAGATTGATGAAGGATTGTTGATTGAGGAAGAGAATATTTAATACTAGATACAAGTGCAATAACACCAATATGTCATATATTGTTTGAAGAAGATGAGGGTCTGCAAGTATCCAAAGATCAAATAGGTCTTCTTGTTCCTATTGGTGTGCAAGAAGACCATGACTGCATAAGGGATGATGATGAGTCGAATTACTTTTTCTATTCATTTGAGGGGCTATTTGGAGAACCTTCTCATGACAAGGCTAAAGAATTTCAGTGCACTCAAGAATCCTAGTCAATATCTTCTATGGAGATGGAATGTCTAATGCAAGAGGTTCAAAACCTAACAATGCAGGAGGAGTCCGCGCCAAAAACTCGACGAGTTTTCTGGAGAGTAAACACCAGGAAAACTCGCGAGTTTTTCAAGACTCGCCGAGTGCTCAGAGAATCTTCCATCCGTGGTATAAACTATAAAGGTACCATACTTATCACTGTCCAGAATGCATTGATATTCAACTTATCAATACATGTTGAACAGTAATAAGGTGCCTGATCTTTTTTTATATCATGCCCCTATACCTAGATGTTAGCTACTAATATCTCAGCACAATACTATTCATGCAATCCCATTGCTTAATCTGAGTTTCATGAACAAGTACAAAGGAAGTAAAATTCAGCCTCATACTAAGGACTAAAGCTTTCCAGTTTAAGAAAATAGAATCGTTTTCCATGACAAGAGGTTGTGGCAATTTGTAATTGCTATACTAAGGTTTTCATATTAGCAAAACTTGTATATTCATATCTCATACCAGCAATGTGAAGGCCACAGCAAAATAGTGTGCTACTGGTTTTAAACTTATCATTTCTTTTTAATTCCCCATGCTAATGAATCAACAAATTAAATAATATTAAGGAAGCATTTTCAGATGGATGGAGCACATACCAAAAGAAAGAATGTGCAGTCCAGATTTATGGCTGAACTTGACACCCAAATTCCACCTCAAGAGTACCCGATACCATGCTCAGCCATACCAAAAGGGAAAGAAGCATTAGCAGCAACATTGAGTATTCAAAAACCCAGGCCCATATACTCCAAACCCTTGCTCAAATGGTCACAAAATAATATGCAGGTCACAGGCTCTTCTTCAAGCAATTAAATGAACTCATCATGATGCAAAACCCCTCGCCCAAGCACTACTAATCTCAGTCAAGTCTCACGCTTTAACACATAGCTTCCAAATTATAGGGATTTCAGCAGCAATAAGGCATCCAAATCAGGGAAAAAGACAAGTAATTGTATGTCAACCCAGAAAATCCATCCCTAATCACCTTTCTAGCCTCCCATTATGCCCTTCTTATCCTTTCCATGCTGTTGGGCGAGTCCAACGCCTGTCACTTCCAGTATAATTGCAGCAAATAGATGCCACACTGTATTCAATGGAGTTTACGGGTATTTGTCTCCTCCCAACAACCTCCTTCCCTTCCTTTCTACACTGCCAATCCTTCCAAAAGGGGACGTCTTGGGGACGTAGGGACGGGTCGGAGACGCCCCCCCGCCGTCCCTTTTCAAAAAAAAAAATGCAGAAACGTCTCAGGGATGTTTGAGAAAACTTCAAAAACGCTTGGGGACAGCTAGCTGTTCCCAGGGCGTTCAAGGGACGTCTAGACGTCCCCCGACCGTCCCGGGGATGTCTAGCCATCCCCTACGGCCTACGCATTTTTTTTTCAATTTTAAAAAAAAAACACAAAAGTAACCCAAAAAAAGGATGTAAAACCTAAACCTAAAAACAACATTATAACATCCAAAAACAAAAAAAGAGCTCATTTGTGTCATTTTACAAATTGTGAAGAGGAAAAGAAAAGAAGAGCACAGCTGTGAGAAAGCAAGTGAAAGAAGGGAAAAGAAGTGAGCAAAGGGCAAAAGAGGACCAAATCTCCATCATTTTAGGTAAGTTCATTATTTTTTGTTCATTTTTACAAATTCTTTTTCTTTTTTCTTTTTGTTTTTGTCAAAATTCCAAATACTTAGGAGGGTTTTTTGTTTGTTTGTGTTATATGTTTGCATTTGCAGCTGCCATTTACATTTTCAATCAAAAAAGAAAAACAATGAACAGCAGTGAGGATAGTGAGGATCAAGAAATTGAAGATGAACAAAGAGGTAGTAGAATTAGAGGTGATGTTGGAGGTACTTCAGGAAGTGGGAGTGTTTTAGGAACACCTAATTCAAACAATCCATTTCAATGCCCGTCTGAGTCCTTGAAAAAATATGCAAAAAGTCCATTTAATCCTAAAAAACCACTTTTACAATTTGCAACAGCCATAGACACTAAGAAAAAAATTCAAGGGGGAGTAGAGTATGGTTGTGTCATATTTGCAACAAGGATTATAGGGGCAGCTACACAAGAGTTTACGCCCATCTTTTGGGCATACCTTGTCACGGGGTAAAAGCATGTTTACAAATATCAATAGCTAAGAAGGCCGAGGTGACTAGGTCGCACATGGAGGGTGAAACAAGAAAAATAGGAATGCCAATGGAGACTTTGCAGCCTAGTGGGTCATTGCCTACCGAATCTATAGATGTTGAGCATGAGAATCAAAGAGGAAAGAAAAGGTCCACTAGTGTTGCAATATGGCCGATACTTCTATTGCCAAATTTTTCTATGCTAATGCTATACCATTTCATGTGGCACGCTCTCCATATTTTAAACAAATGTTCAAAGATGCACTTGATGTTGGTCCTTCATATGTTCCCCCTATAGATCATAAGCTACGCACCTTCCTCCTTGATAAGGAGTATTCCAAGGTGAGTATAGTGATGGAGGAGTTGAGAGTGCCTCCATCTGATGATGAAGAGGTGAAAGAAGGGTTCATGAAGGCCCTTGCAAAAATGTATACTGAGGATTGTCTACCATACTTAGAGCACAATGGCTAGCCTTTGTGAATCTTCATGGCCCAAAATTCAATAAACCAAAGGCGAGGATGTATAGAGCTACATTAGCTCAAAATGACCCTATTGGATGGTGGACATGGCATGGCAAGGATGCACCAAAGTTGAGGGTACTTGCCACTCGTCTCCTTTTGCAAGTTGCTAGTTCCTCTACTATATCGAGGAATTAATCTACATATAGCTTCATCCAGTTAGTCAAAGGAATAGGCTTACCTCTAGATGATCGGAAAAGCTGGTGGTTGTGCATGGTGCCTTGTGACTTCAAGATCGACAGATTCCTGAGTATCGTCAAACTCTAGTTGCACGTTGGGATGTTGATCTTGAAGATACTACACAGGTTGATGACGAGGAGGCACAGGATGCATTGCTTGGGTTTCCACTGAATGAGGCAGCCTCTCATAGTAACAGTGATTCAAACTCTGATTTTGATGCAGTGTTACGAGATGTTGATTAGGGACAACTCCATATTTATATTTTCTCTATTTTTGTCATTTTGTAGTTGAAACTTGTAGCCTTTGGGCATTTTGATGTATTTTTTATATAATATAAATGCACATTGTCAATGAATGCAATTAAATTTTGTTAATTTGTTTGTCACTCTCATATGAAATCTCAATTGAACTCTAATATTATGTGTTAAGGTTCTATGATGTATATGATGATTGTCTTATCAATGCTATCATATGAATATTTGACATTTTCTATATTTTTTTAATTTTTCCTATTTTTTTAATAGCTGTCCCCTACCGTCCCCTAAAAAATGGCCCCCTGTCTTCCTCGTCCCCATCCCAGAAACTTGGGGTAACATAGGATAAAAGTGTTCAGAGATTTAGGAATTGAAGATGACTTTCAGTTTCAATTATCATATGCTTTTGTCTCCCAACTAGAAGTAATAGCCAAACTATGAATAACTACTGTATAACAATCATTTTTGTGATAACTTGGGCAAATGAAGTCCAAGTGACTTGAAAATCAATTTGGAGCATCCCAGGACCTAAGATATAGCCACCAAAAATCAGGCTAAGACTCATCCATTTGAAATTCCAAAACTTAGAAAAACAATCCAGGTTTGCTATCTTGGAAAAAGACGAAAGCATGGGAAAAAAAGATTGGGAACCCAAATAACATTTATTTTCAAGGAAGGGAAAAAAGGGGGAGCCGATATGGATTTGAACCATTGCTTGGTAATATCAGATCTTTGGGCAGAATTAGTAGCGTCATAAAGGAGGTGCAGGAATTAAAAAGCTTCTAATGCTCCAGGAGAGAACCACAACTTTGTATCCACCAGTAACCATCAAAAATGATGAAAGCATATAATTTTGATGTTCAAGTTCTTCTTTCACATTGTATTTCTCCAATGAAAACCATGTGCTCCCTCGTGTAATGCCTTTATTGTGTTATTCATTACATTCCTTTCCATTAGCCATTGTTGTACATTGATGGTATTATGGTATGAGTCACTTGTTTCAACATAGATACATCTATATCATCCATGAAAATAATCATACTTGTAGTAACATGTATTTCTGATATGCAAGCATCAGCATCGGCCTAAAAAATGTATATACATCTTATTTTGAGCAATGTAAATTTGTATATGAGACAATAACACATTTGAATCAAATATAGGATGCAGATGGCAGTTTACAGTTGTAGTACATCAAATTTCAATGTATGTAGATTGTATCTCAATGGTCTTTCCATTGGATTAACAACATAGGTGTAATGTCAAAAATTGTATACCCTGCAATTATCGCATTATGTTTTGGGATCGCTTTAGTGTCCATCCCCTATAGCATGCCCTGGGATCATTTTAGCCCATCCCTAGCCTTTTCCTTCACCAATTTGCCAATTTCTATCACATTCTAATATTTCTCACTGATGTTGACCTATCTATCTGAGTTTTGAGCATTTTCTCCAGGACGCCAGTGCAACGTGTGTACGTCTACATGACGTGCTAGCATCCTGTGAGTTTTCAAATTTTGAATGGTTGGCTTCTCCGCTAGTTGCCTGCTCTTACTTGTCGTAAATCCCATCTATTGAAAAAAAAAACATTTTTGTGTCCAAACGTGACTTTTCAGCTTCTTCATGAGCCTTTTGCAAACATAATTTGAGTTTTTGCAACACATGCAACTTCCTCTATCTTCTTGGCTAACTTGCTAGTTACACCTCTATTGTTGAAGTTTCCTATTGGTAGATGTTGTTGCACTCTCAATTGACGTCCTCGAATGCTTGTTCATCTACACTCCTTGTTGGTAATACCTTTTAAATAGTTTTTTGTGTCTTTTATTGTTATTTGGATAATAAACTTGTATGCAGCGGCTTCTTCATCACTTCTCATCAGCATGGTAGTATTTGCCTCTTCTTCACTTTGGTAAACATCTACATTTCTACTTGTTCTTCTTTATCTTTCATTCCCTTATTGTTATTGGCATAACTCTTTGGTGACCATCACCACCTCTTGTTTGATCATATGCACATTGAGGTGTTTATCCCTGCAGATCAGGGATTTAACATTCATAGATTTATTATTGTACACATACATAGGGTTTAAGAGCACAAACTATCCAATTTATCCTCGTTCCATTGACTACTTGTGGTCAAAAGACCAAATCAGGGGCTTGACCTGAAGGCAAGCTCCCCTTTCTCTCCATCTCAACTTATAAGTATTCAAAGCCTCTCAAACACACAAAGGTTAGATTTTCTTACTTTCAATTATTTCATTTAAAACCAATAGTTTAGAGTGACTTTTAGTTTCCTATACGTTTCTGGTATATTTGGTATGCTATCATTTTGTGTCTTTGTATCCCTATGTGCAAGTCAAAGCTGAATCTAGAAACAAAACCTATTTTTCTACCATTCCTGGATGACAACACAACGTGTTGGCGTCATGGCTAGTGGGCTTCCTAATCTATTTTCCAGGTTCCTCATTTTCTGTTGATTTTGTATCTACTTTTTGTTTTCAATTCCTATACTTTTATATTCTGTTATTTCCTTGCTTTCATTTCCCAACTCAATTAATGTAATGTAATCTTAACAGAGCTTGATTTTTGTAATGTCCCCTTTCTAGAGAAAACACTTAAACCTGAATCTGCATTCAAAGTGATTCTCAAGGAGACATTAGTAACATTAGAAATCAATAAACTTCAATGATAAGATCAAGATAATATAAGTATTTCATTCTTGTCAAAGGATTATTCATTTTCTTCTTGTCATTCATGACTATTCTATAATACAATCCATAAGTACATTAGGACGAATATTGAACATAACTCAAATCCATACTCTCCCCTCTTATTATTCACCAAGGAATTAGGATCTTACATGCTAGGGCGCGCTAAACCACCCCTAGACCCGGTTTCCGAACTTAGTCCCAGCCTTTGGGGTCTATAAACGGAGCCTCAGATCCGGCCACAGGACTACGTCCCAACCTTTGGGATCAATACAAGACCTCCGGACCCGGCCATGGGAACTAATTCCTAGCCTTTGGGGTCTACACAGAAGATGGAATTACTCCGCTTTTCCCTACAATACCTACTTGATGAAATAATAAGGGCTACAGAGATATGATCTTTATTTCAATATTCACTTCGTACTATAGATGATATTATCCCAAATATTTATCATCATAAGCATGGATAGCAACATTTTTATCCTAATTTGGAATACCATTGTAAAATATTCTTATTCATACAATTGTTCATCATTATTTGATCTTAGATCCACATTCACATTCACAAGGTATTTCCCTATAAATCATAATGATTCACATATATTCATATTGACATTATCTTAACATGCATATATATATATAATCTTACACATCTTATACTTAATAATTATAAATTAAACATATTAAATAATTCTTACCTGTTGTACCTTTACCTCGAATTCCTTACCTATTGCTGTTGTCTTCTTTCTATCTTCCAATGTTTTCCTTGCTTGATGGAATGACTAATATAATTTTTATTTTATTGCTGCTGCTGTTTATATATTATATAATATATACTTCCACCCCTTTTTTCCATCATACTCCCTTATGCCCTTTTTATATATTTCCAAGGGTTTTTGCCAAAGACCGTGGCTTTTAGTGATCACTGCATAAGTCTTCATTATAAATTGCTGCATATTAATAAACTTATCTTATAATGGTTGTAATTATAATCGCCACATACATACTTTTATTTATATTTGATTGCCTTATATAAGATCACTGACTTTATCTCATGGGAACTCCTCCTCTCACTTTATAGTAGTTTATATAATTATAGTATAGGATAATAATAATATTATTTATATTTATATTAACAATATTGATATGTTATTTATATTTATTACCATATATAATATAATAATATTATATGTTATTAATATTTATATTTATTATTTATATTATATAATTTAATAATATATAAATTATTAATATTTATATTTATCATTGTCATTTATGACTCTTGTCAATTAAAATAGATATATTATATTTTAATTATAAAAAGACTATTAGTATAGTAATATTATTTATTAGATAATAAGTATTAATAATAGTATATATTTACATAATTATCTCTATTACCAAAGCAATTTCTAATTATATTAATTTATAATATAGATTTAGGATATATATGATTTATGTAATATTTAATTTATTATAAATATATTGGTTTTATAATATTCAATATGAATTTTAATGTCATTCATATTTAATTATAAATTATCATTATAGGAACATGACAACCCTTCCCACTCAAGATTGTTTGTCCTCAAGCAACTATAATTAGGTGTCCTAAAGTAATATTTTATAACATTATATTTTATTAGGTTTCTTTTAAATAATATTACACTCACCAATAATATAAAATAACCTCTATAAAATGTAGCAAATGTTGATAAAGTATAGTGCCATAAATTTACAGTAAATTGAGCACTATATTTTAATTAATGCCAAATTTACAAGGTGAAGATGGAAAATATTATTTTATAAATAATTTATTTTATTACTATATTTTATTTATGTACACAATAAATACTTTGGGTTAGTTGTTTAGCATATATTTTAATTATTTTATTTAATATATTTACTTAATGTAATTTTATTGTTATTACGAGTAGTTTTATTTTAAATTTTAATTTTTTATTGTTGCATTATATATATATATATATATATATATATATATATATATATATATATATATATATTTTAGCAATGTATTAAACACCATTATTCCAGCAATTCATGAAATTCATACCTACAATTTTCATTGATTTTTATTTTTCTTTTTCTTTTTTCTTTTTTTTTTTTTTTTTTTTTTGAGAATTGGAAGTCAACTATTATTCACAGGATGGCAGTAATACTACTCTGATACCACTTGTAATGTCCCCTTTCTAGAGGTAACACTTAAACCTGAATTTGCATTCAAAGTGATTCTCAAGGAGACATTAGTAACATTAGAAATCAATAAACTTCAGTGATAAGATCAAGATAATATAAGTATTTCATTCTTGTCAAAGGATTATTCATTTTCTTGTCATTCATGACTATTCTATAATACAATCCATAAGTACATTAAGACGAATATTGAACATAACTCAGATCCATACTCTCACCTCTTATTATTCACCAAGGAATTAGGATCTTACATGCTAGGGCGCGCTAAACCACCCTTGGACCCGATTTCAGAACTTAGTCCCAGCCTTTGGGGTCTATAAACGGAGTCTCGGGACTATGTCCCGACCTTTGGGATCAATACAAGACCTCCGGACCCGGCCATGGGAACTAATTCCTAGCCTTTCGGGTCTACACAGAAGATGGAATTACTCCACTTTTCCCTACAATACCTACTTGATGAAATAATAAGGGCTACAGAGATATGATCTTTATTTCAATATTCACTTCGTACTATAGATGATATTATCCCAAATATTTATCATCATAAGCATGGATAGCAACATTTTTATCCTATTTTGGAATACCATTGTAAAATATTCTTATTCATACAATTGTTCATCATTATTTGATCTTAGATCCACATTCACATTCACAAGGTATTTCCCTATAAATCATAATGATTCACATATATTCATATTGACATTATCTTAACATATATATATATATATATATATAATCTTACACATCTTATACTTAATAATTATAAATTAAACATATTAAATAATTCTTACCTGCTGTACCTTTACCTCGGATTCCTTACCTATTGCTGCCGTCTTCTTTCTATCTTCCAATGTTTTCCTTGCTTGATGGAATGACTAATATAATTTTTATTGTATTGCTGCTGCTGTTTATATATTATATAATATATACTTCCACCCCTTTTTTCCATCATACTCCCTTATACCCTTTTTATATATTTCCAAGGGTTTTTGCCAAAGACCATGGCTTTTAGTGATGGCTCCATAAGTCTTCATTACAAATTGCTGCATATTAATAAACTTGTCTTATAATGGTTGTAATTATAATCGCCGCATACATACTTTTATTTATATTTGATTGCCTTATATAAGATCACTGACTTTATCTTATGGGAACTACTTCTCTCACTTTATATTAGTTTATATAATTATAGTATAGAATAATAATATTATTATTTATATTTATGTTAACAATATTGATATGTTATTTATATTTATTCCCATATATAATATAATAATATTATATGTTATTATTAATATTTATATTTATTATTTATATTATATAATTTAATAATATATAAATTATTAATATTTATATTTATCATTGTCATTTATGACTCTTGTCAATTAAAATAGATATATTATATTTTAATTATAAAAAGAATATTAGTATAGTAATATTATTTAATATTATTTGTTAAATAATAAGTATTAATAATAATATATATTTACGTAATTATCTCTATTACCAAAGCAATTTCACCGACGTTTATCATGTTTAAATCTTTAATTTAAACAATGTCTTAATATCGGAACATGATAGACTTTATAATATTTATAATAATTAACTTATAATATTGTATTTATGTTTATTCTTATATAATATAATAATATATACATTATAAAAATATTTATGTATTGTTATTATAATAATATCTAATTTAATATTTACCGATAAAGGCATGGTTCGGTGGTTAAGTCGCTCGGTTGTAGTGGCAGCCACCAGAGTTCAAACCCCCGCTAGGTCAACAAGCTCGTAGGCTTTACGCCTTCGCTGGGCCAATGAGCTCGCGGGTTTGAAGTGTTCTTGTCAAGGGATGAGGTCCCCCGTGTTGTGGCCTCGCCCGTGTTGTGGCCTCACCGGTTCATTGCTCCGGGCAAAAGCATTCGTGTGGAGCCGGAGGGCGTGTCGCACCAGCGTCGCCGATCACGTTAAAAAGTTTACCAGGCGCATTTAATAATTATATTTGTTATTTATATTAATAATATATTTAAAATAAATATATCATATATTATATTTTAATTATATTGATTTATAATATCGATTTAGGATATATATGATTTATGTAATATTTAATTTATTATAAATATATTGGTTTTATAATATTCAATATGAATTTTAATGTCATTCATATTTAATTATAAATTATCATTATATGGACATGACAACCCTTCCCACTCAAGATTGTTTGTCCTCAAGCAACTATAATTAGGTGTCCTAAAGTAATATTTTATAACATTATATTTTATTAGGTTTCTTTTAAATAATATTACACTCACCAATAATATAAAATAACCTCTATAAAATGTAGCAAATGTTATAAAGCATAGTGCCGTAAATTTATGGTAAATTGAGCACTATATTTTGATTAATGCCAAATTTACAAGGTGAAGATGGAAAATATTATTTTATAAATAATTTATTTTATTACTATATTTTATTTATGTACACAATAAATACTTTGGGTTAGTTGTTTAGCATATATTTTGATTATTTTATTTTACTATTTCATTTAGTATATTTAGTTAACGTAATTTTATTGTTATTACAAATTGTTTTATTTTAATTTTTAATTTTTTAATGTTGCATCATAGATATATATATATTTTTTATAAATATTTTAGCAATGTATTAAACATCATTATTCCAGCAATTCATGAAATTCATACCTAAGATTTTCATTGATTTTTTTTTTTTTTTTTTAATTTTATTTTATTTTTTTATTTTTTTATTTTTTGAGAATTGGAAGTCAACTATTATTCATAGGATGGCAAGAATACTGCTCTGATACCACTTGTAATGTCCCCTTTCTAGAGGAAACACTTAAACCTGAATCTGCATTCAAAGTGATTCTCAAGGAGACATTAGTAACATTAGAAATCAATAAACTTCAGTGATAAGATCAAGATAATATAAGTATTTCATTCTTGTCAAAGGATTATTCATTTTCTTCTTGTCATTCATGACTATTCTATAATACAATCCATAAGTACATTAGGACGAATATTGAACATAACTCAGATCCATACTCTCCCCTCTTATTATTCACCAAGGAATTAAGATCTTACATGCTAGGGCGTGCTAAACCACCCCTAGACCCGATTTCGGAACTTAGTCCAAGCCTTTGGGGTCTATAAATGGAGCCTCGGATCCAGCGACGGGAACTAATTCCTAGCCTTTGGGGTCTACACAGAAGATGAAATTACTCCACTTTTCCCTACAATACCTACTTGATGAAATAATAAAGGCTACGGAGATATGATCTTTATTTCAATATTCACTTCATACTATAGATGATATTATCCCAAATATTTATCATCATAAGCATGGATAACAACATTTTTATCCTAATTTGGAATACCATTGTAAAATATTCTTATTCATACAATTGTTCATCATTATTTGATCTTCGATTCACATTCACATTCATAAGGTATTTCCCTATAAATCATAATGATTCACATATATTCATATTGACATTATCTTAAAAATCTTACACATCTTATACTTAATAATTATAAATTAAACATATTAAATAATTCTTCCCTGTTGTACCTTTACCTCGGATTCCTTACCTATTGCTGCCGTCTTCTTTCTCCAATGTTTTCCTTGCTTGATGGAATGACTAATATAATTTTTGTTGTATTACTGCTGCTGTTTATATATTATATAATATATACTTCCACCTTTTTTTTCCATCATACTCCCTTATGCCCTTTTTATATATTTCCAAGGGTTTTTGCCAAAGACCGTGGCTTTTAGTGATCGCTACATAAGTCTTCATTTCAAATTGCTGCATGTTAATAAACTTGTCTTATAATGGTTGTAATTATAATCACCGCATACATACTTTTATTTATATTTGATTGCCTTATATAAGATCACTGACTTTATCTTATGGGAACTACTTCTCTCACTTTATATTAGTTTATATAATTATAGTATAGGATAATAATAATATTATTTATATTTATATTAACAATATTGATATGTTATTTATATTTATTCCCATATATAATATAATAATATTATATGTTATTAATATTTATATTTATTATTTATATTATATAATTTAATAATATATAAATTATTAATATTTATATTTATCATTGTCATTTATGACTCTTGTCAATTAAAATAGATATATTATATTTTAATTATAAAAAGAATATTAGTATAGTAATATTATTTAATATTATTTATTAGATAATAAGTATTAATAACAATATATATTTATGTAATTATCTCTATCGGTTACCAAAGCAATTTCACCGACTTTTATCATGTTGTTTAAATCTTTAATTTAAACAATATCTTAATATCGAGACATGATAGACTTTATAATATTTATAATAATTAACTTATAATATTGTATTTATGTTTATTCTTATTTAATATAATATTATATACATTATAAAAATATTTATGTATTGTTATTATAATAATATCTAATTTAATATTTATATTTATATTAATAATTATATTTGTTATTTATATTTAATAATATATTTAAAATAAACATATCATATATTATATTTTAATTATATTGATTTAGGATATATATGATTTATGTAATATTTAATTTATTATAAATATATTGGTTTTATAATATTCAATATGAATTTTAATGTCATTCATATTTAATTATAAATTATCATTATAGGGACATGACAATTTTTATATTACATTTTGGTGTACCTTCCTTTCCAGCACAAAACCTTGTCTTTTTGTTCCATTTTCTTCCCAAAACCAAATCAAAAAAAAAATCTTTCCTTAAAAAAAAAATCAGGGTGCTGCCCCGAACCTCATTCCATAGTCCTAAAGGAAAAAATCTATTCCCCACACTTTCTCTTGGAATTCTTTACATATGTACATTATGGACTATGTGTTATCCTCTTGTTTCATTGATTCCTATCCCTATGCCTTGGATGATATAACCTTCATCTATAACATTTTTACATATTCATGTTCTATGCGTCAAATCCTTGACTGCTTCTCTAATCTTTCTACCTTTATCGATCTTATGCATGTCTTCCCTTCTATATTAGAAGACTTCACTACATTTATCTCCATGACCTATCAAGATAGTACATTGTATGAGATAAATGATGTTGATAGTCATTATATTGTCTTTCGTTCCACTTCTCATCCTGTTGAATATTCTTTTAATACCTCTCCCATAGTCCATGATGGTGGCACGTCTTTTCCCACTTCTCTACCTCTATTGGCTACATGTTCAAACTCTATGTATCTCTCACAAAAAATTGAGACCTCCTTCTCTTCCCTCACCACCTATGAGGATACTATTTTTGCAGTTGACAATACTCCTTCACCACATGGCTCTCAAACTTCTATTAATAATCTTTCTTTCAGTGCCTTTGATGACACTTCTTCAAGTGATGATGAGACTCATGCTTCTATTGATCCTTTCTCTTCGCAAGATGGTCTCTTCTCTTGTTCTTCCCCTCCTCTTTTTTTGGAGGATGAACTCCCTCTTGCGGATAATATGGAGCATGCTAGGATCATTTGTCATTTCCTTCCAGTCACATTGGTCGAATGTCCTCCTTCAATAGATATTGATCATCATTCCGATGATTCTATATCTACTATTTCCTCTTCTACATCTGAGCCATCTCTTCTAGACCTTGACCCTTGCCATTATATTTCTCCACCTTCTTTGCCTACTACGACTTCTATATAACTTTCCTTTCTTGAGGCATCACTATCTATTTCTCATGAGCTATTCCTATTGCTCCTTCTACACCTACATGGCTATGCTCTCCTTTATCTCCTAAGATTCTCGCATACCCCTTTCCTGTTGGTATGGGGACTCTTTCTTTCAACAAATATAATGGCCATGGTGATCCATTACACCATGTGAAACACTTCACCATATGCTTGACCCACACCTATGACAACTATGTCTTAGCCAAATTCTTTCCTAGCACCTTGATAGATATCACTTTAGACTGGTTTTGTACCTTACCTACTGGTTCCCTAGACTCCTTTTCCAATGTTGCTCATGCCTTTATCTCTCATTTTCAATATAACATGGAGCTTAAAATCTTACACACTTGGCTCAATGCAAACAAGGTGTTAATGAGAGTGTTCACAACTTCATTTCTCGTTTCTTCCTTGCTTGTTTGATGGGGTTGCCAACCTCTTGATGGCCTTCTTCTCCCTCTTTTCCATTAAAACTTTTTTGTCAAATATCCAACAGGCTCTGCTTTTTCAATAGTTTTGTTCTCTTTCTGACTTAGTTCTTTGTTCCATTGAAGTTGACCTAATCCTTCTAGACCATCCTCTCTTTAAATATGATGAACCCTCTCTTACCCCTCCATCCATGGATCCCCCTTTCGATATTTCTCCATCTACCCAACATGCTTCCTATCCACCCAAACCTGAACCTAGATCCTATACACGTCGTATTGACCCTCCTGAGCATATCTTACCCATTCTCTTAGAATCCAAACAAACTTCCAAAAACCATTCAATCCCTCCTCCTATGTCACCTATTGTCACAATGGAACCCATTGCTATTCCTGAAGACCCTCATATACTTAGTGTGTCTCTTGCTCCTATTGTAGCTGATACACTTCCCCCTTCTTCTAACAACATGTTATTCCAATCCATTGCTTACATTCCTCTTATAACTTTTGTATTCACTCATGCCATATCTCTACCTTTGGAGAACTCTCTTTTTCATTCTCCTTGTGAGGTGGACTTGGCAAAGTCATCAAATCACTTCACTTTTATTATTGGTTGATTCTATTACCACTCAGTTGTGTTGGTACCTATTATGTGCACCAATAGCTTTCTTTCTTTGCTTGTTGCCATTTCATGGCGGCAAAGTTCAAGTGCAACCATCTTTGTTTTTGTTGTCCTCACCCATATTTTTGGGGCAACATATCCTCAACACTCGGGGCATACATCCTAATGCGTCCTTCCTAAAGGACCTTTTCCTTTATCCATCCCTCTTCGTCTACCTTAAAATCAATTGCATACACTTCCTCTATGCAATTATTTTATTGGGGAGGGGGGAAGGGCATACATCAACCATTTACACATTCTAGCATGCTTTCCTCGCATCTACAATTTGTGGTCCCAAATACAAAGTACAATTGAACATGACCACCCTTATCTTGGATCACCTAGCAACAGAACACACTAGTCCAAGTGATCCTACATTTTCCAAACATCTAAATCACCTAGCAACAAAGCACACTAGTACAAATGATTTGTTGATTCTCATGATTCTTAGCAAAAATGCAAGCTAAACTTTGAATCATGCATTCTCTCTCACAATTCCTAGCGACAGAGTAAGCTAGAACTTGAATCATGTGTTTTCTTTTGTAGTGACATTAGTTTATTCTTTCTCAATCAAATGCTCTACTTATTACATTCTTCTCACCATATAAGATTTCCTCTCTAGTTGTTTCACTGTGTACATTGTTTTTCTTTTCCATATACATGTCTATCATTTTCTAACACATTTGTTTTGCAAGTTTTCTGCTTTCTGACATCGTTGTTGTTGGAAATGTTGTCATTGATGTCAAAGGTGCATAGACATGTTGTCATTGATGTCAAGAAGTGGAATGTCTACGGCGAGTTGGATCAAATTGAACAGAGGTTGATAGATCTTAATGTTTAAATTAAAGATTTAAACATTGGTTTGATAAGGCCGACTTATACAATGTGATCAGTTTTAAAGGACAGCAAACATGGATTAGACATGGCCAACTAATGTAGAGAAGTCTATATTCCTTATGAGGGAGATCAAAAGACAAATTATAATATATCCATTAAAGGCAGATTTATAAGGCATGGCAGAGCAGAGATATAAGGGTTTATAAGGCAGAATACATAAGGCAGCCGACTTCCTTGTGATAGGCCATATGAAGATTAAGTGAAATTTAAATTAAAGATTTAAATTAGTAACAATGCTGGCCAACTTCTTGAGATTGGTGCCACCTTGAAGAAAAATATATAAAACCTCTAATGCTGACCGACTCTCTCATATCTTGGCGGCTTTGGTTGAAGGATAGTGAACAAATAAAATATATATACTTGTCCTAAAGGTGGCCGACCCATGTTTGGTGCCAAAGATTGGTGTTTAAACTAAATTAAATTTATATACTAAAGGAGGCCAACCCCCATGCAGCGCACTATATATAAGCAAATTAAAATCAAAGGATTTTTTACAAATGAGGTACGATTTGTGAATAAAAGGAAGGGCAGCGAATACATTTTAAATGAGGCCGACCTCATGTGTGATGTGCGCTTCACAATAAGACAAATTGGTATTTAATGAGAAGTGCTGTGATTTGTTTAGGAGTGTGATTTGTTTATAGAGGTGTGACTTGTATATGTGAAAGGGCAGCAATTTGTGCTTGAAAAAGTGTGATCAAATGAAAGGTTATTTCCTTTTTGTAAAAGACATATCTATTCAAAAAGGATGCCTCCCTTGAGCAAGTATAAATAGTGAAGGAAGCTATGATTTGAAAGCAAGCAATCAATGATTTATTTCTGAGTTTTGAGCAGATCTAGAGGAAGACAAGGGGCAGAAATATGAAGTGTAATTCTGATTTATTTTAGAAGGAAGTATATGTAATTGCATGAAAAAGATATGAGCAGATTTGTGAGGAAAAATATTGATATACTTAGTGATCAAATTTGAATGAAGATATTGATATAGATTGGATCAATTTTGTGAAAGAAAAGTGTACATCATTTATAGCAGCTTGGTGAAGGAAGGAAGATATATGTGTGGATCTGATTTGCAAAGATAAGACTTACATCATTCAGAATCAGAAGTGGTAATCAGATTGTGTGTAAAGGAGAATGATATCATCCATTGAAGAATTCGTAGGTTGGTGCCTTTTAAAATAAGAGATTGGTGTCTTTTACTAAGTTGGTGCTCAATTGTGGGGATTGGTGTCTCCAATGGGTTGGTGCTCACAAAAGAAAAATTGTAAGAGAAGTAGGTTGGTGCCTACAAAAAAGATCAATATATATATAAGCAATATTTTGCCGTAATTTTCTCCCGCAAGGGTTTCCACGTAAATCGTGTGTTCTTCCTGTGTTCTTTATTGCTAGATCTTGCATGTATGTTATTGATGTGATTGATAAAGTTAGAAAAAGTAAAAGTTTGTGTTATACTGATTCATCCCTCCCCCCCCCCCTCTCAGTATAACCATGTGCTCATCAGTTGTGTTGCAAGTCATGTTTTCTAACACTATTCGTGTTGCAGGTTTTTATTGTCTAACACGTGGTTTTGCAAATTCTTGGCTAGGGACATGAGCCTTCTTGATCAAGAGTGTTGCGTATATTTTTTCATATACTCAAAATGTTATTTATTTTCAGTATTTTCATTTATGTACTTTAGCGTAGCTTATCACTTAGTGACATCAGCCCAATAAAGTGGGGGCAAAATATAATTTCAAAAAATTGCATACCCTACAATTATCGCATTATGTTTTGAACTCGCTTTAGCATCCACCCCCTATAGCATGTTTTAGGATCATTTTAGCCCAACCTTGGCCTTTACCTTCACCAATTTGCTAATTTCTACATTGCATTCTAATATTTCTCACTGATGTTGAGTTGTTTGTCTGAGATTTGAGCATTTTCTCTAGGACGCCAGTGTGACGCATAGACGTTTATGCGAGGCACTAGCGTCCCATGAGTTTTCAAAATTTGAACCATTGGCTTCCTGCCATAATGTCCATCTGTTGAAAACAAAAACATTTTTGTGTCCGAACGTGATTTTTCCACTTCCTCCTAAGCCTCTTGCAAAAGTAATTTTTCAGTTTTTTGCAACACATGCAACTTCCTCTATCTTCTTGGCTGCACTTTGCTGGTTACACCTCTGTTGTTGAAGCTTCATGTGGGTAGATAATGCTACAGTCTCAATTGATGTCTTTGAATGCTTGTTCATCTACACTCCTTGATGGTAATATCTTTTAAATAGTTTGTTGTGTACTTTATTGTTATTTGGATAATAAACTTGTATGCAGCTGCTTCTTCTCCATCACTTCTCCTCATTAGCAAGGTAGTGTTTGCTTCTTCTCCACATTAGTAAACATCTACATTTCTACTTCTTGTTCTTCTTTATCTTTCATTCTCTTATTGTTATTGGCATAACTCTTTGGTGACCATCACAACCTCTTGTTTAAACACACACACACACTAGAGTGTTTATCCCTATAGACCAGGGATTTAACATTCATAGATTTATTACTGTACTGCTGTTTTTAAATTCTAGACACACATAGGGTTTAAGAGCACACACCTTCCAACTTTTCCTTCTTTACAATAGGAAACTAAATGTTTGTTGTGGAGATTTGTATCAGCCATAATTTGAGCAAATTACAAATTACTACCATTCACAAGTGTCAAAATATCCAAAAAAATTACAAGAATTAAGTGCTAAGGTGGATGGCATAGCCAATTTTGAGCCGCTGGATACTCTAGGGTACCCCAATCGTACAGTGTCTACCTGTCCCATTTATAGCTACATACAAATACTTCACAGATACATGGCAAATACACCCAAAGGGCCAAAAGTGTTTGTGTTGTATTCAGATATGGCTCACCTACAACAGCGTCATATCCCAGCCATATCCAGCTAGTCACAGTTGTATCCATCACTAATCATTTGGCAGAAAACAATAGTAATCATTTCATCATATCCAGTCACTAATATAGTATGTTTGGTTGCAGTCGGTGAAAAACTACTTAATTATTGGTTTGGTCAAAGTATAAATATCATCATTAGAAATTCTCGTTTCTAACTAGTAACATGAATAAAGCTTGATGCTCAATAGAGAGCAAAACAGTAGAAAAGTTTGTCATTCCACTAAGAACATCAATGCTAAAATGCATTTGATGACCCTGCAATTTTAGACATATGAAGAGAAAATAATAAAACAGTACCAATAAGTTTTATGAAATGAAAATCTAGAAAACTGAAAATAGAATTGAAATTCAAAATAGTACCATTGTCAAATGATATGTTTCCTACATAAATATGTTACAAAACACATATATAAAATTCAACAGCTAGAGAAAATGTTTAATGATCATTCTTGAATCATTAAACATTTCCTCTAGCTGTTGAACTTCATATATAAAAATATATATAAACATTCTTTCTGTATATAATTTTTTTCTTTCTATGTATATATAACATTGAAGAAAGATCATGTATATATATACATATATTTACATAAATAAGATACATACACACACACACACCTATGCATGAATATATCTTATAATATGTGTGTGTGTGTGTGAGAGAGAGAGAGAGAGTGAGAGAGAGATATTCATGCACACACCTATGCATGGATATATATATATATATCCATGCATAGGTGTGTGCGTGTGTGTGTGTGTGAATGCATGCATGCATACATATTTATCGATATATATCCAATACATATTTGATATATGTGCATACATGTAGAAAGATCATTAAAGCATTTGAGAGAGAGAGAGAGAACCTGTTTTATATATGGTTTTGACCAATGCTCCCACTGATCTGGTGTTAGCTGCCCACCCCATGAATCAAAAATTTGAATACACTGTGCACCAGAGTTGACTTGGAACACAATGTAATCTGATATTGATTGAGAAAGATGTGAGAGAAGAGACCTCAATATAGAAGGTGATCTATGGCACATTGTTTTAATTTTTGTGAATGTTCGAGTTGTTCCTCCTTCTACAATATATGTAGCAATGGTCCATGGTGCTCCCACAAAGCCTAAAACTGCTGCCTTATTGTCAACCTACAAAATTTAACTGTAAAATGAGTAAGTTGCAGGGAAGCAAACCAGTAGTAATAAAAGCAAATTGCAGATTGTGATCAAGATTGTAAATACAGATTCCAAATTGGCATGAAACACATACACAAAACAAGCTTCTCTACTCCCAGCTAAATAGGAGAGCACAGAAAGGAAATAAGTACTGACCTATCAACAAGATTTCATGCTTTTGAAAAAAAGAAAAAAAGAAAGATATTTATTAATGTTCACAGGTGGCCAAAAGTAGATTGATGGGACTCGAGAAGTAAATACAGTTAAAATAGAGAAGTACTAGAGTAAGAAGACCCTAGCTAGAGTATGATGCTAGGTTATTGACGGCAGGGTCTCAAGCAATCACAATACAACTTACTGTCTTACTTGAGGTAATGACTAGCTGATGACAATGTATTCACTCAAAGACCCCCCCCCCCCCAAGACAATCCTTTACTAATCTTGATGACACAAGAAACATACCATCATAGTTAACAACTCAGAAACAGTCTTACCTTGATGCAACATCGTGTCACAATCCAGATTTGTGGATTCTCACACACCAAACAATTCCAGAATCAATATGACTGTCTTGGCTGGATTAAAGACTTCAGATTGCTCTGACTGTCTTGGCTGGATTAAAGACTTCAGATTGCTCTACTCGTGCATCAATGGGCTATATATAAAGTGTTCCTTCTAAATGCAGTTACAATCCACTCCATATGTATGTTAACTCTCGTTCTATTGACAGTTACAAGGAAAACACAAATCTACAGGCTCTTAACAGAGCTCCCACGAATTCGTTCACCAAAGTGGCCCTTAACAGAGTGGTGCAGGAGCACCCAAGCCAATCTTGGCTTAAAACTTAGTCAAATATGAATGTCCAAAGAGTTTTTAAGAAGTAATTTACTCTTAGATCCATGTGATAAGGTCAAAAAAGGAGGAAATTTGGAGTTTAGAGTCATAATTTAGGAGGTTGTTAAAAACAAAGTCTAAAAATGTAAGTAATAGGAAGAGTTTACTATGTCAACTTAACAAATCATGTAATTAAAGGCTCCCAACAGTCATGTACTTTGAAATGGAGTCACAACCAATGGGAAATAAGTTCAAACATGTATATTAGAGCCTTCACACATTGGAGGGAAGGCAGCATTGAGATTTAAAGCATAGCATTGAAAGAACACATTTTGATTAATAAAAAGTTCTATTTTTCTGATTTTTTTCTACAATGTTAATGTTCCCGAGGATGGTACGGCCCCATACGGCCTCCAAATGACATAAAATTGAATTTGTTGGAAAGATATTTGAATAACCTTTCATTTGATTTTAATTTTATAAATTTTTATTAAGTTTTGCAAAATTTACAGCCATTTTGGTAAACACTGTTTTAAACTGCCAAAAACCCTCATCTAGGGTAATAGCCCTGTTGTAGAGCATGGTACGGCCTCCTGGAATACTTTCTGCATAAATGGTTGAAACCCATTTTAGAGGGAGTTCTTAACTCAAATGGGTTTTTTATTGGGTTCAATTTCATTGAGTTTGGAGGGAGATATCCCCGTTTTTCTAAAACTGGTCTGAAATAACCTAGTTTTGAAGGGTCATTGTGAGAGTTTGTGAAGCCAATTAGGAGCATAAGTTTGTGAAACTTTGTAAAATCAAGTTGCTGCCACCTTGTATTGCATCACAGAGCAGCCACAAGTTTATTAAGTTCAACAGATGAAGCAATTACATTGTCTTTTATACCCTCGTGAGGGTTCCTCATGCAATCTCAAAGAGAGATATGTTTTCTTCCAACTCCCCACGTTCTTCACAATCTTTGTAACCGATGCTTGGCATTTCCCTCTATTATTTCTTCTTACTGGTCCTCGTTGTCATCTCCTCTGTCTCATTACAAACTCTCCTTTTCCTTTCTTCGATGGCGACCATACTCTAACCACAACCTTCGCCAATCTGCCTCATTCGCTGCCCAACCATTCTTTCTATCATGGCAGCTTGCCCTTCCTTCCTTTTGGGTGATAGGAACAAAATGTGAGGTCACTATAGGCGACATAAACTACTCACTTCCACCCTTTCGGCCCATTCCACAGCTGCTCTCTTCCCTGGCGACAGGAGATCAATCTCGTAGCATAACTTCCCTGATCAAAACTATCTCAATCTTTCTCATCCTGACAGTTGACAAAGGGATTCGATGGACAAACGACCGATCCCCCAAACCCATACTTCCACACCAACACAACAACTTTAACAAACAAAATTAAAACAGCAACTAATCAAAATTTGAATGGGGAACGATGCCCCTGCATCAGTTATTAAAAATCACAGTGCACTAAGGAAATGTAATCATAGATTCATAAGAATAGGGGTAAACCGAAGTAGCTAAACCCCAAACCGTAAAGCCTATGTACAAAGACAATTACCACTCATCATATGGAGAAAAGAATTTTTGTATTCCAGTTTCATGTATAGATATTGTTAACCACATATACCAACAAAGCTTATTCCTACCACTATACATGATTGAATCAGAGCTAATGTGAGGAAAGGCAATGATACCTTCATAAATTGAAGTTACAAGATGAGGTTAATTCCCCATGATAAATTGAATAATGTAATTGTCTAAGTTTAATGATTAGCTACAAAATAGCTGCCTCAGATTGTTGATCGTCATTGTTATCAGCAGTGAGCGAAAATCCATAAGGGCAGATTGTAATAGTAAAAATCTGAATGTTATTAATGAAAGAGGCAAAACTCTTTATAAAGAATTACAAAGAGATGTTTCTAAAATATAGAATACAGATGTTTCTAAAGAAACTAAAGCTATCTAAATAACGGAAATAGAAACAATCTAATATTGCATTATTGACCATTAAATAAACTAAGTAAATATTATTTTAATACCCTCCCTTAATGGTCAATCTATTAACTACACCAAGGTGCCCCCTAAATTTGACAAACTTATCCGGGCTCAGAGACTTGGTGAGAATATTTGCAGTCTGGTCCTCAGTTGGAACATACTACAACATCACTGATCCATCTTTGACAAGCTAGCAGATGAAATGTCAATGAAGTTCAACATGCTTGGTCCGTTCATGGAAGACTGGATTTTTGGGAAGTTTCAACACCCCTTGATTATCACAGTACAAGGGGGAAGGCCCTGCTTGAGACATTTGCATGTCAAAAAGCATCCTTCGAAGCCAAACTGCCTCACAAGCTGCTTTAACAATTCCCCGATATTCAGCTTCAGTCGAGGAAAGAGCCACTGCCTGCTGCTTCTTGTTGGTCCATGTAACTGCACCTATGCCCAAACTAAAAACATACCCAGAAGTAGACTTCCTGTCATCAATAGAACCTACCCAATCTGAGTCTGTAAAGCCAATCAGCTTTAGGATCTTTGCACCTGCCATACAAAATGCTAAAGTCAGAAATGCCTTTCACATATCTCAGCACACGCTTCGCTTCAACCCAATGTTCAATTTTAAGGGTTGTCATGAAGCGAGAGATGTAGCTCACAGCAAAATTGAGGTCAAGTCTAGTAGCAGTGAGATAAATGAGGCTGCACACTAGTTGCTTGAACGTTGATTCATTCTCCATAGGTGAATCTAATTTGGCTGATAGTTTCAACCCTTTCTCCATAGGTGTAGATGCAGGTTTGCAATCATTCATCCGGAACTTATCAAGCAGACTTCGGGCATACTTGGAATGAGAGATAAAGATGCTACCATCTGTCTGCCAAACCTCAACACCTAGGCAATAATGCAGAAGTCCCAAATCTGTCATGTCAAATGATTGACTGAGATTATGTTTGATCTCCTCAATCAAATGGTCCGAGCTGCCAGTAATGATCAGGTCATCAACATAGACAACAAGCAAAAGAATATAATCACCAGACTGTTTGACATACAGATTAGAATAAGGACTCCTCTGAAAACCATGATCAATTAGGTACTTATCAATTTTCATGTACCATGCCCGAGGAGCTTGTTTAAGGCCATAGAGTGCTTTCACCAGTTTGCATACCTGGTGTTCTTTACCAGCAACCTTGAACCCAGTAGGTTGTGTCATATAGACTTCTTCCTATAATTCTCCATTGAGGAATGCACTCTTGACGTCCATTTGATGGACTTTCCATCCAAACTGGGCTGCAATAGCGAGTACAAGCCGAATGGTACTCATTTTGGCTGTGGGAGCAAAAGTCTCCTCATAATCAATGCCCTTTGTCTGTGAGAACCCTTTGGCTACTAACCAAGCCTTATAATTATCAAGAGTTCCATCAGCCTTATACTTAACTTTATACACCCATTTGCAGCCAATGGGCTTCTTCCCTGGTGGAATATCGGAGAGGACCCAATTGTTATTCTTCATAAGGCTATGATGTTCAGCTTCCATACCCTGTTCCCACTCAGGTATGCCTTTAGCCACTAAATATGTTCGAGGCTCAGAGATGCTGTGAAGGTTGGCCATAAGAGCAAAATTAACTATATTATGCTACTTGCTCTTTTTTCCGAATAGATCTACCCTCAATTAATTCATCATCATGAAGATCACCTATGGTATTTTCCCACCATTTAGGTTGGAGAGTAGAAGTACCAACATCTGAGACAGGAGGAACAACATCCCCTGGGGTGGCTAGAACAAATTCTGACGCTCAACGACACCATTCTGCTGAGGTGTGTAGGGTGTGGTAAGTTGGCGCATAATGCCATGAGCAGCACAGAAACTGGAGAAGTCAGAAGAACAAAACTCCCCCCCATTATCAGACCTAAGAGTGACTATTTGAGAGCCTGACTCTTTCTCAACTAAGGCCTTAAACTGCGAAAATATACTGAACACCTCTGATTTGTTTTTAAGAAAATACACCCACATTCTCCTACTAAAATCATCAACAAATAACAAAAAATACCTGCACCTAATAACTGAAGGAGTGTTCATTCGTCCACATACATCAGCGTGAACCAACTGTAATACCTTGGATGCTCTCCATGTGTCACCATCTGAGAATGGAGTCCGATGCTACTTTCCAGCCTGACAAGCTTTGCATACTCCATGATTCTAAGTCTGAATCGCAGGTAGACCACCAACCAAATCATCTCTAGATAACTGAGAGATAATGCATATTTAGGTGCCCATAACGCTAATGCTAGAGATTGCTGATGGAAGTACTTCTAGCTGCCATGGCGTGCTCTTGAGAATCACCTGAATCAACAAGTCTATACAAACCATGATCCTCAAGTCCCTGAACAACTGTAGTGCGAGTCTCTCTATCAACAATGCTGCATGTATGCATGCTGAAAACAATATCTAGCTGAGGAGAGTGACGCATAATCTGACTAACTGATAGTAGATTCAGCTCCATCCCAAGTACAAAGTATACATTGAGAAATATTAAATTTCTCCCTCCAAATTGAATCTGCACGTTGCCCTTTCCGACAATAGTATACTTTTCGCATCCTCCAAAGATAACAAAATCTCTTAATGGCATGTACTCAGTGAACCAATCTCGACGATGAGTGAAATGCCGAGATGCACCTAAATCAATATACCAGGCAAAGGATTTAACATGATCTGCTGGTCTCTTGGCCATAAAGGCATAGAAATCAAACTCCTTCTGCTCAGTGTGCTCTGCAACATGGGCTTTAGGTTTAGACTCTCCTTGCTTGGATTGTTCAAAAGCCAAGCATTTCCAACAATCTTTCTTCATGTGGCCATACTTGTGGCAATAGTCGCACTGAATGTTCTTCTTGGAGCTGTCCTGGGATTGACCTTGGCTGGTTTGCTGAGAGGGCTGATTTTTGCCCTTATTCTTCTGAAATGTCTTCGCAGTAAAGGACTGTTCCATGGAGGATGAACTAGCACCGCTACCGAACTACTGTCTCTAGCAATCCTACTACAGAAGTTTGGTGCAAAGCTTTGGAAACTTCAAGTCAACATTAGTTGAGGTAATGTTGAGCGTCTCAATAAAGTGCTCATAAGACTTGGGTAGACTTTTCAGAGTGATGACTACCATATCTTCCTCCATTTTCCGACCAATAGCATCAAGCTAATCACGGATGTCCTTGATCTTTGTCAAGTGCTCTTGCAGAGTTGTCTTCTCATCCATCATGATGGATAACATGTTCTTCAGAAAGAACGCTCGGCTCTTGTCGGACGTTTCATGAAGTTTTTTCAGAAGATCCCAGATTTCTTTAGCTGTCTTGCTTGAGGGTACTTGAGGCAGCTGATCATCGGTGATCGACAATTTAATAAGCATCACAGCTTCCCGATTCTGCTCATCAAATTTGTCCTGATCTTTACCCGTCGTTGGAGGACGTGTAGTTTTGCCCAGAACAATCTGGTCAAGGCACCGATACTCAAATATGGTCATCATACGCTGCTTCCAAGTGTTGTAGTTGCGGCCGTTGAATTTCTAACTACCTTCCAACATAATATTAGACAAAGAGGCCATCCTCCATGCTTTCTGAGGCACAAAAACGAGGTGAACTGAAGATTTGATGGCACAAAACCCTGAGACAGAAAAACATGCTCGAAACCCTAGCACGGATTTCAAGACACAAATCCCGAGGTGAAAAATACTGGGCGCTGGTTGCTAATATGACCGCCGTTGAACTGGAGGACGAGGTGACTAAGCATTGACTTGAGGCTTGGGGCGCTTGTCACTAGAGATAAAGACTGATAGCTGCCAAGGAAACTGCTAAAGCAAAGATGATAGCCGAGGAAGCTTTAACCAGCGACTATCAATATCAAATGGCGACCAAGAATGCATTCAAACAGCAGAACAATTGCTACCCGCCAAGGATTTTAAACCTTTGTAGAGGAAACAGTGACCAAAAAGATGAACCAGCGACGAAGGAAAAATGCGACCAAGAAGTCTTCAATGGCGACCAACCCAAGAATCACGACCACACATGCAGACCGCCGAAGCCAAAGCCAAAACCTGGAGGGTCTGTTGGTACTCATTTTGACCTGGAGGTTGATTTTTCGTGTTTAGGGGGTTTCTTCATTTGAACCCTATATCTTCTTGCCCATTTTCCTAAGTGTTGGACCTCCTCAGCATTTTTCAGCTGCAACATCATATATTCTAAGGGAGGGGGTCATCATCATTATCATTTTCTATTGACTGGATGTTTCATCAGGGTCATCATGTTTCAATATCGGGTGATGTTTGGATATCATCCCGATCCTGCAGTGAAGCTACAGTGCAGCATGATATTTGCGCGTCAGGATGATATTTCCAAATATCTGGTTAATCTTCCGAATATCATCCTGATGCCGATATGGGGGTGACGTCATCAAGGTCTAGGGGGTCACATTGCTAACACTAAGTCATTTTATGGAGATCCCCCGATGTTGCGAATATGACGATGACGTCATCTGGAAATGTATAAGGGCGGCGAACATGCTTCTGCTACAGTGCGATGTACAAGTGGTCTTGTACATCGAGCTACATACAAAGCCGCCAACATGCATTTCAAACATACAAAGAAAAGATACATTGCAGGTATATTCCCAGGAATATTCCCGCTTTGTATATCGGGTCATGCACAAGCGAAATGTACAAAGGAGGTGCGCATATACAATTGCTACAGTGGCGAGCGGAAGATACATTCATCGAATATTCTGTTGAAGATGCTGCAGTTGTATATTGGAGGTTTGTATATTCGCGGATATGCAAAGGAACAAAATATACAATGGCCGATATACAAGTGATGGGGCCCTCCAGTTGTATATACAAGCAAAGGTACATAGGTCAAGATACAAGCCGGACCCGAATAAGTTTCCAATCTGCTTCATAAAGGTTTGGGGTCCGCCTTGTATATCAAACAGTTGTATATGCATAGGTGTGGGATTTCTCAGTTGGGCCGACAGAGGTGTTTGGCCGATGGAACTGTATCGGCGTAACATGTGATGTCGGCGGAAGGATTTTCGGGCTCACCGATGGAGTTGGTCTTGCCGATTGGGTCTTTAGTGTCGGCAGGAGTCACAGCGATGGGTATTTGGCGAAAGGGTTGTGTGTCGAGCGTGGCAAAACGCTAGACACCTTTCGTGTGTGCGACCACGTTTATAAACTAACGAAGTGATCTCGTCACCGTACATGTGGGATTATTCCCCTGTGTAGTTTGAACCTGCGAAGAAGCGTTTTGGCGGGAATTTCCTTCTTGAGTGTTGCGACAGTTTCCGAGTAGCTGTGGGTGGTTGAGGCCCTTACTGGCGACGATACAGAGATGTGGGCAATGGTACGAGCGATCAGGTTGCCCAAATTTTGAGTGAAGACTCCAGATGATGGCGCATGGCTCGAGGCCCCTCTTTGTCTGCTGCATTAATATCTTCTGAGCGCCATTCCTTGGTGGGACTGTGTATCTGGCGGGATTTTTGGTCAACCATGTAATTAATTGCTTATGGTACGCTACCTGGCTGTTATAAGCAGGAAGTGTTACTCATTTTAAGGTTGTTGAAAGTTGAACATTTTTGGCTCTGTGATACAATACAGCTAGTTTTGGCTGCTCTGTCCACAAGAACTTGTGAGTTTATGTATCTCCTGTGGTATGTTTTTTTGCATGAATCCACTGATTTCATGGTTTATCCTATATGAGTAATGCTATGTTAGCATGTGTTTTGTTAATTCTGTCTCCATTATTGCATGTATCTTTCTTCTGAGTCTGGGTATTTAAGGAATGTTGAGACTCTAGAACATAGAATTCCTGTGTTGAATGTCTGATCTTTTAACTTCTGCTCAAGGGTAGATTAAACTGTTTTCAGATTAAACATTGGGAAGGGTATACTGCAATAGGGATGCCATAAGTATAGATAGCTTAACACTTTGTATTGGGAGATATCTGTAAGGCAAGTATCACATGTATCCCCCTGAAATCCAGTTTTAGTTGTTCATGCACATCATTCGCAGGTGTATGTCTACTGACTCCAGGCCCTGGATAGGCACCAATCTTGCTTTGTGTTTGTGTTACAACCATGTCCAGCTTTGCATCCAAACTATAAATCAAAATCAAACTCTAAAACAACCATTAGGACATTAGAATTAGTTTTAGGATCCAAGTCCTCTGTCTACAACTGAAAATAGGCCCAAAGCCAGCCCCTTTGCTCTTATCTTGCAGTTTTGGTCCACTTACAGGAGGACTTATCTGCTTTCTGTCAGCATCCCAGCCTTTGTATGCATATCCCCATGGATGTTGAGGAGGGAACACCCCCCTAGGTTTTGCAGAGCCTGAAGAAGAAGAGGAGATAAAATATAGAGTCTATCTCCTACACTGTTGGCCCCTGGCCCAGAGATCCTGTTGATCATTGATGGCTACCTTGTAAGGAAATCTGGGAATAAGCATCCAGTCTGGGAAAAAACCAACAGGGTCGAGGAGAAATGCCAACCAAGGAAACAAAACTACCGGCCAGAGCTTAAACTGCTTGATGAAAACAGCGACCAAACCAGGAACCGCAATCAACACTTGAAGCCGCCAACAAAACCCTACGTCAAACAACCCATGAACTGCCTGAGACGAAGATGTCAGCCAGGAAGAGGTATATGCAGAGAGCCAAAGGAGCCGTATGAACTAGTACTGTGCCATCCGTACGATGTACGGAATTGCAGAGGGCGCCCAAAAAAATTTCAAAAAATCTTTTCCCGCTCAAACTTTGCTTTGATACCATGTAATGGTAAAAATCTGAATGTTATTAATGAAAGAGTCAAAGCTTTTTATAAAGAATTACAGAGAGATGTTTCTAAAATATAGAATACAGATGTTTCTAAAGCAACTAAAGCTATCTAAATAACGGAAATAGAAACAATCTAATATTACATTATTGACCATTAAATAAACTATGTAAATATTATTTTAATAAAGATGAGAACAGAAAAGCAGAGGAAAGAGAATATAATTTCCTGTAATATTACACTAGAGAAAAATAAAAAGAAACACTTCAAGTGATATCACTCTGCCCATACACTCACATTCATAAACCTATTTGAAATTGATCTTCTTATTTTTTGAAGTCAATGATTGCAAAGACTCAATATTTGACGTACATGTCAGAATGTACACAATTTGCAATTCAAATGTCAAAAAAACATAGACATTATCTAGAAATAAAATAAAACTAATCATCTCCAAGGCTCTTGTGCTAATTCACAAGGATCCGTCATCTGCATCTTCATGACCAATCACCAATAGATTCAATTGAATTCTACTCCTATGATCAGAAAAAAACCTTTCTTGCAGACATCTTTAAATACAGATATGCCTTTGGCCCCTTTGCCTTAACATAGAAGCAGCAGACAACACATTTCAGGTTTTCACATTGCCAAGACAATTTGAAATTTTTGGCTGGAGTATAATTTTTCAGGAAACAGACCTGCCACCTAAGAGGCAACGTTTTTGTAGGAGGACTATCCATGTCTCATTAAACAAGCTTCTCAGTAAAACCAATAAAGAAGCAAAACCAAAAAAAAAAATTCAAAGCTTGAAAATGATGAAGCTTCATGGCAGGCTCAGATGTGCAACTCTACAAGCTGGGAATCTTGTCTCATATTGTACCAAAAGACACCAAAACTCAAAAATGCCTTGACCTTCGAGCTTCAATTAATTACTGCCTCCACACACAAGCAAGAATCTCCTATATAGACCTAGAAGTTAGTCTATCCCAAGCATATGCTGAAAGACAAACCATCATTTGAAAACTAACATATAAAAGAAATTAAAAAACTCTTTAGGATTCAGAAAATGATTTTTGTACCGCTTGCAATTTTGCTCCAGGAAAATGGCAATCTAATGCTATATTAAAAAGTTCTGCAAGCCAAATATGCAATCATTTAAATCTTTGACTAAATACCCCTAAAGTCAAGAAAAATGAACCTCATCACAGAAGATTGGAACTTTTGAAAGCAGTACAGAAGAATTTCTAGTGTGCAGAAAGACAGTAATTCCTTAGCAAAATGATAATCTTTTCCAGTATGATGGGGTCCCCAAGGACCCAAATTAGATCTAGCCAAACCAGAAAAGGCAATTTGGTCTATTATATGGACTAGAAGGTCATAACATATCAAGAATATGATATAAAATAGCCAAGTATGTGGCTCCACTACAAGGTCTCGAAGCTTGATTGATGAGGCAATGGAAAAGCCAGTGGTCATGGAGAACTTACTGTTAATAAGCTCCGCATTCAGTAAGAAAAAGTAATAAGCACTTAATAATTGTTGCCACAATAAAAACAAAATCACCCTAATTTCCACAGTGCTACTACTCTTTATGAAAAGAGATTGCCTTGGGTGGTTGGAATTAATGCAGAGGATCATCAACAGTTTGGTAGCAACCCAAATTTTGATTCACAGCAGTTTCTAAGAAAAATCTTAGATCCACTATTTGGATCTCTGCACATTCAGTATAACCTTTAACTGTCTCTAATAAGACTGCATATATAATCATGGCTACTGGGACAAATAAATAAAAGAGCTCCTTGCCTCTCCAAGGGAAAGTACACTACTTTTATCTTCCTGGCAAGAGCTCATATATACAAAGGTTGTGTCTGTTTCTTTGAATTACTCTAATTTAAACATGGGGGGCAGCTGCAATGACAATGCTGAATTTTCAATATGCCTGTATCACTCAAAAAGATACAATACTCCTTACATGTTTTTTATCATTTTTCCCTCATAAAATCTACATGCTTGATGTTGGATCTAGAAAGAGAAGACAAATTGATAGCAGGTCATCAAACTATAAGAATTATCATATGTTTTATTATTTATGTTAGATTTAGCCAAATCGACTAGCTATAAGCATTCAGGCTAGTCCTTTGGTTTGGTAGGCCAGTTACCTCTTTACGCAAAATGCTGAGAGACTCCCCAACAAATTGGAGTTTTTCAAGATCAATAGGATGCAATGCTTTCAGCCCCTCCTCTGTCTGGATCGGAGTATGGATTACAGGACCCTTCATGTCTTCAATGTCAAATTGTATGCCAAAAGCTGGCAAGGGAGTAAGTATATCCGAAAAAATGATTACACCATCAGGATGGAATGCTCTCCAGGGCTGCAAAGAGATTTCCACAATCAGATCAGTTGTCTCCGACCTCTCACGGAAAGATGGATGTTTCTCTGCAACCTTTCTGTAAGCAGCCATATACCTTCCTGCTTGACGCATCATCCATGCTGGCGGCCTTTCCACAACCTCACCTCTTGCTGCTTTCACCAATAATGGATCTGAAAATTCATTCAAAGGGAAAATCATTGTAAGTTCAAGTTACTCAAGGCAACCAAAGATCAATCTCCCTTGATCAAGTGTAACAGCCTATTCATACAGAGGCTATGCAATGCATACTAAACAAATTACTAAAGGGGTTCATATGTTACAACCACTGGTTGGTAATTGCCAAAGGGAGAAATATGGAAAGCTCAAGATCTTCAAAGCAACAGAAAACAATCTACCTCAGCCAGACACATCAAATCTATTCAATAAGAGACCAAAATGCATCGTAGACAAATATACCAACGTGTTTTTCACATCATAAGAACTGTTTGGTTAATTGCCAAGGGGGCGCAAGCTCTTCAAATCAGGTGCATCAACTATTCAATAAAAGGCTATGCATTGCATACCATACAAATCAATGGGTGGGCTTGCATGTTACAAGCACTAGTTGGTAAACATCACCAGCATAACTCAACCCACTTCAGCATCCCAATGTGTGTACCACCCTTAGGACAACCAGAGGCTATGCATTATATACCAGACATGTGACTTGATAGAGATTCATTTTATGAGCAAATAAGCAACAGTTGGTAAATGCCACTTAGTAGCACCGTTTGATAAATGCCACTTATGTGGCCCTACTCACTGTGACATCCCTCTCTGCAGGACTTAGACAAATTTGTTGTGCCTAATTGGTAGATTTTATCATTATGATGTTATGTGAACATGTTAATACTATTTGCTAAATGGTATCATTGTTTTGATATGGATGTTATTCAGATATCATAATGGTTAGATATCATAGATGTTGATATAGTTATTGATGTAACTGATTGTATATATGATTATGCTTTCTGCACAACTGGTACTGCCAATGCCACCCTGTGGTTGCAGGTGAGCAGGAGCACGGACAGGATTTTAAGCTTTAATGAGTTGGCATCTGATTTAACTTTTTGTCTGCAGGGACCTTGATGATGTTACCTCTTTGCATATCTTAATGTTACTGTTGATGTTGCTCTGGGTCCTGTGGTATTTGACAGTTCAATGTGTTGTTCATGTGGCTTGCAATGTCAGGGATATATATGTACGTGTTGATTGTATTAAGGACCTACTGTCATTGTGCCTTGGAAGTTTGAGAGTCCTTTGTGACTAGTGCCTCACCTTAGGTTGATGTGCTAAAGGTCCTATCTTGCATGTGTCAAGTCGCTAAATTGAAGCTTGTTAAGTTACTAAACTAAAATTTAAACATTTCTAAATGGGACTTGGTCCCTGATCCCCAAAGGGGATCTGCCTTGGATCTTTCTTTCTCCAAGCACCAATGAGGTGCAAAGATCCATGCAATATGACTTAATGGACATTCAATAAAGCCTTTACCGGCTCCTTGCAAGGAGGAAACTGTCTAGTACCAGTGGCAGGGCAAAACTCAATGATTTTTCATTTTTGAAGTTGGAGAGAGCTATGTTGCCAACCATGGCAAAGCCCTAGTAATTTTTTGAGAGATTTTGATCATGTAACTGCCTTAATTATGCTTAGAGGCATAACAACAATGGTAGAAAGGGATGCATTATAATGGTGTGAGAGTGTTCACCACAACCCCTTGACATAAATTTGACGGCCATTTACACATCAAATTAATAATTAGTATATAAATATAGTATTTAAATAAAAATATATATTATATAATATAATGTAAAAGATATAGTTTAAATTTTAAATATTTAAATACCTTTATATATATATATATATATATTTCAGTACTATATTTATATCCTAATTATTAAAAATATTAATTTAATTATAATTAGTTAATATAATAGAAAAATTAATAATTATATAAATAAAGAGGTAATTAATTTATAAATATAAAATTAATATATATAATATTGATATCTCTCAGCATCTTTTAGATAGATATATTTTAGATATCTATAATAGTGGCTACAAATGGTGGTTTGGGAAGAGAGTGAGGAACATGCATTCAGTGCATGTGTTTCTCTGCTGGCTTAAGTATGGCATCCTTGAGATTTTTTAGGTGTTGGTTGATGACTATTGACAAAGAGAAAGCAAGGAAATAAGAGTTGCAAAGATTTTGGATCCAAATCTGGTTGGTGTGGAAAGCTCAGACGAGCTCAGTGCTTGGTCTGAGATTGTTCCGTGGTTTTTGGTAAGTGGTATTATGGATTCATATGAGTAATTCTTTCTTTGTATGCATAATGCAAAGATTAAACTTCAATCTTAAAGGGTTTTGAATGGAAATATAGGAGCTTGTATATTAGACAACATTCTTGTTGTTTCTTGCTTTCTGGGTTTGTATCTGTTGGGAAATGATTTGGGGTATCTTGTCTTTTCTTGGAGTTTTCATGAAACCTTGATTATATTGTGCCATATTGATATTACACTCGATTGAGAACCCAAGTTACCATCTGTAGATTACTATCTTCTGAGTTGAGGAAAGACCCAGCCTTTTTGTGCATTTGCTTTCTCTAGGGTTGCTTGCAATCCTGTCCTTTTTGAGATTTGACTCATTACTGAAACCCTAGTCATTCTCTGAGGAGTAGTGATACTTGATTTGTATTCGAATCCTAGTAAATCTGTATGCTTGTTATATTGTGTTCTGCATGAAACCCAAACTGTATTATGAAGACTTGTTTACAATTGGGTTATCACTGAAACCCTAGTTTTTCTCTATGGAATAGTGATGCTTGATTGATATTGGAATCCTATCTGTTTATATGACATAATGGTTTTCCAATTGAACCCTGATGATACTTTTGAGATTGTTGTTATCTGAGATGTTGTAATGGGGCCCTAGCTATTTTTTGTTATTGGTAGCTTCAGTGAATGTCAGTCTTTGCCTCTTTGTAGTGTTGACACAGAAGGTCGATTGTTGGCTCTTCGTAAGCCACATTTAGGTTTTGAGCATGATTGTTCTTAGAGTTAGTTATATTCATCTCTCTGTAGGAGGAAAAGGGTTTTTGTATTGGCATTGGTTTTGACCCCAGTGACTGTTAACTAAAACCATGGTCAGTTGGGAACTGTCATTATCACCTTATGATAGAGCTTGTTTATAAATAGTTTATTTCTTCTTGTGGAAAGATCAGTTGGATTCTTAGTTGTTTTGATTTTATCATTTAGCTCAGAGTACCTAGCTTAGTCTTGCCAAGACTGTGTTGAGAAGGAATGAGGGTTGAACACAGTTTTTACCCTGTCAATGTCTCTGTAAGGGTTATATGTGAAGTTGTCATCCTTAGGAGGAAGTTTACCTGTAAATTGATTGTGCGAGTTGACAGAAGGGGTTAGAGTTGGTTTGGAAAACTGTCATTCTTGTTTCTCTCTTGTTTGATCATTATTGGGAACTAAACCTTGTAACTCAGCTAGAGTTGATCTTTCTGGTTCACACTCTTGTTTGATACAATATCTAAATTGGAGACTGCACATTGGACCATCTTGGTGATACAATATTACCAATACTATGCATTATGATAGATCTTGCATTGTGGTGGGAATAGATCTGTTACTGTGTTAAGTAAGCTGTGGCAGCGATCTTGAATGAGGACAGTGTTCTCATATCTGTTCCTATTACCTAGCACAATTGAAATTACCATGGTATCAAGTCTCAGTTTGTGACTGAGAGGTTAAGGAAGAGTTTTGGCCTCTTGTGGCTATCTATGGGTTTAGTCCCTCTTTCTTGTTGACTGTTACTTCTCTACATGTTTGTTGGTATATGAGATAACACCCTGTTGGTAATACTTAAATTTTGGTTAGCTTGAACTATACTGTAGTACCCAGAGAATGTCCTATTGAGATAGAATTGTATTAAAGGATGCCTGTTAAGTTTGCTTGTAACAGTGATTGCAAGTTTGGCAGTGGGTAGGTATAGTGAATGCCAGCTGAAGAGACTAGGGTCTTGAATAATTGGAAGGTCATGTGTTGTTTGCATTTTATAATGTCCCCTTTTCACCGAGTCAACACATGTGGGATCCACGAGCCCATTTCTATATTTTTGATGGGTGGGGGGTGATTGCTAGAGAAGTATATATTGGTGAGGATTGGTTCTATTCATTTGACCCTGGTATTTTTATGAGTTTTGGACCATTTCCTATATTTTAGGGGCATTACCTATATTTTAGGTCAGTTGGACGTGGGACCCTCACCATTTGTCATGTCCCCTTTTTTCATATTAAAATAATTAATAATATTATTTAACTTGAGCCTAATAACTTCTAATCTCAAGGGCAACTTAATAATATTATTATAATTAAAATAAAAGGTGTTTTTAAACACAAGTACTAAAACAAAAAGTATTTTTAAATACTTGGAGGGAAATTTAGGACCCAAGGGCCCAATTCGAAAAAGTATATCAAGGAGGCGCCTATCTTCATTTGATCATTCATTCAAGTTATCATTTGCATACAACTTTCAAATTTGAGCAATTTGCTCGATCTAGGGCATCCAAGGACGAAAACCTTTAGCTGCAATTTGCGAACTAGGAGGCCGAAAACCCTCTTGGGTCTCCTTCTAGAGGTGAGGATGAAAACCCTCAATTTTCCGACATTGGCAAATCCACCTAGGGTTTGCATGGTGTGCTAATTTAGCGTTTGTGTGAATTTTCAAGGTTAAAGTGATCAAGATTTGCGAGCAAATATCAAAAGAACCCTATTTTCAAGTTATACTACATAGCTAGGCGAGTTATACCAATTCGTGGCTCATTAGCAACCTACATCAAGGTGACTGCAGTTGTTGTGTACAAAGTTGCATGGACACGGATACAATATTAGATACGGATACAGTATCGGATACGAATATGGCCATTTTCCAAGGCCCCTAATATGGATATGGCTAGATACAACATTCATAAAAAACACACACATTTATATAACACAATTTTATAAGTTATTAGAGGAGATTTTCATTACTTTAAAAGCAATATAGACACATAATTGCTATATATTTAATATAAATATAAAAAATTTAATATAAACTTATATATATAAACATTTTAAATTTTAATAAAATAAAAATATACAATTTTTAATATAAACTTATAAATATAAACATTTTAAATTTAATAAAATAAAAATATAAAATTCAAAGTTTTCAATACATACCTGAAACCTAGAAAACAAATTGGCAGGTCGCGATAGAAAAAATTGATACCCTCGATACAGAAGAAAGTCACACTAGAGGGATGGAAACAGTTTGATACCCACGATATAGAAGAAATTTGCAGGTCGCGGTGGAAAAAATCATTGGAACTTGGAAAGAATTTGCGTTGGAATGATTTTGTGAACCCTACCCAACAATATTTATACGAAATGAAAGACTCACGTTTTTAATAATCAATCTAGTTTTGCCGACTCATACCTGTTGTGAACCTGTGTTTTTAACAATTATTGCTTGGTTTTAACCGACTGAAACCTGTTTTTAACCTGCGTTTTGGATATTTTTAAAGAATACGAGGCGATTTTTTAAAAACCCCAAACCCTTATGAACCAGTGTGGCTGGAGGAATAAAAGATTTCAGGCACGCACAGGTACAGTATCCAGGCCATATCCACACCATACCATACCCGAATCTGCACCGGTTACTCAGGTATGCATGCCTGTAGAGGGGGGTGGTGTATCCTGCAACCCTAGTCGTGTAAGCTAAATTGCCTGGGCACCACAACTTTACAACATTCCAGGGCTGTCGCGGCCTAATTTCAGTGGCACATTTCCATCTTGGTTGTTCAATGTGGGAGCAGATCTGAATGTGATTATTGGTAGTTCCTTTGTTGATGACCCTACAACCACTATTTACCCACCTGGGAAGAAACATTAAGTAATTTGTAGATTGGAGGACTTTCACTGGCTGCCTATTGCTCCCAGCAATTCACAATTGAACCTAGAAATTGAAAATCGACGCCTCTACAGCACTTACAACCACCCACCCCAAATCAAATCTGAGTTGTCAATCCACTGCAAGGCAAATCATTATCACCCAAACCAGTGAATACAATCCCACAATTGCTCCTCATTTTGGTGGTCGTAGTTTGTGGAGGGGCAAATTGAAGATTCAATCATAGTCCATGCAAGGTCTTCCTAACACCCTGTCACCTGCCTAATCACATGATTGACAGATTTATTTGACTATAGGGAGGGGTACAGCAATTGTTCTGACAGTAAGGGCGATGTAATTTGTTCCCAGGTTTGAGCACTGTTATAATTAATGAATCTGGGTGCTGCATGCACGGGATGTTTTTCATAAAACTGAATATCGTATATCAGAATGTTGTTATCATTAGATCTGAATATCAATTTTAGAATAGATGTGCAATCTGTCTCTATACTCAAATTGGACTCATATGCTATGTTTGAGGATTTCTTTAGCCGCCTAGTGAATTAGAAGGATTGATTCAGTATTTTTTCAGTCATTTAATATTTGTAATCAGCATTTGCCACTAGTTTCTAGTCTGCTAATTTAATTTACATTATTGTTTCAGTTTCCAATTTGATTTTAAAATTCAGAAATTATAAAGTATTCAAGAAAATTTCAAAAATCTAGATTTGGGGTCATTACAATGGTATCAAAGCATAGACCCTGCCAGCCTGTGGGTTAAACTAATGATTATATGCAGCTTAGTCAAAGGGATCTAAGAGCTTCAGAAAGAGAAAAGAAAAAGTTGGAGGCTTTACAACAGGGCACAGGAGTGAATTTGGGAATAGGAGGCAAAGATAAGAACTACATGGCAAACAAGGAAGATAGGTTTGAGGCTTTTCTTAGAAGGTAAAATCAAGCTATTAAGAGTCAAAAGCAAACAAATCAACTATTAGTTCAAATGATGCAGTAGTTACTAAATTCCAACATACCAGTTCAAGCCCCCACCAGTGAGGGGAGTACTTCCAATAATGGACCAGCCAATAACAACACCACCAAGATATCAATAGGATCAACAACCAAGCCATTTCAGCCTACATTTTGACCCAGAGAGGAGGCACTTCTAGAAGAAGATGAACAGAATCCAGCCACATATGAGATCAATGCTTGCATTGATGAGTACCAACATCTTGATCTAGACATTAAAAATCAGTTCTCGTTTGCGAGCTATTGCAATTTAAGGATGAAGAGTGGGCCAAGAATGGAGAAAAGAACTACATATCAGTCTCATAGAGATTTGCAGTAAAGGTTGAGTAAGTTAACTCTTCCTTATTTTGATGGTTCAAGGAAAAGCACTACACGTGCTTGGGTCCAAAATTTGGACAAATACCTTTCATTCAGCCCCATGATGGAAGAAGAAGCCATCATATTTGCCACCCTTCATTTGGAAGGCATAGCTCATGAGTGGTGGTACCATGGGTTGATCACACAGAGGCATAACCATATTGTTACCTATGCTGATTTTACACAAAGGCTCATGAAGAGGTTTGACAGAAAGGATCCAAAAATTCATTTCAGAGAGCCAGCACAATTGAGGCAAGAGGGCACAGTAGAGGAGTATGCGGCGAAATTTCAAAGGTTATTGTTGATGGTATCGGATGTGACGGAGAGGAGGCTTATTGTGCTATTTGTGGAAGGTCTAACCAAACATCTCAAGGGTTTAGTTAAGGCCTTTGATCCACCATCATTAGCGAATGCAATCAGGAAAGCTCTAACTTTGAAGAGAGTGATTCCTAAGGGCAAGGCACCACCTCCAACACCACGGAAGAAGCCACTACAGAAGTAAGTCCCTCCTCCGCAAAACATGTTGAATATTATCAACAAAGAAGCCACCAAGAATGAGCTTAGGAGGAAGAAATTGTGCTTTACTTGCAAAGAGCCATGGGGACCGGGTTATCAATGATTTGGTTGTGGACAGGTACATTACATAGAGGTACTCCTAAATGAAGAGACAGAAAAGGAGGAACCAGAACCAAAGGTTGAAGACGGAGAGATTCAGGAGGGCGCCCTTGCTTCACTTTCAGGTGCACCTAAGTATCATCCATTCAGAGTTTGTGGGTTTTTGCATGGGCAAAGGATCATAGTATTGATTGATAGTGAAGCCATCATAACTTCATAGATAAGGACTTGGTATCCAGAAGAGGGTTAGACACAGAAGACTTTGAAGGGTTCAAAGTCATAGTTGCCGACAATTCACCATTCCTTGCAGTAAGAAGATACATCAACTTGACATCACATTGGGAGAACATAAGATGCGTGATAATTACTATCTTGTTATATTGGAAGAGACTAACATGGTTTTGGGTGTACAATGGCTTTATTCCCTTGGGGAATTCACCCTAAATTATCAGACTATGGAGCTGAAACTCAAATCGGGAGGAGTAGTGCTTCGTGGCATCAAGGTTGCAGCTCCAAGAGTCGTCATGGCCACAAGGACGGAACATCAATCAATGACAACCACAACTTCATCCATAGGTGAGATACCTTTTTCTTATGACATTCGATCTATTTTGTATCAGCATAGTATGGTGTTTGATGTTTGGCCACCGAGTAGAGAATTTCATCGAGAGATAGGAAAAAGATATGTTGCAGACATCTTTCCCATTGAGGGAGTAACTAGCACCATTAAGGGGTATCAAGAAGATGTTCATAAACTTGGTGGAGGGGTTTCAAACTTACATATGTTTGTAAAAGATGACAAAAAGGACATAGTGGAGAAGAGGAGTAATGGCATATTACAAATATGTTGCGAATAAAACATTACAAGGACCGTTGTCATCAAAAATCTCAGCTTGGAGGCCTCTGCCCTCATCATGTCCAGCCACTATACTCCACCATTTGCAACCATGCAGGTGTTTTTAGTCTTGGGATTGAGTGATTTTCAGTTTGTTGCTGCTATTGAAGTATTTTCAGTCATTGTATGATTGTTTCCAACTTCTATGTTGCTGATTTTTGTAAGGGATTTTCAGTATTGCAACTGTTGTACCATTTTTATACTCCGGATTTTCAGGGTTTCTGATTTTGGACTGTTTTCCTGAGTCATATTCAGTAACCAGCTTGCAGATTTTTGAAAATATTCCATGCATCATACTGTTTGTGACGGTTTCAGCCATTGGAGCTGTAGAAAACAATTGTTCCAGCTACTGCACTGCTGTTTTGGATGAGGTTTAGAATGAATTTTGGATGTTGCAACTTCGTTCCAGCTTGTATGCAAGTTGATTGATCCAAACTCACGAGGGTTTCAGCCTACAGTACAATGGTAAGATCCATTGGAACTCGAGGAAGTTATCATCATGCTCATTATAAGATCAGAGTGGTGTAGCAAAAACATCCCAGAAAATTCATAGGGCAGCCTTTGGTCTTGTTGGAGCTTGAAAATATCCTCAAGCGGGGAGAAGAAAGCATCATCCGTCATCACGTCAAAGAGGAGCATGTTGTGGGTTGGTTGCTACCGTTGCTTGATCCAAGTCAAAGGTGGGGAAGCATCATCCCAGAGGTTTGCATTTATGTTATTGTGAGTCATGCACATCGCTTTGACGTCAAAGTGTTTGAAATGATCAAAGTTCATGAATTGCATAACATGATTCATAGTGTTGGCACAATGGTAATTGAGCATCTGAGTATGCTTGGTGCTTTTTGGCAAAAGTTGTTTCATTTGACAGGTACAGGATCTAAACTCTATGGACATTACAGCATGATTCATCATCTGACTTTGCAATTGCTTGTGGGCAAGCAATTTTGGGAAGGGCAGACTATCATGTCCCCTTTTTTGGGATTAAAATAATTAATAATATTATTTAAGTTGGGCGCGAATCGCGCAATAACTTCTAATCTCAAGGGCAACTTAATAATCTTATTATAATTAAAATAAAAGGTGTTTTTAAACACTAGTACTAAAATAAAAGTATTTTTAAATACTTAAAATTAAATTAAAAATTTAAAAAAAGCAAGGTTGCACGGAGACTGGTACTGGTACGGGAGACTGGTACCGGTACTGGTACGTCTATTTTTGAAAAATAGGAGACGGGGGTACTTGGAGACGCCATTTTTTTTTTAATATAATTTAATAATTTTAAAAATATATTAATATGCTAACATTAAAATTGAAAATATCATGAAATTGAACTTTCAAAACAAGAGAACTAGTAAAGTTTAACATTAACTTTGAAGTTTAAACACACAAATGTCAAAGAGTTCATACTACATATCGATATTACATATTGAAATTCAAAAATGTTGATAGCCTAGTAGGCTGATATGCATATAGAAAACAAAAATCAGAAATCTATGTCATCATTCTATATCACATTGTCATCCATCTCTAGGTCCTCAGCTATGATGCTCTCCAAATACTCATCACTCTCAAGCTCAGGTTCCTCTGATGGTAGTAGAATTGGGGGTAAATCACTGAGGCCATCTGCTTCAACCGTTTCATCAACCAAGGCTGCAGCTTCTCCATCAGCTGAAATTTGGTCCCATTTTGTTGAAGGACCCTCCTTGTACCCAGGTTCTACATGAGAGAGAAGGCGAAGTGAGCTATGAATGTACACTAGGTTCTCCGCTTTCTTTGACCCTAACTAGTTCCTTTTCTGTGAATGAATAAAACCATAAGTACTCCAATTGCTCTCACAAGATGAAGAGCTAGCTACTTGTGAAAGCAATCTTATTGCAAATGATTGCAATTCAGGGGTTTCACCTCCATGGTTCCACCACCACTCTATAGGGTCTTTCTTTGCATGCATATCATATATGGCTTCCATGGAAGAGAATTCACCATGCCCACCTGAAAACTTATTCCATTGAGTCCTCATAATTGAAGCATCTTCACCTCGGCCATAAATCTTTTTTATTGCTGCCCAAAATCCCTTCATTACCTCTCTATCCTCATATGGAGCCCTCTTATTGGTTGCTTGTAGATCATACCATTTAGGATTCAAGGCATAGGCAGCACAATGAAAGGGTGTGTTAAGTTTGTTCCATCTTCCATGTATCTTTTCTTCTAGCAAGGGATATAGAGAAAGATCTCTTGCATCTGTTATTTTCTTAATTCTTTCACACATGGAATCTATTTCTTCATAAATTTCTCCCAAACATGGCTTGTCTAAATCAGCAAATTTGATCACCCCACATATGGGCTTAATAAAGTCCACAACAAATCTAACATCAGCCCAAAAATGCTTATCAAGGACCATAGCTCTCACCTCAACTACAGTATCTGATGTAGATTGTCTCCAAGCTACCCATGCATCACTGACTACTGTGGCACACAAAGCTCCTTTGACTTCTTGGAGACGCTCAAGAAGAATAAAATAAGAAGCAAACCGTGTATCAGCAGGTTTGAGAAGTTCCACCTTGGCAAATTTTCGATAAATGGCTTGTGTGTGGTGATGGTTACATATGAACATCTGTATTTTTCTGCCCTTTTCAATGAGATTTGAGATCCACTGGAACTTGCCAATATCTTTGAGTGCATTATTCAATGAATGCACACAACATGGTGTCCAAAATATATGCCTATACTTTTTCTGCACCAACATGCCTGCTGCCTTACAAACAGGGGCAGCATCTGTAACAACTTGGACTACATGTGATGCCCCCACCTCCGCAATGCCCTCACACAGCTGGTTATGAAGGAACTCTGCATTTTTTTCTTGCCCTGAACAATCTATTGCCTTCAAAAAATAAGGCCCTTTGCTGCATGTTACCATTATATTAAGTAGTAGACGATTTCTAGCATCTGTCCACCCATCCATCACAATACTGCATCCTTCTACAGACCACACTCTTGTCAATGGTGCGGTTTGTTGCTCTAATCGAGTTTTTTCTTTATCAATTAGAGTAGTGCGAAGCTTTTCATACCCAGGTGGTTTATATCCAGTCGGTCCATTGTTGATGGCTTGGACCATCTCAGTGTAGAAAGGTGAGCGAGCAACATTAAATGGGATTCCATTTGCATAAAAGAAGCGTGCAATCGCTTCATCAACTGCATCTCGACCTTGCACATCAAATAATCTTCCAATGGGGTTTGAGCTGCCAATGTGTGATCTCTTGCGAGAATATCCCCCTGCTAAATCTTCTCTTGTCACATCTCGAGAAGACACATCCACCTCTGACTCTCTATTCTGAGATTGACTTGCACCAGTTGCCCCTGTTGTTGAAGCACGAGAGCTCAAAAGAGAGACTTTCCCATCAGCCCTTTCTTCATCCCTAACAGCCTCATGTCGTTCTACATCATTTGTAGAAGGATCAACACCTTTTCCAAGTATGTGAAGGAAATGAGCCCTCACCCTCGTGTAAGTACCTTGAAATGGCTTAATATCACAAAGCTTACATTTGATAGTGGCTGTTCCACCCGACCCCTTCGGCCCTGGAATGCGATCACAATACTTCCACAGTGGGTACAGGGCTTGTTTTCCCCCACCTGACATATCTCAGCCTGCAACAAAATGAGAAAGACAGTCAATCATTTAAATTTAAAATTAAAATAGGCACATGAATTGTTTGAGAGTCACATATGTTTAACTTTAAAAGTTTAAAATTTTAAATCTTTAAAGTTTAAACAGAAAGTTGAAACTTGAAGTTGAAACCCTTTGGTAAATCAGAAATCTGTAGACGAATGTGGAGCATTAACAAGGTGTGTGAGGTGTTTAACAGTTTATCATGGAGTGTATGTACTATGAAGGAATTTTTATTTAAGAATTTTAATATAGAGGCAATAGCTGTGATTGAAGCTTTCGAGAAGATCTGGTAATGATTCGAACAACATAAATAAATTTTTCCTGTTATGTATACTGTAATGTATTGTGCAACTTCCAGTCCCACTTACACTTTAATTTATCTTGGCTATTTTGACAAATCTGGATTGCATGGTGGGGCCTTTAAAATAATTGGAATCCTGTATTTGGTTTTAGTTTAAGGCAGTCATTCATTGCATTTTTGAGTTGTTGATTAATATAATTTTAAATTTTAAATTTATCAAAGACAAAAAGTTAAAAGCCTTTGAAAACTTGTCCGCATAGATGGACTGAATCGACTGAGTCACAATGGAGTGACAAATTTTAACCCTAAACAATGAAATCGATTTCACACCTTTTGAATTTTCCAACATCGTCCCAGCATGCGTTAAAATGGGAGCTCTTTAATTTTTAATAGGGTATGAACATTCATTGATTTAACAGGGTTGTAGTTGCAATGACCCAGGTAGACATATATGAATTGAAACGTGCCCTAGTTTTAAAAAAAGAACAAATTTCTTCAAAAAACAAATAGAAAACTTCAAAAGCCGTGCCCTACCTTCGCCAAATCTTCAAACATCGTTGCCAAATCTTCAAACGTCGTCGACTCGTCGCAAAATCTTTCCTCTGCCTCGCCAAACGGAAACCTCGCAAAATCTTTCCTCTGCCTCGCGAAATATTTCCTCTACATCGGACGGGTCATGGGAAAAGATAATCATAAAATGCAAAAAAAAGAAATGAAGACTCCGTTTTGAGGCAAAGTGAACGGGAGACGAGCGGGAGACGGCGGGTGGAGTATCCGGTTTTGGGAGACGTCTCTACAGGAGACTCCGGGACGGGAGACGCGTCCCAGGGGTCGGGAGAAGCGTCTCCCTGCAACACTGAAAAAAAGTATTTTTAAATACTTGGAGGGAAATTTAGGACCCAAGGGCCCAATTCGAAAAGGTATATCAAAGAGGCACCTATCTTCATTTGATCATTCATTCAAGTTATCCTTTGCATACAATTTTTAGATTTGAGTAGTTTGTTCCATATAGGGCATCCAAGGACAAAAACCCTTGGCTGCTATTTGCGATCTAGGAGGACGAAAACCCTCAATTTTTCGGCATTGGTAAATCCACCTAGGGCTTGCATGGTGTGCTAATTCAACATTTGTGCGAATTTCCAAGGTTAAAGCAATCAAGATTTGCAAGCAAATATCGAAGGAACCCTATTTTCAGAGTTATACTACATAGTTGGGCGAGTTATACCAGTCCATGGATCATTAGCAACCTACATCAAGGTGATCGCAGTTGTTGTGTAAGCTGAACTGCCTCGGCACTACAACTTTACAACATTCCAAGGTTGTCGCGGCTTAATTTCAACGGCACATTTCCATCTTGGTTGTTCGATGTGGGAGCAGATCTGAATGTGATTATTGGTAGTTCCTTCGTTGATGACCCTACAACAATTATTTATCCACCTGGGAAGAAACATTGAGTAATTTGCAAATTGGAGGACTTTCACTAACTGCCTATTGCTCCCAGCGATTGACAATTGAACCTAGAAATTGAAAATCGATGCCTCTACAACACTTACAACTGCTCGTCCCAAAGCAGGTTTGTAGGGCAAATCATTATTGCCCAGACTAGCAAGTACAATCCCATAGTCGCTCCTCATTTTGGTGGTCACAGTTTGTGGAGGGGTAGATTGAAGATACAATCACAGACCACGCAAGGTCTTCCTAACACCTTGTCGCCTGCCTAATCACATGATCGACAGATTTATTTGACTATAGGTAAGGGTACAACAATTGTTCCAATTGAGCACTGTTATAATTAATAAAATTGGGTGCTACATGCACAGGGTGTTTTTCATAAAACTGAATATCGTATATCAAAATGTTGTGATCATTAAATCTTAATATCAATTTGAGAATAGATGTGCAATTTGTCTCTATACTCAGATGGGACTCATATGCTTTGTTTGAGGGTTTCTTTAGCCACCTATTGAAATAGAAGGATTGATTCAGTATTTTTTCAGTCATCTAATATTTGTAATCAGCATTTGCCACTAGTTTCTAGTTTGTTGTTTCAGTTTACATTATTGTTTCAGTTTCCAATTTGGTTTTAAAATTCAGAAATTATAAAGAATTCAAGAAAATTTCAAAAATCTAGACTTGGGGTCATTACAGTGGTATCAGTCTATCAGAGCATAGACCCTACCAGCCTGTGAGTTAAGCTAATGATTGTATGCAGCTTAGTCAAAGGGATCTGAGAGCTTAAAAAAGAGAAAAGAAAAAGTTGGAGGCTTTACAACAGGGCACAAGAGTGAATTCAGGAATAGGAGGCAAAGGTAAGAACTACATGGCAGATGGGGAAGATAAGTTTGAGGCTTCTCTTAGAAGGCAGGATCAAGCTATTAAGAGTCAGAAGCAAACAAATCAACTATTAGTTCAAATGATGCAGCAGTTACTAAAATCTAACAAACCAGTTCAGACCCCCACCAGTGAGGGGAGTACTTCCAATAATGGAGTAGCCAATAACAACACCGGGATATCATTAGGATCAGCAACCAAGCCATTTCATCCTACATTTTTACCCAAAGAGGAGGCACTTCCAGAAGAAGAGGAACAAAATCCAGCCACGTGACATCAATGCTTGCGTGGATGAGTACCAACATCTTGACCTAGACATTAAAAATCAGATCTCATTTGCAAGCTATTGCAATTTAAGGATAAAAGGTGAGCCAAGAATGGAGAAAAGATCTACATATCAGCCTCATCAAGATTTGAAGCAAAGGTTGAGTAAGTTAACTCTTCCTCCTTTTGATGGTTCAGGGAAAAGCACTACACATGCTTGGGTCCAAAAGCTGGACACATACCTTTCATTCAGCCCCATGTTGGAAGAAGAAGCCATCAAATTTGCCACCCTTCATTTGGAAGGCATAGCCCACAAGTGGTGGTACCATGGGTTGATCACATGAGAGCATAAACATATTGTTACCTATGCTGATTTTACACAGAGGCTCATGGATGTTGAATTTTTAGCTCAGTTCGGAAATTCTGCACAAGTTCAATGTGAACATGCAAGTACTTCGAGTTATTTCTATTTTGTAATTCACTTGAGTGATAAAGTGAAAATCTTTGATTTAGTTAATTAAGTCTAATAAAGTGCAGATAAGCACTAATGATTTAGACTTATCTTCCAAGTCATCTCCTGCGTGAGATAAGGTCGCTTTCTTTAAGAGATAAGAATGCTATTTCTGGAAGATTAGATTATTAGCTGAATAGTATAAAGATAGATGCAAGATAGAAGTTTAGTAACCCAATACAATGATATAATTTTGTGCAGTTGTTAGTTGAACAGTTGTGGAGGTTTCCTTGTAAGCTTTCGAAGGAATGCAAAGCTGATTTGAAGGTGTAAATTGTTTGCATACTTGTGTTGGTTTCAGCAGTTTGAATTTCAATTAGTGTGTGATTAATTCAATGTTTATTATCATTAGGAAATTAGTCATCTAGACTGGAATTTTTACATGGTATTAGAGCCTAGGCAAGAGGAAAATCGTGTACCTGAAAGAAGGAATTTTTCAGGGATTTTTTGTTGTGAAAATTCGTTAAGGTTTTTCAATTGAAAATCGCATCGTCGGTACTAGTGAAATGCGTAGGTATTTTTAGGAAGAAATTCGCATAGGGGTTTTTCTTAAAGGAAATCACACTTTTTTAAAGGAGAAAAATCACTAAGTTTTGTGATAAAATCGCGCCTTATTTTCAAGTGAAAATTGTGACCAAAAGTTCTGAAAATTGCACGCTCGGCAATTAGGTAAAATTGTGATGAATTTGAAGGATATCCACAACATAGAAAAGAAGGAATATTCATAGAGGTTTTTTGCACAAAAGCATGCCGAATTTTTGGAATAAATCGCATGATTAGGTTTCAAAAAAAACAGCAGATAAATTTTTTTCAGTCTTTTTTATAGTGGCTAGGGCAATCGATTTCAACAGTTTTTTGCCCGCAATTAGGGCATCTTCTGCAGTTCAGAACTAGGGTTTTGCTGCAGCTAGTTTTTTTTGAGAAAAAAATAGCAACTAGGGTTTATTTTGAATTTTTTTAACTCGAAATTTACCAATTTTTTGCAACAACAGCTAGGGTTGTTAGACCCAACTAAGGTTTACAGACGTAACCTAGGGTTTTGGAAAAAAGTATTATTTTTCAAAATTCTTCGAGCAATTCATTTATTATATCTAGATTTGTGAGTTTTTGTTTTTTACAAAAAAATATTTTTAATGGCATCACCTAATCTCCATTTTGAGGATAAGTTGGATGGCGCATTAAATTTCCTACCTTGGAAAGTCAAGGTGCTCGAAGAAAATGATCTTTGAGATATCGTAAAGGATCGGGTGTCTCCACTAACAAATCCGCAAGATTTGGCAACTCATAAGAAGAAAGAAATAAAGGCCAAGCAAATGATCCTAGATGCAATGAAAAATCATTTAATTCCTCACTTGTTAAAGAAAAAAACATCCAAGGAGACGTTCGATGCTCTGGTTAGTCTTTTCCAAAGTGAGAACATTAACAGGAAAATGATATTGAGAAACAAACTCAAATCCATAGAGATGTTTAATATGGATACTGTTACCAATTACCTAATGAAGGTCACTCAAATTCGTGACCAGCTTGCAACAATCGAGGAGAAAGTTGAAGATGCAGAGCTAGTGAAATTAACTTTGAATGGGTCCTCATCTTCATGGCATGCATTTGTTCAAGGTGTTTGTTCTAAGGAAAAACTTCCTTCATTTGAAAGACTGTAGTATGATTCTATCTAGGAGGAAACTCAGATGGAGTCAAAAGCAAGCAAGAAGGGTGGTAACGAAAATTTAACTCTCATTGGACAGACAAAGGGAAATAAAGGAAAAGGGAACAACAAAGGAAAGGGAAAGGATAAGGATTCATCTTCACAAACAGGGAAGGACTTGAGTAAAATCAAGTGCTTTATTTGTCATAATTTTGGTCATTATGCATCACAGTGTCCAGACAAGAAGAAAGGCAAAGGGAAGCAACATTGCAGAGACTCAGATGAATGAGTTTGCTGCCAAGTTTGAGAAAGAATTCTCAATGATTTCTTGTTGGTCTACCAGCATGACTTCAAAGGATGCCTAGTATGTGGACAGTGGGGCCTCTCGACATATGACATCAACTCGGCAGTGTTTTACCAACTTAAGAGAACATGACTTTGGAGTTCAGGTCGAGCTTGGTAATGATGCCAAAGTATCCAATAGCAGAAGTTAGTACAATTCCTTTTCGATTGCAGTCAAGTAACTCTTTGGAATGTTCCTAATCTCAGAAAGAATTTGCTTTCAGTTTCAGTAATGGAGGATAATGGCTTTGCAATTGAATTTTTTAGAATGTTCCTAATCTTAGAAAGAATTTGCTTTCAGTTTCAGTAACGGAGGATAATGGCTTTGCAATTGAATTTAAGGATCAGCAAGTTCTTATTAGGTCGAAGGAATCTAGCCCAGTTACAGCACAAGTTATAGGGGTTAGAGAAAGCAACCTTTATAGGTTATAGGGTGAACTAGTCTCAACTCTAGTTCATAACAGTGACAATTTGTGTGAGTTATGGCACAAGAGAATGGGACATCTACATCACGCAGCATTGCCTATTCTGAGGGAGATTGTCACAAGAAGGAAGATTGTCACAGGACTTCCAGAATTCAGTATTGAATAGCAAGGAGTTTGTAGAGGATGCACACTTGGCACGCATGCCAAGGCTTCTTTCCCAGGCAGCAAGCATAGGTCTAAGGGACTTTAGACTTAGTGCATTCAGATGTGTGTGGACCGATGTCGATAGGATCAATTGTACGAAGCATGTATAATGTTTCCTTCATTGATGATTTCTCTCACAAGATGTGGATCTACTTCTTAAAGACCAAGGATGAGGTCTTTAGCAGGTTTCAAGAGTTCAAAGCTCTAGTTGAGAACCAGACAGGGAAGAAGATCAAGGTCTTGAGATCGGACAATGGGGGTGATATACCTCCAAGGAGTTCTAGGGTTTCTGCAAAGAAGCGGGGATAAAGAGGGAGTTAACAATTATGTACAACCCACAGCATAATGGGGTTGCAGAGCGAAACAATCAATCTATCATAGGGGCTGCTAAGGCCATGATTCATGACTTGGACTTGCTGATGTTTCTTTGGGCAAAAGCATATCTTACAACAGTTTACATCCAGAACAAGTGTCCTCATAGGATCTTGGAGGACAAGACACCAGAGGAGGCATTTAGTGGTGTGAAGTCAGAGGTGAGTCATTTCCACATCTTTGGTTGTCCAGTATATATCCATATACATGTAGAGAAGAGGACAAAAATTGGAACCTTCCAGTAGGAAGGGTTTATTTGTAGGTTACAGTGAGACTTCAAAGGCCTCTAGGGTCTATATTCCAGAGCTAAGAAAACTTGTAGTCAATAGGGATACAAAGTTTGAGGAGGACTTTGCATCCAGAAAGTCTCATGAATTCATTCCAGTAACAAAAGTTGAGGATTAGGAAGCTCTGAAAAGGTTGAACCTCCAAAGATTCCAATTGTTTCTAGTTAGGATAGCAACCTTCAAGTGAGGAGGGAGAAACTTTAGCCCCTTCTTCTATTAGGAGGCCTTGATGGTTCAAATAGACATTGAGGGATTCTTAGGAGCATGTTGAGGATCCTAAGAGCACATTCAGGGAGAGTAGGCCTCCAAAGAAGTTTCCTAACTACATAGCATTGATGAGTAACATCATTAAGTCTTCCAGCCTGCAGAAAGCAACGGGTCAGCTAGTAGCTGATGCAAAATTCCTTCCTAGCTAAGAGGGAGTGTTGAGTTTTTAGCTTAGTTCGGAACTTTTGCACAGATTTAGTGTGAACATGCAAGTATTTCGAATTATTTCTATTTTGTAATTCACTTAAGTGATAAAATGAAAATCTTTTATTTAGTTAATTAAGTCTAATAAAGTGCGGATAAGCACTAATGATTTAGACTTATCTGTCAAGTCATCTCCCAAGTGAGATAAGGTTTCTTTCTTCTAAGAGATAAGAATGCTATTTTTGGAAGATTAGATTATTAGCTAAATAGTATAAAGATAGATGCAAGATAGAAGTTTAGTAACTTAGTAAAATGATATAATTCAGTGTAGTTGTTAGTTGAACAGTTGTGGAGGTTTCTTTGTAAGCTTTCGAAGGAATGAAAAGTTGATTTGAAGCTGTAAATTGTTTGCGTACTTGTGTACGTTTCCATAGTTTGAATTTTAATTATTGTGTGATTAATTCAATGTTTATTAACATTAGGAAATTAGTCATCTAGATTGGAAATTTTACAATGGCTAGGTTTGACAGGAAGGATCCAGGGGTTCATTTCAGAGAGCTAGCACAGTTGAGGCAAGAAAGCACAGTAGAGGAGTATGTGGTGGAATTTTAGAGGTTATCGGTGATCGTACTAGACATGACGAAGAGGAGGGTTATTGTGTCATTTGTGGAAGGTCTAACCAAACCTCTCAAGGGTTTAGTTAAAGCCTTTGATCCACCATCATTAGCAAATGCAATCAAGAGAGCTCAACTTTGGAGAGTTCTATTCCTAAGGGCCAGGCACCACAGAAGAAGCCACTACAAAAGGAAGTCCCTCCTCCACAACACATGCCGAAGATTATCAACAAAGAAGAAGCCACCAAGAATGAGCTTAGGAGGAAGAAATTGTGCTTTACATGCAAGGAGCCATGGGGACTAGCTCATCAATGCCTTGGCCGTGGACAAGTACATTACATAGATGTACTCCCAAATGAAGAGACAGAAAAGGAGGAATCAGAATGAGAGGTTGAAGAGGGAGAGATCCAGGAGGGCGCCCTTGCTTCACTTTCAGGTGCACCTAAGTATCATCCATTCAGAGTTTGTGGGGTTTTGCATGGGCAAAGGATCATAGTATTGATTGATAGTGGAGCCACCCATAACTTCATAGATAAGGACTTGGTATCCAGAAGAGGATTAGACACAGAAGACTTTGAAGGGTTCAAAGTCATAGTTGCTGACGGTTTCACCATTCCTTGCACTAAGAAGATACATCAACTTGACATCACATTCGGAGAACATAAGATACGTGATAATTTCTATGTTGTTAGATTGGAAGAGACTAACATGGTTTCGGGTGTACAGTGGCTATATGCCCTTGGGGAATTCATCCTAAACTATCAGACTATGGAGCTGAAATTCAAATCGGGAGGAGTAGTGCTTCGTGGCATCAAGGTTGCAGCTCCAAGAGTCATCGTGGCCACAAGGATGGAACATCAATCAATGACAACCACAACTTCATCCATAGGTGAGATACCTTTTTCTTGTGACATTCGATCTATTTTGGATCAGCATGGTATGGTGTTTGACGTTTGGCCACCGAGTAGAGAATTTCATCGAGAGATAGGAAAAAGATATGTTGCAGACATCTTTCCCATTGAGGGAGTAACTAGCACCATTAAGGGGTATCAAGAAGATGTTCATAAACTTGGTGGAGGGGTTTCAAACTTACATATGTTTGTAAAAGATGACAAAAAGGGCATAGTGGAGAAGAGGAGTAATGGCATATTACAAATATGTTCCAAAGAAAACATGACAAGGACCGTTGTCATCAAAAATCTCAGCTTGGAGGCCGCTGCCCTCCTCATGTCCAGCTACTATACTCCACCATTTGCAACCATGCAGGTGTTTTTAGTCTTGGGATTGAGTGATTTTCAGTTTGTTGCTGCTATTGGAGTATTTTCAGTCATTGTATGGTTGTTTCCAACTTCTATGTTGCTGATTTCTGTAAGGGATTTTCAGTATTGCAGCTGTTGTATCATTTTTATACTATTGATTTTCAGGGTTTTTGATTTTGGACTGCTGTCCTCAGTCATATTTAACTACTAACTTGCAGATTTTTGGACATTTTTCATGTATCATGTTGTTTGTGAAGCGTTTCAGCCATTGGAGCTACAGAAAACAATTGTTCCAACTATTGCATTGCTATTTTGGATGAAGTTTGGCTGTTGCAACTTTGTTCCAGCTTGTATACAAGCTGATTGGTCCAAACTCGTTAAGGGTTTCAACCTAAAGTACGGTGGTAAGGTCCACTGGAACTCAAGGGAGTTATCATCATGATCATTATAAGATCGGAGTGGCATAGAAAAAACATAGCGGCAAATTCATATGGCAATCTTTGGTCTTGTGGGAGCTTATGCTCAAGCAAGGAGAAGAAAGCATCATCCATCATCATGTCAAAGAGGAGCATGTTGTGGGTTGGTTGCTAACGTTGCTTGATCCAAGTCAAAGGTGGGGAAGCATCATCCCAGAGGTTTGCATTTATGTTATTGTGAGTCATGCACATCTCTTTGAGGTCAAAGTGTTTGAAGTGATAAAAGTTCATGAATCGCAAAACATGATTCATAGTGTTGGCACGATGGTATTTGAGCATCCAAGTATTCTTGGTGCTTTCTGACAGAAATTGTTTCATTTGACAAGTACAGGATCTAGACTCTATGGACATTATAGCATGATTCATCATTTGATTTGCAGTTGTTTGTGGGTAAGCAATTCTGGGAAGGGCAAACTATCATGTCCCCTTTTTTCGAATTAAAATAAATAATAATATTATTTAAGTTGGGCCCAATAACTTCTAATCTCAAGGGCAACTTAATAATATTATTATAATTAAAATAAAAAGTGTTTTTAAACATTAGTACTAAAATAAAAGTATTTTTAAATACTTAAAATAAAAATAAAATTAGTCGTTCATGGCATAGTGCATTGGTTAAAACATGGCATTGTGGTTGTTGCCACCAAGGTTCAAACCCCCGCTAAGCTATTGTGCTTGCAAGTCTTGTGCCTTCGCTAGGTCGTTGTGCTCGCAGGTTTGAACTGTGTGCGTTGAAGCGGTTAGCATTCAAGCTATTGACTTCGTGTTCCACGGGTTTGAACTGTGTGCATTGAAGCGGTTAGCATTCAAGCTGTTGACTTCGTGTTCCAAACCCTTTGTTGACTTCATGTTCCAAACCCTCGTTGGGTCGTTGAGCTCGTGGGTTTGGACTATTCGCGTTAATGCAGTGCATTCATGCCGAGGATGAGGTCCCCTGTTTGTGGCCTCACCTGGATCAAGGCCATGCTAAAAATTCCCCATTCACTAATCAAAATAAATTAAATTAAATTAAATTAAAAATTAAAAAAGTATTTTTAAATACTTGGAGGGAAATTTAGGACCCACTTGCCCAATTCAAAAAGGTATATCAAGGAAGCGCCTATCTTCATTTGATCATTCATTCAAGTTATCCTTTGCATACAATTTTCAGATTTGAGCAGTTTGTTCAATCTAGGGCATCCAAGGACGAAAACCCTTGGCTGCAATTTGTAATCTAGGACGAAAACCCTCTTGGGTCTCCTTCCGAAGGTGAGGATGAAAACCATCAATTTTTCGGCATTGGCAAATCCACCTAGGGTTTGCATGGTATGCTAATTCAACGTTTGTGCCAATTTTCAAGATTAAAGCATCAAAATTTGCAAGCAAATATCAAAGGAACCCTATTTTTAAAGTTATACTACATAGTTGTGTGAGTTATACCAATTCGTGGATCATTAGCAATCTACATCAAGGTGATCGCAACTGTTGTGTAAGCTAAATTGCCTAAGTGTTGCAACTTTACAACATTCCAGGGTTGTCACAACCTAATTTGAGTGGTGCATTTCCATCTTGGTTGTTCGATGTGAGAGCAAATCTGAATGTGATTATTGGTAGTTCCTTTGTTGATGACCCTACAACCACTATTTACACACCTGGGAAGAAACATTGAGTAATTTGCAGATTGGGGGACTTGCACTGGCTACCTACTGCTCTCAGCAATTCACAATTGAACCTGGAAATTGAAAATTGACACTTTTGATGTGTTTTTTATGCACATGCAAACTCAGAATAAAATACCAAGTATTCTATCCTCTCTTGAACAAAGTCCCTCAAAGGCTAAGCAATGTGATCCAATGAGACAACTTCAAGGTTCCTGATTTGTGATTTGCAACAGATAGACTCGGTAGTTGATGTGATTTGCTGAAAACTCACAAAGGGACTTAAGCTAAATTGACTCCTTACTCCACTTAAATATGTTACTTCCTCCTTATGAAATGGAACTCACTCTATCTGACATGAAAGAAAATGCAAAAGAAGAGGGTTTAGAAAATTATTCTAAGGACAATGAGATAATGAAACATGCTAGGATAGACAAACTCCTCATGAAACCAAACTCTGTTTTGCCATGAGAACCAACAACTACACGAAGCCGGTGCAATCTTCTAAGGAAACTCAAGGATTTTCATGTTGTAAACCTCCATCCAAACACCCACAATTGGCGCAGCTTGAACAAGCATTCACAACCGAACTAAAGCAAACGTGGTTCAGGCTAACTTTAAGATGACTTATCATCAACAAATCATGAAAAGTATGAACCATTAAGGAATTCATCAAATATCTCCACATATGAACATTACATCAATGAACTTCTAATCTAATTCTACTCTACTTGGAAACACATCTCAATCACATCCAAGAATTTGAAACCATGCGGACATTCCAAAATCACAAGATCACGATGCGAACCAACAATGAGCTTGTATTAATTTTGAAGTGTATGATTACAATAATTTCATCTGTCTCTTCAATGATTTCGAAGAGTTCCTTCTACTCTACTCCTATTTTGACAACATCTACTCCTACTTCTATATTGATCTCCTCCTTTACAAATGAAAGAAGTGAGCCTTTTATAGACTCCACGAATTACATGAATGGCTAGGATTGATTTGTAAAGTCAATGGCCCAGATTACACCACATAAGCAGTTAGTTATAACAACCAACTGTTTTTAGAAAAGAGTAAAAGTTGAGACAACCCGTGTACATAAAAACTCATAGGCAATGAAGGCACGCTTTCCAAGAAGATAAGCTTGAAATAGAATCTTTGGAGCATCCCAACTTGGACGCCCTCTTTAGCCTTTATCTTATTGTAGGTACATTGAACCTGGACAAGTGACATGACGAAATGTGATTGGTTTGATGATGTGTACATGCCACCTCAGTGTTGAGCTAACTGGTTTGATCTTCAATGTGTTCACACTGCTTGAAATATTTTCCCAAATTATGGATTTTTTGGAGTAGTCTTTGAACTTGGATTTTCACTTCTGGAACTTTGCATCTTTCAAACTTGCAACTTTGGGAATTTGAGATTTCTTCTTGTTGTCTTGGTATAATTCACGAAATTTCTTGATAAAGATGCTCATTTCTCTTCTTGCAACTTTCTTGTCTTCACAGAGGATTCTAGCTCTGGATGGCGCAAGTAGAAGATATCTTTGTTCATGCCTTCTTGGAGTGGATTGCATGATGAATGTTCCCTCTCTCTAGCACATGAAATGGATGCTCATGGAACTTGTATGTGGAATTGACTTCTGGATGATGACTTCCTCTCATGCATGGTGAAGTGATGCTCTGCCTCCATTCAAGCATGACCTTGATATATGATCTTTGGCGTTGGAACTTGATCATCGTGAATGGGTCTCCTTCACGTGGCAATGATGTTCTCCTTCCTTAAGCAACGTTCCTCTGTCTTTGAACTTTTTCACACGCTAGCTCTTGTCGTTTTCCTTCCCATTACCTACACAAGAGAAAGATATGTCAATATAAAGATATTTGATCACCAAAAAATATATCATTACGAATTCCTAACATGCTTATTTTATGCAATGAAAGGCCTTATTTTCATGTTTTAAAACCTTGCTTTTATCCTGTCATGGCCAACTTGATGACTTGTAAAGATCAAGGGCGCCAATTTTGAGTGTGTATGCATAAAAAAGGGAGGCGCATATTTCATGTTAGTGTGAATTTGATGCTAATTTCAAAATGCGAACACCCTCTCCAAGTGTGCCTAGGAATGATGGGCGCAAGTTTTAGGAGTATATGTATTGAGTGTTTGTGCAAACATGTGCCCAAAGTGCGCCTAGGACTAGATAGGCACCCATTTCATACCTCTATGAATATGTAAAAATGTAGTGTGCAAAGGACCTCCTAAAGTGCGCCTAAGGAGTGATGGCGCAAGTTTCATGTTGACTTGTACAAGTATTAAAAATGCTCAATGCAAGGGTGTCTCAAATGAGCGCCTAAGTTAGGTGCAAATTCCATGTATGTTCGTATAAAATGCATTTATGCAAGGGAGCTTGAAAAGTGCACCTAGAGGTCTGAGGCGCTAGTTTTGTATGAGCTTGTATAAATGTTGAAAACTCACAACGCAAGGTCATGATGTGGGAGCGCCAAAATGCAAAGTCAATGGAAAAGTGCAGCTAAAAGCGCTAGGAATGGGTAGGCTTGTATAAATTGCATAATGCAGACACCCACTAAATGTGCGCCTAAGTCAAAAGCGCCAAAATCATGCATGTTTGCATAAAATGCAAAGTGCAAAGGAGGGTGAAATGTGCACTCAAGAGGAAAAGCACTGATTTGAGACATGTGTGCATAAAATACGCATTGCAAAGACCCTCAAAATGTGCGCCCAAGACAAAAGCGCAAATTTTGAACATGTTTGTATTGAATGCATAATGCAAAGGTGGGGCAAAAGTGCGCTTTTCCAGACTTTAAGTCAATTTTTAGCACCTGAAATCCAAGTAGATTTCAAAATATATTTAAGATATTTCCTATACTTTAAATATTTTGAAATATACTTTCAGGATGTTTGAGATAGGTCTCGGATCCATGAAATTTAACATGCATATTCTAGATTTTTGAGGATCCACCAGATTTCAAACTTAGTCATTTTTTCAAGATTTCAGGACATGCATCAGGATTCCAGACTTAGTCAATTTTCAGTATCTTAGGGACATGCTTAAGTATTCTCAATTGCACCTTGTTAAACTCACTTGATTCATTTCATGCTGCTCCGTAGAAGCTCATTCTTCATTTGATGGAAGAGACTAGGTCTGACAACACTTCCTAAGGATCCTACAAGTTCAAAATTGCAAAAAAAGGTGGGTCCCCATTTGCAATGGGGCGATGTGTGATTACATCACAACATCTAGCGCCACTTCGAATAAATGTTCCTGAACATTTCAAAGATAAAGACCCAATCCAGACCCAAAAACTTCAAATGATTCCTCTAAAATCATCAACCGGCTAGGAAACGCACTCGAAAGGGAAGAAGAATCCTAGATTGGATCGAGACACATCATAATTAAACATTTCCAAAAAAAGTGATTAATATAAAATCTCAAGTGTTTCAAAGATAAACAAGAATCAAAATTTCAAAATTCCTGTGTACACCCACATATTAGGCCAAATAAACATGAAAACTTGATCAAAGAGTCAAACTCAAAAGTTTAGCACAACCATTCATAGTCCAAAGATCTAAGTGTGTGCGTTTGCCATTCATTCCCATCCATCGGCAACTAAGGTCATCTAAGTTCCTTTACATTAAGCTACGTGATTAGTACACACCTCATGAACTCCCTGGACATTGCCCCGCTGCCAGCGAGCGTCTATAACCCCGACGGGTTTGTCTCGTAATTCCACTCGAGCAGAGCCCCACTACCGGTCAGGCGTCCATAGCCCCGGTAGAGATTATTCGATCGTCCATCTATCTGAGTTATAGTGTGTGAATGTGTGATTTTCTTAGCATTTCTTTTCCTTGATATTCCATCAAGCTTAGATTTGGTAGAGTACAATGCAGTACCGCTACCCTTGCAACACATGCTTTTTGACGACACAAGTTACGTTGATAACTCAGCTAGTTGGGTGTGGAATTCTGATGGCGGCAAAGGTGGACCTTAGATTTTTCATATATGTGGTCGCCATGGAAAGGATTGCCAAATCAAATCAGAATAGATAGCACTCCTCAATTGAAGCTGATGATCACCGAGTATGGAGAAGACAATGAAATTCTTTTCGTGGAAAGTGACCTCAATCTCTATAGGCCAAAAGTTGAAGAAGTTCTAATGTTCCACAGCCCAACGGAATTCTACATCTGATGAAGAAAGTGAAGGCATGTTCGAGAGCTTTAGGAATTTTGTTTTGAAGCATGTAAAACAGGGTATAGAATTGGGAACCCATGCTAGTATTCAAGATTTATTATTACCCAATTGGTGTAGGATTCACAATGCATTCCATTCCGAGTTCTCTTGTGCAATGTGTGAGGTAGCTTTAGAGCAAGTACGAAAGAGAATTCAAGAAGCAATGGGATTGGAAATTCCCAAAAGGCCAAAACTTGAAGAACTTGTTCCAAGTGAAGTCTCCACAAATGATGAAAGTTCGCCAGCTTCAGAAGAAGTTCCCCAAGCAGTAGATGAAGAGAAGAAAGGTGATGATAGACAAAGTTTAAAGCAAGAAATTGATCAAGTTTGGACATTGAGATTTGATGGATCCAAGTCGAAGAAAGGAGTTGGAGCCGGTTTTGAGTTGATCAGCCCATCTGGGGAAACTTACCTATCTGCCAAATCAGATATGAGTTGCCAATCCGTTGCAAAGCAAATCATTATTGCCCAGACCAGTAAGTAAAATTCCACAGTCACTCCTCATTTTGGTGGTCGCAGTTTGTGGAGGGGCAAATTGAAGATAAAATCACAGTCCATGCAGGATCTTCCTAACACCCTATCGCCTGCCTTATCACATGATCGACAACTTTATTTGACTATAGGGAGGGGTACAACAGTTGTTCTGACTTCTGACAGTAAGGGCGAGGTAATTTGTTGCTAGGTTTATGCACTGTTATAGTTAATAAAATTGGGTGCTGAATGCACAAGGTGTTTTTCATAAAACTCGATATTGTATATTAGAATGCTGTCATCATTACATCTAAATATCAATTTGAGAATAGATGTTGTGCAATCTGTCTCTATACTCAGATTGGGCTCATATGCTATGTTTGAGGGTTTCTTTAGCTGCCTATTGAATTAGAAGGATTGATTCAGTATTTTTTCAGTCATCTAATATTTGTAATCAGCATTTGCCACTAGTTTCTAGTCCACTGTTTCGGTTTACATTATTGTTTCAGTTTCCAATTTGGTTTTAAAATTCAGAAAGTACAAAGAATTCAGGAAAATTTCAAAAATCTAGATTTGGGGTCATTATACCATTAGTCTCCTCATGGGGGTCTTACCCTAAGGGGGCCTTTTTACTATTGACTTTGTTCATGCCCTTGGGGATTTTTAAGTGTTCATGTCCATTATAAGTGCCCTCTGGAAAACTTGTTCCTACTTCTTACGGACTTCTAGAGGGCTACCAGGACAGGACCATGTCATGCAGCCTATCGTTGGATTCAGGTATGAGTCAGCTATGCAGAATGTTTTACCTCAGATCTTTTTGGTGAGTAGTTCTCAAGCTATGATTGATTTACTGATGAGGGGTTAGGGTCATTAGCTACTTGGGCAATTTAATGTTGTTACTCTAGCGCCATGTTATGTGGTAATTGATTATTAATATTAACTATGACACATTCTAAATGAAATTAGTGTCATATCAAGTAAAAATAATCTTTGTTAATTTCTATTGACACTTGGGCTAGGCACCAAGGGTTTGGAGCATGTCAATGAATAAAAAGAGGCAGCCCAACCTTGAAAGATTCATTCTATGCTTATTTCACATATTTCAAACCTAGAGAGGGTGGCTACATCAGGCAGCACTCATCTACCGATTCAGGGACGAAAACTCTTGGACTCAGAGATCCAAGGACAAAACCGTTTTGGTTTCTTGTGGGCAATCTCATATAGGGATTGCATTGAACTGAAGCATTCTCTTCTATTCTTAGAATGATTTGTGGGGCAGCTGGAGCAGCATCAGTTTTGATTTTGGGAAAGATCTTCCACCAAGTGCTTGAATTCTAACTAGTTCCATATTATCATTATCCTATTGATGTATTCCAACAGATTTTATTATTATTATTCTATTGATGTATTCCAACAGATTTTATCAATAAAATATAGCTCCAGGATTATTGTTAGGGTTTGCTTTGTTAGTTTATTGGTGTGGTACATTTTTCTTTCTATCCTGGCATCATTCTGGTTTAATAAATTAAGAAAAAAGAAAAAGAAAAAAAGTTAGATAGAGGGCATCACACACTTGCTAAGTCAAGAATCCCTTACCATGTTGGCTGGGATGGAGGTTTTTGATTTAGTAATTTTGAGTTCCATGTTGTAAGGTTGCTTGTGATAAGAGTTCTTATGTGTGACGGTGATCTTGATGTTGGTGGAAATTGGTCATGTACTTGATGATATGGTTTGGGCAGTGCATTATTCTTCACTAGACATCTAGAGGAACAACATTTTATCTTTGCAGACAATACAAGTGGGAGGAATCCAACAATTGTACTGGATACAATGGGGAATTGTTATACTCTACATGCATTGATGGTCTCAACTTTCAAGGATCACTCAAGGGTGTACTTGTGCTTAGTGATCATTCCCTTGTGATTGTGAGCTTTGTGTGATGACAGAGCCATCTGACATCTTCCAAGGAGTCTACAGTGACTCAGATAGACACTAATTGACTTGAGATGCTGAATCATCCTTGAATGTGAGTTCTGTTGCATTTGTCCAAGTCTGTAGGTCCTTAGGAGAACTACCTGAGCCTGATTCCATGATGGAAGGGATATGTAGGCATCCAGGAGTAGACTCGGCTCAGGTTGTGGTGTCTTTCTGTCTTGTTACTATTATCTTGTCCTTCCACCTTAATTGTGTACTGCAGTTTCTTGAATCTATGTATTATGTTACCATTGTTGTATTAAAAAAGTAAAAGGATCAGTGGACTTGAGATATTACTGTATGATTCTGGGTTGATTGACACAGTGGTATTGTAACAATTAGAAAATTGTTTTCCTGGGATATTTATCATTGATGTAATGATAAGATTCCTTATTAAAATTGATAATATAACGGCGGATGTACTTATACTGGAATATTCATTCGAGAAATGGTAAACGTTGATAATGAAGTTCCTCCTAGCATATACACCTGTACCTTCATTTGTTATTGATAAATGTTGAATTCAGTAAAGTTGTAACTTGGGAATTGTAATCAATAGTATAATGAGCTTTAATTGAAGTATTAAGATCTCTTGTAGGGAATTGTTGTTCCTGTGGCAGTGGCATGTATTTGGAAGATATCATAAGGAATATTATCTTGTTCAAACTGTGTTGGAACCATGTTAGACAATGTTAAGATGTGGAAATGTTCATTTAGACATCAAGACTGCGTCTAAGACTTAAGTGTGTACTTGCATGGATTGATATTGAATATCTAGAAATATATCAATTTACAATTATATGTTGATTATCTCAGTTTAAAAGATAATACAATTCATGGAACTTAATGAAAAGGAATTAGGGAAAGAACCAAACTAATCTAAGATTCCCTACATCATAGTTCATCAAATTAAATCAAGGAGATTCTTTTCTTCCTCAAAAAGGATCATGTGACCAGATCAACTTTGCTTATCCCGGTTAACAGTTATTGGGCAAGTTGTTGCTTTAGAAACTTACTTATGGTATATCTGTTAACGAGATCAACAATGCCAAGGGGATCTCATTTGGAAAAAGGGTCCTTGACATCTAAATAAAGGTATGAAGCTATAAATTGATTAAATATTATGAACTTGTAAGTGCATGTTATGATTAAAGGTAACAGTTGAGCACTGTGTTCTATACCTAAATTGCTGTTGCTAAACAAGAACAATGCAAGTATTACTCGGTAGTACACCTAAAACAATTTTTATTTTTAATTTAAATGGCCTTTGGAAAAAAATGGATTATTAGTTATTACACTCACTCCATCAGGCCAATGCCATGCAATACATACCAGATAAAAGACTCAATGGCTCTCACATTGTAAACACTGGTTGATAAATGTCATTTGAGTGACCATGCCCACTTCAGCATCCTAATGCATACTGACCTTAAGACAATCAATCTACTCAACCAGTGGCTATGCAATGCACACAATTGACACGATAGGCCTTCATGTTATAAACAGCAGTTGCTAGACGTCACTCATCCCACTTCAGTATCCCAACTTTAAGACAATCAACATATTCAACAAGAGACAAGCAATGAAGTGTTATATACAAAGTTACAAACAACTCGATGGAATTTCAGTAAACACAGATCAGTAAGAGCCACTTACATGATTCAACCAACTTCAGCAATCTCGATGCATACTGAACTTAAGAAAACTGACCTACTCAACCAGAGGCTATGCAATGCATTCTAGATAAATGACTCAGTGGGCTTATAAGCAAAGGTTAGATGCCATTTCCATGACCCCACTCACTTCAGAATCCCAATGCTATGCAATAGATACTCAACAAACAACACGATAGGATTTCATGTTATAAGCACTTTGCCACTTGGTAACTTTCACCTGTATGATCTCACTTACATGACCCCAACCCACTTAGCATCCCACTGCATCTCAACCTTAAATCAATCAACCTATTCAACCAGAGGTCATTCAATGCATGATAGAGAAATTATTAGATGGATTTTCAAAAAACATATTCAATCAGAGTCTATGCAATGCACTGGTAGACATATAACTCAATGGGCTTTGAGGCTAAAAGCTCAAACTGGGAAATGTTACTTACATGACTCAAAACACTTCAGCATTCCAATGGATGCTGACATTATGAAAATCAACTTCAGAATTCCAATGCATGCTGACATTCGGATAGTCCACTTCAGCATTCCAATGGATATTGACATTAACCCAATGAAATCATCTTTACTAACCCAAAATGTAGATAAGACATACCCTTAAACAAGCTCGAGACTAATGCATTTCTGATGAACATACCAGATATTACCCATGGGCAACGCATCAGGTTGCTAACCACATACAATTCAAGCAGGCTGTTCAAACCCATTGAGAATATCAAAAACACAAGAACAATACACTATTCACCCACCCTACTATAGTAGCTATAAAACTACACATTAAAAAATTTGAAATTTACCTATACTAGAAGCAAACACTTTGCAGCCCATTTGCTGTTTTCTTCTTGTTCGAGCACTTCTTCTATGAAAACCTCCATGATGTACTGTTTCTCCGAAAAAGAATGTCCTGGACTCCACGCTGATAAAAACATAAATAAATAAATTTATAAGTTTTCATGCAGATTCCTTCTTGAATAACTACAGTACTGCTTTTATTTTGTTTGATACTATATATGTTTTTATTGTTTTAGTTGTCTGAAATTCACCTGGATAATGTCAAAGGCTGCATGTGAATCCCCTGCATCATATTTTACCCACCCTTAAAATCTTTTCTGCTTATACATCAACTGTTGCAATAAAAACCCCACCCTTAGCAGAGAAATGATGAATTCTGTTTTTCCTTATCCATGGATGGAATGGATGTTTTCCTTTGTCTGTTATACAATAAAAAATTTCATGAATTTTTAGCCGAAAAAAATCGATTTTTCGTATAACTTTGAGTGGTACTCCGTATACACAAATTTTATTAGGTAACAACCTCTCAACAAACCCAAAAAAAAAATCCCTTATCTGTGAGAAATGGTGTCTTACTTTTGTTCAACTGATAAAACCTTACTGTGATGCACAGTTTTAGTGTCGTACAAAACTCTCAATCGTTTAGACTATGTAATCATGGGAATATTTTATTTTTCCATGCATTTTGTGAATAATTTAATTGGGTCAAAATTCCACTATAATATGAATGAGGATGGACCAATTATTAAGCCTATGATTATTGTTTTACTTAAATTAGAAAGGAAATAATGCATACAGAGAAAAGTTTAGTTTTCACTTATTTTATTCGTCTTTTATTCTATTTTTTTTAAGGAAATGACTACTTATGTTTGGCCTTTCATTATTCGAAAAGTGTAGATATCTTGATATTTTCGATTTGAACATGTACCTCTTGGATAGAGTAGATAGCCTTTTTACTAATAAATCCACTTATTCTATTACTTAAAACCTCGCTTTGTTCAATATTTTAAATAGTATACTTAGTATTGTTGTAATGGTAAAAATCCCAATCCCATGCCTTTTGCTTTCATGTTTTGGGTTTATTTATTAGTGTAATATAGTGTATTTTGTGTAGACATTGGTAAGTATTCTTATTCTAACTTGTTTACATCATCATTCATTCTGGAAAATTTGGATTCGATCTCCACATCCAATTACTCATCAACCTAGTTTAGATTTGTAGGTGTGGAATAGACACAAGTCTTATCCTAGCTTGTGCACATCGTCATTCATTTTGAAAATTTGGATTCAATCTCCACATCCAATTATTCATCACCCTAGTTTAGATTTGTAGGTGTGGAATTGACCCAATTCATTTCTACAGTCACAAATTTGAACCCTAACTTTTAAATTTGAATTTCTTAATTTAGAGTCATGTCCCTCCCTTATAGATCATTTTGAGCCGACTAAAGCACAACTTATTTCAAATTTACATGCTAGGATGGTGTATTTAAATACTAACCCTAGTTATTTTAAGAACATCAAGGATTATCATGGGGCATTCATATGAGGGCATCATAACAACATTGTAATTGCATTATTTCAACTAGGTCATTTTTGTGAGTATAGAATCAATTATGCACAACAACTCACTTCTGCACACATGGAGATCAAGTCCACATGCGTAATCTAAACTAAGCAAATTCTAGGTAATTTTCTAGTTCTAACTTGGTTATCTAGACAAAGCCCTAATTTTCAGTGCATTGGCAAATACATTACTAACAACTTCAATATCATTTTCTTATATCTGAAATTGAGCTAAGTATGACATTTAAATATTTAATTTCTACACTTAATTAATATTTAATTATTTTTTAGTCGTAGGCATTTTTATCTTGGTTGATTGTTTATTTAATTAGCCTAGATTATTTATGTGGGGTGTGCTTTGCCCCTTATAGTTGTAAAGAAAATAAATAGTTCCTATACAAATTATTTAGGGTAAATCAAGTAATCAATAATGATAAACAAACAACCTTAGAATTAAGAGTTGAGATGAAAATGCTACACATATGTTCATAAATATACATGGAAATTAATAAAGAGGATATGTATGCTTTGCTCTATGACTTGATGGTGTATATCTTGTTGTAGATGGTGTTTTGTGATTTATCCACACATCTAGCAATTAATTTGTGTTAGATGATTCCTAACAAATCATGAACTCACTATGCTTTGATTTGGAACAATTCTATAGTTGTAGATCTAATCCCTACATTTGTAATTTTTAACATTTTTTTCCAAATTCAACCTTCTAATACAAATTTGAACCTATGATCAAATTTTCTCAAAAATATGTTCACCTCTTATGTCTAAAGTCAGTGTTGCTAATAGACATTGTTAGGCTTTGTTGTGCTTAGCATAGGAGACTCCTAACTCCCCACCTCTCACCATAGTCAAACCATTGGATTGAACAAACCTTTTTCACAAGTTCAAAGACACTTAAATCAACCATGCAAATGCCTAATTTATCTTTATTAATCTAGATGATGATGTTATGATGCAATATGTGCTTGTGTAATTATGATATAATATGATTCCTTGATGCCTCCTAGATGAGTCCCTCGATCATCAAAGTTAATAAGGTGTATTCCTTTATACAACACCCTAGCAATGTATATTTTAATATTTCACACCCAAATCAAATAAGTAACAACTAGTCATAAGATGCTTGACTAAGAATCGTGTTTAAAATTGATTTTAAAAATCTAAGGTTCAAATCCATAGTTGTTCTAAACTAGGATCAACTCCACACCTATGGGTTTAACCTAAGACAAGGAATGGAAAGACAACTATCAAATATGAATCCTTGGGATGTGTTGAGTTAGGTTCAGTCATGGATTAGGGATCAATGCCAACTTTTACATAGAAGTATGTCACATGTGTAACAGTTATTATATTTGTAATCAAATTTTTGGAATATTTTATTTTTCCATGCATTGGGTGAATAATTTAATTGGGTCAAAATTCCACTATAATATGAATGAGGAAGGACCAATTATTAAGCCTATGATTATTGTTTTACTTAAATTAGAAAGGAAATAATGCATACAAAGAAAAGTTTAGTTTTCACTTATTTTATTCATCTTTTTTTTAAGGAAATGACAACCTATGTTTGGCCTTTCATTATTCGAAAAGTGTAGATATCTTTATATTTTCGATTTAAACATGTACCCCTTGGATAGAGTAGATACCTTTTTACTAGTAAATCCACTTATTCTATTACTTTAACCTAGCTTTGTTCAATATTTTAAAAAGTATACTTAGTATTATTGTAATGGTAAAAATCCCATACCCATGCCCTTTGCCTTCATGTTTTGGGTGTATTTATTAGTGTGTAACATAGTGTAATTTGTGTAGACATCGGTAAGTAATCTTATCCTAGCTTGTCCACATCATCATTCATTCTAAAAATTTTAGATTTGATCTCCACATCCAGTTATTCATCAACCTAGTTTAGATTTGTAGGTGTGGAATAGACCCAAGTCTTATGCTAGCTCGTGCACATCATCATTCATTATGAGAATTTGGATTCGATCTCCACATCCAATTATTCATCACCCTAGTTTAGATTTGTAGGTGTGGAATTGACCCAAGTTATTTCTGTAGTCACAGATTTGAACCCTGACCTTTAAATTTGAATTTCTTAATTTAGACTCATGTCCCTCCCTTATAGATCATTTCGAGCCGACTAAAGCACAACTTATTTCAAATTTACATGTTAGGATGGTGTATTTAAAGACTAACCCTAGTTATTTTTAGAATATCAAGGATTATCATGGGGCATTCATATGAGAACATCATAACAACATTGTAATTGCATTATTTCAACTAGGTCATTTTTGTGAGTATAGAATCAATTATGCAAAACACAATTTTGCTTGCATGGAGATCAAGTCCACGTGCGTAGATCTAAACTAAAGCAAATTCTAGGCAATTTTCTAGTTCTAACTTGGATATCTAGAAAAAGCCCTAATTTTCAATGCATTAGCAAATACATTCCTAACAACTTCAACATCATTTTCTTATATCTGAAATTGAGCTAAGTATGACATTTAAATATTTAATTTCTACACTTAATTTAACATTTAATTATTTTTAGTCATAGGCACGTTTATCTTGGTTGATTGTTTATTTAATTAGCCTAGATTATTTATGTGGGTTGTGTTTTGCCCCTTATAGTTGTAAAGAAAACAAATGCTTCCTATACAAAATATTTAGGGTAAATCAAGTAATCAATAATGATAAACAAACAACCTTAGAATTAAGAGGTGAGATGAAAATGCTACTCACATATGTTCATAAATATACATGAAAATTAATAAAGAGGAAATGTATGCTTTGCTCTATGACTTGATGGTGTATATCTTGTTGTAGATGGTGTTTTGCAATTTGTCCATGCATCTAGCAATTAATTTGTGTTAGAGGATTCCTAATAGATTATGAACTCACTATGCTTTGATTTGGAACAATTCTATAGTTGTAGATCTAGTCCCTACATTTGTAATTTTTAACATTTTTTTCCAAAATTCAACCTTCTAATACAAATTTGAACCTATGATAAAATTTCCTCAAAAATATGTTCACCTCTTATGTCTAAAGTCAATGGTGCTAATAGACATTGTTCGGCTTTGATGTGCTTAGCATAGGGTACTCCTAACTCCCCACCTCTCACCATAGTCAAACCCTTGGATTGATTCAACATTTTTCACAAGTTCAAAGACACTTAAATCAACCATGCAAATGCCTAATTTATCCTTATTAATCTAGATGATGATGTTATGATGCAATATGTGCTTGCGTAATTATGATATAATATGATTCCTTGATGCCTCCTAGATGAGTCCCTCAATCATCAAAGTTAATAAGGGTGTATTCTTTTATACAACACCCTAGCAATGTAAAATTTAATGTTTCACACCCAAATCAAATAAGTAACAGCTAGTCATAAGATGTTCGACTAGGAACCATGTTTAAATTTGATTTTAGAAATTTAAGGTCAAATCCATAGTTGTTCTAAACTAGGATCAACTCCACACCTATGGGTTTAACCTAGGACAAGGAATGGAAAGACAACTATTAAATATGAATCCTTGGGATGTGTTGAGTTAGGTTCAATCATGGATTAGGGATCAATGCCAACTTTTACATAGAAGTGTGTCACATGTGTAATAGTTATTATATTTAGAACAAAGGAACCAAAGTGAGTCCAAAGTAAACAAGCATTAAACATGAAAGTAAATAATAGACACATATAAAGGGATATGGATGAAAATCCACACATTCACATTGTAATGAATGCTCCATCTTTTTATTTGCAAGCACAAGATTCTATGAATAGCATCTAATAGAAATTTAAAATAGATATTAATAACTACTACTTAACTATGTCAATGAACTAAAAGTAGAAGTAAAAAAGAGAGATATAGGGGTTATGAATGAGTCAACAACAAAAAGATGATATTTTTATGAAGGAGCCCACACAAAAGTTGATAAATGTGGCTGTGAAGGAGCCTACACAAGAAAATAATAAATCTAGTTGTGAAAGATCCTACACAAGAAGCTAACAATGCAGCTATGAAGGAGCCTTCACAAGTATTTGATAGATGTAGTTGCAAAGGAGCCTATATGATCGAATAGTGTTGGGTTGCAAAGGATCCATCATAACCATGATATAGTCACTATAATTGTAATCATCAAATAACATTAATGATATTATATGCCCCTCTAATTGGTTGCATGAGATGTATGCAAGGAACTAGAGTAGAGGAAAAAAAACATTATGTGAAAGATATAATCATTTGAGCTTAATAAATCTGTATCAATGTCATAAGTATCAACATGTGATAAGCATGAGATAAAATAGCAAGATATGAGTATGTTAGAACATGCAAAAAGGGTGATGAGATGCCCCCAATGTTGCCCTAAACAATTATGACAATAAGCAATAGAGAATATGCTAGATAGATCAAATAAGCATACTCAAGAAGTTATGTGAATAAAATCATGAAAATACAATGCTTGTAAGATCACCTAAGGTCAAAAAAAATGTCGAGGTCAAATTTTTTCTAGCGATAGAAGGGTTTCCCTATGCACAGGCCACTTCTCCCAACCAGATTAGCTTACCCCACTGTGGGAAATCCCCTCACCCTTACATGGGCCAACGCCGTTCCACTAGGGTTTGGGAAAAAAGCTCAAGAAAATGAGTTGTGGCGGTTGAAATGGGCGAATACAGAAAGATTGGATGCCTGGAAGTTTGGAAGGCAAGGATAAATAGAGATAGCTAGAAGATAGTTTCAGGTTTAGGAGAACCTAAAGCTTAGGGGAAGTAAACTTTTGAGCTCCCCATTGAATCTTTTTCACCATTGATGGATTGCTTAAAGGAGAGAGCCCTACTAACAAAATGGTGCGGGGAAGATTGTCCTAAGCAAACAATAATAGACTAGTGGCACATAACCTTCAAGGACAAGGTGAGTGTGAGGTCACTTCCTAATTCTTTCCTTTTAGTAGAATGCATTGATAGGAATTTGAAACATGAGTTTTTATATGGCAATCCCATTCTTTTTAATGGCTCAAGCTTCCATTGCCTAAATTGGAAGCCAAACTTTGACCCTTGGAAACATGAAATCAAGAAAATACCAACATGGATCACATTAGAAGGGCTTCCAACAAAATACTAGAGTGTAGAATCTCTTTTGAAAATAGGAGATGCTCTGGGTTCATGGCTAGGGATAGATGAGGATTTTGTGAATGGGAAGTTAGGTTCATAACCAAATATTTTGGTAGAAGTTGATTCAGTTGTTGGGATTTATGGGGAACTGGAGATCCTTACGGCCTTTGGTAGATGGAAATAGCGCATTGCAAGAGGCTCAGGGAAGAATATTCATAATTGCCTTTTTAGGGGAGCCACTGGCGATGGAGGTTCAGGGTTGAGTGTTATGGATAAAAAATAACATCAGACTCTCTCTTCGGAATAGGGGATGGAAGTCAAAGATGGTCCTCAAAATATAGCTCAAGGGGATTTTGGATTTGATTTGTCAAGTTAGAGCCAGGAGGCCTCAAAGATTGACAAGATTTTACCCAAGGAAAGTAGGGGCAGTGATAGCAGTTTCAGGACACACAATGGAGAAGACTTCATTCTGTCTCCTTCCGAGAATCCACCCTTACCTTCCCAGACTGGAGAGGAATTAATCTAGCTACTCCAAGACACTGAGATTCTTCACTGGGATATTAATTAGCAATTGGTAGGTTTGGGATCTGAGACCAATATAGAGTTGGATGGAAATATTAGTAAGATGACTTGAGTCTGGTGTGGAGGTGATGAGCATAGAGGTGGAGACAAACAAAGAAAAAGATTTCTAGCAGGTCCTACAGGAGGTGAAGAGCTCTCCAAATTAAGTATTGTCAGTGAGATCCTTGGGATTTTTGGAGAAGATAATGGTATTGGGGTGTAGGGGCCACCTTTCAATTCAGGAATGGAAATCAATAGACAAGTTCTTTCTCAGGAACTGTTGGAGGAAGGTGAGCTTGAGGCAAAAGAAAATGAACTTTTTTTGACTGGTAATGAGCAAATGGATCAAATCAAGTTAGGAATTCAACAAATTGCTTCCAATAAGTCCAAACCAGACTTTGGGAGCAGTCTGAATAAAAAATTTGGGAGAAAATCTTTGAGTGAACTCAGGAGTCAAGATGGTGCTACAGAGGGGTAGCTTAAAATTACAACGTTTATGGATTCTAGGAAGGGAGCTCCCCTTCCCAAAGCATCATGAGGGTCTTATCGTGGAATGTTAGGGGCCTAAACGCCCCTAACAAAAAGTGCTTGGTTAAGTGGATGATTCACTTAACAAAGACAAAATTTATCCTACTCCAATAAATTAGAAATTGGAAATTGGAAACATGGAGCAGTTCAAGCAGAAGGGGCTTCTAGCAGTCTAGCCATTCTTTGGAATTTAGCAGAGGTGACCTTTGAATCTCTTGGATCTAGTAAATATTGGATGGGAGACAGGATTGGATCTCTTTCTTCTAAGTCTCAAATTTTGCTAATTAATTTGTATGGGCCTATAACTTGCATTAGCAAAAGGGAGTTGTGGACAGATTTGGACATCTTTTTAAGAGCCCACCCTTTTCCTCATATTATCATAGGGGGCAACTTCAGTGCCACACTTCATAGTTGGGACAAAAAGGGAGGGATCTCTAGACCTGGGCAATCTCAGAAGGACTTTAGTGATTGGGTGCATAGGAACAATTTGCTGTAGATTGATTCTGGGAGAGAGACATACACTTGGAATAATAGAAGATTTGGGGTTATTAACATTATAGAGAAACTGGATTGATTCTTTTTTGGTGGGGATCTATCTTCCTTTCCTTACATTTTGAAAGCAAACATTCTACCTTGTTCAGGCTTTGATCATTTCCCAATCTTGCTCAATATCATTGATGATATGAAGCCCGTAAAATCACCTTTCAAATTTGAGAATATGTGGACAAAGGATGCAAATTTTCTACCCTTGGTGCAAGGCTGGTGGTTTGAAGAGACTTTTGAGGGATCTAAATTATTTTGTTTTATCTCAAGACTAAAACATGTTAAGCAACGACTTTTAGAATGGAATAGACAACACTTTAAGAACATTTTTCAGTCAAAAGAGAGGGTTGAAGAGAATCTATCCAAGCTTAATGAAGAGGTTATTAAGAATGGGATGTCCCAAGATTGCTATTTAAAAGAAAAAGACTTGATGGGGGAATACGAAGATATTCTAAAAAAAGAGGAAATTTTTTGGAAACAAAAATCCACAGAAAATTGGATAGAGGCGGGTGACAAGAACACCAAATACTTTCATAACATCACCAAGCAGCATAGGGGTGTTAACATGATCCATAGTTTAGATAGGAAAGATGGTTCCCTCATTGAAAACCCTCAAGAAATCAGAACTCACATCCTTGAATATTACCATTCTCTTTTGAACAATAGTAAAGGCTCAATTATTGCTGATCAAAAAGCCTTATTACAACACATTCCTAGAATAGCTAATAATGATAACAATAGAGTATTAAATGGGAAATTATCATTAGAAGAGGTGGAAGGGGCACTAAAGCAGCTTCATCTAGACAAAGCTCCAGGCCCAGACAGTTTTCCAACTGGCTTTTTTTAGATTTGCTGGCATTTCTTGGGCCAAGAACTTACTGATGCTCTAGAAGCGGCCAGGAACTCAAAAAAATTGATGAAGGAGATTAACACTTTCATTGTCCTTATCCCCAAGAAAGAAAAAGTTTCTAAGCTGGAATATTTTAGACCCATTTCCCTTTGCAACACAATCTATAAGATCATGACCAAGGTCCTCACTAACAGGCTAAAACTCTTGCTTCCCAGTATCATTTCAGAAGAACAAACAGGGTTTGTCCCTAGTAGATCCATCTTAGATGGGGTCATTATTGCTCAGGAAGTTATTCATACTCTACAAAATACAAGAGAGCTAGTGATGCCCATTAAATTAGATATTAAGAATGCTTATGACAAGGTGGATTGACAGTTTCTTTGCAAGATAATGGAGGCTTTTGGTTTTAATGGGAAGTGGGTTAGTTGGATTTTTTAATGTATTTTTGGCCCCAGATATTTGGTCCTCATCGATGGCTCTCTAGAAGGTTTATTTGAAGCTTCCAGGGGTTTGAGACAGGGGGACCCAGTGTCCCTATTTCTATTTATTATAATGGCTGAAGCTCTTGGACGGGCCATTCGAAATTTTCAAAGTTTGGACTAGTTGGCTAGCATTGCAGTTACAAGAAATATCCAAGTAACCCACCAGCAGTTTGTAGATGATACAATGTTGTTTGGGGTTGCAAAGAAGGTAGAGGCTTGGTCTTTTTTTAGAGTTCTAGAATCATATGCTAAAGCATTCGATCAAGAAGTCAATTGATCCAAGTCAAAAGTTTTTTTATTATCAACCCCACCAAGGAAGGAAATGGAAATTCTAAATATTCTAAAATTTAAGAAGGGGTCGTTGCCATGTTCTTACTTGGGTTTGCCAATAGACAAGGGTCTTAGAAACATGAAGTTATGGGACCCACTTAAGGATAAAATGGATAACATAGTGAATTCTTGGAAAGGATGGTGGCTTTCATGGGTGGGCAGATTGCTCTTGTTGAAAATAGTCTTTTCTTCCATTCCTATTTATCTATTGTCCTATTTGGCAATCATGTCGGGTGCAAACAATGAAATGATTCGTCAAATGAGGCATTTTTTCTGGCAAGGGATAGCGGATAAGGATAAATTGGCTCTCATATCTTAGGACAAGGCATGCAAACCCAAGGACAAAGGAGGTGTGGGATTGAGAAATCAAATGTACCAAAATAAGGCTTTATGAGCTAAATTAGTATGGAAGATGTTTTAGGATCCTGATTTGAAATGGGTCTTGCAAGCAAAGTATCTAAATAGTGATGAAGCCTCAAAAATAGTGAAGATTGCCCATCCACCCAAAGGCTCTAGGGTTTGGAACTTCATGTTGACCTACAGATCAATCATTTCAGATCTTGTTACTTGGGATGTTCAGGATGGAGGTATAGCCTTGTTTTGGGAGGACTCCTAGGGGACTATCCCAGCCTTGACAGTGTGATATCATTAGATCTCACGAAGATCCATCTCAAAAGTCAGTGGGGTAATAGGGTTAAGGATTATGTGATCTTTTCATAGGATGATCCATCCATTGGCTAGAAATGGAAAGAGTTCTCGACTCTCCCCATTCCCATTGATGAAGCAAATACCCTAAAGAGGACTTTGAGTTAGAGAAAAGTATTTTTCAGAAGAGGGTCTGACAAACTCATTTGGGCAAGATCCACAAGCGGTATTTTTAATGCTAAGGATGGTTACAAAGTTGCTGCTGGTATTGTTGAGCTGGAGAGTACAACCCTTCCCATTTCCCTTTGCTGGAACAAACAGTGTGTCCCAAGAGCAGGAATTTTTACATGGGTAGCTCTTCAAAATAGGATTTTAACAGTGGAAAATTTCAAAAGATTGGGTTTCGAAGGTCCTTCCTGGTGTGGAAAATGCAAGAAAATAGAGGAGAGCATTGATCATCTCTTTTTAGGGTGTCCTTTCTCACAGGAGTGTTGGTCTTTGTTATGTGCCAAGTTGGGGTGGATAATTGCCTTTCCCAATGACATAATGAGTCTCTTCCATGTCTAACCTATTAGACCTTGGTCAGGATTGTTAAATTGCCTTTAGATTACCTGTCCCTCTCTTCTCGTCAGGGAAATTGGAAAGAACGCAATAGAAGGATCTTTGAGGAGAAGGAAATGCCTTTAGTCTCTCTCAAAAACAAAGTGAAGCAGCCATAGTGGAGGTGGTTAATAGCTAGTCTGGTAGAAGTTTGAGTCAGAAAGGGAAGTTCTCTGAGTGGGATGGGCAAATGAGGTTTTGGTGGCATGGTTTAAAGATCCCTTGCATGTTAGTAGTGAGGAGAGAGATTCAATGGTTGATAGAAGGAATGCCAAGTGGGATGCTCCTAAAAAGGGCTGGTATAAGCTCAATTTTGAAGGTGCCTCTAGAGGTAACCCAGGCCCGTCTGGAGCTGGAGGTGCTATTAGAAGGTGGAATGGAGAGTTTTTAGGGAGATTGGCTATGCCTCTGGAAGAGGATACCAATAACATAGAAGAATTTAAGGCTCTAATCCATGGCATTCTTTTTTGTAAGGATCTAGCTGTGGACAATTTGGAAATTGAAGGTGAATCTACCCTGGTGATCAATGTTATGAGGGTAGAATCAATTGCGAATTGGAAATTGAGAGCTCTATTGGAGTAGGCTCTAGATTTTCTTAAATTTTTTTATGACTTCACATTGAACCATGTTTATAGGGAGGCTAATTCTGAGGCAGATGAATTGGCAAATAGAGGAGCTAATGGAATTGAATTGAAAATAATTGGCCCTCATGCAGAGTTGGAGCCTTACTCTTCCCATCATCCTAGGCCATATTAAATCCCAGGTGGTAGGTACTCATAGGTTTACAATCCCTCTAGTCAGTAGGTGAGGTGGGTTTTAATTGCTCCTTCGTGCATGAAGGTCGTTAGCATGGTGGCATCCTACTGTCCTTCCTTAGCAAATTGTGTCAGTACTCTGGTTGACGTCTCCCGTCCTTGTGAAGGAGTGTAGGATGATTCACACATGTGAGAACAGGTGTGAAATCCAAAGGATTAGACTCACATTTAATTCATCTGCTTTGTACATTTAGTGGTTGAGCTTCCAATTCCCTACTTAAATCCATAGCACAGGTAATTTCTTCATTCCAAGCTTGGCTAGTGTTGCAGGGATGGAGACTCCAATAAGATTGAAGTGCTCTCATCATCAAATAGCATTCCTTGGGAGGATCACTGACCTTCACTTATAGGCCATTTACAAAATCAAAAGAAAGTTGTTCTTAGAGGCGGTTAAAATGGTGCTGGGGAGGGGTTTCTTAGTGTTGGAGGATAGATATCAAGTTAATACAGATATCTCCTCTCGCTTCTTAGCCTCTCTCCTGGATTTGGCCAGTGCAAAAGTGGATGCCTTAGTGTGCCTCCATGAGACTTTCAAGGATTCGATCTTGGGCGATGATGTGAAAATTTCAATTTTTACTGATTTGGAATTGGGTATCCCTCAGGCAGGAGATCTTCCTAAACTCTTGGATCTAGAGGCAGTAGTAGAAAGGCTTCCATTTCTTCCCAACCTAGTTGGGCAGTGGCTTTGGCACCACAAAATTTGGGCTATGAGAGGCGGTGACTTTATTCTTCATGTGATTTGGATGGTGTGTGAGGAGTCTTCGGCTTGGCTTGAAGGTTTTGTTGCCATGGTTGAAATAGGGGACTTCTATAATGAAGGTTGATGGGTGAGTCCATGGTTTGTGTTCGAGGAGTCTATAGTGGTGAAGGGTGGTCAAGGAGTCTGGTCTATTTTGTAACACTTTTTTGTAGTAGGGGTTTGTATTGAATATCTTGAGATTTTGAAAAAGATTTCTCAAGTTATATGTAAAGTCTTCATATGATATTAAATATAATTTTGTGTGCTTAATGCGCTTTATCAAGCAAAAAAAAAGATCACCTAAGGTCAAGAATATAGCAATGATGGCATGTAGGTGAGAAGCTAGTAGGATAAGGAAAATGGGCCATAAGATACGTGTCTACACTAAATTCCACATTAAATTTGAAGACTATTTGAACCTGTATCCCCAAAACTATAAACCATCTGATTATGAAACCCTTTAAAATTGTAAACTATCAAAAACTAGACCAATTGAAACTACAAAGCCTCTAAATTTGAAACCCTCTAGACTTGTAAACCATAGAAATATGACACTGCCATGTCTCACACCACATGCACCATTTTTCCTTGGCAAAATGTGGACCACCTTTTTTCTATTCAAGTCTTGGATTGGGTCTCTTTGGCCTTCTAGGCCTTGTTTGCATGATATTTAGTTTTAGAGTCTTAATTTGCTTCAAGGAGGTCATGTCGTTAAGCTTAGTAGGAGGCATACCTTTAGATTATAGGGGCACACCATCCTATTTGACTTAATTTTTTAATTTATCTTTGGTGATCCAAGTGGTATGGCTTTTTATGTTTAACAATTCTTGCTTAGTTGAGTTTGACTCGAAGTCCCCTTTTGTATACTTGGCATTAATTTTTAAGTCTCTCGACTCCTAATTGAATTTGGTTCTATTTGCTTGGGTATCTTATAGCTTACAGTCTTACTCTTTTTGATTTCAAGACCTTATTGCCTTTGGCAATTAAAGTTTCACCTTGGCTTACAAAGGTCTTAGGGTGTATATTGCATCTAGGTTGTTATGCATCATGTATGGTCACATTAGTAAATGATGCATTTTGGAGATCTTTGGTCAATTTGACATTGTTTTTTAAATTTGTGGTCTCCTTATATTCATGTCAGAAAAGGTTAGATCTCATGTTAAACCCCTACTTTATTATAGAATTATTTTAGAAAGGGGTTGTAGTTATTTTATAGGGCAGGTGGGACTTATCTTAGGCTTAAGACTACTTTGAAGATCCTATTGTAAGCCTATTTACCCTCATAAACCCTCATGGTTGTCCAAAACCCTTCATCTTATCATAAAATAATCCTAAAACAATCATGGCACCCAAAAAATTGAATTTTCCTTGGAGGGAAGGTATTTTTTGTAAACAAAGTTTAAATATCCATTATTTGATCTTGGCCTTCAAACCTCCACTGTCAATTATGCTATTAGTAACATGACATTTAAGGTCCATTTTTGCATTAAGTTTGGGCTTAAATTTGATAGTTTCCTCCTTTTGCAAAACCCTCCTCTATCCATCTTGGTTGTTGCTAGCTATTTCATAGAGTTTTTGTCTTGTTCAACAATTGTAAGGGCTGATTTCCTATCTCCTATGCCAACTCGCCCACATGTGTGGTGTCCATTTTAGGACCTCTGTATAATTGTTTTAAATGCCTATGAGTTGGTATTTTTTGTGGAAGGGAAAAGTCACAAATGGAATAAACAATAAAGATAAGCAAATGAATCACAATATACCTTTAATCCAAATGTAGATTACCTTCACCGATAGAGCGAAAGAGGAATTGCACCCAAAACTCCCTTTGGAATTGCTCTCTTTGATTCTATGAGTATTTCTCAATTTACTTTAGTATAACCTTGATATAAAATAATGGATAATGAGTGCAATATTTAGCAACATAAGTTTGAATGAATGAATGTGGATGATTTTGGCTTGGAGAAGACTTTATTTATAGTTTTTTCTAAAATAAAGATCAACGATGGAGAATGATTGAAGAGGTCAAGGGCTAAGAATGGTTGAGAGGATTTGGAGGAATGAGAGAGTGACAAGTGTCCTTCTCTCATGAATTATGGGAGTTGACAAGCTTGATTGGCTAGTTGACTAAATTGATTGATCTATTAGTTGAATAGATTGATGAGTCAAGTAACTCGATTGATCTATTAACAAAATAGATTAAGAATGATTGATGGAGTTATGAGAGGGAATTATGGTGAGAGGAGATAATAGTAAAATTAAATAAATTAATTATTTAATTTCATGTGCAAATAGATAATTTTGGAAAATAAGTAAAATATTAATTTTATTTATTTATGGAGAGAAAATGGAAATGGATTAATTAAATAAATTACATTTATTTAATTAATAGATAGAGGAAATGTTATTTGATTTATAAGACATAGAATAATTGACGAATTAAGACGATGGTATAGATGAAGTGAATGAAGCACGATGACATAGAAATGTGTTAGTTAATTTTAGGTGTCTACATTTTGCCCCTCTCTGAGATGGTGTTGCAGAGTAACATCATTTCAAAGAAGTTTAAAACATAGTGTTGGGTTGGATAGAAGAATATTTTGGTCTAGAAGAATATGATTGGATTATAGATGTTGATGCCCCAATCACTCAAAGTGAGAGTAACAAGTAGGAATAATGTTAGGATGGGATGAATAATGCCCTCTCAAGAGGATAGGCAGGTTCAAGGAACACAAGTGTGCTCTCGAAATGAATGAAATTGAGATGAAGATTGCAAGTGAATGCTAGATGAAAGTAATTAGAGGATCAAATTAAAGGAATTGAAGGATGTTGATTGAGATGATATGATATGATGACAGAATGGATAGGATGATGATTGTGAAAGAATAGATTAGATGGGGAGGAATTTTTTAGAAAAATTGATATGAATGATAGGCATGTGATAGATAAAGATGATTTTGGTCATGCTAAATATGTAAAGAACAATCCTTATTTTAATATAGCAAATGGATATTATGTACTAAGGTCTAAGGAACCAGGGTGACAATGTGTCCAATGCATAGGATTGACACACAAATAAGGTCACAAGTAACCCTATACCATTTAGCACCATGATACCATTTGTGGTAGGGAGGCTACTTGGACTAATATAGATGAAGGAAAAAAGATGCAAGATAAATGATTCAAGATAAATGATGCAAGGTAAATGATGCAAGAGAAAATATGCAAGAGAAAAAGATGCAAGAGAAAAAAATGCAAGCCAAAAGATGCAAGATAAACAATGCAAGATAAAAGATGCAAGATAAAAGATCAAAGATAAAAAAAAATGTAAGATAAAATGATAAGCATACAAGCAAGCAAACAAGCAAGTACGCACAAATGATTCAAAAACAAATAAGGCTATGTCCCTGCCAAGTTGAAAACCAATGATTGATTGATCGATTAAGGATACTGTCGTCATTGCAGGGAATGATATATCCCTAGAGCAACACAAGGATGCAGGAATGATATATCCTGATGATGATGATGGTGATGATGATGACTGGATAAATGATCGATTGATTCAGTTGACAAGGTTAGGAACATGACCAAAGGATGTGATTTGATGATTTTGCTAGAGCACTTGATTGGATGAAGGATGACTTGTATTTTGAATTATTTCTTGAATTTTTGTATGTTCTAATTTTTTTTGGACTTTTGGGATGTTTTGATGTTTTTGAGTTTTTTGGAATATTTTGATTTTGTTGGATTTTTGACATGTTTTAATTTGTTTGGATATTTGGGATGTTTTGTGTTTTATTATGGGGTGGTTGGATTTGTTTAGGAGATGGTTGTAGTGCAGTTGGATAGCCTTTTTGCTGGATACCAATAACAAGGGGAAACTAGGTCTTGAGGCAAGGATGAAATGAGGAATGGATGGATGGATTAAAGGATTGATGATTGTAGATGGGAGATTCATGATGGATGGGAAGAGGATGGCATTGGTATACATTGAGGTAGCCTATAGCTAGAGACCAGTGGCAAGGGGAGACCAAGATAAGGGATTAAGTGATTTGGTGATGGAGGATTTAGGATAAACATATGGAAGAGGTAGATGGATAGAGGATAGAGGATAGAGGATAGAGGATAGAGGATAAATGGATGGAAAAGGTTTAGGATATGATCTCCAAGGACTATGTCACATAGGAATCATATGCTCTACTCTAGATATTATGCTTAGGACATTGATTGACAATGCTTATGATGGATAAAGGTGATGGGACTAGGTGGGAAATATTAGGTATATCAAGAGATTCCTAAAGCATTTTTCAACATGATGCCTTTGTCCTTATCAAGATCAAAAGGAGGAAGGAAGGATAGGTGGGTGAAATGGGATAGGTAAGAAAATGTAATGGATAAGTGTGATAGGATGGAATGATAGGAAGGGTAGATGAGACAACTTAACCCCAAGTGTAAGGTACATAGACAATCCATCTACACATGACACCTGTTTGCCAGGTTTTCATAATGGTACTTATCGAAGGTGCCATGAAATGGTTTTTACCATTGGACTAATGATTTCTCTTTACTATTCTCCTTTTTTTATATTTTTTTTGTAATTAGGATAGAAGGGGATATGATGAATGTTGGATGAAGGGCTAAAGGGGTTTGGAGGATATTGGGGACTCAAGCTTCTGTTTCCATATTAAAGTAGTAGTGTCCCATTGTGGATGTTGTTGCACATGGACCATGTCAAGTGTCATTATGCTCATGGATGTCGCTAGATGATTGAATGAGATGGAAATGGAGTGGATGGTGGATTATTATGTGGATTATGGATGGATGGGGGATGGATAGATGGATGGGGATGGATGATGGATGAAAGGATTATGCAAAAGCATGGACCATAGGGATATGATAGGGGATATATGCAAGATAATGGATACAAGATGGGGGGATGGAAGTATGTGGGAATGTCATGGGGTGGAGGAGAACCATGATCAAAGTTTGCACACAGTGTGGTGGAGTTTTAATCTTATATATATAATGGGGAGTGGGGAATAATGGGGATTTATTATGGGACTGGGATGGAAGGCTTTGGAATTGCTGATTTGGGGATTTAGGGACCTAAACAAACTTAGGATTTGTAGGATTGTTGTATGGGGTGCGAGATGAGGGATACATATTTTGGGAATTTTGGATCCGGTGGGAGTTGGATGCTTCATTTGTATTTAATGCCTTTTGCTTGGGGACCCCACCATTTTTGTTTTATTTTTTTCTTTTGTTGGTGTGGGCATGTGTAGCCTTTTAGATGAATTTTGTTGTGATTGGGTATATTGATGCCTTACGACATGATAATTCTTTAAACATCAAGAATTATTTTGCTTACCTACAAGACAAAGAAGATAACTCAACCAACCAACTCCTAATTCTAGGTCGTCAACATAAGAGCCTTAATGCATCTTTATTTTGTGTTCTAAGAGGATTCATATGAGTTCTACCTAAACCTCACCTGCATCTTGGAGTAGAAAAAATTAAATAGGTGTTGCTTCAAAATTAGCTTCCCTATTGTCTCTTGTAGAACATATATTCTTCCATTCATTGTGGTCAACCTCTTCTCCATAACTATATTATCCATATCTAGGTCCTTTCTGCCTAGGAGGTTGGTCTCACCAAAACTTATTCCTTTTTAAAAACATTATTTCCAAGATGATTATCCTTCTTTCTCTTATCAATAATTTTCTGAAGGTTAATTAGATAATATCTTTCCCTTGTTTTTATTTTCCTTCTTGAATTCAACCCATACTACTTTTGCATTGTTAGAGAGATCTCTCATATAAAAATATTTCTCTATTTGAATTATCTAGGTTTTTGTACTTCTACATCTTCTTCTTCCTCATGATTTTACTCCATGTCATCTCCCTCACTAGAGAATCTTACGAAAAGGAAGACACAACTAAAATAAGGAAAACATGAGGCCCTAGAGTTGAACTTAGAGTGCTCAGACTAATCAAACAACAAACTCAATTCCTCTACTTGGTCCTAATTTGAACCATCTACGAAGCATATATCTAAGAAAACTTTGACCCCAAACTAGGGTCTTAAAACATTCAATGCACCTGTACTATTAGGTCATCTAACAGGTTATTACAACCTTAGTGTAGAGGACTCCAAGCCCTAATGTTGAACCCAATACACTCTGATACCGGATGTAAATCTATCACACATATCTATACAATAAATATTGCATAAGAGGAGAAAAATTAAAAATTTTACTCAAATATAATTTTATTCCATAACTATATTCCAACATGAATATTACAATAAGCTAGAGAACACAACTTAAAAAAACATAGGACTAATTCCTTTACATCATCATAGCCTTAAAGGCATTAATACAATACTTCAACATAACAAACTATCTGTCCTCTAAATGTCATCATCTATGAGTGAGAGGAAAAAAGAGTGAGAGAATCATCAAGGCGATTTAACACCCATCCATGACGCTTACGCTCCCCCAACCTTACTCCAAACATAAGAAGCCCGACCCTTCACGAGAGGTCTAGCAATCAGAATCAACAAGCGTGATGGAATCTGGTGCAACATGATATCTCTAACATTCAACAAATAGTAATATATTTCAAATGAACATTTATCATGATATGACAGAGAGTAAATAAATCAAACCAGTGCAAATACTTAATTTGATTTTAAATCTTTTTTGACCAAAATTGCTATTTCCACCATTTTTTTTAACCTCCTAATTCTCCTCTATCTTTCCTTGCATGCTCACTTTCTAATTCCCTTTCCTATTTAAAAGACTATATTTGCATAGAGCATATTTTTCCCCACATTCAAAATAAAAAAGTAAAATGTATTTAATTTACTTTTTCCCACTCTCCCATTCTACCCACTATTTTCTATTTCAGGCCCCTATATTAAATTACTACCACAAAAAAAACATTCTTGAAATAATTTTAATAAGATTCATATTTAATCTTTTTGTAAAACACACATCTATTAAAAGCATGCAAATACTATTTTAATCTATAAAATAAAAGACTATTTAAATGATATCTTCTCATAAATCAATTTATTTTTCTAAGAAAATTTGATCTAAGAAAATATTAAATTTTAAAGAATTATTTCCTATCAAAGAATTTATTTGGTCTAAAACAAACAATCTTTAACACACACAAACACACAAACATTTAAATTATTCAATCATCTAGGAATGAATATTATTTTCTTAAGTGAGTGTGTGAGATTTCCATCACAACCATTCACTTCTCGACGGCTAGACTCCCTCTCCTTGATGATACTCTCTCACAAGAGAGCATCAAATTATTCCTATCTCACTTAGTGAAATATCAAGTGGTCAGTCCTTGTTAGTTGAAACACAATAATTATTAAAATAATTAATAATTGTAATTTATTTCAAAAATAATTGAACTTCACAATAATCGTTGATTGCTTCCTAATATTTCAAAAGATCTAAAATAATTAACAATATTATAATATTGTTTCAAATATTGCAATATCCAGTTTCTATAAATATTTGCTAATTAAGTCTTAATACGATGGGTTGTGACAGGAAAGTTCTCCCTAATCTCGTCTAAGATGAATTTTATCCAATCTTCTCTAATGCTTGGACACATCAAATGATAGAAAAAAGGGGGAAATTTTTGTTGTGTTGATTTTCTTGATTGTGTTAAAGATGTTGACCTCATATCGAGGGTTTGACTTGATCTTTTGTTTTGATTTGTTGTGTTTTCTAATGTTTTTGGTCTTTTGATGAATGCAAAACAATTTTTGGTTCTTTTTCCTGAATTTTAAAACAATCTAATTATCTAAAAGGGGAAAATGAATGCAAGCTATATGACTTTTATATGCAAACTAAACTATGTTTTTGTGTTTTTATGGGTCAATTTGTGATTGCAATCTAATGAAATTGAAAGTTGCAACTAATCTAAATGTATGGAAATAAAATTAACCTAATAAAGTTAAACTAATCTAAGCAATTGAAATGCAAAGATTACTATAAGGAAGAAAATAAAATTTCCCGTCAAGAGAAAAGAAATCAATGTGTTACTTTCCCAAGAGCAAAGTTTTATTTAGTGTAGGATATTATTTATCTTTATTTGTTTATTGTGGATTATTCCTACACTTGGAGTTATGCTTTCTTAGGTGTGTTAATCTTGTGGAGTTAGTTAGATGGTCTCATGGAGTTAGCTTGCTAGTCTTGTAGAGTTTGCATGCCACTAGTCTTAGTGGGAGTTACGTGCCAATTCTTAGGCTCCTTCACCACTATTCTAGGTAGTAATTTCACTTCCTTTCTCTTATATGTATATATTCATTTTGTGAGATAATTCATTCATGCTATTGGGTCCATTTCATGTTCATTCTCTATTTTTGTATTTTCTTTGCATTTTGTCTTTTTTAATCTAGCTTGCAACAAAGAGCGTGTTGTGCTTGACTCACGTGGCTTGAACCAGTATATAAATTTGATCCAAAAGATCTTAGCACACTCCTATATGGTATCAGAGCCAATCTAGTATTCTATTGACCGGTTTGGTAATTACTATTGAGTTTTTTCTTTAAACACTATTTGTAGTGCATTAGAATTGGATTTGTTGTGTGTGGTGGTAGTTTCTATATAAATGTTTGCACTGGAGGCTTTCACATGGATCATTTTCACATAAAAAGATCCATGTCATTAGATCAAGCAGATGGAAAAACCTATGAATTGACTGTAAAATTGACCATATTCTGAGATAGTCAAATTTTGGGTTTTTTTTTGCATAGGCAACAAATCACATTGGGAATCATGCCAAAAAAGAAGATGACCACATAAATCCTTTTCTAGGTTTTTTGGGTTCTTAGTCGATAGTTTGAGCTTGTTGGAATTTGTGCATAGATCTGTGCATGCAAAGGCACAACAGGGAACCATACATCAAATTTCAGACAGCAAGCAAGAGCACTATTCATAAATCACCCCTTCTGTAGTGACATCAACATTTACTCTTGCATGACATAAGCAAAGAAGGGAGAGGTGCTCACCATACACCTTAGCCCCCTGGTCAAATGGTATGGTCACATGGGGGCTTAAATCTAGGATTTCTACTAGTGGGTGCTTAAGTCCAACCCCTCTTCAAGTGTGTATTTTGGAATCAATTTATTTTTTCTAGTGCAAATCAAATAGATTAAAAGTTGAAAATTAAAACCCTTGTAACTTTTGATAGACAACTTAGATTTGAGTGTCATTTTTCAAAAGTGGTTATTTTTTCATGCTTGTTCCATTGGGAATGTCTAGGCACTAAAATTCTTAAGTGTCATTTTTTATGCTTGTTCAATTAGGAACATCTATGCACTAAAACTATAAAGTGCCAAAATCTGGGGGCGTTCAAGATATTGGATTAAGGGGGAGTGTTTTGTGCTATGTCTTTTTGCACTTCCTACTTTCCTTCCACATTTCTATTTCCCTTCTATTTTTGCAACAACATTTACTTTAAGCAATGGATTCAATTCAATCAATCACGCCTCTAACACCCTTCAACTATCATGATTGGAAACTTAAACTACAACTTGTGCTAAAGAACAAAGGTCTGTTGAACACAATGGGGTGCTGAGAGGGGGGGGTGAATCAGCACACTTAAAAACTTTTGCCAAACATTTACTGATAAAACTAAATAGTTTTGAAAACATGCAAATCAAGAGTCAACACATAACACCAATATTTTTACATGGAAAACTGTAAAACATGGAAAAACCACAGTGAGGATTAGCTCATAATACAATAAGCTCACTGCAAGAGTATTACAACTTTGTTTTAGGGCTTCTACCCAAGGAAGCTACTACTCCTTGATTTACAACTTTGATTTAGGGTTATGACCCAAGGAAGCTACTACTCCCTAAAAGTTCAACTCACTGCTATTACAATGATAGTATAAATACAAGGATTGCTAGGGGAAATACATATGTTGTATGTTGATGGTGCAGCCTATTGTTTTTGCTCAATATCTATCTTCAAACTGATTCTACACATTTCATATCTCCTCTGATATCTTCATATTCACCTCAACTACCTTTCAAATAAATTATATCTTCTATATATATATATCCTTTGCAACACCTTGAAACTTTGATTAGGTCGGCATCCAAAACAATATTGAATGTAACGTATAGCAAGTCACAGGTTGGCCACAACATATGCAAATTGATAACAACCTTGTTGCAGACCTCAGGGCCTTAAGAAACATGTCAGGACACATCATTCCATACCTTTCAAACTTAGAGAAATTGATTAGGAGCCTCTGCATGTATCAAGAACTTAGCCAGTCGACTCATACTATTTGACACTATTAACTGTTCATCTTTCAATTGTTGGGGGGAAGCCAAAAACTTAATGCAGACCAAGGATTCAGTCCTATATCTACTCAAAAACATTCATGCACCTTTCTAGAGAAGTATCATGCTAAGTTATGCATCTGCAAGATAATAAATGTATTGCTCTGTAGAGAATAGAGTTTTCTGTACCATATTTAATTCTTCTCAGCCTAGAATATGAAGCTGCGGTAAAGTATAAGGCTTGAAACCTTTTGAAAATGATCAAAGATATCAAATTACACAATTCATTGGATCTACACACCTTCTTATGGAGTTCCCAAATGAATTCAGAAATGACTTAAGTGTTTGCAGCTCCAGAAGATAGTGTGATACCTCTATCACTTGAGTACTACCTTTATGGACCACTAGAGCACTTAAAACTTTATTAAAACATGTAGCATACCGATCTCAGTCAATCCTTAGAGCCACATGACAAACAAATATCTTCTGGATGGTTGATGTACAAATCCTTGTAACTTTTCATGCTAAGTGAGTGAGAGGCTAAAACCTTGGATATGTCATGTCAATTCATGTCATAAGCTATCATTAGAACCACATGGCCAAATCTTTCTTTGTGGAGATATGTGGACCAGTTCAAGTTGACTCTATCTTAGAATGTGCACTGTGACTACCTTAGACACTTTTCAACTTCTTACCTTTGAGTGCGGTACTCCCAATTGATGAGAAGTGTATGTGTATATGCAAAAGTCATGCTAGGATATGAGTGTTTGCCTCTACATCATATTGAAACCCAAGATTGATCCATGCTTGGGCTTATTTACTCTTCTCCCAAACTGGTTTACCTTGACTATACTAATTCCTTCCTTGTACAAGTTTGTCTATACATTTCCATCTGATATGTTAACATCAATGACAACACATATGGCCAACAATCTCCCACTTTGTCATTGATGGCAACATATGCTCCCCCTTATATTATCTCCCCCTCTAACATCAAGGATAAAGGTATTGATAACCTTTGTATCAATCCAAAACTATATGTGCTCCCCCTTACAAAAAGGATATCTAAACTGTGCTCCCCCTAACTGTATGATTTAATCACAAAATTGTACCCTTGAAAACCAAAATGGTACTGCCACACTACTTATTATTTCTGCAATACTATATACATCAAAATTGTTCTAACAACTTACTTAGATGGAAGGATGGCTCTATAGATTGCTCTAAGTTGTTGAACAGTTGAGGCCCAAATGCCACATTCTAAGGTAAGAAATTGAGTCTGACACTCACACTGCATACACATTTCCTCTGCTTCCTCTAAATTTCTTGGGGTTTTCATCTTCTGGTCTATCTTTTTTGCTTCCCCCAACATGTCGGTCATTGAAGCAAGTCTCAACTTCACTGCCTCTCTCAATTGACTGAATTATTTCTTTGTATTTTCTCTTTGATCCTACAATTGAGATAGCTGTACATGCAGGCTTTCAACTTGTGCCCTTGTTGCACCCATCTTGTCTTTTGACAAGTCATATGTTTATGCTAGTTTAGATAAGTGTGACTCAATAGAGTCAATTTGTGCCTTAATATTCTTTGTTGAGATAGGCCACTTTAAGAAAAACAAATATAAGGTAGTAGCTTCATCTATGCAATTTTTGAATTTCTTCAAGCTTTCTTTAAGCTTATTATGTGTATTAACACATTTTCAATCATATCAATCATTTTCTTACTAGTTAATTTTCTTTCTACCTCTTGTTCTGCTTTTTTCTTCAGATGGGAAGAATGATCCTTGAAAGAATCCATTAATAACTTAAGTATTTTCTCAGTAGGTAAAGATGAACCCTTCCTATATGACCTTGACTACATCTTCCATTACACTATTTTTCCTCATATTTTCTTGTAGAAACTCTTTTCTAGCAGTTGCATGCAATAAGTCTCCAAGTTATAATTTATGAAGAGGGGAGATAGCAGCTAGATCTATCTGACCCTCATTAGTTGGAACCTGTAGAAGTTTAGGGGTGATGATTGGTTGAAATTGTATTTGTAGGTTTAGCAATTCTTGAAGGGAGTCTGTCTTAGATGTACTTTGACCTAGGTCATCAGTCTCTTCTAACCTTTCTCCCTCCTTATCTTCCTCATTCTTTTGTTCCTCGTTGTTATTTTCTTTCTCATCTTGATTCTCCTTAGAGATAGCTTCTTTTCTAGTTTCAACACTTCTTGTGTTCTTCAGAGGAGGTGCAACACTGTCCTTATCTTGACTCTCAATATTTTGTGCCTTGATTGTTTCTAGAGGAAGGAGACCTTGCTCTGTAGGATTGTCTAAAGGAACTGAAGCACCAATATCTTCAAGAAGGGCCATCTTCTTATTTTTCTCAGGCATGCCATTGTCCTCCTCACTTTCCTTAAATTCTTCAACAATCCCTGCCTCAATCTTCATTTCTTGGAGGACTTCTGCAGTTTTCCTTAGTGTTTCCTTTTTTAGCCTTTCTATCTCTTCCTCATTTCTTGACATAAGAATGTTCAGTCTCTTCTTAGTCCTAAATTCCTTTGTTAAAACCTTGGAGACTCTGACTTTGTCCTCTTTAGAAATTGTGGGACAAGCCTTTTCAACTGCACTCTTCTTCATCTCAACTTCTACCTTCATTGCATCATCTCTCCTTTTGGTTAGAATGTCAGCCAAGCTCTTAGGAAGTTGATCTATTATTTTAATCAAAGCCAAGTTGTGTGCTCCCATGTATTTAACCACTACTTCTTCAAGAGTGGATTTGTCATCTGCAGGCCTTTCATCATAGATTTTTACAACTTCTTTGAAAGCACCTTTTATCATTGCATTTATGGTTGCATCTAACTATAGAGGAACATGATCAAGCTTTTTGACCTTCTTGGTCTTTCCTTTGCCTTTCTCCACTGAGGCCTAACTTTCTTTTCTTGTTCTTTTCTTTAATAAGGGTGTTTCCTTTGTTTCCTCTTCATCATCTTCCTCATCTACAATATTTATTGGTTTGACTTCTTCCTCTTCCTTCTCCCTCCTTGCCTTGCTCTTTTGCCTAGGCTTCTTCTTGTCAGTGGTTTGTGCAGGGATCACAAAGCCAATCCTTTTAGTAGGCAAAGAAGATCCAGAGGCAATAGAGGAGGATGTTGCAGATGGTCTGCTTGGTCTTCTTGGGAGTGTAGAGGGAGGAGTTTGTGTCCCTCCTAAGGAGACCTTAGGAGATTTAAGTATATTTTTCTAGTTTATTCTCATTACCCCAGCCTTGGCTCTTGTGTACTTTGTTTCCTTTACATCCTTTTTAGCATTTTTATATATGAATTCATCATATGTGCTAAATCTCTCAGTAGAAGGATCCTTTGGCTTGCTGAGAAGTATGCTAGCATACCCTTCCAGATCAAATTTTGACACTTCATAGGGTAAAGTTGTGATCCAAAAGGTCCTTGGTTCCACAGCCTCCATATAACAATTATTCTTATCAACCATAAAGGTGATGTCATTTTTGTACTTTTTAACAACTTTCCCAGGTATCCTTTCTCTGGATTGTATATCAGTTTGGAAGGTTTTGAAGAACCCCCAAATAAGGTATCATAGTGCTTGTGGTCAGAGAAACTTCTCATGTAATCTTTGACTTGATGGGCAACTAGTTTATTTGGTTTCCACACTACTCCCTTCATTGAAGACAACTCATTCAAATAATAAAACATGAGACATATGATGAGGGAAGCATATCAGAACTTGTATTTGGTTTCTTTTGTCCTCTTCAGGTTGTCTAAGAGTTGCTATCGAAGAAGTTCACACAAATCAAAATTGCTTCCTTCCTTTACCATTTCGTATGCTATGTGGATTGTTGTTGTAGAAGCAGAGTTATCCCTATTTGTGAAGTAGATTGTGTATACAATTCCCATGGTTGCATACCAGACTCCCAAGTAATCAATGCCATCTACTGTCAAGGTTCTTTTGTCAAATTTAGCTCCAGTGAGCCTCATTACCTCCTCATTCTTGACAGATTTTAGTACGAGCACAGGTCCGAAGGAGCATAAACCTATCACTGCCTTTATGTCTTCCTTGGTGATGATGTGAGGTTGGTTTGGATAGAAGATGTCTTCATGTATCTGTCTTAGGGCAATTCTTACCCAAGCATCTTCATACTAAAAATTTAGAAAACCCTTCCAAATGTCTAGGTTTTTGGTGGCAATGTTTGCAAACTCAGGCTTTAGTTGGAAATCATCTCCCAATAAGTACTCATTTCTAAAATGTTCAAGTTTGAGATGGTCAAATTCATCAATTTGAGAGTGAATATAGATCCAGATGTCCTCCATGTGTAATGCATTTTTAGGAACCCGTGAGAATGCCCTAGCTTGATCAGTTATGGTAGATTTAAAAGGATGATTCTTGAATTTAGGCCTTGGCCTCTCAACTATGTCTATTACTACGGGTGTTGCCATTGCAATATCTTCACAGCTAGGGTTTAACCAAAAAGATGAAAAGTACCTAGAAGAGTGGTAATAGATCTTGCTCGACCAATTTGTTGCATGCTTTCAGATCTCCTTTTAGCTCTCCAATCTTTTGTCTTCTCAAAAGTGATTAGGAATGATCAGGGATCACCTATATAGTTATTCCACCAACAATTTTCTTCTGCATTAATTGTAGTTCCTGTTTAACCTAATTTGCTTCTCTTTCATATACAAAACCTTGTAATTCTTCAACAATCCTCAATAGATACTTCAAATGCTTTAGAATTTTTGTCAAGATTATCTATATGTTGTGTGCTTGCATCATCATGAAGAAAGGATGGTGAGTTTCTAGAAGTAACTCCCCATGAGCCCATAAAACCTCTTGGTAGAAGTTCTTGTTATTGTGAACCCTAAAATCCTTTGTATTTTGCTGCATTTGGAGATTTTCCTTTGGAATTTTCATTAGACTTCTCTAATCCTATCATTATCATGCCAACACTGATCCATATGCTAAAAATTCAGCATCTTGCATGTTCAGGGGTTTGAAATTTTTACTGTTGTAATTCTCCCTGACCTAATACCTCATCTTTTAATTACTGGAGGACCCACCTACGCTGGCCAGAGGTCCAAAAATATCACTAACTTCCTTCTTCTTCCATACTTTATTCATTTCTATTCTTTGCAGAGCAATATCAATGGGTTTCACATTCTTTCCATAATTCCTTGTTTGATTGCACCAATGACTGGTGCACTTAGTTTGTTGAGCATTTCTACTCCTTGCCCTTGATCTAAAATTAAAGTTACTTTGTGGACAAACTTATTACAAGTGTAGCAATATCCATGAAAAGATTGAGCATTATCCCTGTTATACCTTGGTATTTTGCTTCTGCACTCATTTGCTTTGTATCCCAACTTGTTGCATACATAACATCTAATAGAGCTCTGGTTCATCCTACTTTTGCATTCAACAACTTTATAGCCAACTTTATTGCAAGTGTAACATCTTAACATATTTTGATTTATCTTGTTTCTATAATCCATAGCCTTGTGACCAAAGCTATTGCAAATAAAATAATTGCCATTGAAGCTTTGAGAATCCCTGAAGTGAGTTGATTGTCTTGTAGGTTGAGGAGGCTTGAAATTCTTTCTCACATTCTTCCTTTGTCTTTGGACAGGAGTGAATTCATCTTCTGTTGAATTTCTATAAGTTTTCTCTTAGGATCTTCAGTGTAGGTTTCTTCTCTCTTAGAATCAAACTTTCCTGTTGTATGAAAGTTGTCATATAAGTTTAAAGAGACATTGATAATAGGATTCTTTCCCTTACTAAAACCAAGACCTATTTTTTCTTTAGCTAGTTTTTGATAACTTATTATTTCATCAAGGATATCAATTCCTCCTTTTAGTTTCAACCCCTTGTCAATCTGTTCTTTTGCCTTTTCTAGTTCTTTCCTTAGAGTGACAACTTCCTCTTCAATTTTTGAATATTTAGCTGATTCCTCATTAAGCATGATATTTAAGCAATCTTCAATCCTTTTTTCTTCTTCAACCATGACCTTTAACTTTAAGATCATGTCTTTAGCCTCTTTGAGCTTGTCACTTCCTTTATCTCCTTCTATCAGAGTTTTTAGTTTGCCAATTTCCTCTTTTGATTCTTTGGTTTTTGTTTTCAACTTGTCAATTGTCTCCTTTGCATTTTCAAGCATGTCTTCATATTCTAAGTTTAGATCTTTTGCTTCCTCAATATCATTAAGAGTTGTCTTGAGTTCTTCTTCAAGATCTATTTCACACTCATTAGACTCAAAGTCCCAACCTTTAGGATCCATTACTTCTAGATCAAGTTCAGGAGCAAATATTTCATTGTCCAACACTTCAGATTCCATGTGTTCAAGTGGAGGATTAACTTTAGCAGTCAAGTTTCTCAGAGGTACTTGGCTCTGATACAAATTGTTGTACACAATGGGGTGCTGAGAGGGGGGTGAATCAACACACTTAAAAACTTTTGCCAAACATTTACTCATAAAATTGAATATTTTTGAAAACATGAACGACAACATGCAAATCAAGAATCAACACATAACACCAATATTTTTACATGGAAAACCCTAAAATAGGGAAAAACTATGGTGAGGATTAGCTCACAATATAATAAGCTCACTGCTAGACTATAACAACTTTGTTTAGGGCTTCTACCCAAGGAAGCTACTACTCCCTGATTTACAACTTTGATTTAGGGTTATGACCGAAGGAAGCTACTACTCTCTAAAAGTTCAACTCAATGCTATTACAATGATAGTATAAATACAAGGACTACTATGGGAAATACATCTATTGTATGTTGATGGTGCAGTCTTCTATTTCTGCTCAATATCTATCTTCAAATTGATTCTGCACATTTCATATCTTTTCTACTATCTTCATATTCACCTTAATCACATTTCGAATGAATTATATCTTCTATATATGTCCTTCGCAACACCTTGAAACTTTGATTAGGTAGGCATCTAAAACAATATTGAATGTAACGTATAACAAGTCACAAGTCGACCACAACATATGCAAATTAACAACAACCTTATTGCGAACCTCAAGGCCTTAAGAAACATGTCATGACACATCATTCCATACCTTTCAAACTTAGAGAAATTGCTTAGGAGGAGCCTCTGCATGCATCAGGAACTTACCTAGTCGGCTCATACTGTTTGACATTGTCAACTATTCATCTTTAACTATCGAGGAGAAGCCAAAACCTTAATGCAGATTAGGGATTTAGTCATATATCTACTAAAAAATGTTCATGCACCTTTCTAGAGAAGTATCATGCTAAGTTATGCGTCTGCAAGACAAGAAATATATTGCTCTGTAGAGAACAGAGGTTTTCAGACCTTATTTAATTCTTCTAAGCCCAAAATATGAAGTTGCGGTAAAGTATAAGGCCTAAAAGATTTTGAAAATGATCAAAGATATCAAATTACGCAAGTCATTAGATCCGCACACCTTATTATGGAGTTTCCAGATGAATTCATAAATGACTTAAGTGTTTGCAACTCTAGAAGACAGTGTGATACCTCTGTCAGTTGAGTACTACCTTTGTGGACCACTAGAACACTTGAAACTTTACTAAAACATGTAGCATACTAATCTCAGTCAATCCTTAGAGCTGCATGACAAACAGATCTCTTTCAGAGGAATATGAAGCATTCCATTGTTTCCTTAATACTACTCTGTTCTATCTGGGTGATGGCCGATGTACAAATCCTTGTAACTTTTCATGTTGAGTGAATGAGAGGCTAAAACCTTGGATATGTCATGTCAATTCATGTCATAAGTTATCATTAGAACCGCATGGCCATATATTTATTTGTGGAGAGATGCGAACCAATTCAAGTTGACTCTGTCTTAGAATGTGCACTATGACTGACTTAGACACTTTTCAACTTCTTATCTTTGAGTGTGGTACTCCCAATTCATGAGATGTGTGTGTATATGCAGAAGTCATGCTAGGATATGATTGCCTCCGCATCATATTGAAACCCAAAATTGATCCATACTACTCTTCTCCTAGACCAGTTTGCCTTGACTATATTAATTCCTTCCCTATACAAGTCTGTCTATACATTTCCATTTGATATGTTGACATCAATGAAAACACATATGGCCAATAAGGTCTATACAGGGTAACAATGGGCATTGAGACTCTGTCTCATGAACTCCTCTTTCATATAGAAGCATCAAAAACACCTAATGAAATTTGGATTGCATTATAAAAACTCTTTGGGAAGCTGGATGAAATGAGAAGTCATAGTTAGAGAATGAGATCATAAGTTTAAGCCCAAGTACCTTTGACACCCTAGAAGACCTTTTCACTAAGTTTAAATCACTAAAGTTTCTGTTAAAAGAATGTGTAATAGACAAAAAGGATGATTAACTTGTTCTTTCTGTACTCTCTAAACTAGGTCTTAATTATTCTATTTTTATCTCTACCTTCTACTCCACCAAAAGTACTCTTGGAGCTGCATGGAAAATTCCTTCTCTAGATAACTTTATTGCCAACTTGACTAGGGTGAAAGAGAAGTTAATACAAATGGGCACACTGAAGTCTTTAAATCCTCAAGCCCTTATTTCTGGGAATGGGAAACAACAAGCTTTAAACAACAAAGGGAAGAAGAAAAATAATCAAAAGGAAAGGAGACCAAGAAAGATCATAAAATTGAGTCCTCCAAAGATAACACTCAAAACTCTTCAAACCAAGGGAAACCTAAGAAAGAAAAAGTTAAGTGTTCCTATTGCAAGAAACTTGGGCATGGTGAGCACAAATGTATGAAGAAGCAGATTGACCACCTCTCACATCTTCTTGAGAAAAAAAACATAGGGATCTCTGAATCTAACAATCTTCATCAACCTGAGAATCTACTGAGACAAAGGAAAAAGGCAAAGAGAAATCTAAGGGCAAGGATCTAGTTGTAGTTGCATCTTCATCAACTCTATCTTGGATCATTGACTTGAGTACCTCACACCACATGGGTTCTTCACAGGTTGAATTTTCTTCCTTAGAGCCTTATAGCATGTGTTCTATCACTTTGGGCGATGACACTCCAACAACAATTGTAGGGAGAGGGTCTATTGAAATTGAAGGTGGAACATTCACAAATGTTCTATGTGTACCTTCTCTTTTAGCTAATCTCCTATCAATGTATCAGATTGCCTACATAGGGAGGGGCAGTAGAGTTCATTTCTCTCTAGACTCAGTTGAGATTAGAGAGTTTCACAACAAAAATCTAGTAGCTTTGGGAAGGGAAAATCACTACGCTGGGTTATACACCTTCTCTCACTTTGCATGTGATGTTTCTCCTATAGTATTGCTTACTTATTTAGATGGAGTTAGCAAATTATGGTATGAGTGGTTCAGCCACCTTAACTACTGCTACCTTAAGCAACTAAGTCAATAGGATATGGTCACATGGTTTCTTAGAGTTAGATTTTCTAAGGGTCTTTATGAGGGTTGCACCCTTGGGAAGCATCCCGAAGGGAAATTTGACCAAGGCAAATCTTGGAGGGTTGCACAGGCTTTGGAGCTTGTTCATAGTGATGTATCAGGGGCATTTCCCCATCTATCTTTCACTAAGGCAAAGTATGTTCTCACTTTCATAGATGACTTCTCCATATAGACATGGGTCTTCTTCCTTCAGAAGAAATTTGAAGTCTTTGACAACTTTCAAGGCTTTAAGGCTCTTGCTAAAAAATAGTCAAGAAAAGTCATCAAGGTTCTTCAGACTATCAATGGAGGTGAGTATGTAGAAAATAGGTTTGAGTAGTTTTGTACAATAGGGGGATAGACTTACATCACATAGTTCCTTATACTCCCCAATGGAATGGTGTTGCAAAATGAAAGAACTGATCCTTAAAAGAGATGTCTATCTACATGATACACTCCAAGGGCCTTACACCATAGTACTGGGCCAAAGTAATAAGATATGCTTGTTACATTTAGAACTGAGTTCTTCACAAATCCTTAAAGGGAATCACTCCTTTTGAAGCCTGGATAGGTCGAAAACCATCAGTTGAACACTTCAAGGTCTTTAAATATTCAACCATGGCATGTATACTGAAGTAGAATCACAAGGCAATGGAATGTCAATCCAAACCTTGCATCTTTGTAGGTTATCCAAATAGTGTAAAAGGTTATCACCTACTCCACCTGACCACACATTAGTTGTTCTTTGAGAGGAGTGTTAAGTTTCAAGAGAGTCTTGCCAACTCTATACTTGACATTTGTCCTTCTACTTTGGACTCACTTGGATTTGATGATTCTTCTAACAACTTAGACCATCCACAACAGATTCTTGAGGTAGAGTCTTCTTCTTCTTCTTCTTCTAGTTTCAATAGTGAGGATAGTGATCATGGGTAGTCATCTCCATCCATTTCTACACATGCTTTGAAGGATGAGGATTCAACACTCGACTCACCCATATCTGAGCCTCTTTGTGCTAGGTAGACACTCCAGAGTGTAGGTACTTGGGTAGGGGATCCAACAGATGATAGATGTACTTGGTTAGACTATTAGAGTGGGTCACATGCCTTCTATGCTTCACCCTCTGATCCATAGACATTTTGAGAGGCATCAGGCATACCCGAGTGGGATAATTCTATGCATGAGGAATATGATTCCTTAATTAGAAATCATAGTTGGGACTTGACTTCATTTCCTAAAGGAATGAATATGGTTTGATGTAGGTGGATATATCGAACCAAGTTTGCAGTAGATGGGTTGGTTGAAAAGTTCAAGGCAAGATTGTTTGCCAAGGGTTTTTCACAAGTTGCTGGCATCGACTACATAGAGACCTTTACACTCATGGCCAAAATGACTTCAATATGAATTACACTTTCCATTACAACAACATGCGGTTGGGATGTGCACTAGATGGATGTGAAGAGTGATTTTCTTCACGGAGACCTTGAGGTGGAGATCTACATAGAGCAACCATCAGCGTGTTCAGGATTCATCCTTACTTTGTAGACTCAGAAAATCCATCTATGGCCTCAAACAAGCCCTTGGGCTTGGTATGCCAAGATGGATTCCTTCCTCCTAGCTTCAAGTTTTACTTGGTTCCATTCAGATCCCAATGTATATTTCTTTCGCTAGGATGATTCTCTATTGATACTAGTTCTTTATGTTGATGATCTTTTGATCACTGAGACCTCTTCATCTGCTATTGCAACAGTGAAGTCAACTCTATAGGATAGATTTGACATGTTAGACTTGGGTTTATTGCATTAATTCCTTGGCATTGAGATTTCACGATCTGACTTAGGAATCCATCTTGCACAACCCAAGTATACTCTTGATCTACTTGCTAAGTTTTACATGATTGATTATAAGCCATCTCTGACTCCCTTTCTATCTAGAGTCAAGATTGACATTGATTGTAATACACTATTGGCTGATACAACCTTATATCGACAACTTGTTGGTAGTCTCATCTATCTAAATCATACCAAGCCCGATATTTCATATGCTATAGCTATGGTTTCAAGATTCATGCAAAAGCCTGATGAGTTGCACTAGAAAGTAACTAAGAGGATCCTTCACTACCTTCATGCCACTCTTAAATTTAGGATTAATTATAGAGTTGGCATAGAGGTTGATTTGGTTGGATACACAGATTCAGATTAGGCTAGTGATACTTAGAATCACAAGTCCACTTTAGGTTACGGTTTCTCACTAGGTTCTAGTCCTATCAATTAGTCTAGCAAAAAAAATGTTGTTGCTTTATCATCCATAGAGGTAGAGTATAATGGAGTTGTTAATGCAAGTACTGAGGCTATTTGGCTTTAGGACATTCTCATTGAGTTTGGCATTCCATTCAAGCATCCCACAAGCATCTATTGTGATAACTAGAACACCATCTAGATATGCAAGAATCTGATCCAGCATCAACAAACCAAACACATAGAGATTCACATGCATTTTATTCAAGAGCTTATTCATAGGTAGATCATCAACTTGACATTTTTCTAATCTTCAAAGCAGATTGTTGATATCTTAACCAATCTTTTTACTAAGAGCAAGTTCATTCATCTACGAGCTCATCTTAAGGTGCGGTCTACTTCAGTAACAACATCATCTTTGGGGGGGAGGCTTCTAGCCCTCTTCACTTCCTTTTCTCTCTTTTGGAGGGATTATTTTCCTACTAGGCTTTCTCCTTTTCTCCATTTTATGAGATATAATATTGTACCTAGGTACCTCATTAGGTCTAGTTGACGAGACCCGATTTCTTTGTACCCACCTAAGCTATGCTTAAGAGGTGTCACATCTCAAACCTTATGCTTTTTGAACTTAACTATAATTAGAACTATTTTATGGATAATTGTTATTATTTGTGGATTAAATGAATATTACTTTTATTGAAAATGATGAAATATATAGTGCTTCGGCTATTGATTATGGACACTAACCTATTAATAAAGATCTAAGTTTAATGTTGGCAGGTTGTCGAAGACAAGGGAGTGGTTAAGGTAGAGGTGATTAGCAACCTAGTAGGGATGGGATGGAGAAACTCTACGTTGCACACACAAGCACCTAGTTTGCATCTCGTTTGCATTTCATCATTGTCTGAATGATCTTATGTCAATGGAAGGATTAATTTCATTTGTTTAATATCTCCATTATGCTTGCATTAAATGCTAAACCAAGGAATTGCTCGTCATATTTAAGTGCTCTTCTACTTAAAAAGAATAAATCTAAGCATTATATTTCTTTTATTGAAATTATGAGGGATAAAAGGATTTCTTTAAATACTAATTACTTAATTATTCTCTGGTGATAAATTATAATGTGTGGTAAATAGGAAATGATAGACAAATATACATACTCAGTTATAATATATATACCTTTTGAATTTAGATTCTTTTATCTTTCAATAATGGTAAATTGGAATAATCTAGGATAAAAACAAATTAAATTAGAAGGAATCAAATAAATAGATATTTCTAATTTGTTGGAGGTAATATTTCTTTTAAATAATAGAAAGATCTCTTAAAATAAAAAGAACAAAATTTCTAAAAGATAGAATAGAAAAAGAAAACTAGTTTAGATAAATCAATTAGAAAACAAAAATAGGATGAAAGCAAAAAAAAGAAAAAAAAAAACAAGGAAAGCAAAAATCTAGGAAGAAAAAGATAGTAAGAAAATAAGAATAGAAATAGAGGAAAAACTGCGGGGATGATATCTTGAGGATGGCAGAAAACTCAGAGGAATTGGTAGCACTCAGCAAGGGAGCATTGCAAAGGGCAAACATACGGAAAGAACCACAGCAGAGAGGATTCCCCGTACACAAATTCTTAAAATTTTATTTTACTTGCATTAGTCTCACTCAAATAAACTTCTGGATGGCTTTTGCTTTATTTTTCATTTACTGTGAAACTTAAATTAGTTATATTACTGAACCTTCCTATCATTGCTAAGGGATAAACTCCCCATCGTAGATAGCCACGTCTCTCATTTATTTCTTGTTTTCTGACAACTGTCAACAATTCCTTTACCCTGATTTTGATTATAAGCTTTGTTCTATCTCTGACGGGTATGGCAGGGGCATAACCTTTCTTTAAACCATGGGTTCATTGACTAGTTTAAATACCTTTTGCAAGGCATCGATCCCTTCCTTTAACATGTTGGTGTTGGAAATAAGTCACACCTGGACCGATGATGGAGTTCAGTGGTAGAGCACTCCAGCAGCGAATGGAAGGTCCTAGGTCCATGTCTCAACATGGTATCAGAGCCCCAAGCACACGAGAGGTGTGGCTTAAGGGGGGTGTTGGTGTTGGAAATAAGACACACCCGGACCAACGATGGACTGGTCAAGAGGGGCCTCCTCGGTTCGAGTCCTAACTGGTCCATGTCTCAACACAACCAACGATACTCTTAACTTATCCCAATCGTTGGGGAATCATGTTTTAATCGTTGTTGCATCCCTCTGTCGTTGTGTTTTATTGCCGATTTACTACTAGCGGCCTGCTCAAAGATAGATCAGTCTGGTTCTATATTAAAGCTCTGTCTTAAAAGTTATTGATTCATAATCTTTTACAATTGATACCTTCGTTGTTTTAAACTCCTGTATCAATCTAACCTTTGTTCATGAGTCTTATTGCTGTTATTAGGTAGTATTAGAATCGTTGTGTTAAACTTTTTCAAGTGTTCATTAAATCATTTTAATCGCTCTTACAAACCTCTATATATGATTATCAACGCCAATTTATTGTAGTTTCCTTGCTAATATGCAAATTGATGTTAATTCTTTTGAAATCGTTGCTTAAGATTCTTATCATCGCTATTTCTGTAGTCGATTATAACTACTGTTAAAACCAATTGCAAGTGAGACTTCCTACGCTAGTTTAAATCACATAATTGCGACAAACCCTCTTCTTATCTGGTTTGCCCTCGCAAGGCGCCGCACCATTAAAATTCTTCTGTTACCATTTTTCCCAATAGCTTAGTAAGCGGCCTAGCAGCATGAAGAAAGTATTTAACGACTTCTCTTTGTTTTGTTTATATTCCTTACATGTATATATCCCGGTTGTGTTGTGTATCATTCTATGATCTTTTCTGACCTGTGATCATGGCGCCTTCCTAAGGCGCTCCTACATTAGTCTGCGTGCCTCATCATCCTTCCTGCAAACCATATCTCTATCACTGATGCTAAAATAGCCTTGAAACTTCGCCAGAACGAAATTATACAATTGTCACTTTATTTAAAATTCTATGGTTACTGGTTTTCCAATACCGTAGGATTATAATTAGTAACAAGCTCAAGATGTAAAATTCTATGCTTTTCTTAATTGAGTAATTCAGTTATTTGTGTTGGGCAAGCCTTTGTCTCTGCACCAGTATTTGCATACCCATCTCCTTGTGACTATATATATATATATATATGATATTTTATTTTAGGGTTTAACTGCGTAGTTTTTGAGTCAAACACATGACCCAGATTTTATGAGTAGTGGTTCACATGAACCCATCTCTCATGTTAATGAATGGTCCACTTAGCACTCATTGCAACTAGGTGATGCTCACAAGGGTGAAGCATTGGGACTCCCTGGGAGGTCACCCATCCCAGTACTACTCCGACTCAAGTGCGCTTAACCATAGAGTTTCCCCCAAGATCAAGCCCACTTAGCTTGCTACCCCATTTGCAAAACCTTCAGCAAGTGTTGTGCCTTATGAACCATTCATTATAGAGCCCCTTTACCTCATCAATTGATAAGTAGGAGGTATTTTCCGCAGCATGTCAAATTATGATATTTTATTTCAGGGTTTAACCGCGTAGTTTTTGAGTCAAACACATGATCCAGATTTCATGAGTAGTGGTTCACATGAACCCATCTCTCATGTTAATGAATGGTCCACTTAACACTCATTGCATCTAGGTGATGTTCACAGGGTGAAGCATCGACTTCCCGGGAGGTCACCCATCCTAGTACTACTCCAACTCAAGCGTGCTTAACCATGGAGTTTCCCCCAAGATCAAGCCCACTTAGCTTGCTACCCCATTTGCAAAACCTGCAGCAAGTGTTGTGCCTTATGAACCATTCATTATAGAGCCCCTTTACCTCATCAATTGATAAGTAGGAGGTATTTTCCGCAACATGTCAAATTATGATATTTTATTTCAGGGTTTAACTGTGTAGTTTTTGAGTCAAACACATGACCTAGATTTCATGAGTAGTGGTTCACATGAACCCATCTCTCATGTTAATGAATGGTCCACTTAGCACTCATTGTATCTAGGTGATGCTCACAGGGGTGAAGCATCGGGACTTCCTGGGAGGTCACCCATCCCAGTACTGCTCCAACTCAAGTGCGCTTAACCATGGAGTTTTCCCCAAGATCAAGCCCACTTAGCTTGCTACCCCATTTGTAAAACCTTCAGCAAGTGTTATGCCTTATGAACTATTCATTATAGAGCCCCTTTACCTCATCAATTGATAAGTAAGAGGTATTTTCCATAGCATGTCAAATTATGATATTTTATTTCAGGGTTTAACTGTGTAGTTTTTGAGTCAAACACATGATCTAGATTTCATGAGTAGTGGTTCACATGAACCCATCTCTCATGTTAATGAATGGGCCACTTAGTACTCATTGCATATATATATATTGTCACTTTATTTGAAATTCTATGGTTACTAGTTTTCCAATACCGTAGGATTGTAATTAGTAACAACCTCAAGATGTAAAATTCTATGCTTTTCTTAATTGAGTAATTCAGTTATTTGTGTTGGGCAAGCCTTTGTCTTCGCACCAGTATTTGCATACCCATCTCCTTGTGACTATATATATACGAAGTCGGTTATCCTTATCTTTGCACAGTCCATTAAAAACCCAATTGCAAAGTCATAAGTTAGTGATATAGATCTCTTTGGCTAGCGATTTATTCCAAGGTAGAGGATGATATAAAAATAAGGGTTGGCTGTTGTACATTATTCTTTAAGCGCGCGCGCACACACACACACACACACACATATATATATATAAGAGATAGCACGAATAAAATGTATGAGTTACACCTCCAGGAAGCTTGGACTCCGATTGATTTATCATAGGAAAATTATCATAATAACTTGTGTTTTCTTTCAATAAGAATGTGTTCATTCTATACAAGTGGAGTACGTGCACTTTAATTATAGTTTCTTCCTTTGTTGTTGTATTACCATCATGGTTATATGTATAATTTGCAATTATGAATATGAGATAAGACACTTATGCCACCTACAACCACTTCACTATTTTTTTATAAATTCATGGGTTGGTAATGTATTCAATTCTAGTTATATGACACTAGATGAATCTTGCTAAAAAAACTTGTATTCTGTTGTAATGAAATTTTCTTAGACCTTGCATGCTATTATGTCGCGTGATAAATGCACTAGAAGTAGTTTTGCCTTGTGAATTTATGTTTGCTTTCGGGACAGGTTGCCAAGTGTGGAGTTCAGAGCCGGTAATTTTCTTTTTCGAAATTACCATTATGTTTATTTATTGCTTTGGCCAAAGCTAGATGTACCATTGAAATAGATGGGTGTTAAAAGCCTAGTTGTTTATATTTATGTCTCTACCACATCCTGTATGGAAGAAATATGTCATTTCTAGTTTAGAGTGCATATAGGCATCAGACTTGCATCAAGAGTTCCCTCCTGCCCATCTATTCCAGGTTGCTAGGCTGCTCACGTAGGGTTGGGGATTCTTCAAGTAGGAAAAAACTCGGGGAAGTTCACTGCTTCGTGGTTGGGTGGAAAAAGCACCTTAACCATACTCTTGGCTTTGGCTTGCGGAAGACTGGTAGGTCATGGCGGCTGAAGAAATATTTTCTTAAATGTTATGTAATTTAACATGGATATATGTATTAATCATTATATGGCATGTGAGCCAAAGATGTAATTATACTCTCATTGATGTAATTTTGATAGAGCCTTCATGTACTTGGAATAATTGAATAGATGTAATGTTACCCCTCTTAATGAGCTTGTAATTGCACTTTCTTATTATGGAAACTTGCTATATGACATGCATTTATGAATTTCCTAGTTAATGAATTGATGACCATTTCTTTATTTGGAATGAGTTATGCTTTTCGATGGCTATTTTTAGTATGTGGGATTTTCGGAGTTTACAAGGGGGGGGTGTTAGTGTAGGAGATTATTTATCTTTATTTGTTTATTATGGATTATTCCTATGCATGGATTATTCCTACACTTGCATGGATTATTCCTACACTTTGAGTTATGCTTGCTTAGGTGTGCTAGTCTCGTGGAGTTAGCTAACTAGTCTCATGGAGTTAGCTTTCTAGTATTTTAGAGTTTGCAAGCCACCAGTCTTAGTTAGTGGGAGTTATGTGCCTATTCTAAGACTCCTTCACCACTATTTTAGGTGGCAGTTGCACTTCCTTTCTCCTATATGTACACCTTCATTTTGTGAGCTAATTCATTCATGGTATTGGATCTATTTCGTGTTCATTCTTTATTTATATATTTTCTTTTCATTCTATGTTTTTTAATCTAGCACAAAAGAGCGCACATGTTCTTGACTAACATGGCTTGAACCAATACAGACATTTGATCCATAAGATCTTGGTGCACTCCTATAAGTTTGATCTAATTACTACTAAAAATTTAAAGAACCTATATTAATTAGGTGGCAATGCTTGAAGTGAGTCCTCAGAAGTCCTTTGGGCATTCCTTCCTCTTCAATAGCGTGGTCCTCTTCTTAGTAACAGAGACAAAATGGAGATAAAAAGCAAGTGGCTATGAGCTTGGAAGCTATGAAATTGAACAAAAGAAATTGATTTGAGCATACGGATGCTATTGAGAAGTGAATGGCTTGAGCTATGAAGCTATGAATGAAAGAAAAAGGCACACAAGGTCCTACAATGAGCATAAAAATGCTATGGAGATAACTATTTGCAAAGAAAAAAATAATGAAATAATGAATTTGCCACCTCAAATTCATAGAGGAGGGGGTATTTATAGACTATAAATCCACACGAAATGTGGTGGTGATTGGGGAGTTAACAAAATTGATTGAAGAGTGATCTAGCTCTAGTTAGAAGTGAACAATGATTGGAGAGTAGATTAAAAAAGAGTAAATGGAGATAACAAAAGATTGATTGAGAGATAATAATGGATTGATTGCAAGTCAAGAATAGACTAATTTAGAGTCTTAAATAGTTAGGGGAAGTGGATAATTAGTTGTGCATGAAGGACCTCACCATCAAGAGCTAAAAATGGAGCCAAACTGGAAGAAATCATGGATGGAAAATATGACAAGGTCACCCCTTTTGTTAAGTGGTTCACCTCTTTTAGTAGGACAAGTCATCCCTAGTGACTTAGGTTAAGTTGTGGGTTTGCCTAGGAAGACCCTGAAAATAATAGGGGCAACCCAAACATAGTGGTTTGAAATTGGAAAAGTGGTCTTGGAGGGTTGAAAATGGTTTTGGAGGTCTGAAACAAGGAAGAACACATAAGAAAAGTAGGTCACCTATTTTAGCAAGGAAGGTCACCCCGAGAAACCACACTTCAACTACAAGGTAACCTAGGGAGACCATGAAGTCAATAGGGGTGACCTAGACATAAAGGTTTGGACAAGAAAAATAAGGGTACAAAGGACTTTGGAAGGTCAATTGAATGGTCATGGAAGAAAGAATGATGAAGAATCTCCTAGAGAAAATGAATTTCCCCTCTTGGGAGGTGGACTATCATGTAATCAAGGCTATCAAGCAACAAGGATGATTTGCCAAAAATGGGCTAGGTAATCAACAAGAAAACATGCAAGACCTTAGAAGGTTAGCTTGAAGGGTAGGGAGGCATAAACAAAGAGAAAAATAATAAAAAATGTGTCGCCAAGAGAGAAGCTGCTGAGAGGTCTATATATTTCATGCTTACATGTACACAATTAGGACTATGGCTCATCATTGGACTACCATGTAGGTTTGTCTATCTTTTTCATACTTACAGTTCCCAAATTTGAACCATCAGATGCCATAGTTTGAGGTTTTTAATATCCTTCCCAACAAAGGCCATGAAATCCACCAACATCTCCTCCTTAGACACCATTCTCTTCCTTTATTTCTCCTTAATAGGAATGGAGTCCTTCCCTTTAAAGCTCTCAATCTTCCTTGCCTTCCCTAATTTTTCACTAGTCATAGATGCCATCTATCACACAATATATGCAACACCTAGCAGCTATGAAAATCTTGTCACACCTAAAACAATGTAGCCTCCACCATCAAATTCTACTCAGAATAAATGCAACTACTCAAATATGATGTTATCTATCATGTTTTTAGTCCTTTGCTATCCCATCAACCAATAATACACTCTACCATGCCAACCTATATATATTCCTGACACACACACACATATTTATAAGAAATGGGTGCATGTGTAGGTTGAGGTTGAAATATACACCGTGTATTTCAACAGGTGTAATTTTCTTCATCAACATTCTATTATACAATATTGATTTTGCCACTGTATGAATCTTAACATTTGAGATAGAGAAAAATACAAATCAACTAAGGTCTAAAATTTGAAAGACATCAAGTAGAAATTTATTACAAGTATTAGTTTAAATTAGAAATTAGTTCGCATATTGAATTTTTGAATGATTTAAATGTAAGTTGTTTATTGCAGGAAATGTAATTAATTTATACTTTAAGTGTCACTACCACTTGTAAGAAATGGTGCACATGTAGGTTGAAATACACACTGTGTATTTCAAATTGCAATTTTCTTCATCAACATTCTATTTCACAATATTCATTTTGTCGATGTACAAATCCTAACATTTGAGAACAAAGAAAAATATGAATCAACTAAGAATGTCTAAAATTTCAAAGACATCTTAGAAATTTATTACAACTGTTAGTGACAGTTTAGTTTAGAAATTAATTTGCATATAGAATTTTTGAATTATGTAAAAAATGAGTTGTTTATAGTAGGAAATGCAATTAATTTGTAATTTAAACTATCACTAACACTTGTAAGAAATGGGTGCATATGTAGGTTGAAATATATTGTGTGTATTTCAACATGTAATTTTCTTCATCAACATTCTATTACACAATATTCATTTTTCCAATGTACAAATCCTAACATTTGAGACCAAAAAAAAAGAATACACTAAGAAGGTCTTAAATTTAAAATACAAATTAGAAATTTATTACAAGTGTTAGTGACAAATTAATTTGCATATTGAATTTTTGAATGATTTAAAAATGAGTTGTAAATAGCAAGAAATGCAGTTAATTTGTAATTTAAACTATCACTAACACTATGTATTTCAAATAGCAATTTTCTTCATCAACATTCTATTACACAATATTTGTTTTTCCAATGTACAAATTATCCCAACATTTGAAACAAAGCAAAATACAAATCAACTAAAAAGGTCTAAAATTTGAAAGACATCTTAAAATTTTATTACAAGCATTAGTGACAGTTTAATTTGCCAATTAATTTGCATATTAAATTTATGAATTATTTAAAATGAGTTGTTTACAATTAATTTGTAATTTAAACTATCACTAACACTTGTAAGAAATGGGTGTGTGCGTAGGTTGAAATACATATTGTCTATTTCAACCTATAATTTTCTTCATTAACATTCTATTACACAATACTTATTTTGCCAATGTACAAATCCTAACATTTGAGATAGAGTTGGGGAACTCGGGGGTGGCCAGCGAAGGAGGAATTATTAGAACAAACATGGGGACCTTTGTGGCTGCTTTTTCAGGTGGTATTGGCCTAAAAATCAACAACGAGGCGGAAGCGTCTACTATGATGTGGGGGATCAAGCAGGCCATTTTCATGAACATCAGACTTCTTCATGTTGAAGGAGATTCTCAGCTTGTGGTTAATGCCACCCTGGGTTTGACCCAGATCAGGTGGAACTTAGCAGACATCATGGGGGATATCAAACTGCTCCTCAATGGAATGGAAGATTTCAAGGTTACACATATATACAGAGAAGGGAATGTTGTTGCTGACGCCTTGACCAATGTGGGAAATGGTAGGAAAGGATGGCGTTGCTGGAGGAGTATGTCCAGCCTGCCTAAAGAGATCCATACTCTCATCATGAAGGATGGTGATAGCTTCAAGAATTAGGTGGCTTGGGATTGTCGTCATTCTTTGGTGTTAGCTAGAGGGTGGCAGGAATGGAGTACCTGTTTGCGGCCAGTCAAGGGAGGGTTGTGGGCTGGTTAGTAGAAGTGGCGGGTCCAACCTTTTGAATTTTCAAAATTACATGAGCAGGAATTTTCAAAATTGTAGAGGCAGGAATAGAGGTGTCTTGGACAAGCTGTAGTCCAGTTAGCAGACTAGATTTCCTAACTGCTATGGGATTGAGGCTTACGTGGAATGCTACAGTGCCACCTCCCCCCTTGTCGATAGGTGGATGGCCAAGAGGACAGGTTGGCAAATCATAAGATATATGGACATCGGGACTAGTGGCTATCCAGGAGTTAGATTTAGCTGGATCAAAAGGACATCACGTGGACCATTGGCAGGGTTACGAAGGATTGATGGGACAATTCTTCAGATGGGTAATTGTATTTGGTTAATACCCGCGGCTAGCGACGTCTACTATCACACAAGGTGGCGGCCGAGTTCTCTCCCCAAGGAGATGTTTTTGAGTGGCAAGGATGTGGCATATCACCTCATTAATTACGTTGTAATTATTATTTCCTTTCCATGGCTTTGCCATTTTAACAGGCTACTTGCTATTTTCAACACTACCTGTTTCAATTTTAGCCGCCTTAACAATTCCAAACTCAATTGCCTCTGCAAGTTTCAAACTGTCATGATGGGCGGAGATATTGTCAAGATTGAACCCAATTCAGTGGAGGAATTCAAACAAGACCCTATAGTGTGGCATATCATTCAAGAAGGGGAGGTGGTTTCTTTTTTGGAAGGGATGGTTGGTCATGATGGTAACCTTTCGCACTAGTTCATAGAGACTTGGGATGATGAAACCAGAGAAGTCAAGATTGATGGAATTGGCTTCTAGGTGTCTAAGGAAGTGATTGGGTAGGCTACGGGGCTTCCTATTAGAGGGATGAAACATTTGAGACGCAGCAGGGTGCCCGATCCTGAACATATGGCTCTCTTCTTTAGAGAGGGGGAGGCGGCTGTGAAGTTGCATGGTGGGTTTGAGAGAGAAAGGCTGCCAGAGCCATGGGGCCATATCTACTTAATGATTATGAATTTCTTGACCCTGGAAGGGAGATTCAACATTTTTTACCACTACCACTTTGCTCTCCTTAACCACTTTAGAAATAAAATGGAAATCAATTTTCCTTTTTTTTTGCTTTCTTCCCTAGATAACTCTATCAAGTTGGTTAGAGAGCTTAGGGCTAAGAATGCTAGCCACCCACTTGCTCCCATTCATCAAGGCCTCATTCTGAGACTATCATTTCCACCTTGCCCTGTGCCCCCTGAAGCAAATTAAGATTAAGCTGCTTGAGGATCCCTAGCTGAGCGTGTCTCCTGGTTCTAAAGGCAAGGTGAAGACTTGTGTGGGGACCCCTAAGATTTCCCTTAAAACCCCTAAGGGTGATCCTCGTACTGTGGATGATATCCCTATTGAAACCCCTACCACCTCTAAAAAGAAGCCCCAAAAAGGTGCCAGGAAAAAGTTGGCCAAAAGAGATAGACTGGATTTAGAGGATGAAGGGACTGCTCTTGAGAAGAAAACTAAGAAGGGTAAGGAGGTTGTGACTATGGATGAGCTTGTGAAAATTGTTGAGCTGGACCCTGGGCATAAACTTGTTGGTAGTGGGGAAGGTGTGGAGGCTGCTAACCCGAGGGTTCGTCGGTCTACCCGCATTGTTGTCAAACCTTCTGCGAACCCCCAGGGGGTGGAGATCTTTGATGACTCAGAGTTTGTTGAGGAAATGATGGAGGAGGGGGTAGAGGAAACCCCCACTGAGTCTGTACATGAAGTTGAAGGGTTGAGTCACTTCACCTCCATGAACAAGTCTAGTTCTGAGGACTTGGGTGAAGTTGTTAGGGTTTCTGGGGGACAAGATAGCAAGGGGAATTGCTTGTTGTGCGTTACAACTACTAAGGATCTAAGAAACCTCCAGAAGAAGATGGAGGGAATGTAGAAGAAGTGGAAGATTATGGTCAAGTTTGCTGTTAAGGCCCTGCATCAGGTGGCGTCGATCTTCGAGGCTGTCAAGGACTTGGATGACAAGGTCAAGCAGGTGGGGCTCGATAGCCTGGGAGATTACAAAGACATGGTTGATTTCCTAGCCAAGTTCAGGATGATTGATAGTCCCTAGTTTCTGGTTGTTTTTTATTAGGTTTTTTGGTCTGTTGTTCATGTTGTTAATGTGTTGTTTCTAGCTTGTTAATGGTCTGTAGCCTGGGGGGTTGTTTTGTATAGGGTTCTAGACCCTCTTTTCCAACTGAACTAATCAAAAACATTTGAGATAGAGTAAAATATAAATCAACTAAGAAAGTCTAAAATTTGAAAGACATCTTATAAATTTATTACAAGTGTTAGTGACAAATTAATTTGCATATTAATTTTTTGAATAATTTAAAAATGAGTTGTTTATAGTAGGAAGTGCAATAAATTTACAATTTAAACTGTCACTAACACTTGTAAGAAATGGGTGCATGTTTTCAACCTACAATTTTCTTCATCAACATTCCATTACACAATATTCATTTGATGTAAATCCTAACATTTGAGACATAGTAAAATACAAATTAACTAATAAGGTCTAATAATTGAAAGACATCTTAGAAATTTATTACAAGTGTTAGTGATAGTTTAATTTTCATATTGAATTTTGACTAATTTAAAAATGAGGTATTTATAGTAGAAAATATAATTAACTTGTAATTTAAATTGTCACTAATACTTGTAAGAAATGGGTGCATGTGCAGGTTAAAATACATGCTAGGTATTTCAACCTACAATTTTGTTCATCAACATTCTATTACACAATATTTGTAAGTAATCCCTTTTGCTAAGTAGGTGTATCACACATGCATGGGGAGTAGTTTTTCTTTTGGGTAGAATAAGTTTAAATAAAGGATTTTATAGAAGAATGGATTACAATTAATTATATTGTATTGAACATTACTCCAAGAGGTTGCCCTCTCAAAGAGGCTAGAGATATTGTATTGTGAATCTCCCATTTTCAATACAATATTATTTTTGTGTTTATTTACAACAATTTTTTTGTATTTTGGTTATTTGGTTAATATTTTATAAGGATCATTTCAAGAAAGCTCTTTCCAAGCCCTTATAATATAATGTAATTTATTTTATCTAAGCATGAACTTATTTATTGTAATTTAAATTTAATCTCTCTTTTTCTTACAAGCATTCTAATTGCACGAAGATAAAGTGCCAAAATTTTGTAATTGTTGGGGGTTTTATGCATTGAATATTTTGTACTCCATGAACTGATATAAAGTTCCAATTGGGGTGGGGGGGGGGGGGGTACTCTTGCTTTACATTTTTAATTTGATTTCTTAATCTAATTTGAGGAGTTTTTAAGGGTATAAATTGTTTTACAATAATCAAATTGGATAGATGGACTTACAAGTCCTAGTGAGATGAACTCTTGAAGCATTTCAAGTGGGTCAAAATCTTGCTAGTTCTTTACAGTCTGGTTCCTAAACCCACTACCTTTTGAAAAATTTTGTATGGAAGGACTAGACTAATTATAGATGAACTGATATAAAGTTCCAATTTGGGGGGGGGGGGTACTCTTGCTTTACATTTTTAATTTGATTTCTTAATCTAATTTGAGGAGTTTTATGGGTATAAATTGTTTTACAATAATCAAATTGGATAGATGGACTTACAAGTCCTAGTGAGATGAACTCTTGAAGCATTTCAAGTGGGTCAAAATCTTGCTAGTTCTTTACAGGCTGGTTCCTAAACCCACTACCTTTTGGAAAAATTTTGTATGGAAGGACTAGACTAATTATATCTTAGGTTTAATTCTATGTAATGTTTAAATCAACACCATGATGGACGCCACTCATATTGAGTGCCTTGTGACCTATGGACTAAAATCTAGGACATGTTTGGAGACTCCATTGAATCTCCATTCCCATATGATCCTATAATGGACAGTTTGATACCTCTTGATAAATTTCAACCATATCATCATAACACAATTATCGTGTTTGATGTTTGAGAAAATATTTCTTGTCAAGATGATAGATTTCTCTTGATGCTCCTAATACTTCAATTTGTTTTGAGATTGGCGAGTCCTCTACACTAGCACTTGTAGATTTATTAGTTCTTCATACTTAGCCATCTAGTGTGGACATGACATTGATGGATGAGTAGTGTATTTTGATGACAAGGACTAAGACTTCACCATCATCTCCTACCTTCACTAAATTTAGATTTAATTTTGATGGGTCTTCTATTGATTTAGTTTAGTAGGACCATTTATGTTTTCTAAGGTATCCATTGGGATGAGTACTTAACAAATCTTGAGTATTTATTTTGTGAGTCCTACCATGCTGATTTGGAGGACACCTTTGAGGACTTGAGTTTCCTCTTTGATGACAATTCCATTGCAATTATTGTCATTGTGGTTTGGCATGCATGTGTCTTCTTCAACTTGTATCATCTTTCCATCTCTAATGCAAGAGGCATCACTTTTTAGGGGGCTTCCTAGTCTCTCTTTTCTTTCTTCATTTGGGGATTCTTCATTCTCTTCTTTGGGGGGTTTAGGTTGAATGAAGCGTAAAACTAAATAGAATAATTATTTATCACTTTTTGGTGTGAATGAAGAGTAAAATTACTATTAGTTATTTAATTTGCAAATTAATTTGCATATTGAATTTTTGAATTATTTAAAAAGTGAGTTGTTTATAGTAGGAAATACAATTAATTTACAATTTAAATTGTCACTAACACTTGTAAGAAATGGATTCAACCTACAATTTTATTTATCAACTTTCTATTACAAAATATTTATTTTTCCAATGTATGAATCCTAACATTTGAGATAAAACAAAATACAAATGAACTAAGAATGTCTACAATTTGAAAGACATCTTGGAAATTTATTACAAATGTTAGTGACAGTTTAATTTTTAAATTAATTTGTCTATTAAATTTTTGAATGCTTTTAAAATGACTTGTTTATAGAAAAAAATATAATTAATTTGTAATTAAACTCACTAGTAGTTGTAAGAAATGGGTGCATGTGCAAGTTGAAATATACACTATGTATTTAAACCTACATTTTTCTTCATCAACATTCTATTACACAATATTTATTTTATCAATGTATGATTCCTAACATTTGAGACACATCAAAATAAGAATCAACAAAGAAGTTCTAAAATTTGAAAAATATCTTAGAAATTTATTACAAGTGTCAGTGATAGTTTAATTTGTAAATTAAGTTGCATATTGATTTTTTAATTAAAGGTAAAATAGAGGGTTTGAAAGGGCTTCTTCCCTTTAATAGTCCAAAACAAAAAAAAAACATCGAAATAGACATACAACAACCAAGTATTAGCCAAAAAATAGTATCCCCATTATTAGGTAGGAGAAAAATAATAGAGCCAACACTAACACTTGAGTTAGCAGTGAATGTAATTAATTTGCAATTTAAATTGTCACTAACACTTGTAAGAAATGGGTGTATGTGGAGGTTGAAATACACACTGTATATTTTAACCTACAATTTTCTTCATCAACATTCAGTTACAAATTATTTTTTTTTGACAATGTACAAATCCTAACAATTGAGTCAGAGCAAAATATAAATCAATTAAGAAGGTCTAAAATTTGAAAGGCATCTTAGAAATTTATTATAATGAAGGGGATGCATTGACACACACATATGTATAATTTAAAGAGATAGTGTGAAAGAAAGTTAACTAATTTATACAAGGGAAATATTTTAACAATTTCATGGGTGTGATAATTCTATGGGTGTTGAACTATTAAATTATCACACTCATTAGACCTTTCTTAACTCTTAAATTGTTCACAAAGTTAACTATAATTAGAGTACACTAAAAAAAGACACCATATTAATTTTATTAGATAAAAACAATGAAATATACATATCATATTATTTCATCCAAAATTCCAATTATCAAAGGATGGATATGCCACTGTTAACCAAATTCATAAGATTTTTCTCATTATGGCATTTTTAATGAAATAATGCTTAAATTGGGAGAAGGTAAAATGCTTGTGACATCATGGATGATGGGTCATCCACAAACTCCATCGGTGCCCATAAGGAAAGTGTACAAACCAAGCCATAGATAGGCGATTTGTTCATCCTTTGTGTTTGTGAACAACCCAATGCTTTATGCTACAAAATCTATGGTTGCTCCATGCCTGCACCCACAATATTTATGTTAGTAAGAAAGATAAATAAACTAGAGAAAATTGGCTTCATCTTAGAGTCTCACACTTGTAGTGTCACGTCTCATTTTTATGGACATTACTATTATTTTAGATTAATGAACATTTACCATCGTTGATTTACTTTGAGTAATTTCAAATGTGTGAAAGTAATTATTATGAAGTTATATTGGAAAATTGATTTACATATTAAGTGATATTGATGTAAATGTAATGATTTGCTTCGGCTATGTTTTTGGAGATACTAACCTATTGACGTCGAGTTGAGTGCAAATGGATGTAGGTACTCGTTGAAGACGAGAGCATGGTTTAGGTAGAGGTGTTCTAGCCACTTGGCAAGAACTGATGGATTGATTACTCTGATGCAATCACACACATCATGTAGTTGCATATGCATTATTGAATGGCTTTTATTGCATTAATGCGTGATTATTAATCGTTTCCAAATGCATGATGTGATTACTTAAATTCAATGTCTTTTCGAATAATATTTAAATGATGTATTGAAGTTTATTTAAATAAATAAGGAAATATATATGATTGTATTTTAAAAGTATTATAGATGTTTGGAAGACAATATGTTCCTTAAACATAAATAAATATATTAAATTATATATATATATATATAAATATGCAATATTGTATTGCACTTCTCTTTTTGATTATTTAAATGGTTTTGTTTTAATTAAAATAGTTAAATAATATAAAAATAGCAATATTATATTTAGAAAAAGAATGAAGGAATTAAAATATATATTCCTATCATTCATGCGACAGTAAGCTGCAAAGATATTATTTTATTGTTTTAAAAAGCATTTATTTCCTCTAATTTCATTGGTCGAATGATCATGCAAAGAGAATCATAAACTTTGGTTTTTAAACCTTATCTTGGACCGCCAAAATTGAGAGTTGGAGAAATTTAATAAAAGAGCAGATTGCTCAGCAGAGGGGAGACCCACGAACTCTAGGCAGAAGGGCAAATTTGCAGTGACAGAAGCTTTTCTCTAGCAGCAGCGATTAAGAGGTTTAAATTTGTGACATGAGGTTCTATTTGGGACGATAGTAGCTACAAAAACACATTCTCTACCAACGTTTATCTCCAGGTTTTCTCCTATTTTTCCTTGCATTGAAAATACATTGTTTTGACTATAAAAATGGTAGCTTTTAGCTGATTGGTAGGCGTTTTCCTTTTTGCTTATGATCGTCCTACCTTGCTAAATCCCTGTCGCTAGCATTCCTCTTCTGTCGCCAATGTTTTAGACTTAAACATGGACATTTATTTCACATTCTTCTACAATTCTGAACTGCCGTATTTTTCCTTATTACTTGTTGGGCGACTTACTTTTCTTCCTACCATGGCTTCTATCTCTAGATCGACCTGCTCACTTGGTTGTTTTCTCCATATTCCTGGCCTCATACTTTACTTCTGGCTGCTTACTCCATCCTAGCCACTATCCCATTTTCCTCATGGTCGTTGTCTTCTTTTCTGGCCGCCTAGTTTTATGATGGCCGCCCCTTCTATTATGCTGACTGATCTATTTGTTTTGGCCACTTCAGGTTGCCTTTTGGGTGATCTTTAATGCTGATTGGATCGACCTTCCCTTAGTTGTTGTCTTCGTCTAAACTTGGCAGATTGATGGTTTTAAAAAGCATAATATTCATCTTCCTTGTTTGGTTGCCTAAAACCATGATGTTTTTCTCATATTTGATTATCAAACTGAATGAAATCTATTATTATTTCCATAGACATTCCTTAGTTACTGCTGCGTAAAACAGTATTTTTGAACCATTATCTTGGATGACAACATGCTATTGCAAATTCTGTGTATTATTGTTTTACCATTCTATCACAACTCATGTCACTGTAATGACAGGAGGTTTAGTGAATAGTATATACAAACTTATTGGTTAAAACTGAGTAGATCTTGTCACAAGGAAATGATAGTAAGCTTAAATAGAGACTGTAGACTTCTATATTATTTTCCTACGAATGTTGTAAATTGACTAAATTTATATCCATGACTGGAAACTAAATTAAACTATATTCTTTGTTCATTTTCTTTATTTTCTACAATAGCTCTTGTCGCAGTTGTGACATGAAGACTATTTTTATTGTTTAGACATCCTATCACTGTTATGACAACAAGATGAAATTTTAAGTTAGAAAGGCTTTTATTTGAAGATTGTGATCAAACTTTGGATTAGATAAAATATACCTATTTGATGTACCTATGAGTGCAATAGTGTAAGCAAAGATGAATGATTTGATTGGAAAAGTGTAATTCCTTGAATGATGTTTTGGGAAAGGGACTATTATTGATTTATTGATGAACTTTGATTCTTTTATTTTATTATTTATTTCTTGCTTCTTGGGGAAAGAAGTAGATTTTTCATCTAGGAAAGTTATTGGGTTACTTTTGGGACTGGGATGCCGAATGTGGGTTTATCAGAGATGGCTTTTCCTCTTTTTAGGAATTGAACCAAGTTACTTAAATGATTAGATCTAATCGGAATGACATTGAAATAGATGTTTATTGTCTAGAAAACTTATTTATTGATATCTCTGCCACATCCTGTTGTGAGACAATCTACTTTTCATTATTTAGAATTGCGCATTCGGACATCAGGGTTGCATCGGGTGTTCCCTCCTGCCAGTTGTTACTAGGTAGCTAGACATTTTGTGTAGGGCTGGGTTTCCTTCGTGTCATGAAGGGATTCGGGGAAGTGTAAATACTTCATGGTTCGGTGGAAAAGCACCTGAGCCATGTTCCCATCTCTCAGCTTGTAGGTGGTGGACCACTTCGTTCGTGCAGCTAGAGAGTGTATTGATTTATTTATTGTTGTTGTACATGATTATTGTACTTGATTGGATGTATTATGGCATGCTTGCTAATGGATTTATGTATAATATTTTATAGTGCTTGTTACCTGGATTAAGCACATGATTATGTAAGATTCATTGACTTTGAGATTCATATTTATGAGATTATGTTTATTTGAGACATTGTGATTAAGTGGATTAATTACACCTTTTTATCTTTGAATATTGTATTTAAGCAGATTATTTACTTCATTTTATTTTGGTTATTGCAATGTTGTATTTAAGTGGATTATTTACTTCATTTATTTTTGAGTTAGTTTAAATGCTTTTACATGACTTGTGTCACTTTACATTTGGTATCAGAGCGCTAGGTTTAACACTAGGGCCTTTGTTTTTGGGACTATTGTGCTAAAGTTGCAAACTTGGTACAGATTATCCATCATGAATACTAGAAACATTGATCAAGTTGGAAGATTGGACTGTATTCTTGATCTCTTGACCCAACAGGACACGAGGATGAATACTCTTGAGAAAGAGATCAGAGGAATTCCTAGAGGTCAGAATGCTAATGAAAACCCAAGGGTTTAGGTATAAAAAGAGAATCCAAGGATAGAAGTTCAAGTTCCTAAAGTTGGAGCTATTATGGATAATCAAGCAAAGATAGCGGAAGAAGTGGGTTTTTCATTTACTTTTATTTTGGGATTAAAGCCTCAGATTGGAGCAAAGTTAGACATTCATAACCCACTCACTATGGATGCAGTTTTTGAGAAAGCAATAAAGCAAGAGCAGAAGTTGCAACAAGTAGCTAGATACTGTAAGGAAAGAGATGCTAAGTTTGGTAATAAGAAAACACAAAATAATCAGCAGAAGGGATTGCAATTGATCTTTGGAAGATAAAAGCAATAATAGAATGGCCAACACTATAGAGTGTGACAGAAGTCAGAAGTTTTATGGGACTTGCAGGTTATTATAGAAAGTTTGTGGAAGGTTTTTCAACTGGATAGCAACACTGATTATCGCACTACAAAAGAAGGGTAAGAAATTTGAATGGATCGAAAGGTGTGAGAAAGCTTTCCAAGTGTTAAAGGAAAAGCTCACAACTGCTCCTATCCTGACCATACCAGATCCTAATGGGCACTTTATAATTATAACAGATGCTTCAGGGGAAGGATTAGGAGGAGTGTTGATGCAAAATGAACAAGTGGTTGCTTATAAATCAAAAAAGTTAAAGCAACATGAGTTCAACTATGTGCCGCATGATCTTGAGTAAGCTGTCATAATTCATTCACTTCATATGTGGAGGCATTATCTTCTTGGTAAGCCCTTTGAGTTAAAGACATATTATCTAGGGCTCAAGTATATATTTACTCAACCTAACCTTAATGCATGACACAAAAGATGGTTAGAATTCCTCAGTGAGTATGACTTTGGAATTGAGTATATAAAAGGAAAGGAGAATAGAGTAGTAGATGCTCTTAGTAGGAGAAGACATCTGGTTGCCATTGTTACCATGAGATCCAATTTGAAACAGAAAGTGATTCAGAATCTTCAAGGGGATGAGCATTATGAAAGAGTAAAGCAAGCTTTAGAAGAAGACCCCTTAGATCATAGGTTTGATGGTTATATTATTTAATCAGATGGACTTTTGAGATTTTAGGGAAGAATGTATATTCCTAACTGGGGAGAGTTGAGGAAGTTAGTGCTTGAAGAGATTCAGAATGCACCTTATTCAGGTCACCCTAGAGTGACAAAGATGGTCAGAAGTTTGAAACCTTTATACTTTTAGCCTAGACTTAAGAGGGATGTGACAGAATTTGTAGCTTGATGTTTGGAATGCCAGTGAGTCAAGGCTGAGCATGTGCATCCAACAGGTTTGTTGTATCCACACAGTATTCCTGAGCACAAGTGGCAAGTGATAAGCATGGATTTTATTCAAGGGTTACCTATGTCTAAGAATAGGCATGAAGTCATCTTAGTGGTTGTGGACAAGTTGACAAAGGTAGAACAATTTATTCCAGGGAATCTCTCAGATGGTTCTATGGTCTTAGCTAAGAAGTTTGTTTAGGAGATTTTCTGATTGCATGGAGTGCCCAAGATGATCATTTCAGATTGAGACACTCGCATGACATCTAGATTTTGGATAACTCTTAATGTAGCTTTGGGTACTATACACTCAGAATCGTGACTCCGGTTGCCCGGGGGCTGTCGGGTCAGATTTCGGTACGCACACGGACCCTTTCCTCCTTGCCATGGGGCGATCTACCATGTCACTCTCGCTCACGTGGGAGTAGCTAGTCGAGAGGAGGCGAGACACGGTGGGGGTCTGGCTCGTTTGAGAGCTGGACTTCACGAAGGGGGGTCAACAAGATCTGTGGCCTTTGTTGTTGTGTGCTTTGTTGAATGTTTCGCTCAATTGTTGTGGTAGTTGAGATAACCCTATGACCCGAAGGGTCACTAGTCTCTCTTCTTCTATTTGGATTCCTTAAATTCCACCTTTATATGGGTAATCGGTTGTTTTCATTAATGGCTTTTGTTGTTTCTATGTCTCTAAGAAATGCTCTGTGTAGTTGCAATTGCCTAATTTCTTCAACCAACAATAGAACCAATGGGTCTCCTTGTGGTATAATGTGTGTCTATTGTTGAATTTGTAGATGAATCTCCTCAATCTCATCTCGAATAGCCCTTACCCACTCTCCTCTTACTCCTAAACACATTCGTGAATCAGGATAGAGAAAGTATTGTAATTGCTAACTCTAACTAGATCTAGGGTTTTGACCTAGGGTTTTGTTGACCTAGGGTTTGTTTGTGAATACCTCGTGATGGAATAGAGGGTTTTGCAATGTTATCTATATTATCATATCTATATGAATGCAAGCTAAATGATAATATGCAAAACATCTTTTTGGTATTTTTTGAGTATTTTGGAAAGGAAAATGCTTCTAATCTATGCAATAAATGTGAATGCAATCCTATATGAAAAGTTGCATCTATGTTTTTGTGGGTTTTTTGGTATTTTCAATGCAATCTAATTAAATGGAAAGGAAAGATGTTTTTTCTAACAAAGTAGATCTATGAATGTGAAAATGATTAATCTAGCATGCAAGATCTAACCTATCAAGGAAAAAGCACAATGTTACTTTTCCCAAGAGCAAAGTGTGATGATCTAATTACTATGAAAGCAATGAAAAGAACCTGAAAGAGATGAAGATTTGAAGACTCCACTACCTCAGTATCCTTGTGTAGCCAACCTCAAATCCTTTTGTGATAGCAGGTGATTCTCTCAATGACAAAAGAGACTCAAAGAAGTGAAAAGAAGCTTTTGTGAAGCTTGTGTGAGCTTGGATTGAGCACAATGGCTAAGAATTTGAGCAGCGTAGCGTTGTTTGATTGAAACAAAGAAAGTAAAAGGCACTTACGTCCTGTATGAGCATATGAATGCTAGATTGGAGAGCAAACTTGGCAAGAGCTGGTGCATAATGAATTTGCCTCCTTGGAAGAGATTTGAAGCTATGCAACAATGAAAGCTTTGAAGCTTTGAAGAAATAAAGAAAGAAATGAAGAAAGAGGCTCAAAGGCCTATGAAGAAGCTTGAAAAAGCTTGTGAAGATGAGAAGGGTATTCTCCAACTTGCTCAACTTGGAAAAAAATAAAGAGGTGAGGGGTATTTATAGGTTTGAGGAAGGGATTGATTGGAGAGTTAACTCTTTTGATTGATGAGTTAACAAGAATAGATTGGGGAGTTAACAAGGTTGATTGCCTAGTGAACTTAGCTAATTAGGGAGTGATGAAGCAATGATAGCTTATCACTGAAGAGGAAAAGGAGTTAGAAGAATGGATGAGATTGATTAGAGAGTTAATTTGAGATCAAATAGAGCTAATTCTGCATGTGTGGGTGCATGAAATAGTTAACTCTATATCAAGGACCAAAAATCATGCAAACAGAAAGAAAAATGGATGAAAACGGAGCTAAAACACGAGAGAAACTTTAATTTTTCCACGGGTCAAAAGATAATAGGGTTACCACCTTTGTCAGTCAGGGTCACCTAGGGGGATCCTGAGAAGCAATAGGGTCACCCCCAGGGAGATCTTGTTGCAACAGGGTCACCCAGGGGGATCCTGAAAAGCAACAGGGTTGCCCCTAGGGAGATCCTGTTGCAACAGGGTCACCTAGGGAGATCCTAGCTGGACAGGGTTAGATGTAGAAAAATAGGTTGAGGGATGGCAAAAGAGAGGAAAAGGATGAGTTCTGGATCAAGAAATAGGTCCGTCATGTGGAAGAATCCAAATCTCCACTTGCGTCCTTAGGATCCCCAGTGGGGATCTGGAAATAATAGGGGGGGATTTGGATTGGTTGGTTAAAATCGAAAATGAAAAGCGAGAGATGGATCGGGAGACCTCTAGAAGGCTTCTATGAGGTGTTGCAAGTATGGGTTTAACCAGTGTTGTCATTGATGTCAACATACTCATGTTGCATTAATGAGAAGGATTGGATGAGCTGTGTGCTGAGGGTATTGAGAAAATTAGTCTCAATCAGGAATAGTGAAGAATAGTGATGACAACAAGATAAAAGTCCAAGATAGGTTGAGGATCAGAGGATGCAGTTTAAAGGGTTTGTAGATATGAGTCTTGAGATGCTCTAGTCAAGTTTTTAGAGGTTCGTATGAAGATTTGAAGAAGTTATGGTCGCTCAAGTAGAACCGGCTCCGGCAGGTGTCCAACGGTGACAGAGTGACATAGATAGGTCCGGTGAGGTCCGGTAATGCATTATCCCATTCTGCAGATTTGAGGAAGTGTTGGGAAAGTCTGTGTAGTGTGTCAACTCATTTGGTTCGTGGTTTGAAGGTCCACAAGTATCTATTCCTTTGTGACAGTAATGCCAGACTGTGTTCTTGAGGTTCCGGATGAAGGAGAGAAGGATTTCAGTAAGTAGAGGAAGTGCGGATGTTCTTGGTGTTTTAGGCAAGGTTGTGGAGGTCCTTGGATCGTGCTCAGTTCGTGTTTATGGTCCACATTAGAATTGGGGTCCCGAAAATGAAGAATAACTTATGGATGATGGTGTTCTTTCTATGACTGGCCGACCGGATGAATTATACATCTTGCGGGTGTCTTTGTGGATGCTTGCCGACTTAGATGTTTGTTTCTAAGTTGATGTCATGTATAAATAATGGATTGCGAAGTCATTTCAATGATGTACTTGTGGAGATGAGCGTGTGGTAGCGAAGAGAAGAGCAAAAGACAGAGCAGAAGGTTTGAGCTTAAATGGAACTGACTCAAGCATGGTGAAGATGCTATTTACCAGTTCAAGTATGTGATACTTATTCTTTTGTAGACAGTGTGTCTCCTATAGGCAGTGAGCCTCTTGTGAGCAGTGTGCTCGGGTAGTGAGCCCTAATTGGCATGTGCCATTTTGTTCTTTCTATTCTTCTAACAGAGAATATTATCTTGGGTTAATCACCCTGTGGTTTTTCCCTTAACTGGGTTTTCCACATTAAAAATCTCGATGTTATGTGTGTTAATGTGTATCTGCTCTTAACTTGTTGCATTATGCTCTCATGATTGATTTACTTTTATGCTTGTGTGGAGTTGAGTATTTGATTTGGAAGAAAGTTTTGGACAACTGATTCACCCCCCCTCTCAGTTGTCTACCCTAAGTCTAACAATTGGTATCAGAGCTAAGTTCCTCTGAAAGGAGCTTAACCGCTTGAGGAGATCTAGGATGTCATCCTACAAGAAGGATAGTCTGAAGTTTGATGGAACTAATTTTGCTCTTTGGAAAGGTCGCATGAAATGTCACTTGCAGTGTATGGGATTTGCTTACTGGTCCATGGTTACAAAAGCTTATGTACCTCCACAAGGTGGTCCGACAACCCTAAATGAAATCATAGATGCTGAAAACAATCTGCGAACCAAAGAGGCTCTTTTAAGTGCATTATCTGACTCAGAACTCTCAAATGTTATTGATCTACCAACTGCCTTTGAGATTTGGAATAAACTAAAACTTTTGCATGAAGGAGACCAGTATGTTAAATGTGCAAGGTTACAAAGTCTAAAAGGGAAATTTGAAAAACTGAAGATGAGAGATGATGAAAATATTACCTCTTTTATGCTAAGAGTGAATGAGCTGGTTTGTGGAATTAGAAATGTAGGTGGAATCCTAAGTGAAGAAGAGATTGTTGGCAAAGTTCTTAGATCCCTTCCTGCTTCTTATAAAATCAAGGCTTTTGCAATCGAAGAATTCAGAGCTCACACAACAATCACAAGAGATCAAATTGGTTGGTAAGTTGGCTACTTTTGAAATGGCCGAGTTTGGAGATGATCCTCTAAAGACTAAATCTGCATTCAAAGCCAGTGCCTCTGTAAAAGGGAAACAAAGGTTTGATCCAGGATAAAACTCTTCAAGGAACCTATCATGGTATGAAAAAGCAAGAAAAGACTTGGAAGAAGAAGAAGCTGAAACTACTCGTCTTGAAGCTCTTATTGCAAAAAGACTGCCAAGAGGATCTGGTAAGTATGAAGGAAAATTACCTTTTAAGTGTTTTAACTGCAATAAAATTGGTCATTTTGCGTCAAAATGTCTGGAAAGATTTTCAAGACCAAATCCTAACAGATCAAGATTTCAAAAGAATTGTTACTATGTTCATGAAGAAAATGATAATGAAGGAGTAACAGATGATGAATCAGAGACATGAAACAAATCTAGTAATGAATGGGTGTTTATTGCCATCAAAGAAGAGGAACCAATATCCTTTGTATCTATCAATCATGAAGGTGAAGAAAAAGCTCTGGCTGTTCAAGTTGAAGCAAAGGATGATTGGGTCATTGATAGTGGATGCTCTCACCATATGACAGGTGACAATAATAAGTTCTTAAATTTGGAAAAGTATGAAGGAGGAATTGTAAAGTTTGGAGATAATTATGTTGGCAGAATCAGAGGTAGAGGAACTATTTCTCTTGATGGAAAGAACAAAACTAGTAATGTACTGTATGTTGAAGGATTAAAGCACAACCTTCTCAGTGTTGGACAGTTGGTGGACAAAGGCTATGATCTCATATTCAGGAATAGAAAATGCAAGATCTTTGAAAGTTCTGAAACAAAGATTGCATCCGGTACCCAAACAAAAGGTAACATCTTTCACTTGGCTGGTACTGGTAAAAGTTGTTTATTTGTTCAAGTTGATCAGAGTTGGTTATGGCATAGAAGAATGTGTCATGTGAACTTTGATAATATCATCAAGATAAGCAATACTCAGGCTGTAAGAGACCTTCCAAAATTGGTAAAACCTACAAATAGTTTGTGCAAAGAATTTCAGTTGGGAAAACAAAGCAGAATCTCATTCAAAAGCAAGGAACAATCTTCTACCGGATTATTAGACTTGGTTCATACTGACTTATGTGGTCCGGCAAGAATCAGAAGTGTGCAAGGTGATAGATACTTCATGTTGCTAATTGATGACTATTCCCGGATGATGTGGGTAACCTTTTTGAAAGAGAAATCAGAAGCTCTTGAGAAATTCAAAATATTCAAGGCTATGGTGGAAAATGAGACCGGATTAAAATTGAAATGTTTGAGGTCTGATAGAGGTGGAGAATTCACATCCAGTGAATTCATAGACTTCTGTGAGAAACATGGAATAAAGAGACAGTTGTTTGCCTCTAGAACTCCACAACATAATGGAGTAGTTGAGAGAAAGAACCGGACCATCCAGGACCATGATGATGGAAGCAAATGTTCCTCAGATCTATTGGAGAGAAGCTGTCGGCACTGCAGTCTACACTCTCAATCAAGTTCAAATTAGAAATAATACCGGTAAGACTCCTTATGAACTCTGGTTTGGCATTACTCCCACTGTGAGATACTTCAGAGTTTTTGGTAGCAGATGTTACATTAAAAGGGATGAAGATCTAGGAAAGTTTGATGCTAGAAGTGATGAAGGAATATTCTTGGGTTATTCTACTCAAAGCAAAGCATACCGATGTTACAACAAGAGACTAAGAAAGATTGTAGAAAGTGTAAATGTGAAGGTTGATGAAGAAATTGAAAGACCCTCAAGAATTCGTGAGCATGATGAAGATGATCAGAATGGTGTTCAGATTCAAGGTATCCAAGCCTCTTCTGAGAAACAAAGTCAAGTTGATCCGGTAAGACAGGAAGAAGAAATAAGTCTCAATGAGACTGATCAAGAGTTAGAGGTGCAAGAAACTCCCAAAATTCCAAGGTATGTAACTCTAAACCACTCTGAAGATAAGATTATAGGTGACAAAAGCAAAGGGGTGCAAACAAAGAGGAGAATTACTCAAAATTCAGATGAGTATTGTCTAATTTCAAAGATTGAACCTAAGATAGTAAATGAAGCCTGCAATGATGAAAACTGGACTAAGGCAATGGAGGAAGAACTGATGCAAATTGAGAAGAATCACACTTGGGATCTTGTTCCCAGACCAAGAAATAAAAATGTGATTGGAACCAAATGGGTCTTCCGGAACAAATTGAATGAAGCTGGTGAAGTGATCAGAAATAAGGCCAGATTAGTTTGCAAAGGTTACTCTCAAATAGAAGGAGTTGATTTTGAAGAAACTTTTGCTCCGATGGCAAGAATTGAAGCAGTCAGATTATTTTTTGTATTTGCAGCCTTCAAGGATTTCAAGGTGTATCAAATGGATGTCAAATCTGCCTTCCTAAATGGTAATTTGGAAGAAGAAGTGTATATTGAGCAACTGGATGGATTTCAATTGTCTGATCATAGTGACATGGTCTATAAATTGAAAAAGGCACTGTATGGACTGAAGCAAGCCCCAAGAGCCTGGTATGAAAGATTGGATAAGCATCTCTTGAAGATTGGTTTCAACAAAGGTACTGTTACCAGTAATTTGTATTTCAAAATTGATCATGAAAATATCTTAATTATTGAAGTATTTGTTGATGATATCATTTTTGGAGGAAGAAATAGTATGTGTAAAACTTTTGCAAGTCAAATGAAAAGTGAGTTTGAGATGTCAATGCTTGGAGAAATGAATTTCTTTTTGGGTCTACAAATTACTCAAACAAAGAAAGCAATCTTCATTTCTCAGTCAAAATATGTGAAAGAATTGTTAAGGAAATTTGGGATGGAAGACTCAAAGCCAATGAACACTCCAATGGCAACCGGATGCAAGTTTAGCAAAGATGATGACTCTCCCAAAGTTGATTAGACAAAATATAGGTCAATGATTGGAGGATTGTTGTATCTCACTCAAACTAGACCAGATATAATGTAGGTTGTTGGTCTTGTTGCGAGATTCCAGGCTGATCCCAGAGAATCTCATGTCATAGAAATCAAAAGGATTTTTAGGTATCTAAAAGGAACAGTTGAGTATGGTCTGTGGTATCCTAGAGATCATGATTTCTCTCTTCATGCATATACAGATGCAGATTGGGCAGGAGATGTGGATGACTGGAAGAGTACCAGTGGTGGAGCATTCTTTTTGGGAAAAAGATTGGTTTCTTGGCTAAGCAAGAAATAAGAGGCAATATCTCTGTCTACAACTAAAGCAGAATATATTGCAGCAGCAGGTAGTTGTACTCAAGTTTTGTGGATGAAGTAGATGATAAGAGATATTAAAGTAGAATATGAGGAGCCTATCACAATTTTCTGTGATAATTCAAGTGCCATAAATATTTCTAAGAATCCAGTGTTGCATTCTAAGACTAAGCATATATCTATCAAGTTTCACTTTTTGAAAGAGCAAGTGAACAAGGATGAAGTCAGATTGGAGTATGTGCCCTCTAAGGATCAGATTGTAGACATCTTTACTAAACCTCTTCCCAAGGACTCTTTTGAGTATCTCAGGGAGAAGTTAGGGGTTATTGCCCCTCTGGTAATGAACTAGGATGCACTGATGTGCATCAGTCTGGTGGATATCACAGTCATATCTTGTGATCCGGATTGATGATGGGGAGCTGCTACTCAGGGGGAGCATCATTGATGTCAAAGGTGGAGAGAAGACATGTGAAAAACAAGTAGTTGATGATCAAAGGGGGAGTAGTACAGGAAGAGAAGGCATGTGAATAGTTGTTGTTGATAGAGGGAGTTGTGACAGTAAGGAGAAGTTCTTGTCTTGATGGTTTTTCACATCATATGTTGCCATCAATGACAAAGGGGGAGATTGTTGCAAGTATGGGTTTAACCAGTGTTGTTATTGATGTCAACATACTCATGTTGCATTAATGAGAAGGATTGGATGAGATGCGTGCTAAGGGTATTGAGAAAATTAGTCTCAATCAGGAACAGTGAAGAACAGTGATGACAACAAGGTAAAAGTCCAAGATAGGTTGAGGATCAGAGGAGCGGTTTAAAGGGTTTGTAGATATAAATCTTAAGATGCTCTAGTCAAGTTTTCAGAGGTCCGCATGAAGATCTGAAGAAGTTATGGTCACTCAAGTAGAACCGGCTCCGGCAGGTGTCCAAAGGTGATAGAGTGACACAGATAGGTCCGGTGAGGTCCGGTAATGCATTATCCCATTCTGTAGATTTGAGGAAGTGTTGGGGAAGTTTGTGTAGTGTGTCAACTCATTTGGTTCATGGTTTGAAGGTCCACAAGTATCTATTCCTTTGTGACAGTAATGCCAGACTGTGTTCTTGAGGTTCTAGATGAAGGAGAGAAGGATTTCAGTAAGTAGAGGAAATGCGGATGTTCTTGGTGTTTCAGGCAAGGTTGTGGAGGTCCTTGGATCATGCTCAGTTCGTGTTTATGGTCCACATTAGAATTGGGGTCCCAAAAATGAAGAATAACTTCCGGATGATGGTGTTCTTTCTATGACTGGCCGACCGGATGAATTATACATCTTGCGGGTGTCTTTGTGGATGCTTGCCAACTTAGATGTTTGTTTCTAAGTTGATGTCATGTATAAATAAGGGATTGCGAAGTCATTTCAATGATGTACTTATGGAGATGAGCGTGTGGTAGCGAATAGAAGAGCGAAAGGCAGAGCAGAAGGTTTGAGCTTAAATGGAACTGACTCAAGCATGGTGAAGATGCTATTTACCAGTTCAAGTATGTGATACTTATTCTTTTGTAGACAGTGTGTCTCCTGTAGGTAGTGAGCCTCTTGTGAGCAGTGTGCTCAGACAGTGAGCCCTAATTAGCATGTGCCATTTTGTTCTTTCTATTCTTCTAACAGAGAATATTATCTTGGGTTAATCACCCCGTGGTTTTTCCCTTAACCAGGTTTTCCACGTCAAAAATCTTGATGTTATGTATGTTAATGTGTATCTTCTCTTAACTTGTTGCATTATGCTCTCATGATTGATTTACTTTTATGCTTGTGTGGAGTTGAGTATTTGATTTGGAAGAAAGTTTTGGACAACTGATTCACCCCCCCTCTTAGTTGTCTACCCTAAGTCTAACATGAGGTGCACTAGACATAATAAAAAGGGGAGAGGTGAAAAATCACCTACCAGACACTCACAAGGCTTAGGATCAAGGTCGAAAGCCAGAAAATGCAAGTCAACAAGTGTCGCAACAAGTGTCAAAAAATGTCGCAAACGGGGAAGGAGGGGAATCAACAAAGCAGAAATGACACAAGACAAGAAAACAAGACACGTCATCAAGAGGCCTGCTGCCCAAAGGATTTATTTGCACACTTACATGTATGTGACAAGGATTTGAATCATCATAGGGGTCCTCGTGGGGGTAGTGCGTGATTTTTTTGCTTACATATTTGCCCCCCCAGGGACGATAGTCTACATGAAAGGTAGGTACCATTCCCGAACTAGGCCTTACCTGTTGTCAATTTTCTCGCAATTTGTACTTGCAATAACTAGTATCAATCCAACATTTAAATATATCAAGATGAATAATGAAAATTGAAATGACAAACTTACCATGCATTGTTTGAGTTTGACTAGTCGCTTGCTTTTGTTAGTTTGGACCTGTAGGTATGAGAGTACGCAAAACGACGCACAAAACAAATGTATAAAAGCAAAGAACTAATGCTAAGCTAAAGAGGAGAATAGATTCTCCTTTTTATTGTAGATTTTGAAGAACATATTTGATTTTTTTAAGGATTTTGATGTTTTATAATTTTGATGTTTTTTCAATTTTTCTAATTTTTATGGTTTTTGTGGAGATTTTGCAAAGGTTTGATTTGATACTCCTTGAGGTCTTTGAGAGACCTACATTTAAGACACTTCTACCCTTTCCCCCTTGCATGGGGATACTCATGTACTTGACTACACAATATTTGTTCTTTTGACTTATTGGAGGTGTGACTTGAGCTCAGACATTGTTTTACAAATGAGACCTCATTGGATGAGATCTATACATAGCTTTAGTTGACATCTTTTACTTCACTTTCCCTTTTATGCATATGGTTGGTTAGAGATTTTATTTTGCTTATGAGAATGCATACCTAAGATGATCACATATGGATGATGCAATTTGTTTTTGTCTTTTTGAGCATATATATGAATGCAGGTGACGATATGCAGATGCAATAATACAAGAAATGCAGAAATGAAACTTTTACTTCTATGGAATGCCACGAGTTATGACATTTGAATTTATTGCTTTGAGACTCTTTTTCTAATTTTTATAGGAATGCATTGTGGAACAAATAATGTGATTTCTCTTAAATACGATTTTTGATTCAGGGGATTGCGAGTTGTCCTGATATAAGAAAACTATTCAAAGATGAGAGATAGGATTTTGTAACTCAAGTGGGGAGCAGGGATGAAGATGGAATGCTTCTAAATTCAAGTGCATGATGTTCGTTGGTTCTTCTAGAGGCTACCCCTCTATTGTTGAAAGCTGATAAGCCCTTGATCTGTAACTAGCTTGGATGATAAAGGGGCCCAACCAATTAGGCTCAAATTTCCCCTTCTTAGGACGATCTTGCATGTTTTTTTGATTCTCCAAAAGGACAAGGTCCCCTACCTCAAATCTTCGGCTCTTGATCTTCTTGTTATAACTTCTCCATAGGTGATTTTGATAAGCTTGAAGATGATTCAGAGCGTTGAAGTGCTTTTCATCTAGCAACTCTAGTTCATTCAACCATGCAACCTGATATTCCTCCTCAGTGATGATATTCTTTAGTGAGATGTAAAGAGAAGGGAGCTCGACCTTGATAGGTAATATGGCTTCAGAACCAAACACTAATGAATAAGGTGTGGCTCCTATTGGGGTATGAATGCTAGTGCGATATGCTCATAGGGCGGGATTGAGCTACAAATGCCAGTCATTGCCAGCTTCATTGACTGTTTTCTTCGAGATGCATAAAATAGTTTTGTTCGAAGCTTCAGCCTGAACATTACCTTGTGGGTAATATGGCGTGGAGAAGCGATGTTGGATATGGAATTTATCACATAGAGTGTGAACTTCTTGGTTTTTGAAAGGCTTTCCATTATCCGTAATGATGGAATGAGGGATGCCATATTGGTAGATTATATAGTGTAAGATGAATTTGGAAATTTGGATACCAGTGGTGAAGGTAAGTGGAAGAGCCTCTACCCACTTAGTGAAGTATTATGTGGCAGTGATGATGAATTTATGGCCGTTAGAAGATGGTGGGTGAATCTTACTGACAAGGTCAAGCCCCCATTGTAAAAAAGGCCATGGAGTTGTAATCAGTTACAATTCTTGTGATGGCGCATGTATAAGATCTCCATGCTGCTGACAAGGTAGGTACTTCTTTACAAATTCATGTGCATCTTTTTCCATAGTCAGCCAATAATATACTATGCGAAGAATCTTTTTGGCTAAGGTTGGTCCACTAGAATGCACCCTACAGATACCCTCGTGTACTTCTTGCAAGGCAACCTCAGCCTCTCTAAAATCAAGACATCTCAAAAAAGTACCATCGAGACCCCTTCGATATAAGGTGTCACCGATAATGGTGTAACAGGATGCTTGGTGAATGAAGGTTTTTCGTTGTGCATATGTTAGGTTAGGTGGAAGGATGTTGCCATGAAGGTGCATGTAGGTTTGTTGATACCATGGGGATAAAGGACCAACAATGTCGTATACAAGCTTAGATTGTGGAACATCATAAGCAGGTATAGGAAGTTCTTCTATTAGGAATTCACACTTCTTGCTATCTTTTTTCATGTCAACTAATGAACCTATGGTGGCCATTGCATCAGCTGCTTTATTGTTGAGCCTTGGAACCTATTTAAAGTGGATGTCATGAAAATAATCTTTGAAGTCATCTACCATCCTCTTGTAAGGCAGGAGCTTGTCATCTTTTGTTTTATACTCATCATTCACCTATCGAATGACCAATTGGGAATCACCATATACTGTCAGCTTCTCAATTTTCCATTTGATTTCCATGCAAAGGCCTGTGATGAGGGCCTCATATTTAGCTACGTTATTAGTACATGGAAATGTGAGCTTGTATGACATGGGGATTGTGTCTCCTTGAGGGATTACAAATAAAAGACTTGCCCCTGAGCCATGGTGAGTATAAGACCCATCAAAGTACATTTTCCACGTGTTTTCTACTGGTGCAACTGTCAATCTGGACTCATCTGGAAACTTAGATAACAATGGATGCTCTGCTAGGATGGGAGCATCTGCTAACTGATCTGCAATAATCTGTCCTTTGATGGCTTTTCTTTCCTCATACTCAATATCAAACTCACTCAAGATCATTACCCACTTTGTTGTCCTTCCTATAAGAGCCGCTTTGCTTAACAAATATTTCAATGGATCTATTTTTGCGATGAGCTTCATTTTGTGGTTAAGCATGTAGTGTCTTAACTTTTGAGAAGTAAAGACCACTGCCAGACATGCTTGCTCTATAGGTGTGTAGTTAAGCTCATAAGCTACCAATGTGCGGCTAATATAATAAATAGCCCTCTCCTTTCCTTGATCATCATGTTGTGCCAATAAAGTGTCAACTGCTATTTCTGTTGCTGATATATAAAGGAGAAGAGGTTGTCCTGATCTTGGTGGCATGAGGACTGGTGGGTTGGCGAGGTACTTGATGGTGATAGGTTGTCATTGATGTCAAAAGTGTGCTCAATTGATGATGTAAAGTTGCCATAGTTGTTGCAGGACATCAGGAGGAGATAGTTGTTCATTGCTTGGTCAGTTCACAGATATGCGGAGTTGGTTTGGTGTAATGTAGTATTGATGACAAGATGTCATAGTACAGGATGTAGTGTGAGTATTGGTGGATTGTTGATCAAGCTACTTGTCAGTTGATTTGTTATTGCTTCATATGCTTCATTGTTCAAGAGATGGTTGATCAAGTATTCATCATGAACTTCATATGGTTGAGGTAAATTTAGATGTGGTCTTCAATCAGGTTCATCATAAATTCTTGTATGGTTGTTTTAGTTGGTGTTTAAAGGATGTCTTCTTCAAGAGGATTGTTTTGGTCTGCATGTTATATGTTATTAGGAGTTGGACAAAGTCAGATGTCATATCATCATATATTCTCTTTATGATAATTATTGATAGTGATAGAGGTAATCTGAAAATAAGTAATGTGTGTGCTACTCATTTGGAGATGGAGTTGATATTCTTGAATTGGTTTGGTTACATTGATAAGGTGCAAGTGATTGATTACTTCAAGGTATAAAGTGACATACTTCAAGGTATGGGAAGATTAGTTGAAAATGGAGAAGAGAAATATCAAACCTCATTGTATGAAAGTGTTACTTCTTGCATGAAAATTTTGAGTTGATTATGCATCAAGGTGTTCATAAATGTCTTTGCCTTTCTTGAATACTCTAGGTTCATAATGCATAAGTTAGGTGCTTAAGAACAAGTGCAAATGCAGATATAGGTTCATAATGCAGAAATTCATAAGGAAATTAAGATCAAAATCTTTTTCAGAGGAAGGTGTTTAAATGATTTATCATCTAGGGCTTAATAGATGTAAATCCTAACTCTCTTCATACTTTGAAACCTAAGACTTCACCACTTCCTAGCCCGTTGAGAGTAAAGACCACTTTATGGTTTAACATTGTGGTGACTTGTAATAAAAGGTAATTCACTTAAAAATTACCGTCTAAAGGGCTTTGTAGAACATTGTAAACCGGCCCCCTCGACCTTAATAACATGCTTCACTGGTTGTAATAAAAAATTAGTGAATAATAAAAGGCCGATGGAAGGTATTAAAAAGGAGGGCTTTCATGACATAAGAAACCGACCTTTACTTATGTACTTTTGTGCTTTGATTCCTTCTTAAGAAGAAAGCCCGATTATTAAGCCTTTTATGGCTTTGTCTTATTTTTAGAAACTTTGTTTTTTGAACCACTATTTGGTCGGTCCCTCTCTAAGTCTTTGAATAAAGTTTCTTTTTCATTAGATTTTTAAGGAGTTTTTTTAGTTTATTAAGGGATATTTTTCAAGAAGTATCTTTATGAGATTTTCTTCTTATCTCGGTGCATATGAAGAAGCTTTAATATTTATTTTGCAATGAGAAGGATTTCAAAGAGAATGATCAATAGACGATCTTGCAGGATAACAGTGATGCAGGGGAGAAAATTTATTTGAATATTTTATGATGGAATGGAAATGAATTTTCAGAGGAATATGAAGAGTTCTTGGAATATATTTTTTTTGTGGAGATATATTTTTGATGCAAGGCAAAATTGATTGAAATTTTTTTTGAGAAATAAACTCAAATGGAGGAAATTTTTTTGGGGCAAAAATAAGAAAGATCAAATTATGAAAAGTCAATTGAAGAATATCAAAGATTGAAGAGATTAATGGGGAAGATGAATAGATTTGAGAAGAGAGAAAAATAAATTGTAGAGTATTTTGTTTTTTCGGATGATCTTTTTGTAGAAGAATATGAATTGATTTTTGAATTGATAATATAGAGAAAAGAGAGATATGAATGGTCATGTCATTTTTTTTCAGGAGAAGAGAGAATGTGAAAGGTTATTAAATTTGTATATAATGAAGTTCTAGGTACATTGGTCTGTGTGTGTGGTGATGTGGATCAATATGGAGTGTTGAAGATATTTTACAAATGAATCATGATATTGTATGTGAGATTATGTTTGTGCAGGAATGGATCAAACACAGTATGAAGACATCATGCAATAAACTTACAGATTGAACCATGAAGATAAAATGCATCAGGTGAATCAAATTTGCAGAGATATAAGAGTGTTGTAAAGGTGTATAAAAGGAGTTATTTTGTATGGTCTTGACTTGAAAATCAAATAGGTTGTATAATGGTGTATGATGAAACATAGGTTGTATAATGGTGCAAATCAGATTGATTAGCAATCAATTCTTGCACACAGAGTTTTATGTTTTAATTATGGTGATTGTTTGTGCCAGTGAGGCCTTGCATTAGCCAGTGAGGCTTGTAGGTCAGTGAGACCATTTGTCAGTGAGACATTCACATCAGCTAGTGAGGCTTGTAAAGATATTTTCAAGGTTAAGCCAGTGAGGCAGTTTTGGAGTGGTTTTTCTACCCCAGGAGGGTTTTCCACTCGTGCAAATTTGTGTTATGTCTTATATTGTTTTCATCTGTATGTGTGTATGTTAATACTTTGCTCATGAGGTTTTTTTCTCTTTCTTCATTCTCAGTCATGTGCATATGTGTTTGACAAATCAATGATATCTTTCTCTCCTTGTGTTTTGAAAGTTAAAGTTTGCAAAAAGCTTTGAAAATTTACACAACACTGATTCACCCCCCTCTCAGTGTTGTCCTGGACTCCTACAATACTTCTTCAATTGTTCAAAATCCAATTGACAGTTGTTATCCCACTGAAAAGCTATTTTTTTCTTGAGAAGTTGTTGAAATGGTTGACACTTATCGGCAAGTTGTGCTATGAATCTGCAGATAGACTGTAACTTCCCTTGAAGGCTTCTAAGCTACTTAAGTGTAGTAGGAGAAGGCATTGCCATTATAGCTTTAACTTTATTAGGATCTACTTCTATTCCCCTCCTTGACACTATGTATCCCAGGAGTTTCCCAGAGGTTACTCCAAAGACACACTTCTTGGGGTTCAGTCTGACATTGTATTGTTCCAATCGATCAAAGATCTTTGCTAGCACATCTAAATATTCTTCTCTTGTCTTTGATTTTCTTAATAAGTCATCTACATAGTCTTCCATTATTTTGTGAAAGAAGCCATGGAAGATAACTGTCATGGTTCTTTGGTATGTTGCTCCTACATTTTTTAAACCGAATGGCATCATGACCCAACAATAGGTTCCCCATGGTGCTATGAATGATGCCTTATGCTGATCCTCTTCTGCTATTCTAATTTGGTTATATCCAGAAAATTTGTCCATGAGTGATAGCATTTCATGTCCAGCAGTAAGATCCACAATGATGTCAATGTTAGGAAGAGGGAAATCATCCTTAGGGCAAGCTTTGTTGAGGTCTCGAAAGTCTGTACAGCAACGAATGCCCCCAGTCACTTTCTTAACTGGTACTAGATTCGACACCCATTAAGGGTAATCTATCAGTCAAATGAACCCCACATCTAATAGTTTCTTCAATTCTGCTTTAACAAGTAATGCTACCTGCGGATTCATCTTTCTCAATTTTTGCCTTACTGGTTTTGCATCTGGATGTATTGTAAGGTGGTGAACTATGAGGGTAGGATCTATCCCAGGCATGTTGACATAGGTCCATGCAAAGTTGATGCCTCTTTGTTTGAATAAATTTAGAAAGGCTTCTTGTTCTGTTGATGTCAATGATTCAGCTTGGTATGTAATTTTAGGTTCGTCCTTTGTTCCAAGATTCATTTCATGTGACTCTTCCACCAATATGGGTGATCTTTCTTGATAAAACTTGGGTACTTCAAGGAGGTCCAATCTATCATCCTCTAGCGCCTTAGAGAGGTTTTCACTAGAGGATACATCCTTTATTTTTACCTTTTTATCATCCAAAAGCACCACAAAGTGGTTTTCGCTAGGGAATGTAATTTTTATTTTCATCATTTTGTGACTAAGAGATTGGGTGGTCTTCCTAAAGTAAGCAGAAGTGTTAAGCTCCATGATGTATCTTGCTTTATGATCTCCCAAGGGGAAATGATTTCTCATTCCCATGAATTCATCTAGAGCCTCGTCATTTTGTACAACATCAAGGACTGGTGGTCCCTGTTGGTCCCAATCAATTAGTTGAGGATATATGAGAGATAGGTCATCAGAGGTAGATGGCATGGAGGATAATGTGAAGATGGTACAAATGGATTTTTTGAATAGCTCAACAAGGTCAGCAAAGGAGTCATGATAGTACTCTTCATTGATGTCATTGATTATCAAGAAGGCCTCAACGTCCTTAGCAAAAGTACACTCATGTTCTATAGGGTTTGGTTCCAGTTTTCCATACCCTAACCCATGGTAGTAGTGGTTTCTTGTTTCTTGTATTGGTTCCATGATCCCTTGTTCATGCAAGCCCATGCTCCCTTGTCCTTTATATCCCATGTTCTTAACGACCTGGAGTCCTTTACCATAAAGCTTTGTTGGCAAAGTTGGGACTTCTTGGTCTTCGTCATCCTTATATAGCCATGAAGAAATGTCTTCGAGATCATCTTGCTCCAAAAGATGTTTCTTTTCAAACGTAACTGTCGGTTTGCATTTGATTACTACGGTGGAAACTTCATTCTCCCTAGGAGTGCCATATGTTTTGGGGGACGGTGGTAAGTGGCCGACACAAAAGAAAGTGCCATGTAAACCATACTCACTACATCCCTTGTCACTTGCCTTGATCTTGATTTCGGGGTAAGGAGATGAGTGAGATGTGGATGGCAAATCAACAGGATCAATGTAGGCAGAGAATGATAGGCCACTTCGTTTAGGTTTAGAAAGGGTCATGATGAGATGATTATATAGACAGAAGGTGTAGTCATGTCCCTCCAAAAAGTTGCAGTATTGAAAGGGACGAGGATCGGCGTAGATTGTAACTTCTGTACCGTTATGTGGAAACCTTAGACATTGATGGAAGGTGGAAGGGACGGCTTGCATGGCGTGAATCCATGGTCTTGCAAGAAGAATGTTGTAGGGAAGATCAAGGTCAAGGACCTAGCACTTTGTTTCCAAAATCTTTTGTCCTACCTGAATAGGGAGCTTGATAGTTCCTTCAGACAATCTCTCTGTGTCATCATATCCTTTGATGGTAAGGGATTCACTAGCATCTACGACCACATCAGAATATCCCAAGTGTTTTAATAGCTTTAGAGTGCACAGATTTAGGCCAGAACCACCATCTATTAAAACCATTTTTATGATATGTTTATGGACGATAACTTCGATGTGAAGTGCTTCGTTATGGGAGGCATTAACTGTGGGAAGATCTTTTTTAGAGAAAGTGAGGTGATGGGGTGCAGCAATATGGGCTACCATAGCTTGGAATTGTTCCACATTTAGATCAGTGGGGACTTGCATCTCTATCAAGGCTTTATCAAGAATTTCTTTGTGGAGCAGAGACGTACGGATAAGCTCGAGAATGGATATTTGGGCAGGTGTCTTTCCTAGATGATCTAGGAGGTTATATTTATGTGTTGGTGGTTTAGGGGGTACAGATGATGGAGGTTGGTCGGATGTGGATGGTTGATTAGTAGGAGTGGCACCACGAATGGTAACATGACTACGTCGAGTTGTGACAGCATAATTTGGGGCTTTAACTCGAATAGTGATGGTATTAACATGGCTGCAAGATTTCTTTATCCGACCCACAACAGAATTGAAAGAGTTTGGAGGGGGGACAATGTGATATATTTGGTTGGATGATGAAGAGGCCTTGCCTTTGTTATGATCAGGGAGGGGATCCTTGTATGCTCCCAAGTTTGCGTTTGGGGATGGATTAGAAGAGTCTTGGAGGGTGACTTTCCCTGATTCTTTGAGATCCTATATGTAATGTTTTAATCTCATGCAGTTCGATGTTATATGTCCTTTAACATGATGGTACTCACAGAATGCATTCTCATCGAACCATGAAGGTTTGAATTGATTCTCATCATATGGCCAAACAGGGGGAAGATTTATCAAGTTCCCTTTCACACATCTATCCAAGACATCTTCAATAGGTTCTTCTGGGATTCAAATTAGTGACAAACATGGTCACAAGTTGCTTTTCAGGAATCTGCCATGGTAGCTTGCTTGCCAAAGCTCTCCACCTTTGTAAAAAAGTCACAAATGGTTCCCCATTCTTTTGTTTAGTGTTACAAAGATCCGTCATAGAGATTTCATGTTCACAATTGTTGGAGAAATGAGTTATGAATTTGTCCACAAGTTCTTCAAATGATTTGATGCCAGGGGGAAGATGTGTAAACCATTCAGCGGCTTGTCCACTAAGGCTTTTAGGGAAAAGTCTCATTAAGTAAGTGTCTTCTTGAGCAACTTCAAGGCAAGTGAAGTAGAATTCCCGCAAGTGGTCTCCCTTTCCCTTATATTTGTCAAATTTTGGCATTTTAAAGTGTTTAGGGAAAGGTGGTATGTATAGATTCCTGTAAAAAGGATAAGGACATATTTCCTCAAGAGAATAGTGCTTCTTTTTCAATTATTTTTCCATCTCTACTATTTTTTGGACCATTTTGATTGTCAAAGATTGTTGTGGTGTGGAATTGTCTTGAACTAGTCATTGAAGATATGGTGGCAATCGCGCATCTTGATTTTGTTGGTTTGTGTTCGCATTTTTTCGTTGTAAGTTTGGATTTCGATTGTCTTGTGATATGGAAATGGTTGCGTCATTGGAAGTGTTTAGATTTTGTTGAGAAAGCAGTTGTGATATGATGGCAATGGAGTTAGGATCATTGGATGGCAGGCTTATTGAAGTACTTGCGTTTGTGGTGTTACTAGGAATAGTGAGGGTGATTTGTGGTATAGATGGAGCAGCATTAGCATTTGGAGGAGTGGCCCCAAGTTGAATAAGGTGATCCATAAACCTAGTGGGATCCAACTTGAGGACTCTATCCAAGAAATCCATAGTCGCAGTATCTTGTAAAAAATCCTCAACTTCTTGACTGGGTGTAGGCGTTGTGTGGGGTGATGGTGGAGATTGAAATTAATTGTCATAGGGCACATTATTATCATCAGTTGGTGGCATTCCAATTTTGATTCTGACATTGTTTTGGTTGATATGAGGCATTCCACTATCGAAAGATTCCATTTCTTGAAGTTTCTTAGCTTGTAACCTTGTCAAGGGCATGCAATGATGTTGGGGTGAGTTTGATTATGAGATGAAAATGGATTTGATGTTATGGGAAAGAAGACCTTAGAAATCAATTTGTAATTGGTTGGACCCAAAGGAGAATGATGTTTAGGAATGAAGTGGATGGAAAATTTCAAGGCCAAAGGATGATATTTGTGATGGGGTTGGCTAAAGATATGGTGTTGAATTTTGGAAAATGACTTAGGACTAAAAAGGTGAGCTTGGATAAAATCTAGATCTTATAGGTTTTGTTTCAAGGATGATTCCTTCTACTCAAGGTAGACTAATGACCTTAAAGCAAAGGGATAGGATAATATTTTACTTGAAGATAGACTAATGATCTCCAAATAAAATAAGGATGATGATGGATAGGATGAGATCAAGATTAAATCTTTTGTACACAAGTTTGGTCCAAAGGTTGATGGATTAGTGGGATAAAATGTCAAATGGATAATAGGCAAAGTGGAAAATGATTTTGGAATGAAATGGTTAAAGGATGGAGGGTCCAACAAATCAAAATATCTTTCTCTAAGGTCAAGATGAGATGGATGAAATGGATAAATGAGGTGAAAGGATGGATGTGACAAGGTCTCAAAATATTTTTTTGGAATTTTCTAAGTAGTTGGATTTTTTTGGATTTTTGAAGGTTTTGGGAATGAAAATGTCTCTTGGCAAACAAACACAAAGCAAACAATTCACACAATGGAAAGTTTGTTTTAATGCAATGTTTTTGTGTTTTTGAAATTTTTGAAAACAAGCACAACCTAAGGTGAAGGCAAGGACAATATCTGTTGGATCCCCTAGCCATGCCTATTCAAAGTGGATAGCTCCAGGATCTTGGTAGCACTGGCTCCCCTCCACGGCACTTACTTCTCATGCATACCAAGTATTGGGTTTCCCAAGGCTCGTACCCCCACCAAACCTTAGGATTGTCCCTGCTATCTCTACTTTGAACCACGTGAATTGGGGCAGCTTCAAAGGTCCCACCTTTTGCGCCAACAAATAGAAGGATTTGGGCTACTAAAACAATAGTTCGTAGTGGGGGAACATCTGGGGGACCATCACCTCACGAGCATCCAGCAAGCCACTTAAGGCTCTAACTAACCCTACTAGGAGTTTAATATACACAAAGGTACGCCTCCTTTCGAGCTAGCACTATGCGGTGAGTGTTCATACCAGTTAGACTTGGCTTTCGCCTTATCCTCAATTTACATATAGTGGACTGGATGAAAGTACCGCTTGGGGTCGCTAATGAGTTCTCCGTACGGATGTGTCTCAAGGGCAGGCCCACATCCTAAAAAAGAAGAGAATAGAACTGTTTCTCTTACACCCAAGATCCTTTTGAAGGTGAGGGGAGAGGATACTTCGATTCTAACCCTTGGGTAACACAAAGTGTGCAAGTGCACCAAACACAACAAACAAGTGCTAATGTTATTTTTAAGTCCAAATCCAAATGTTCCTAAGATCAAGCAATGGTTCTTTTTAAGCCCAAATGAAATGTTTGCCTAACTAAACACACAAAGATTTATTTTAAAGCCCAAAACAAAAGTGTGCCTAATTTGGTGATAAATAGGATTCTTTGACTACTCTAACCTGCAAAAAATATGTCAGTAGTTTATTGGCTCCATTCTTTGACAAGCGATTAGGACAAGCTGCACAGATGAAATGTTAGCTACCAAAGAGATGATCAGATAAAAAAATTGAAAATGAATGATATGATATAGCCAAATAGAAAGAAAAAATAGAAAGTTTAGATGATTCTATGCAATTTTATAAAAAAATTTGCTGAAAAATGATAAGTTTTGCAAAAGATATGGTCAGTTAAAGTTTTAAAAGTATCTAAGGTTTGACTAAGAAAATAACTGATAAAATGATGATATTACCTATCTAAACCTTCACAACTACAAATTTTGTCGAATTACCTTTCCAACGAGTCCAAATTCACGCGATTTTGCCTCCGTATGCAGAAGTTATGGCTAAAAGAAAAAAAAATGCCTCCTTATGGCATGTGAAGAAGACAAGGTTAATTGACTGGTTTGTTGACTTTTTGACTTTCGATGATTTCGCAAAATTTTCTTAGTTACGTGTTGTTTGTGTTTCTTTGATCACGGTTTTGGGTTGTTGGCTTAAATCAAAAGCTAAGATTCGGATCAAAAGCTTAAACCATATAGTCAAAAAGTCAAAACCCAAAGTGTTAAGATGAAGTTTAAAATGCACACATTAAAGTCTAAAATGCCGACTTAATAGTTTAAATGCTGACTTAAATGGTTTCAATGTGGACCTTTTAGTTTTTTTCTTTTTATGCCAACTTTAGGATTTGACTGCAGCTTTAGTGTTTTAAACGTTGACTTCTTAGCTTTTGAAATGCTGACCTTTAGATATTTTAGCTGCCGACCACAAAGACTTTATGACACCGACCCGAGACTTAAGAGTCAAATTGAGATCTAACATTGACCGCGAGAAACACGCATTGGGAGGTCGAGGATTGAGGAAGACTGCGACACCTAGCGGATGATATGTGGTCGACGAGGCATTTAAGGACTTTGCCAACAGGAGTCTAGATGCCGACACAAAGACTATAGCTGCGACCAGATGGCGCCTGAATCCCAACGGCTGAAGCTTCGACCACACGTAGAATGCAAGGTCAATGGGGGCTTTAGAGGGTGAGAGGAGACTTATCAACAATGACCGAGACTGTTTTAAAAGACTACGACCTTAATTTTAAGCGGCGACTGACTATTTTTTTTCTTTTTCACTTGAACATCGACCAAGGGCAGAGCTATGTAGTGGTGACTGGGCAGATCTCAATGGGTGTCGACTACAGAGATTCAAGTTTCTTGGATAGACCCGAGACAATATAACAGGGAGGAATAAGTGATATAGCCAACAATGATAAGGTTTAGACAGAGGTCGGCAGAGAGACCTTTAAAAACCTATGCACTTTTCCTGCAAACAAAACCAAGCCCTGATCAAAGCAAGACAAGGAAATATGCAGATTAGACTCCAAATGGTAGTTCATACTGTACGGATCCGTACAGTATGGCTGCCAAATTTTTTTTAAAAATTAAACTTTTACAAAAATTTATGTGATAAAAGATATGCAAATTTGTAGTCCAGAAGCTTGCAATCGGCCATCCAGACGCAATGGCAGTGTTGATTCGAGTCCCAGAAGTCACTTGCAGCAGATCCTTCTACAAAACTCAACAATGGTGATTAAAAACAACACAAATTTTTTACCATAAAAACTTGCAAAAAACATAAAATTGAATAGGAGAAGGAGGGATACCGGGCATGCTAGAATGTATTCAACAAATTTGAACAAAGATAAACACATTAAATGCAAATTTACCTTTATACCCAACTTTCCAAATACCTCAAATGATCCATGCAGGTTTGATTCGATGTAGATGCTCAGATGTTGATTGCACACGATCGCAGCATAACTTTGATAAGAGATGATGGTTTGGCAGAGTAAGCATGCTCAAAACTCAAAAGTGATGATCAAATGGCTTAGAAGTGGGGGTATTTATAGATTTTCAGGGATGAGGAGAAGAAGATAAGGATAAGATTTGATAGGATTTGATTTTTCAGTTAAGGTAGGGAAAAAGATAAAAAGATTAGTTTTTCTGTTTTAAATCCTCATAAAACTTCAAAAAGAATGGGATAAAAGAAAGCACAGTCTTTTTAGGATTTTATTAATCAAATAAATATTTAATTTATTTAATTAATTTTGGATTGTGGAAAGATAATTAAATAAATATTTAATTATAGGAAAATGATAAATGACTAATTAAATAATTAAAAATAATTATTTAACTAGAGAGGATTAATGGTCATGAATAATTAAATAAATAATTAAAATTTATTTAATTATAGAAGATAGGATAAACAGATAGAAAGGGAATAAATGAAATTAGTAAAATAAATAAAATTTATTTAACTAATTAGGTGATGACCTGGGTAACTAGGGAAAAACATGTTAATGACAAGGTGTTGGACATTTTTAGGTGTTTACAATAATAAATATTGTATTCTTTATTTCTTGAAGAAAGGCATTGCTTTAGTCTTGAAAGACTGTTTCAGGAAGTCACTGGCACAGGTGTCTACATTGAAGTAGCTCAGGAGAATGCTCCACATTCCTCCGCATTTGAAGATATGGCCTTGTGGTTTGAGAGTTTGTCAAAGATAAGTGTGAAGTTTGTATGCTCCTGATTTCAGAGCATGAAAGTTACTGCCAAAGATTCTAGAGCTCGTAGAGTGAAGACAGAGGTTTAGGATGGTTGTAATCAGGATGTGTTAGAGAAGTGCTCCACATCTCTCTACTTTTGAAGATGAGATCCTGCAGTTTGAAGGATGGTCAATTATAGATGAGAAGATGGTTATATTCAAGTTTCAATTGATAAGGTATACAACAGAGGTTCTTTGGGGTCAACCGAACAAATACATATCATGATGTTGATTAGGATTGTCTGGAGAAGAAAGAAAAAGCCACCGCATTTTATCGCAATTCATCCTTTAGCTTTGATGCTTAGAGGATAAGTTTAGATATTCAGTATGATTGTTCATGTCAGGTTTCAGGTGTTGAAGTGCACTACAAGTTGGTTTTTCAATGCTCTATCTCAAGACTAGTTATTCAGTTTTTCTATGTGATACCAGGTTCAGTATCTATTTTCTTGTGCTAGAAGTAAATCATATATTTCAAAGGAAGGAATGCTTGAAGAGGTTTGTGGAAGTCTTATGTTTCTTGTAAAGAAATCCACATGATGCTAATTGGTCTCTCCAGTACCGCTTTAGGTCTGGAGCTATTTTGTGGAAGGTTAAGTGTTTGTTGGGCCGACTTGATGTGTTTTGATGATCTCGCCAGATGTTTTGAGGTGTGATCTAGCTTGGAAGAATGTGTTAATAAACAATAAGTCCTGGTTATCACTCAACTTGAACCGCATTGGGTTTCTACATCTTTTGGGAGCCAAATTTGATTGTCTTATATATATATATATATGATTGTTGGTTTTTTTTCTTTCTAACAAATTAAAAGGTCATAAATTTTATCTTTTTCTTACTATTGGAAAGAAGAAGGAAAAAAACTAAAAAACTAATTATTGTTCATCACTTTCCGTATTAAAAGATACCTGCATAACAAAAAATAAGTTAAGAGGAAAATTAGAAACTACAATAAAATAAAATGAAATGAAATGTGTTTTGAGTAAGAGGATCTTAACTTAATTTAATAATAGCAAAATCTATTATCTTCTTATTTTACAACTAGACCTCTCATTGTTTCCTTATTTATTGCTTTGTCATATTTTTTCTAATTTGAATGGTATCCTTTATTTTAATTTAATATTTAATATGTTTTAAACAGGGCTTAAATTTGACAGTTGTATAGCTGTATTTAAGCATTTTTGCTGTAAAATACAATCAAAATTTAAAAAAAACTGTATCAAATGAAAGTTGAAATTTTGGACAAACTGTCAAAAATTTATATAGGATTAAGCTGATATATATATTTGGTTTTTATATAATCTGTTTAATATAAGGTATGTCATAGTATTTTACAACCAACATTGAATAGATAATTGTCATAAAAAAATTGCTTGACAGGCAAGGTCGACTGTCAAATTTAAGCCCTGGTTTTAAATATTTAATTTATGTTAGAAATAATCAATTAATTGTTTTTAGCTAGTATATGCAGTTACCTAAAAAGAAGTGATTTATACAAGTCATAATTAGAGTTGCTTTAAGTTTTTCTTAATTTAAAAACACACCAAAAAAAAGGCAAACATGCACTTAAAATTTAGAATTAATTAAGTGAATAATTTATTTAGCTTTTTTAATTATTTATATGCACATTAAATTAACATTTAATTCTTAAGGAAAATATTAAGTTTTATTATTGACATTATCTAAATTTTAGTTATGAATAGTATTGAAATTTATGGAGTTATAGGAAATTTTCAATATATACATATTAATAGGAAAGTATTCATCAATATATATATATATATATATATATATATATATATATATATATATATATATATATATATATATATATATATATAGTGTTAGTTTATATAAACATTAGAATTTTAGATAATTAGAAAGTTGTTAAATATTCTAATATTAGCACTCTACTTTCTTAGTTATAAATCAGCCATTTAATTTCTTATGACTACTTTTTAATTAAGACTTCTTTTTATTAATGCTTTATTATTTGATGAGTTGTACAGTAATCCTTGCTTTAGGGTTTCATATTATTCTTTTAATATAAATTATTTCTCCTAAATCAAACAATCAAGACTATTTTGTAAATTATTTAAATACTTAAAAAATAATAAATTATTTACTATCTTTATATAAGTTGTACTATATTATTATGAATTTCTTAATTAATTATCTTTTTTGAATAAATTATTGAAATTATTTAATATATATGTATATGTAAGCAATGTATTTAAATTGTTTTAAAGGAAAATTTTTAATATTTATCTTTTACATTATATAAAATTTTAATTATTTTTAAATTGTGATAGAGTTATCAGTGCAATTAGTCTAGTATTATAGATTTAAATTATTTCTCTTGTTATAATTTATTGCAAGAAATGTTTTTTTTTTCTTTTTAATTTATAAAACATTATCAAGAAATCAACCTTGAGCACTTTTCCCTTTAACAATATGTGAATAATATAGGAGGATCCATAGGTAAATGTTTCTTAGTTTCAATTTTTAGTTTATCTTCAACTATTTATTTGTTAATCAAAGAAAAAAATTGTAGTTCCATTTGTGTTTTCCCACGTATATGTATGTGTACAAGTGGGCATTACACAGACATTTCAAATTCTTTCTGCATCTCTTCTGCAAACTTCTTACACATCTCATCATATCCACAAAATATTATGTCAGCAACATACACAGCGACAGTTAGAATTTTTCACCTTCAATTTTGATGTAAAGATTACTATCTGTGGTACCTTTCTTGAAACCCTGCTGAAGTAAATTATACTTATCTAATCTTGCATACCAGGCCCTAGGGGCTTGTTTGAGACCATACAAATCCTTCTTCAGTCTACACACCATGCTTGGGTCTTTTGATAACTAAAATCCATCAGGCTTCTCTATGTAGACCTCTTCTTATAAGTCACCATTCAGGAAGGTAGATTTGACATCCATCTAATATACCTTGAATCCCTTGTGCACTGCAAATGCAAGAACCATTCTAATTGCTTCCATTCTTGCCACCGGAACAAATGTTTCCTCATAGTTAACACCTTCAACTTGTGAATAACCTTTGCAAACCAACCTTGCTTTGTTCTTGATCACTTCTCCATCTTCATTCAATTTGTTCCTAAATACTCATTTTGTTCTTATCACATTCTTATTTGCGAGCCTTGGCACCAACTCCCAAGTTTGATTCTTTTCTATCTGATTTAGCTCTTCCTCCATAGCTTGTATCCATCCTTCATCCTTGCTAGCCTCATCAAAGGTTTTAGGTTCTATTATTGACATTAAAGCAAAGTTTACCTATTCATTTGTTCTTGCAAACCTTCTTCTTGTCTGAACTCCTTCATTCTTCTCTCCAATGATCTGATCTTCTGAATGATTCTTTTGAACATACTTGGCTGGAGTCTTTACAGTCTTATCCTGAGTTTCATCCTTTTCTTCAACTTCTGCTACTTCTTCTATGCAGGCAGGTTCATCTAACAAACATTCCTCTTGCTCATTTGAAATTTGATGTGACTCTTCATCTACTTTAACATTTGCACTCTCAACTATCTTCCTCAGTCTTTTGTTATAGCATTTGTAGGCTTTGCTGGTAGTTGAGTATCCAAGGAAATACCTTCATATGCTCTTGAGTCAAACTTTCCCATACCTTCTTCATCTCTTCTAATGTAACATTTTCTTCCAAAAACTCTAAAATACTTGACTAATGTTGGTCTTCCATTCCAAAGCTCATAAGGTGTCTTGGTGTTGTGCTTTCTTAATTGTCCTTTGTTAAGAATGTAGACTACGATATGAATTGCTTCTTTCTAACAAATATCAGGCAGTTTGGCTTCACTCAACATTGTCCTGGCCATTTCCTAAACAATCCTATTCTTTCTTTCTGCAACACTATTTTGTTGAGGGGTTCAAGCAGCTGCATAATGTCTTTTAATTCCATTTTCTTGACAAAATTCTACAAACTCATTTGATGTGAACTCACCACCTCTATTAGACCTTAAGCACTTGATTTAGCATTTATTTCATTTTCAACCATAGACTTGAAGATCTTGAATCTACTGAGGGCTTCTGATTTTTCTTTCAAAAATATTACCCATGTCATTCTAGAGAAATGATCAATGAGAAACATAAAATACCTCACCTTGTAGACTTTTTGTCCTAGTTAGTCCGCACAAGTTAGTATGAACCAACTCCAATGGCCTTGTAGTAGAATATTCCTTGGACTTGAAAGTTATCCTTGTCTTCTTCCCAATCTGACATTCCTTGCATATGGTGCTTGCAGGCTTGATGATGTTTGGCATGTCCCTTACTGTTTGCATGGAGTTGATCTTCACAAGATTATCAAAGTTGACGTGCCACATTCTCTTATGCCACAACCAACATTCATTTGTTTGTCCTAAAAGACAAGTCCTCTCATTAACCCCCTTCAGATTATACAAGTTGCCTTCTATCTTAAATCCTTCTGCCACCAATTTTCTAGACTTTGCTCTTCTAATTTCACACCCTTGATTATGAAATGTGAGATTATATCCTTTGCTACACATTTGACTCGCACTGAGAAGATTATGTTTGAGACCTTCTACATAAAGAACATCATGTGTCTAAGAATTTCCATCATTGCTTATAGTACCTTTTCCAGTGATCTTTATAGAAGAATTATCTCAAACCTAACCAATCCACCATTCCACTTACCAAGATTGATGAACTTGCTTTTATCACTAGTCATGTGATTTGTACATCCATTGTCTATTACCTAGAGATTTGTTTGTCCTTGAGCATGAAATGTTGTTTGGACATTCATTACGTTCTCAACTCGATTGTCATTATCCTTGTCTTTTTCAGTGACACCAGTTATTTGAGATTTTGAATTTTCAAAACCATTCCTGCAATATCTTGCTATGTGTCCAACTTTGTTGCAAAATTGACATACCATATTGACATCCATAAGTGGAACAAGAGAATTTCTACTTACAAGATTTCTTCTATTGATTTTAGACTTACAATCCATAGCCTTATGACCAAACTTGTTGCAGATAAAACAAAAACCAAAGAAAACATGGTTGAACGTGTTCATGGAGAATTGTCTTATATGAAGAGATCTTCCCTCAGGCAAGATGAGATCTACACTTTCTGTATCATCTGGACTTCCAAGCTTTGCCTTCTTGAACTCCTTTTTGAGTACCTAAATTTATTTCTCAAGTCTTATACATTCTTTTGTCTTAGCTTCAATCAGAGCTCTTTGTTCTTGATTCCCTTTCCTTGCACAATCCAAGTCTTCAAGAGCAGAAACAAGCTCACCTTCAAAATCAACTTCATATTCTTCTTCATTTGCAGTCTTGTCTGAACCATCTGAGATCACCATGGCCATGAATAGAGATTCTTCTCTATCCTCATCAGATGAGTAATGATCTACTTCTTTTCTAGAGTTGTAGTCTTCTTTTGAAAGAAGGTCCTCTTGAAACCCTTGTTGGTACTTTCACTTTCAAAAGGACATTTAGAGTCATAATGACCAATTCTACCATATTTGAACCATGTGAAAGGTAGCTTACCTTTATACTTACCAAATCCTCTTTTCAACTTTCTTACTGTATACACCTAAAAATGGCTAAGTTGAATTAAATAAATATTTTAATATTTATTTTAATTCTCATTCTCCTATCAATTAAATAAATATCCTAATTTATTTAAATGATTCATCCCTCCAAAATTAAATAAAATCAATTTATTTAATTAAATCCCCTAATTCTTCTAATGTCTCACATAATTAAATGATTCTAAATTATTTAATTAATCCTAGATTCCTCTATCCTAAGTCCAAATTCCATAAATCCACCTCATTCTTCCACCTCACCTATCCACCTCGCCTTATTGTACATGTAATTAAATATTTTATTATTTAATTAGCTAATATTCCCTCACCCACATGTCCTATTTCTCCTCCAGTCAGATTAGTTAACTCATCAATCAAATCTATTAACTAATTAGTCAATTAAGTTCACTGCTCAATCTACTCTGTTGACTCTTCAATCAACCCAGTTAACTGATTAATCATCTCAGTTAACTCTTCTGTTAACTCCCATAACTCATGAAGAAGGCTTGGATACTTGTCCTCTTCTGATTCATGCACATTCCCTGAAGTCTTCTCAACTGTACACCTCTCAGGTAATTCCTCCAGTCATGGACCTATTGACACTTGGATTTGGTCTTCCCTCAGCCTATATAAGCAAGGTCCTTACACCCATTTGTATCAATCTAAGCTTAAGCAATCTTACTCTACAAGAATCATTACAGCGTGCTTTGGCAAAGTTATCATCCACTTGCATTCACACAACCTCATTATCACAATCCTCATCCAATCATGTCTCCATCATTCCATATCCATTAATATTGCATTTGTAGTATCATCTCCATTGCATAATACATCTATAGTCGTTCTACTCTTGTCATCTTCAACAGCAAGGAAGTGCATACTTCTAAGAGATCCATTACCATCAAGATCAAGCGAAGATAGGTGAACAATGGAAGCATAGAGGTAAAACGGTCTTCGAAGGTATATTCTTTGATTATTTGTATTTACATCACTTTCCATTGAGTTATAGGATAATTAGTTGTTTAAACACTATTGTTCACATTTTCTGATAACATTTCTAGTGCCCACCGTGGGGCCTTGCCCCGCTTTTAACTTCAATTTGAGTGTTTTGTGAAGGTTCTGTCACGACAGGTTGTTTCTGCGCATACAACTTCTAGTTTTGCGCATGTAACACTTTTTGCACCGCATTCAATCTTTCTGTGCATCCGACCTATTTTGTTGTGCATCTGACACATTTCGCTGTGCTTTTGATCTTCCGGCGCATACACAACACAGTCCTGTGCATTCGATACCTGCTGCTATGCTTCTAATCTTTCAGTGCATCCAAACCGCAGTCCTACACATTTAATCATTATTGTTGTGCTTATTGTAAATCTGCGTATATGAGTCGTACGAGTGAGCATATGACTTGTAGATCTGTGCATTTGATTTGTCAGAGAAAGTTGTAATGTTTGTATCAAATCTTCTGTACTAACTCTCATTTGTAGGTTTTAGAAGCTGGACTTAGTCATTTTGGCTGCATTATTAAGCCACCTAGAACTAATTTGGAGAGAGAGTAACTTAATATGTTCATGTAAATCATCACATAGACATAACTAGGAGGAAAGTAAATTATTTTGTTGCATCACAACTTGCATCTAGTCCCAACCTAGGGGTTAAAAACTAAACAATCTCTTTATGTTTTTACTATCTTGCACTACAATCTTTCACATAGCTTAATAGGGGAAAGTAACACTTGTTTATTTCTTCAAGCAATAATCTACACCTAGATTTGTTAGAAGGCTAAAATAAACAATCTTTTCCAATTTATTTCTATCTTGTTACAAATCTATGTGCTTGGTAGAGTTAACACATTTAGTTATTTTTCTTTTAACTAGGGGGTAAAGAACTAGTGTTCTCCATGTTTTCAGAATGATAATAGGACTATGCTCTGCCTTTTTCTGGGTGACCAAAATGCCAAACTTATCATTTTGCATGTTTAACCTTTAGAGAGACCTGCCCTTGGAATTCCTTCCTTCCAAGTGGGATGACCTTAAGTGATAACGGGCTAAAGCCAAGCCACCTCTAAGTGACTATAAATAAATTGTGTTTGTGGTGAAAGCTGCAAGCAACAGGTGTTGTTGTGTTACACCGACCAATGTTTCCCCCAAAACCCTGTTGAGCATAACCTCTGCATGCTAGGAAGCCTCCTTATTGGAGCGAATGGTCGCACATGTAACCACTTGAACGGATGCCTTGACTAAAATCCTTTTGTTCTAGTAAGCCAAAATCCCCTATTTGGTGACACAGGAGGAGGAACCTCTAGAGCCATCCAACGTCATACACTCATTTAGTGTACAGACAAAAAAGTTCAACACTTAGGAGGAACTATAACTTGGTATGCGTGAGAAGTGAGTGTCGTGGAGGGGATCCGGTGCTATCAAGTTATTAGTTGTTTGCCTTTATGCAAGTGGCTGGTGTAAAAAGCAAGTTGGAACTCATCAATGACTATCTTGGCCAACCTTAGGATTGTGCTTGTTTTTTGGTCAAAAATTTGTAATAACAAACATGAAATCTTCATGTGATGTGTTTTATTGCAACTAATTGATACAAATCATCAACAAAAAAAAATACCAGACTTGCTTCAAGAAACTTTGTGAAAACAACCCAAGATCGAGAAAATTGAAATAAAAAAAAATCAACACTACTTGCAGTTCTACGCATTTAAAACATTCTATTGTGCATATGACAATTTATGCTGCGCATTTAATCTTGCTGCGCAATTGACCCATTTTGCTGAGCATCTGAGACATTTTGTTGTGCATATAATATTTCCATACATTTAATGCACAGAGTGGCGCATACAAACCATAGTGTTGTGCATTCAAAAATTAGAGCATTTCAATCAGACTTGCGCATTTAACCGGCACTGCTGCGTAATTGACTATTCTTCTTGTGCATTTGAAGCTACGCATACAAAATAGAGAGCTATTCCGTACACTTTGGAGAAAAATTAAAACCGGTTACAAGTACCCATTATTGCATATACCTTGTTTATGATCTCAGAAAAACCATACAAATCCATTTCACATACTTTTTCCAAAACATTACCATTTGCCATATCATCCCTAGTGCAAACATCAAACAAAGAAAACCAAGTTTCCTACTAGGGTGTCATTAAATCTTTCAAAAACTCAAATCAAAAATCTAGTTAGTTTCACAATAGGATATATCATCCTTTATCTCAGAACTATACTAGTGTAATCTTGATAAAAGTAGTCCATAGCAATAGCGGTGATCAACTCTCCCTACTTTGACTATCTTTTACCTCAACAACACATTTATTTGAGCAAACAGTAGATCAAAATTTGAACCTTAGGAAAATTCTTGTCATCTCAACCTTTTCACAAGTATTTTTCATCCAACATTCACCCCACCAAATGGTTTTTATGGTTGCAACTAGATCAAAATCCAAAGAAAAGCAAGATATGGATCCTTTGGACAAAGACATACCATCTTCATCTCACAGTGATGGAGAGGAAGAAATCACGTATGATGAAGTAATTGGTGCTTCACAAGACTCCAAATTTCAAAAGATGATGGACAAAGCCCTAAACATGGACCCTCAAAAGTAGTTCCTTATGCTAGCGCAGCAAGGGGCCAAACTTTTGGCAGATTTTGACACCTCCACCATAAAAGACACCACCTCTACGAACAACACGGAAACTCCCAAGATCACACTAGAGGTTCCCAAAATAGACAAGGCTAAGGGTACAATCAATCCCTTGGATATATTGACAACGCAAATCCAAGCCTTACAACAACAGCTCGCAGACATTCAAACTGGAGTATCAACAAAACACTATTCTCTAGAGGATATTTCACCATATCCTTTTGACAAGACCTTGATCATGATACATTTTCCCTCAAAGTTTGAGGTACCAAAATTTGACAAATATCGAGGAAAGGGTGATCCAAGAGACCATATTAGAGAATTTAGTGCAACATGTCTTGAAGTCGCCCACAATGAAATCTATCTCATGCGACTATTCCCAAGGAGCTTGGGAGGACAAGCTATGGAATGGTTCTCTCACCTGCCTCTTGACATTAGAACCTTCAACGAGCTAGTGGATAAGTTTGTCACTCACTTCTCCTATAACATTGAGCATGAAATCTTAATGTTAGATCTTTGTACCACAAAACAAAAGGGTGGAGAATCCTTCGCCGCTTTCTTGCAAAGATGGAGACAACTGGCCAGTAAATCTCCATATCATATACCAGAAAAACAAATGCTTGAGATGTTTATACACAACCTAAATGTTGATCTTAGCTACCAAATACAAATCCAATGTCCTACTTCATTTAGTAAGGTCATTGAGATGGGGTTACTCATTGAAAAAGCTTTGATAGCCAAAGGTCAAGTCAAAATCTACAAGGAAACCCCTAGCTCCAATAATAACACAGACAAGCTGAGGTTTTGGACTAAGAATAAAAACATTGTCAACGACGATGTCGTGGATGGAAAACAAGTGATCCCAAAGCAACCAATCTTCAACTTGTCCAATCTACAAAACAACACACCGCAAAACAAGCCTCAAAATAATGTGTCATGACCCACTAACTTTCCTCCTCGATGAAAGTTCACACCTTTGGGAGAATCACTAGAATTAGCCTTATGGAAGATCATATCGAACAATGTCATAACACTTCCAACGGCACATGATTATGAACCTAAATTCAAACCTCCTTGGCAAAAATACTCAGACTTCTACGAACATCATCGAAGCAAGGGACATAAGACCAATGACTGCCAAAGCCTCAAAAACTTACTTCAAGACTTAGTAGATCAAAAGGTGGTCAAAGTTAAGGGACAAGGATCCAATAAGGACCATTTGGCATACCAGAATCCACTCCCCAACTATGAAGAGGGAGGTTCTTCAAACCACAACAATAACAGGGGTAACAATGCAAACTATACAAATGTGTCTTATGACTACGTTGTTAACCACATTTCTGAAAGTGATTTGCATATCAATGTCATCACTATAAACAAGAACCCCGATTGTAATGTAACAACCCACAGCGGAAAAGTTACTCTTCAAGGGGCACCACCCAAAACTCCATCCACGTCTAACCAATATAATGTCTTAGAGCAGCTCCACAAAACACTAGCACACGTTTCCATTTTGGAGCTCTTGCGTATATCCCCATCCCACAGGGCCATCCTTAACCAAGCTCTCTCAAAAACCATAATCCCAACTAATCTAGTAGAAAAGCAATTCTAGGCCATGGTAGGCTACCTAACCACACCTCATTTCTTGACCTTCACTAAAAAGGATGGCATGTCAATCACCCAACCACACAATACATCCCTCCACATCGAAGCTTCATCCACAAGCATAAAATAAAAAGGGTTCTAATCGATGGAGGAGCGGGTTTAAATATTTGCACCTTAAAGCTAATCCTTGCATTGGGGTTTTCAAAGAAAGCTATTAATCCTAAAAAGAAAATCACCATCAAAGCTTATGATGAAAAGGAAAGAACTTCAAAGGGAACCGTTGTTTTGCCTATCAGAGTGGGACCTATAGTAAAGGATGTGGTGTGTCAAGTCCTTGACATGGAACTTACATATAATATTCTCCTTGGAAGACCTTGGATACACGCAATGAAGGCGGTGCTATCAACCTATCACCAGTGTATCAAATTCCCCCATGACAGCCAAGAGATCACCATCCAAGGTGATCCCAATCCATTTCAATATTGCAACTCCATACAATCTAAACCTGATGTTGTAATTCCCAATAACCATGCCTCTCCTTCATCCTCATCCTGTGTTGACCCAACTTCACTCCCTTCCACATCCAAGGCACCTGAAGTCAACCTCAAGCTCAAAGACAAGGGTGTTGGTGAATATACAATCGCACAATCCTTTTGCTTAGCACAACTACCTATATCCCCCAGATCCTATGGAAAGCCATCAATGAGCAAACCCAAGGCATTAGAAACTCCAAAAAGTTCGTTTGTAAAATGGGGAAGCCTTGAAGATGAGAGTGATGAGAAAGACATCCTACAATGGTTATTTAAGGATGAAGACAACATATCCAAGAAAAAAGACCATCACTCCACGTTGTAAACCCAATAGTATGGTCAAGGATTCTCAATACTACAAAGAATGGGATATGAAGGTCATGGCCCCATAGGATTGAGGAAGGAAGGTATCACTAAACCTATCCAACCTCCTTCATTAATAGCCCAAGACACTATAGGGCTAGGTTATACCAGCAAAGCAAGAACCAAAGGAACAGACAAGAATAAAGGCAAGCAACCACAAGCATATGCTACTAACTTGGTAGAGCAAATTCACCAACTACAAGGATGGAGTGAGACAAAATCCAATGAATATGAATGGGATAGTCTCTCTGAACTATCTTGTGATGAAAAAGATGGTGATGTGGTCCATGAGTATGACCCTATCCCCACAACTCATGAGCGACAAAGTTCACGGTTTAGACCTCTAGAGTTCGATTTGCATAATAATGATAGTGAGATTCGTGAGGAAAGAATGATACCAAACTTGACAGATCAACTTGTGGAGAGTACCATTGCAGGCATCATCAATGCTTACAATAACCACATTAACTCCTCCATCTTGACCATAACTACTCTCAAACTAGACCAATCCGATGACCCGTTACCACTATTGCATCCAGAACTCATAGATTGGGATTTGCAAGACTCTACCCCTAAGCTAGATACCTTTTAGAATGATGAGGCCATCATCAATTTTCTAGAACTTAGAGACCATATACCCGTAGGGGATCATAGGGCTGGCTATGCCATAGAACTCAATGACAGGGCTTATTTGGGGAGAGTGCCAAGCCTTTTATCTCAAAAATGTAAAAATGAAAGATAGATCTAACGGTGAAAACCATTCTGCAGCAGTGTTAGATTGTGAAAATAGTAAAAATATGAAGGACGTATCCAACGGTGAAAACCTCTTTGAGGCGCCAAAGGATGAAAGACTTGACCCTCTTCCCAATCTAAGACATCAGAAGAGATCCTCAATCTTGATGAAACCAGCAGAACAGATCAACGTCGGCACAGGTGAAAATCCAAGGATGATTCATGTGGCACAATCTTTAACTGCACAAGAGAAGCCAAAGTTCTCAGAATTATTCAAAAAGAAACAAATCAATTTTGCTTGGTCATACGCGGATATGCTGAGTCTCGATCCAAACCTCATAATGCATCACTTATCACCAGCTCCGGGAGCTAAGCTAGTTAAACAAAAGCTCAGGAAGATGTACCCGCATATCGCACTCATTGTAAAAGAACTCAAGAAGCTGCTAGATGTCAGGTTTATTAGACCAATAGACTATCCAGAGTGGATTTCAAATATAGTACCTGTTGCCAAGCCATATGGAAGAGTTCGACTGTGTAATGACTTCCATTGGGAATTAAGGTGTCTCAACCTTGGTAATTTCTTGTATTATTTCATTGTATTTATTTATTTATTGCCTATTGTATATTTTGGATGCAAATCCTATGTTGTCATATTGTGGGAGTTGGCACGGTGATGTGTCATCCTACATGGCATATGACCACATGTAATTTTATCCACATGAGGAGATAGGCATCCCACTAGTGGTAGGAATATTTTGCCATGTGTCAGCATCTTGGATGTTGTGTAAGGGAATGTTGACCGAAACAATTATGACGGATTCCTATGACAAAGTTATGACATGTAAGAGTAAGAAATAGAAGCTTGTAAGACAAGTGAAGACATGTGTCGAGAAGCATCTTTGAAAAAGGCATCTTTGGGCACCCCAAGGTGGACTATGACATGTTGTAAGAGAATATGCTATTTATATCCTATGTATGACAGATTCTCTTACAACTGTAAGTTATGAAAGCTATGACAGATTCTATGACAGTCGTAAGAGTCGTAATCTGTCATAGCCCATTTTGGAAATAGGCGACCTCTTTGGGATGGGGTGTGTGGACAAGTGTCAAATACATCTTACAATGTTAACCAAGTGTCCATAGGTGTGGGTTTTGGGCCATGAGGCCAAGTTGGACTCCCATTCTAAGAGAGAGGCTATTTTGCCTTGTATGTTTTATATAAACAGGTGCTTTGAGGAGGAGTTGTATGATGTGATTGACAGGTACTGTTATGCTGCCGGATTGACTCTAGACATGAGTGTCGAAGACTATTGAGAACTTGCATTGCAAGTGTATTGTAAACCATATTCAGTTTTGATAATACATTGTGTAGGTTTTCGAGTGTGGGGTTTTTCACCCGATAAGGATTTTCCCCACATTATATCTTGTCTCTCTTCTTTTGTCTTCTTTCTAGTTCTATGTGTATTGCTGCAATATCTTTGTTATATGTTTCATGTTGCTGTAATTGTAAAGATTAAAGTGAATTTGCATAGCCCTCCCCCCATTAGATTAGTGTAGGAAGTGATTTCCACACACCTAGCTTCCTTTCAACTTCAGGGATTTGAACAAGGCTTCTCCCAAAGATGACTTCCCCCTGCCTAACATCGACATCATCATAGACCTCACAGCAGGACACACCATGTTGTCTTTAATGGATGGATTCTCTAGATATAACCAAATCAAGATAGCGCTAGAGGATCAGCATAAAACTGCATTCACATGTCCATGGGGTACCTATTGTTGGTGTGTCATGCCATTCGGACTAAAGAATGCAGGGGCAACATATCAGCGGGCAATGACAATAATCTTTCATGACATGATGCATACCATCATGGAAGATTACGTCGATGACATTCTAGCCAAATCAAAAACTAGAGAAGGGCATCTGCAAGTCCTAGACAAGATCTTCACAAGATTCGAGCAGTTTAATGTGCGCCTCAACTCGAAGAAGTGCGTATTCGAAGTCACATCCGGCAAGCTTCTTAGATACATCGTGTCAGCCAATGGAATCAAAGTAGACCTAGCTAAGGTAAAAACCATCATGGAAATGCCGCCTCCTAAAAATCTTAGTTAGTTGCAATCTCTACAGGGAAAGATACAATCTATCAGAAGGTTCATTTCTCAACTGGCAGATAAGTGTCATCCATTCACGCATCTCCTCCATAAGAACATTCCCTTCAAGTGGGGTGACTCATGTGAACAAGATTTTCAACACTTAAAGGAGTATTTTATGAATCCACCTATCTTAATGCTACCATTTCTGGGCAAGCCATTGCTACTATACATTTCAGCCACACCAACAACTCTGGGAGCTCTGCTAGCACAACATAACCATGAAGGAAAAGAACAAGCAATCTACTACATTAGCCACACACTAGTCAGCTATGAGCTTCAATATACACCGATTGAGAGAGCATGTCTCGCTATGGTCTTTACTTCACAAAAATGGAGACATTACACGCTATCACATTCCATCAAGCTAGTAGCTAAGATCGATCCATTAAAATACTTGCTCAACAAAGCTACCATAACAAGTAGAATATCAAAATGGGTCATGATACTCAGTGAATTCGACATCGAGTATGTAGATAGATGAGCAATAAAGGGGCAAGTGATTGCAGATCAGTTGGCAGATGCACCTTTAACAGATGACAACCCATTGAGCTTTGAATTTCCAGATGAATCTATCTTTCACATTACAACTTGGAAACTCTACTTCGACGGCTCATATACTCAGCATGGGTCCGGGGCAGCTATCATGTTGATCACACCTATTGGAGACACCATTCCAAAGTCATACAGACTACTCTTTCCATGCACTAACAATGTGGCGAAGTACGAGGCCCTAGTCATTGGTATCAAGCTAGTAGTAGAATGGAAAATCACATAACTTCATGTGTATGACGACTTGCAACTTGTCATCAATCAAGTGAACGAAGACTATCAAACAAAGGATGAGAAGTTAATACCATACAAACATATGGTAGATGACTTCAAAGAATACTTTGTTGAGATTTCTTTTGAGCAGATACCAAGGTTGGAGAACAAAGCAACAGACGCCATGGCAATGATTGCATCTCTACTCGATATCCCTGAAAACCAATCACGTTATGAGTTCTTGGTAGAGCTAGTGTCCCATCCTGCATATGACACCCCCAAATTCCACATCATTTGCCACATTGTAGGATCTGATTCTCCCCTATACAGAAAAATATTTGCCTATCTGAATGAGAACACCCTACCACCCGATCTCTCAAGTAACCAAAAACGAACCTTCATTCGCCAAGCATCCCATTATACCATTATTGCCAACACTCTGTATTGATGAGGTCTCGATGGTACTCTCCTTAGGTGTCTCGATAGAAAGGAATATCAAACCGCCCTAAGCGAAGTACATGAAGGTATATGCGGGACCCACTCTAGTGGTCCTACATTGGCTAAGAAACACATTCGTATGGGATACTACTAGCCTACTATGGAAAAAGATTCATATCATTTTGTAAAAAGATGCAACAAATTCCAGATCCATGGGAACCTGCTACATGCACCAGCACAGGAGCTGCAGCCGTTAACAACTCCTTGGCCATTCTGTCAATGGGGACTCAACTTAGTGGGCAAGATCCATCCACCATCATTCAATAGCCATAAATTCATCATAACCGCCACTGAGTACTTTACAAAGTGGATTGAAGTCGTACCTCTCACCAATGTCATGGGCAAACAAATCGCCTCTTTCATCCTGAACTACATCATTTGCCGCTATGGTATCCCTTTATCCATTATCACGGATAATGGACGACCATTCAAAAACCAAGATGTCAAAGAACTGTGTGACAAATTCCACATCCAACACCATTTTTCCACCCCATATTACGCCCAAGGAAATGGCCAGGCAAAGGCATCAAATAAAACCATCTTAAAAATCCTAAAAAAGACTGTCAGTGATGCCAGCTGCAATTGGCACATCCAATTGAATCCCACATTGTGGGCCTACCGCACAAGTATTCGTACACCCATAGGTGCAACACCATATTCACTCGTCTATGGCTCCGAAGCCATCTTGCCCATTGAAGTCAAGATCCCCTCCTTGAGAGTGTCGTTAAAAGGCCTCATTACTGATGAAGAGTACAGAGTTTCTAGACTTCAAGAGTTAGAGCTACTCGAAGAAAGACGACAACATGCCTTTAACCATCTCAAGGCTTATCAACAAAGGATGTCCAAGAGTTACAATCACAGAGTTAAACCTTGGGTATTTCAAGTTGGTGACCTAGTCCTTGGAGAGAATCCTAGGAATTAGCAAGACAAAGAGAAGAAAGGTAAGTTCGAACTCAACTGGCTGGGTCCTTTTGTCATCATTGATGCCTATGGATCAGGTGCTTACCAATTGGCTACATCAAAAGGTGAACTGTTTGATGATCCCATCAATAGCATATATCTCCACAAGTTCTACACCTAAACCCCAATGCAAGGGAGTCAAAAATAACAAAAAAATCAAAACATGGAAAAATAGCAAAAAAATCAAAACATGGAAAAATAGCAAAAAAATAAAAAAATGGAAAAATAGAAAAAAATCAAAAAATGGAAAAACAACAAAAAAATCGTCCTCTGGTGAAAACCTAGTAAACAGGTGCCTTGGATAGATACCATGATGAAAACTTGGCAAACGGACATCATGTGTATTTTAGATTTCAGCAAATAAAAGCAAGTGATGAAAACCTGGTAAACAGGCGCTACTTGTGATAAACCGCCTCCTCCATCTTTTCCGACCTTGTTCCTCATTCATCTCCCCTAACCACATCCACCCAATCACATCGAGATGCCTACCATGGCTTGTTGTTCACTTGTCCTTATCACCTTCTTCCACCAAGCTGCCAATCCAGACTTGTGTCCATCTTGTCATGCATCCTCAACCAATCCATTGAACCGTTGTCAAACTACGTCACCTTTGAGCTATCACATAGGCAAGGACATCTATGATGCACCCCCAAGGCTCCTTTCCCATCCATTCTGTCCAATGTCATCCATCTGTTTGTCCATCCCATTCCACCCAATTTCCCATCGCCTAAGTCCTAGGTCCACAAAGTCCACACCCCAAACTACGTTACCTCTGTGTCGTCGCGTAGGCAAGGCCATTTATCAATGAACCCCCGAGGCACTAAGTCTGTCCCTTAGGGCCCGTTACTTCGTGTCTATTGTTAGTTCATCCACCAATAAGTCAATCCTTTACTTGACTGGGGGCAAAATCCTTGACCTAGTTGGAGAATTGGATTCTTGAATGTCATGCCCCTCAAAGGATAGCAATAAAGATCGCGATACCATCACCAGACAACATGCAACATTACAAACACACTTTTCCAACAAAATGCTTGACGCAAGAACTAGACCTATAAATAAGACAGAATGGACCTCAACTACCATGATGATTGTATATGTTTTCGTTGCAAGAAAACATAACTATGGAAACAAAATTTGTACGTATTAAAAAGGTTTAAGTCATTTAGTCTTGATTTTTGTTATTATGTCTTTCTATGCTACTCAAGGATGTCAAAAACTAGAGGAGCTATGATGGGGGAATAATTATATTATTTGTTTGTTTTTTGTGGATCAATCTTTAGTAATGTGACGACTTTGATCTAAAGACATGATCAGCCAAAGATCATTGAGGACATTCTAAGTCTAAACATGAAATAGGGCAATCCTTGTCTATTGACACATGAAAGACATACTCAAGTCATCTAGATTCAATTTTGACTAGATGCTTGTATTAACTTGCTATAGCAAAATCCATGTAAGTAATACTCAGGTCATCATGGTTTAATTATACCTAGATGCTTGTATTTTCTTACAACATTCTAAAAGCTCAATGATGAAACAAAGTACTTCAAGAACTCATATACAAATATGACAATCCACACATCCATACATATCAAATTGCATTTCATTCCAACCACATTGCATCAAAGAGGGGCAAAATGTATGCACTTAAAAGTGGCTAAGTTGAATTAAATAAATATTTTAATATTTATTTTAATTCTCATTCTCCTATCAATTAAATAAATATCCTAATTTATTTAAATGATTCATCCCTCCAAAATTAAATAAAATCAATTTATTTAATTAAATCCCCTAATTCTTCTAATGTCTCACATAATTAAATAATTCTAAATTATTTAATTAATCCTAAATTCCTCTATCCTAAGTCCAAATTCCATAAATCCACTTCACCATTCCACCTCACCTTGTTGCACATGTAATTAAATATTTTAATATTTAATTAGCTAATATTCCCTCACCCACATGTCCTATTTCTCCTCCAATCAGATTAGTTAACTCATCAATCAAATCTGTTAACTAATTAGTCAATTGAGTTCACTGCTAAATCTATTCTGTTGACTCTTCAATCAACCTAGTTAACTAATTAATCATCTCAGTTAACTCTTCTATTAACTCCCATAACTCATGAAGAAGGCTTGGACACTTGTCCTCTTTTGATTTGTGCACATTCCCTCAAGTCTTCTCAATCGTACACCTCTTAGGTAATTCCTCCAGTCATGGATCTATTGACACTTGGATTTGGTCTCCCCTCAGCCTATATAAGCAAGGTCCTTACACCCATTTGTATCAATTTAAGCTTAAGCAATCTTACTCTATAGGAATCATTACAGCATGCCTTTGGCAAAGTTATCATCCACTTGCATTCACACAACCTCATTATCACAATCCTCATCCATTCATGTCTCCATCAATCCATATCCATTAATATTGCATTTGTAGTATCATCTCCATTGCATAATACATCTATAGCCATTCTACTCTTGTCATCTTGAATAGCAAGGAAGTGCACACTTCTGAGAGCTCCATTACCATCAAGATCAAGAGTAGATAGGTGAACAATGGAAGCATAGAGGTAAAATAGTCTTCGAAGGTATATTATTTGATTATTTGTATTTATATCACTTTCCATTGAGTTATTGGATAATTAGTTGCTTAAACACTATTGTTCACATTTTCTAATAACACTTACAAAGTTTGGTTATTCTTCCTCAGCTTCATTGCATACATCAGATGTTCCTTCATTCTTCACAACATTGAAAGCAACTTCTTTTTGACATGGACCTATGACTTCATTTCTCATCTCATAGGCAGTGAGTGACCCAAACAACTCTTCCATAGTGAGTTTCTTCAAATCCTTGGCTTCTTCAATTACAGAGACCTTTGAATCAAATTTGTGAGGGAGAGATCTCAAGACTTTCTTCACAACCAATGATTCATCAATATCTTCACCCATACTTTTGATTCCATTGACTACTTCATCAACCCAATGCAAATAGCCAACTATGTTCTCCTCTTCTTTCATCCTTAGATTCTCAAATACTATTTTGTAGGATTGCAATTTGGCTTCCTTTATAGTGTCATTTCCTTCATAGAGACCTTTGAGCTTCTCCCATATTTGCTTTGTTGTCTTACACCACACAACCTTGACTAACTCTGAACAGTTCAAGCCACTTAAGATGGCATTCTTGACTTTAGCATTATTTTCATGAGCCTTCTTCGCATCTGAATCTATAATAGGGTGTTTAGGTTCAACATAATCATTCATGGTAGCACTCCAAACATCATATCCTAGTGAGGTCAGATAGGCTTCCATCCTTACACTCCAGAAATCAAAGTTACTTCCATCAAATATTGGAGCTTTAGAAGAGGACTCCTTCTGAGCCATATGTTCTACTCCAAGATCTACCTTCAGCTGTTAGGTTGCACCAAGGAACTCAGCTCTGATACCAATTGTTAGATCACAATGATATACTCAGAGGGGGATGAATCAGTATATGCTAAAACTTATTCCAATATAACTTTGTCAACCAAAACTTCTAACTGCTTTAAACTAATTATCAACAAATTAAGCAAATTAAAGCACAACATATAAGCACACAACCACACCACCAGATTTACGTGGAAAATCTAAGAAGGGAAAAACCACGGTGAGCAAGCTGCTTGGATCTACTATCTAATTCCAACCTCACAAATAAAGATAAAAATAGTATTACAACAAGTTTTAGGGGCTACAATCCAATGGAGGACAAACTCCCTGAAATACAATCAATTCAACACTTACAGAACAGATCTCATTGATCAACCACCTCCGCACACTTCACTCCATCACAAACCTTCACTTTTTCTACACAACAAACACTACTACCTTCAACTCACCTTCACATACTCACTCACTTTCATATTCATACATTCATCTTTGCACATACTCACACTTTTCACCTCAAACAAGATCTTTCATTTATACCTTCTGCAAATTACAAAATCTTTCTCCCAAATTGGCCAAGATGAAATGTGTATACATGAAATGTGCATGGCTAGACCAAGTTAGCTTGCAAAAGATGTAGAAACCCAATGCGGTTCAAGTTGAGTGATAACCAAGACCTATTCTTTCTTAACACATTCTTCCAAGCTAGCGCGCACCTCAAAACATCCAATGAGATCATCAAAACACATCAAGTGTGCCCAACAAACACTTAACTTTCCACAAAATAGCTCCAAACCTAAATCGGTACCACAAATACCAATTAGCATCATGCGGATCACTTTACAAGCAACATAAGACTTCCACAAACCTCTTCAAGCATTCCTTCCTCTGAAATATATGATTTACTTTTGGTACAAGCAAAAAGATACTAAACCTGGTATCACATATAGACACTGAATAACTAATCTTGAGATAGAGCATTGAAAAACCAACTTGCGGTGCACTTCAGCACTTGAAACCTGAAATGTACAATCATACTGGATATATAAACTCATCCTCTAAGCATCAAAGGCAAAAGATGAACTGTGGAGAAATGCAGTGGCTTTTGCTTTCTCCTCCAGACAACCCTAATCAGCATCATGATATGTCTTTGTTCTACTAACCCCAAAGAACCTCTACAGTATACCTTATCAACTAAAACTTGAATATAATCATCTTCTCACCTATAACTGACCATCCTTCGAACCATAGGGCCTCATCTTCAAAAGCATAGAGATGCGGGGCACTTCTCTGACACATCTAGATTGTAACCATCATGAACCTTTGTCTTCACTCTACGATCTCTAGAATCTTTTGCGGTAACTTTCATGCTCTGAAATCAAGAGAATGCAAACTTCACACTTATCTCTGATAAACTCTCAAACCGCAAGGCCGTATCTGCAAATGTGGAGGAATATAGAGCATTCTCCCGAGCTACTTCAGTGCAGACACCAACGCCAGTGATTTCCTCAAACAATCTTTCAAGACTAAAGCAATGCCTTTCTTCAAGAAACAAAGAATACAATATTCATCATATTAGAGACCTTATTTTCATCAATATACATAACAATTACAATTATTTCCAAAAACAACAAGAGTCTTCATGTTAGCACGTTCTTCTGCTCACAAATTTCACTTCTACAAGAACTTCAGAAGATAGGGTACAACTGTGTATAGATGATACTGATCCAACCAGTACACATAGTACAAGACATTCATCACTTTACCCTTCTCTTCACAACTTCTCTGATCCATCTCCTTTGTCTTCTTTTCTGATCACATTGCCATAGACTTCCTTTGACATCACCAATACTGATCAGTACATCATAGCAACACATTATGCCACTGCAAACATTACCTCCTTTGTTCACTTCACTTCTACCCTTCTTCATCAAACCACTATTGACAACAATCATGAACCTCACACTATTGGCATCAATGATAACACAAATGCAATAGATGGAAGTATAATGAACATCACTTTACCATTTATGAAAAAGGGGGAGTTACAACAAGCTAGAGCTACAGGAAAAGGAAGAATAATGTCATTGATGTCAAGAGAGAGCTCTACAGATAGGGGGAGCATCACAGAAAAGAGAGAAACATTTAAAAAAGAAAAGAGGTATACTAAGTGTCCCTTTGCCATTGATGTCAAAGGGGGAGATATATAGAAAGGGGTAGCAATGCAAAAAGAAAGGATTATGTTTATGTTACCATCAAGGACAAAGGGGGAGATTGTTGGAAATATTATCATTGATGTCAAGAGTCTATCGACAAGACTACTGGCAAGAACATTGTCATAGATGTCAAAGGTGCATGTAAATATTGTCATTAATGTCAAAGAGATTGTTGAATTAGTTGTCCAAGATGTATGGATGAGAATGTCAAAACAAATTGTTACTAATGTCAAAAGCAAGAGATGAATGTCAAGAGAAATTTGCTATAGGCTAAAGGTCATAAATTGTCATACAAGAAAGATCATGATCAAGGCATAAATGGAGGAATTATATTGGCACCCAAAACACAAGATTCAGATGCATTAAATAAATAAATTCATGTGACCAAGAATGTTTAAATAAAATAATTTCAAAATAATTTGGGCTAACCCATATTAATATTTTGGCGTCCATGGTTAATCGTTAAATTAATCTTAAGGAGGCTGACCCTCATCAAGTATCACTCCATATAAGACAAAGATATCTTATTTAAATTATGTTATGAAGTAATGGATGATGTAGTTAACATATGATGAGGTGTGAATAATAGAGGATATGAGGTATGATCAGAATAAGAAAAGATGTAATTTGAAAGGAAGTTTATTAAGTATTATAAGGTGTGATTTCATTGTGGCAGCATTTAAATGTGAAATGATGCGATTTGCTATGAGGTGTATGGAGCGATTAAGAATTCATGAAGAGTCATTTCTCTTTGACATAAAAATTCCTAAAGGATGCCTCCCTTAAGAGAAATAAAAGGAGAGAGGAGAAATGCTTTGAAAGTAAGAAATAAATGAATAATATCTAATGTGAAAAGTAGATCTAGAAGAGATAAAGACGGAAAAATGAAGTGTAATTCTGATTTATTTTGAAGGGAAGGATGTGTGATTGAATTCAAAGAATATGAGCAAAAGTATACGAAGAATTAGAGAAAATCTCTGTGAAGGATATACACAGAAATATATGTGAAAACATTGCACTATTGCGATCTGATTTAGGAAAGAAGACAATGTATTATTGAAGGAAGCACACATGTCATTGAAGGGCAGATTTGTGAAGAAAGACATTACAATATTTGTGATTAGATTTGTGAGAGAAGATAGTGCATGAGTTCAAATCAGATTTGTGAAGTAAATATATACATCATCCAGAACCAAAAGTTGTGATCAGATTTGTGAAGAAGGGAGAACAATATCATCCATTAAAAGATTTGTAGGTTGGTGCCTATCAAAGAGGAGATTGGTGTCTCTTGCTGAGTTGGTGCTTGGTTGTGGGGATTAGCATCTCCAGTGGGTTGGTGCCTACAAATTCTACAAGCAGAGATAGGTGTCTCCAGTGGGTTGGTGTGTTGGAATACTAAGGATCACTAAGAGGGGGGGGTGAATCAGTGATCTAATAAAACTAATTCTTCAACCAAGATCTTCACACAATAAAACAATCTAACGTGATCAAGAAACACAAGACAATTGCATTAGGACATGAAAGCATTAACAAAGCATAAGAGACATTTATGAACATCACATAGCACATATGATTGAGTGGAAAATCCCAAAAGGGTAAAAACCACTATAAACTTGATCTCCATTAAGCCTCAATGGCAAACGTCACTGGTTATAGTCTGTGCCTCACTGGCAAACCTCATTGGTTATTGATCATATGCCTCACTGGCAAAAACCTCACTGGTTACTGATCACATGCCTCACTGGAAAAAACCTCACTGCTTACTAATCACATGCCTCACTGGAAAAAACCTCACTGGTTACAAGTCCTATGCCTCACTAGAAATAGGAGCACTTACAACAATCTCAATACAATAAAAGGTATACATAAGGTTACTCTGTTTCAATACAAATCACTGATCATACAATCTATCTCTGCATATTTCCTTCAATCAATCCTTCTCAATCCACTCAACCTGCATATCCCCTCTTCACACTATCTCTATTCATCTGCATCTCCTTAGTCATGTAACTCTACAATGATCATTGTACCTTCTGTGTTCTTTGTCTCTACAAGAAATTGATCAACCTTTGTATTCATCATGCTCTACCCTCAATCTGCAAATACCCTCACCTTTGCATAATATATCTTTGACATATTCATATTCTTCCTGATTTCCTTACACTCACTCTTCATCCACATAACATCCTCATACACAGCATAATTCACCTGCAAAATGATCTTTTTCTCTGCATATTTCACTGTCAAAGAATACCTAGTCTCATAAAACACAATCTATCTTCAAAGGCAGAAAACACCATACCCTGCAAGTCATACAAGTATCTCTATCTAATTTCCATTTGCATGTTTTTTGCACAAACCAATGCCTTCTATATATCAGATAAATCATCTGATTTCACATTTCAAACACTGATGAAAAAACATCACAAATACTTACCATTCATCCTACAAAACCTCTATCATTCTTAGGGTTTCAACAATATCTAAAACACACTCCCCACTCAACGTTGCATACAGATAAAAATCCCTAATTCACTCTACATTTTTCTCATCATGATTCATAGTCAAAAGATCACTTTGTTTCTCTACCAATCACTTAATCCTCATTAGTATTCACTTCAAAAACTTCACTTACTGCCCATTATCTTATTCTTTTTAGATGCCAAGAACATATCTTTATTTCAGTTACAAATGAATCAATGGCACGAGAGACAATGGGCACTTGAAAATAGAAAGAGATCCCTTGCATGCATTGTGCATGTCAAGCAATTAAACCTGATTTCTTTCTTGGTGTTATTTAGTTCTATTTGTTCTCTGCAACACTGACATATGAAGGTGGTCATCAAAACTAGAACCCGGAGTATAGTCATTGCTATTCAAAGCAAGTATGAAACATAACTGTCGATGATGCTTTTTCTGCCTTCGAACCTTTAAATCTAGGTCTTCGATTCATCTTTGGTGCTTGAGTTATGAGGGGTTGACCAGGGGATTCGGTATTGCAAGATGTGAGGGCCGGTCAACCCATGGTAATAAACCCCTCCAAGCGGTAACTTAAGTTGACTTGTTACAATAAGTCAATTAACAATTATAACATAAAGTGCATTGGGAATTGACAGTTAGGTTTAGGTCAATATGACATGGTTTAGGGTTTAAACCTTTAGAGAACCTTAGAGAATTAGGGTTTTAGCAATATTTAACACTTGGCACCCAATACTTGCTCAAACTCTGATTTTTTTGTGAAACCCTAATCACCATCCATAAAGGCATATAAAGCTTTGCATAAATGTCTATGAAAGTTACAACACCTTAACAAATATGTCTTCACCTTAAGCTTTGAAGAAAGCCAATGTTAATCCACTTTGAGGATGACACATTCTGTCACCTTATCATGTCATGGAATCGTATCAACCAACACACCTCCTACATAACTCTTGATTCATGAACACTATATCATGAACATTATGCAACTCCTTAAGCATGAACCATATGAAGCATGAACAACATGATCAACATCATGAACTCAGACAACACAACATTCTTTGCCAACCACCAAACACCATATTCCAAAGAAGCATGAATACCATATTGATCAATTCAAACAATGAGGGACAAACACACATACCATCAGATATGAGCTCCTGATAATGATAGATGCATACCCTTTGTACATCCTTAATCAATGTCCAATCAATTGAGTGATCACTTATATGTGCCTTCACCACTGCTCTCCTGATGACAACAAAACTCCTGATGACATCTCCTCACTAACCTCTTGTCCTTTTGACATCAATGGCAAACCAACATCCAACAAACTCCCCCTTTGTCATTGATGGAAAAATCTCTCCACTTTCTCTCTCTCCCCCTTTGACACCAAGTAACAAAGGACCCTTGATAGCAAATCAGACAATACACCATATACTCCCCCTCCAGACAAGTACAAGTAGAATCATCAGGTTCATCTAAAATTTCTATTATATCCATCTTTTCAGAAAGTTCACGTTCATTTGCATAGTTAATGTCACTTGTCTTCCTCTATCCTTTTGCTTGCACTTTGATCCCACAGTATTGTCCCTTCACTGCTCATGATGACCTCATAGAGATAAGATGTTTTGCCTAATCAAGATCTACTCTGAGATATACTTCACAATAATGTTGATATCCTGATGAACTGCAAATTATCATAGAGATAGACCATCACTATCTGATGTCTGATGAAACAAGTTTCTACTCTGCACTGATCAGTCATCATACTTTCTAATGTATAAAGTCTACTAATCATTACTCTGAGAATGTAATGGAAATCATATTAAAGTCACTCGCAAACTACTGTCACACTGTCACAATCCATTACATCATATTTCTTTGAGACATTTTGACAAAAAGTTCATGTGCCTTGTTTACCTATCTGTATTTTGCATACATGTCTACCTTAGCACATGCAATTACAACACATGACTACAATGTTGTCCTTACATACTTTGATGGATGTCATACCCTGTTTTAAAAGTTGCAGAGTCTGATTTTACACTTGTCCACTATATTTTCCACTGTCATGCAGATCATTGTCCTCTGTGAATATCACTGCTATTTGTGAAAGCCAAAAACAACGGAATGCTCAATCATATCATTGCCATACATTGTTGTAGCATTGTCATACATTGTGGTCTTACATGGTTGTTAAAGTTGCTCAATCATATCACTGTCACTGTAACAATCATGGTCATTGTATAACACTGTCAAAGGCATCATATTCCTGATGTTTAGTATGTCAGCACCAATGATAGATTGCCTGCTTTGCAATACAGTCCATTAAACATACTATCATGCAACATTTTACATCCATGTCTACCAGGGGACTGTAACTACAACTATTGACAACAATCTTCTTCCACTATACTTTGATTAATGCCATATCCAGTTCCATAGTTGCCAATCTCTGCAAGAATGCTAGCAAAGGTTGCAGAGTCTGTTTTAACACTTGCCAACTGCAACTTATTGAACACTCTTGAAACCTTGTCACCAAGACTACCTTGTGTGTATCTTTGCAGGCATTGGATAATACTCTCATTGTCTAAGACTTAGGTCATATTGTTATTACAAGGATGAACCCTGGATACAGTCAAACCTTGACTAGAATCACGTATATGCAGATGATTGTGCTTTGTCCAAGTCACAACACAAGATCTACAGCACTATCCCATGATGATACTAATTGTAGTGTATTTGTCATGTCTTCCCTTAACCCTTAACACAAAGTCTTCAATGTTCTACACATTGTTCTCATACTGTCTATTAGGATTTATTGGAAATTTTGATAACCCTAAGGTAGTAGACAGTAACCTAAGACCTTATCCAACTTTCTAAGCATCAGGGAATCTTATATCACTGTTAAAGCTTATCTTCATGATATTTTATCCATCTAAGATCTCTACAGAAAGGCTACCTTTCACAGCAAATTGTCCCCTTATCTGATATCTCTGACAAAGTCAGTAATCTTTTATCTCCACCTGCATGCTATGAGAATTGCCTTGATTTCTCCATGAGCTGAAACTACAAGGCTAGTCACAAGAAAACTCTAGATATCAAAATGAATCCATTGTCTCACAGTGAAAGACATCACTACATCAACACTGAGACAGTCGTGTGTGATGAAGGATATGCATTGAATGTACTAGAGACAATGAACACATTCTATCCCTTCTCCACTTGCTCCTCAACTGCTACAACCTCCTAATGTTCTCCTTGGGGGTAAGAGATATGACATTGAACAACTCCCCCTGACTTCATGTTGCATCTCATGCAACAAATGATGTCTCTTGTGCATTATGCACAAGTTTAGGATCTTCCATTTTTTCCTCAAATTTTCTTCTCCACACTTCCATGGGTTCTTTATCTTTTTGTTCATGTTTCCTCCTCTAAACTTTCTTTGGCTCTTTCATTTTCCAACCTTTCAAACGAGGTGATGCCTGTCTACAACAATGTGCTTTATGTCCAAGAGTGTTGCACTTATAACATATAATATTGCAATCTAGATCAGATGAATGATGGTTCCTTTTTGACAACCTATGAGCACTTCTATTGTTATTCCATGCATGATCATACCTTCCATGCAATCTACAATTTATTTTTATTTGACCAACATTGTTGCAATTGTAACACAATCAATTGCTTTGTGTCCAAAATGATTACAGGTATAACAATAACCAAAAAATGAGTAATTGTACCTGTACATAGATGATTGCCTTGTTGGAGCAGTTTTTCTGAGATTTCTCCTTTGGTTGTGCATTTTGACAAACTCATCTTTGGTTTTCATCTCAGCTTTAGTCTTCATTGCTTGCTTGAGTTTTTCTTATGAATCTTTACCATTCATCTTTGATATTCCAGCAAAGAATTCATTTTTTCTACCTTCAGGAGCAGCAGCATGATGACTTAGACCAATTTTCTTTCTAGGAGTCTCTTTGAATTTAGAAGTCTGCCCTTCTTCATATCCTAGGCCAGTAGTGTCCTTGTAAAGTTTTTGTTTTCCCAACATCTCATGCAACTTGCTGGTGCTCTCTTCAAACTCCTAATTTCTCTTTGACTGACTCTTGAGATTTTAATATCTTTTCTCAATGTGACTATTTCTGCCTCTAGTTTCAAACATTCAATTGTTTTGACTTCAAGATCAGATTTTGTCATTTCTACTATCCTTTTGGCCTCTTCAATCTCTATTTTTGGGCTAATGATTAATTTGTTTGATTCTTCAACTTGTAACCTCAAATCTGTTAGTGTAAGTTTTTTATTTTCCTTAGGGATATTTCTTTTTCCTACACATTATTAAGCTTGCTTAGGTTTATTATAAGTGGTTAATATGAGGACACGTGGCGAAATACATCAGCTACATGTGTAACTCTCTCCCACATATGGGTAGTTGAGTTACACATCCTCTTTTGGCTTTTTGTGCCACCTCTCATAACCACTATTATGTCCTTACCTAAGTAGGTTATGGGGTAGTTAGAGTTCTCACACTCTTTTGTCTTTATGTGCCACCTCTTATAACTCCTTTTTTGTTTTCATGTAAGGAGGTTATGCCACATGTTTTGGCATTTACCAAGTAGGTAAAACTTCCCACCTTTTATGGGATATGGGAGTTATTACACCTCTTGGATGTATATGCCCTTTTTTGCTATATATACAACACTCTCCTCTCACCGAAGCTAGTTCACAAGCTCGAATATCAGTTCAGTGATAGCTCGATGAGAGTATTGAGAGTCTTCTCAAAATTCTCTTTCTGTCTCTATTTTTCTCTCATTTCAGATATCTCTTCATTCTGCTATTTTGATCTTCGATCATCTGTTGAGTGGAGGCGCATATGATCTACGACCGACATCAGATCCTGGCTCGGTTCTCGCTTCTTGCAAAATCTAACAAAATCCATGTTTTGTTTTTCTGCTCTTTCAAGGGCTAAAAGTGCTTTGACCTTTGATTATTTTTCTTCTTGAAGTTGCACATCTAATCTCTAGTTCTCCTTTATGAGTTTCTTGATTTCGTCTAGGGCACACATGAGTTCTCCTTCATATCAATTTCACATTCATCTTCATCATACTCCTGTTCAACTTCACTCACAATGCAGTCTCCTTCTTTGTCATCAATCTCAACAACAAAATCATCTTCTCTTTCAAATATATCATATCATGTGTCAACTGGTAGGGGTGATTCTTGCAACAACTCATCACTTGATTTGATTTGGACTTGTTGAACAATTTTTTGCTTGGCATTTCTTCTTCCCTTATTTCTTCTACAATTACCCATAGTATTCCACCTCCAGGATCTACCCAAGTCAGTTAGACTCCTACAGGGAACCTGCAGCTCTTATACCAATTGTTGGAATACTAAGGATCACTGAGAGGGGGGTGAATCAGTGATTTGATAAAACTAATTCTTCAACCAAGATCTTCACACAATAAAATAATCTAACATGATCGAGAAACACAAGACAATTGCATCAAGATATGAAAGCATTAACAAAGCACAAGAGACATATATGAACATCACATAACATAGATGATTGAGTGGAAAACCCCAAAAGGGTAAAAACCACTGTAAACTTGATCTCCATTAAGCCTCACTAGCAAACCTCATTGGTTACAGTCTGTGCCTCACTAGAAAACCTCACTGGTTACAAACTATGCCTCACTAGCAAACCTCACTGGTTACTAATCATATGCCTCACTGACAAAAACCTCATTGGTTATTGATCACATGCCTCACTGGAAAAAAACCTCACTGGTTACTAAGCACATGCCTCATTGGCAAAAATCTCACTAGTTACAAGTCCTATGCCTCACTGGCAATAGGAGCACTTACAACAATCTCAGTACAATAAAAGGTATACAGAGGGTTCCTTTATTTCAATACAAATCACTAATCATACAATCTATCTCTACCTATTTCCTTCAATCAACATAACTCTGCATTTCCTTCTCAATCCACTCAATGTGCATATCCCCTCTTCACACTATCTCTATTCATCTGCATCTCCTTAGTCCTATAACTCTGCAATGATCATTGTACCTTATGTGTTCTTTGTCTCTGCAAGAAATTGATCAACCTCTGTATTCATCATGCTCTGCCCTCAATCTGCAAATACCCTCACCTCTGCATAATATATCTAACATATTCATATTCTGCCTGATTTCCTTACTCTCACTCTTCATCTGCATAACATCCTCATACATAGCATAATGCACATGCAAAATTATCTTTTTCTCTGCATATTTCACTGTCAAACAATACATAGTCTCATAAAACACAATCTATCTTCAAAGGAAGAAAATACCATACTCTTCAAGTCACACAAGTAGCTCTATCTAATTTCCATCTGCATGTTGTCTCCACAAACAAGTGCCTTCTATATATCAGATAAATCATCTGATTTCACAGTTCAAACACTGTTGAAAAAACATCACAAATACTTACCATTCATCCTACAAAACCTCTATCATTCTTAGGGTTTCAACAATATCTAAAACACACACTCCCCACTCAGCTTTTCACAGAGATAAAAATCCCTAATTCACTCTACATTTTTCTCCTCATGATTCATAGTCAAAAGATTACTTCATTTCTCTACTAATCACTTAATCCTCATTAGTATTCGCTTCAAAAACATCACTTATTGCCCATTATCTTATTCTTTTTAGATGCCAAAAACATATCTTTATTTCAGTTACAAATGAATGAATGGCACGAGAGAGAATGGGCACTTGAAAATAGAAAGAGATCCCCTGCATGCATTATGCATGTCAAGCAATTAAACCTAATTTCTTGCTTGGTTATATTTAGTTTTGTTTGTTCTCTGCAACACTGACATATGAAGGTGGCCGTCAAAATTAGAACCCAGAGAATAGTCGTTTCTATTCAAAGCAAGTATGAAACATAACCGTCGATGATGCTTTTACCGCCTTCAAACCTTTAAATCTTGACCTTCAATTCATCTTTGGCGCTCGGGCTATGAGGGGTTGACTGGGGATCCAGTATTGCAAGGTGTGAGGGCCGATCAGCCCATGGTAATAAACCTCTCCAAGCGGTAACTTTAGTTAAGTTGACTTGTTACAATAAGTCACTTAACAATTATAACATAAAGTGCATTGGGAATTGACGGTTAGGTTTAGGTCAATATGACATGGTTTAGGGTTTAAACCTTTAGAGAACCTTAGAGAATTAGGGTTTTAGGGATATTTAACACTTGGCACCCAATACTTTCTCAAACTTTGTTTTTTCTGTGAAACCCTAATCACCATCCATAAAGGCATATAAAGATTTGCATATATGTCTATGAAAGTTACAACACCTTAACAAATATGTCTTCACCTTAAGCTTTGAGGAAAGCCAATGTAAATCCACTTTGAGGATGACACATTCTATCACCTTATCATGTCATGGAATCATATCAACCAACACACCTCCTACATAACTCCTGATTCATGAACACTATATCATGAACATTATGCAACTCCTTAAGCATGAACCATATGAAGCATGAACAACATGATCAACATCATGAACTTAGACAACACAACATTCTTTGCCAACCACCAAACACCATATTCCAAAGAAGCATGAATACCATATTGATCAATTCAAACAATGAGGGACAAACACACATATACCATCAGATATGAGCTCCTAATAATGACAGATGCATACCCTGTGTACATCCTGGATCAATGTCCAATCAACTGAGTGATCACTTATATGTGCCTTCACCACTGCTCTCCTGATGACAACAAATCTCCTGATGAGATCTCCTCACTGACCTCCTGTCCTTTTGACATCAATGACAAACCAACATCCAACATGGTGTTCACAAATTCTACAAGTGGGGATTGGTGTCTCTAGTAGGTTGGTGCCTACGAAAGAAGATCAATATATATAAGCAATATCTTGTCGTGGTTTTCTCCCAAAAGGGTTTCCACGTAAACTGTGTGCTCTTGTGTTGCATTATTGTTAGATCTTGCTTGTGTATTGTAGTAGTGGTTGATTAAGTTTTGATTATATTGATTCCCCCCCCACCTCTCAAATATTGATTCCCCCCCCCACCCCACCCCACCCCACCCCACCCCACCACCTCTCGATATAACCGTGGGCTCACCAATTGGTATCAGAGCAGGTTCCTTCGGAAATAGTTTAACCGTTAGAAGGAAGATCTTAAGGGCACATATGGGAAAAAGAAAAGGAAATAAGAGAAAAGGAAATACTAAGCAGAATGTTGATAAACTAGCACCAACAAAACCAAATGAAAGTGATGACATAAAAGCAAGAAAAGGTGATGAGGTGATAAATGAAACACACATGTTAATAGAAACAAAGAATGATATCATGCCATATGGAGACAGTCTTGTGAGTGAAAGAAAAGAAGAAATGGAGTTAGAAGAAGAGAATTCAACTAAAATAGAGGCAACATTCAAAGCATCAAAGAAGATGAAAAATTCAAAGCATGAATCAAGCAATAGCTCCAATGATGAATCAAATGCAAATGAAGAAGGATCTGACAAATACAAAGGTAAGGATAAATGTTTTAACTATGGTAAAATTGATCATTGTGTTTCTGAATTGTGCAAGACAAAGTGAAGACAAAAGGAAAAAAAAAGATTCAAAACAAGATTATGAAGAAATGGATCTTGAGGAGGAACTCCATTATGCCTACAGTGAGATCAAAAGGCTCACAAAGGAGAACCTGAAATTAAAGCTACTACTTCAAGAGAACAATGAATCTAATGTAGAGTTAGTACGAAGCCTTGAAGAATCTGAAAAGATAAGAGCTAAAATTTTAGATCAAAGAAGGATACAAGGTGAAAAAGGAAGTGAGAATCCAACTAGAGAAAAAGGAGGAAAATTGTGAAAGGTTGGAGTCTGAAATTGTCTCCTTGAAAATGGGATTGGAGAAAGCAAATGCTAAATTGAATAAAAACCTAAAGAGTGAGAAGAATATTGAAATATTGGGCAATATTATCAATTCGCAAAGGCCGACATTCAATAAGAAAGGTCTTGGTCATGAAGAAAATCTGTTGGCCAACAAAGAAGATTCCAAAGAGCCACCAAAGAAGGAAAATGAGGAAAAACCAAAAAGCTATACACATGCTCTCAAGAGTCCCGTCATAAAGGAAGACAACAAGGAGGAAAATCAACTCCCACAGAAGACCTACATCCCTCCAAAAGATATTAAGGACAAGTTTAGAAAGTTGTTTTCTCCAAGGCAAGCACAAATGAACAGGTTTCAACATTCATTCTATGGTTATTGCAATTCTTGCAATAATTTTGGTCATAAAGCAATAGATTGTTGGACACATGCAAGAAGATTCGATTGGAACAAGAATAAAAGTTTTTATGGGTTGTCAAATAAGAACAACTTTGGTCATAAGGCAAGAGATTCTAGAACACAAGCAAGAAGTGTTGGTTGTAACAAGAATAGGAGATCTTATGGGTTCTCAAGAAGAAACTATAACTCCTTTACTCATTTGTTGGATTACAATATTGTGTGCTACAAGTGCAACAACTTTGGGCATACAACACGCTTCTATAGAAGTGGTTTTATGGAATCCCTTAGGCAGAACAACAAAGTGGTAGCCATGGATAATCAAAAGGAAGAAAAAACAAAAGTATGGAGAAGGAAACAAGAGCAAGATAATGAGAGAAAGGAAGAACCTATGCTTGTGCAAACTACATTTCATGCACAAGTGGTATCACCAAGTTCATAAGGAGAAGTACGAGTTTAGGGGGAGCTAACCATTGCATTATCTTGTAGCTCCATGGAGAAGACAATTCAAGATAGATCAGCTAATGCATATTCTCTATGAGTATTATGTGTCATTGATCAAGGGAAAGAGTTATAAGTAAAGAGAATGATATGTAGTAGCAAACTACATATTAGAAAGTTACCATAGAATGAAGTGAAGGAGGATTGATGTCATGATGATAGAGAGCCTAAAAGGCTTGAGACAATAAGAAAAGGAAGAAATCATGATAAATATGCTATGGGTAAGAGAGAAGGAATGACAATCATAAAGCTTCAACTTTTTATGATGTGAGAAGATATGAAGAAGAAAGTAGAGATGTTTGTAAGACTAATCTTGATGAGAGAGATTTCCAAAAGCTTGACAGGAGGATGAGAATGATCGAAAGAAGTATTTGCCTATAGAGTATGCTCGTATATTTCCATTTGACAATTTTGCTAGAACACACAAGCATGTGTTGGCAAAAGCATAAAATTGATAGTGGAAAGATTTGATGGTTGTGTTGATGCTTATGTTCGACTTCACATTGAAGAAGTTCCTATTGATGTATGAATGCCATAGAAGACATGGATGGAAGTATAATGAACATCCCTTCACCATTTATGAAAAAGGGGGAAAGTTACAACAAAGTAGAGTTACAGGAAAAGGAAGAATAATGTCGTTGATATCAAGAAAGCTTTACAAACAAGGGGAGCATCACAGAAAAGAGAGAAACATATAATAAAGAAAAGACGTATGCTAAGTGTCCCTTTGCCATTGATGTCAAAGGGGGAGAAATATAGAAAGGGGAAGCAAAACAAAAAGAAAGCATTATGTTTGTGTTGCCATCAATGACAAAGGGTGAGATTGTTGTAAATATTGTCATTGATGTCAAGAGTGTATCGACAAGACTATTGGCAAGATCATTGTCATAGATGTCAAAGGTGCATGGAAATATTGTCATTAATGTCAAAGAGATTGTTGGATTAGTTGTCCAAGATGTATGGATGAGAATGGCGAAGCAAATTTTTACTGATGTCAAAAACAAGAGATGAATGGCAAGAGAAATTCGTTATAGGCCGAAGGCCATAAATCGTCATACAAGAAAGATTGTGATCGTGGCATAAATGGAGGAATTATATTGTCTCCCAAACATGAGATAAATAAATTCATGTGGCCAAGAATATTTAAATAAAATGGTTTGAAAATAATGTGGGCCCACCCATATTAATATTTTGGCATCCTTGGTTAATAGTTAAATTAATCCTAAGGAGGCCAACCCTCATAAAGTAGCACTCTATATAAGACAAGGACGTCTTATTTAAATTATGTTATGAAGTATTAGATGATGCAATTAACATATGAGGAGGTGCAAATAATAGAGGATATGAGGTACGATCAGCTTAAGGAAAAGATGCAAATTGAAAGGTAGTTTATTAAGTATTCTACGGTGTGATTTCATTGTGGTAAAATTTAAATGTGAAATGATGCGATTTGTTATGAGGTGTATGAGTGATTAAGAATTCATGAAGAGTTGTTTCTCTTTGACATAACAATTCCTAAAGGACGCCTCCCTTAAGGGAAATAAAAGGAGAGATGAGATATATTTTGAAAGTAAGAATTAAATGAATAATATCTAATGTGAAGAGCAGATCTAGAAGATATAGAGGCAGAAAAATTTGTGAGGAAAGACATTACAATATTTGTGATTAGATTTATGAGAGAAGACGGTGCATGAGTTTGGATCAGATTTGTGAAGTAAATATATACATCATCCAAAACCAAAAGTTGTGATCAAATTTGTGAGGAAGGAAGAACAATATCATCCATTAAAGGATTCATAGGTTGGTGCCTATCAAAGAGGAGATTGGTGTCTCTTGCTAAGTTGGTGCTTAGTTGTGGGGATTGGGTCTCTAATGGGTTGGTGCCTACAAATTCTACAAGCAGAGATAGGTGTCTCTAGTGGGTTGGTGCTCACAGATTCTACAAGTGGAGATTGGTGTCTCCAATAGGTTGGTGCCTGCCAAAAAAGATCAATATATAAGCAATATCTTGCCGTGGTTTTCTCTCGGTAGGGTTTCCATTTAATTGTTTGTTCTTCTTGTGTTGCATAATTGTTAAATCTTGCTTGTGTATTGTAGTTATGGTTGATTAAGTTTTGATAAGTAGAACACTGTGTTATACTAATTCTAAACTTTGTTTTTTGCTTTTGATACAACTAATGTTATGGCAATAGTTCCTTTCATTTCTACTTGGCTAATTCACCTTAACTTCTATTTCTCCTAATATATGAGGGATGGAAATATTTAAAAACACCTTGAGAAGGCTATCATTTAATCATAAGGAGACAAGTTCTCCTAAGTCAACCCCCAAAAATGTGTGTAAAGTTGGAAGACGACAAGCAAGCTTCCTAAGATAACGTGCATACTCATTACTCCATTTATAACACCAAACGAAAATGGAATGCTATTGATTGTTTGTTAATGCTCTTGAATGAGAGATGACTTGTAAATTCTAGGCGTGTTAAATGAATGCGCTTAAGTGTCTTTAAATACTAGCACATGGCATCAAATTTCACAAAACATATACTTAGTCAATTGAAGGCGGGAAAATGAAGGGGGGGCAATCAGTGAAATTTGAATTTTGAATTTTGGATTTTGGAAAGGAAAAGGTCAAGTTTGTGACCACAGCGCCACTTAAATAACCCTGGGTGGGCAAACAGTCAAATACAAGTGGGTAATGGGTATATAGAGGTAGGTGTATAAATAAGTGCCTTAAGTGCAAGGATATGGTGAATGTATAAGTATGCACATAAGAGGATAAGGTGAGGGCTAAATGTGTAGGAAAATGTGTGTATATGGATGTGTTAAGGTTAGGGGAATGAGCCCAACTTTACACAACATTGTGCCATTTATCAGTATGTACATGTATCAAGACATTTCTTCAAAATGAACACACAACTAAATGGAAAATGGTATAAATATGCAAATTTGACCATTACAATAATACAAAGCCTATATTTGCAGATAGAAAAGTAAAATCCTAATTGAGAAGTAAAATCCTAATTGTGGAGAAATACTATTTTAAAATGCACTTAAGGGAGGTCGTTGAAATCAGCAACCACCCTCTAAATCTAAATAAAGATGAGAGGTTGGGATTAAACCACTCAGGAAATCTAATTATCAATCTAATAAAATTCTCATAATTAGAAAAAGATACAATATTTGATTTTTACCAGTTAGACGTAATCTTATTTAATGTAATCTACAGCTAAGGTCATTAGACTTTTGTATTATTCACTCCCATACATTATCCTCCTTTAGCATCGTAAGTTTTATATAATGAACTAGCATCAACAATCATCATGTAACATTTTCTCATCTTCATGATGGATCATAATTTGTGTCCAAAACTTCAACGTAAAATCTTCTACACACTTCTTTTCCAAAAGTTATTTACTTATCCTCGTGGACTGTGAAAACCTTATATTCTTAATATTATGTAATACCAAATAGGGAATTGGATCTTATATATGGTTATAACAAAATCACAATCTCCCAACATTTAATACAAGATGCAAGAACCATTTCATCTTCCGCATTTGTCAAAGTCTAATGGTATTTATATCCATTTCAAAGTCTTTTTTTGTTTTTTTTTACTTATTTGTTGTGAATGTTGAAGCTTCCATAAAAACAAGAACTCCATGGAGCTCCAATGTGCAACTTTATTGAGTTAAATGGTAAAGGGTTGCACATGTACGAGTCACTTAACGACATACCATAAGGTTATACTAGATCCTTTGGCGATGGTATTCAAGATCAGCCATTACTTACATGCAAACTCGTATGACTAAAACATCTCCTACGAAAAAGTTGCAGATGCATGGGTTGAAATGAAAAGGGCAATTAGACACTATTCTTAAAAGATCAATGCACACAAATATAACTTTCTCTTTGAACGGATCACAGACATGTAATTCTGAAAGACAATAGTAATGACAGATAAAGAAAGAGTCAAATGGATCTCTTACAGACTGACATCTAAATATCTTTTTAAGTATTCCAAGCAAAGTGAAAAAATAATGTTCTATTTGAACTCTGCATAAGTTGCAATGAAAAGGGCGATCAGGCACTATTCTGAATAGATCAATGCACACAAGTACAAGTTTCTCTTTTAACAGAGCACATACTCATATTTCTGAAAGACGATAATAATGACAGATAAGAGAGTAAAATGGATCTCTAACAGACCTAAGTCTAAAATATCTTTTAAGTATTTGAAGCAATGTGGCAAACAATTTTCTAATTATGCAATGAAAAGGGCGATCAAGCACTATTCTGAAGAGACCAATGCACACAAGTACAAGTTTCTCTTTTAACAGAGCACAGACGCATATTTCTGAAAGACGATAATAATGACAGATAAGAGAGTAATCTCTAACAGGCCTAAGTCTAAAATATCTTTTGATTATTTGAAGCAATGTAGCAAACAATTTTCTAATTGAGATCTGCTCTAGTTTGATTATTGTTTTAGTAATTATACTTGAAATCCTGAGAAGGAAACAAGAGTTGGTCCTTAAAGATTTCTCAAAAAAACAATCAACATACATAATAACTACAAAGACTACAAAACATAACGAATAAAATGATAATACAGAACTTTTTTTACATCTGTTTTCCAAGTGAATTTCCTTGCCTTGCAAATTCCGAACCCAAGATCATTACAAGTGATTGATAGCTGGACCAGTGAATATGGCCTCAGTGCCTTCGGACGGCCTTGGCTTTCATATTGATTGCATTTAATAATAGACCAATACTACCCAGGCTTTTTTTAGATATATAAAGAATAAATGAATTAAAATGTCAAGCAATTATTTATTTAAGAGCGACACCTGACATGCAATTTTACCATACAGGATGAAATGAACAGACATGGGTCACAATAGAACCTCAGGAACTTTGGCAATATTGGCAAGACCAAGTGGATTTACTCTTGATATCTAAGAGTGCAAATTTGCAGCAAGTTGTGGAAAAAGGATAACCTTCCTTTACCCCCAAAGATGTATACAGCCACAATAATTACTTCTAAGCTCAACAATTTCTAAGCTCATTCCAGTTTTATTGTTTTTTTTTAAAACGGGCTTCTTGATAAAGCGAAGCATGCCAAAAAAGATTTCTGTAAACGTTGATATCATGTCACATATCCATAAATCATGCAGATCTTTTCTGTTGTTCTTGACAGTTGCATATCAATATTTGCTGTAGAAAATAGGAAAATCACAGGAAAATATACCTTGGATGGGGCATATTTCATCACGTCCAGTGCTTCAATATACTAGATGAAACTCCTGTTTCTATCCTGGAGCAAATCAGAATTGCAGTATCACAGCACGATGCTTCCAAAAATGTCAATTAACTATTGACATTATTCTAAAAGTCAAAGAGTGGTACACTAAAAACCAGTCCGTAGACCATACAATGTGTTCACAATTTCAGGGCAATGGCTCCTGCACATTTCCAAGTCTATTTAGATGCAAGTAAGCATCTGTCCCTGCAACCAAACACATTCTGTTTAGAATGCTTAGGATTCCCCAAAAAACAATCGTCTATCATTCCTTGACGTCGTAATTTCAACCATTTTCTAGTGAGATAGCAGACCAAAATAACAACCATTGTATAGTATTTCTCAACTGCTCTCTATTCACTTAATGATTAGTAATGTGCCATGAGAATGACCATTAATATCATCAAAGACAGTAGCCCTGTAAATTTCTCAAAGGTTTCTGGAAAGGGCAACTAAAAACAAATTTGGATGTATTCAATCTGACCTTTTTAATGATTGATATTAAGTTGAAATATGTTTTTAGGAGAACAATGTCAAATTTTGAGGAGAAATACTAAAAAGGGATTCCATATCATTTACCTCTCTATATGAGAGGTAAGACCATAACCTCCCAAGTTTTTCATATCACTTGTTTGGGCTCAAACGTTAAGGTGGATCAATCTAGGGCCAATATATCGCAAAGATATAAACCTGTTTTGTATAAACTTCACATAGAAGATGGATGTAATATTGCAAAAGCCAAATCATATCCATTAGAAACATCTTGAGTTTAAGAATTTGACAAAAAGAACAAATGGGCATTTTAAGAACGAAATAAAAACAGGCAGGTGGACAACACTGGATCACAAAAATATGCCATAAAAACTGATTGTTGAAAAAATACTGAATACTTTCAACACTATTTCTTGAACACAAAACAGAGTGGCAAAACCAGCCTAGACCTGCAGTTGGGAAAATTCTAAGTACACTCAAAGAAAGCCAACCTCATCAATATATAGTCCAAAACATTGTCACATTATCAAATGAAATCACCTTATTATCATTCTGTTATCCCTAGGAATTAATTGTCAACACCTTCTCTAATGGCAAAATCCAAGATATGAATTACTTTTCAGTTCATGGTTGCTTATTAGTTTTATAAAGAACAATACTGAAGGAATACTTAATTTTTTATTTATTATTCAGAGTTATCTCATATCAGAGAGTTAAAATGCTATATGTAGACTTCAGAAATAACTCCCCCTTCACTCTCCTCACACGACAAAACAAGTCTCTAAGAAAAATTATTAAAAATAGTCTCACGATTTTCAAACCTCTATGGTCTTTCAAAAGGTTACACAGACACCTCTATGGTCTTTCAAAAGGTTACACAGACATATTTGCTTAGAAGTAGACTTTAACTCTGGGAAAGCAACAGACTTCTACTTGATATATAGTATGGTAAAACAATTCACAATTAATTTCAATCTAATTCAGAAAAAAACTGCAAAAGATGTCTTAACTTATTCAAATAATTCCAAAACATAACTTACGCTGATATATAATTTCAGATAGAAATATAACTTACAAGTCTGAAGGCATAAATGAGGATCCACATTTTCATTTTGCAAACAATATATAAGATATTCATAGAGTTGTTATAAAAGATCTGTTCTTCTAAAATGATTCATTAACTTGCATGTCTGAATGGAACACTTACCATAGCCTTCCATGGAAATAATCTGCAAATCACCTCCAAAGTATCTTGCATAAAGTCTACTGATGGGAAGGCCATAACCATAACCAGCCATAATACAAGGTAGTTCTTGCATTTGTGGTCCATCTACCGGAGTCTGTGCAGTGCTGTAGAAATATGTCCAGATTTTTGGTAATCCACTCCTGGGAATTCCACCTCCTTCATCAGAAATCTGAAATGATAAAAACACAAAATTAAATAGAGACTCTATGATTGCTACAACCACATATGCTAGCATGCAGATTAGAAAGAAAGAATTGTATATTCCAGACACGAGAATAAAACAAGTAAATAAGCAGAGGATTTTAGCAAAATTGCTTGCACCTCTCCAAGCAACCTTACATAGTCTCCCCCTCCCATGGCCTCTCTCCATCTATGTCACCCCACTCTCTGAGGTTACTTTGGTATCCTCACCAGTCACCACCATGAACACAACAAATTCCCTCATGAAGCTCTTCCAACTCATCTGCACCCTCCCCCCATTAATCACTCTTAGATTCCACTGAAATTATCACAAAGGAATTCAAAGCTCTCCACAAAATGCTTGAGAAGGGATTAATCCCTATATTGAAGTCGTTCCGTGCAGATTCCTACATTGTGCTTTAAAGTAATCAGAGAAGATGGCAAAAATGAATGAATGGATGGATAAATTAATTAAAATCATTGTGCAGCATGAAAAATCTATTGAAGCCATCAATGGCATCCTACTCCCTAAATCAGCCATAAGACAAATCACTACTATAGTCAAAGAGCATGCTAAGAACAATACTCCTGCAAAGCACGTCGCTGTCCAAGAAAAAACTTCCATAGGCAAGTTTTCATGGATCAATGGCCAAAATTCTCAACAAACCCCATACCTCCACCTCTGCTGCTTTGAATGTCAACATGCTAAACAAAGAAAGTGATCCTCACCCACTCTGCTAGTCTCTTTACAAAAAAATCTTATGGTCTCTTTTATAAATACAATATCAAAGATGGTCTGAAGCTACTCCATGAAAGAAAAAGAAAAACTAATGTTGCTGGTTTTGTAATATAACTGCAGTCTTAGTCTCTATTTTGATCCCAGGAAGTCAACTAGGTTCATAAGACGTGTAAAACCTAATATCTTATAACCGTACTCTTAGTCTCTTTACAAATAAAATCTTATGTTCTCTTTTGTAAATACAATATCAAAGATGGTCTGGAGCTACTTTATGAATGAAAAAGAAAAACTACTGTTTCTGATTTTGTAATATAACTGCACTCTTAGTCTCTATTTGATCCCAGGAAGTCAACTAGGTTCATAAGACGTGTAAAACCTAACTTCTTCTTTGTACCTATTTCCTGCCCACTTGTTTTGGTGGTCCCCTGTTGTTTTGTATTTTTTACTTTGTTCTTCCCCTTGGTGCGATCTTTCTAGGTTTCTCTTCCTAGAACTTTCTATTGTATACTGCTCTTCTCAAATCCAATTGACCTACTTTTGGTCATCCATGGACATTAATATAATTTATTTCTTTCTTTATTTCTTTGTATCACAGTTCTCACCCTTAAAACTAAAGGTGGATTTTTGTAACCATCTTTTGACTGAAACATGATATATACCTTTTTTTTAAATTCACTAAGTTATTCAGCCAATTGTAACTTCTATAGTCTGATTAACGATTGCAGGCTAAGTACTGAAGGCACGGTAAGATAAAAATATATTATTACAACTACAAGAAGTAACAATATCTAAGCTTCAACACCTTCAAGAGATGGAATTCTCCTCCATTGTAAACGTAAACTCAAGATCCAAATATACTATTATCTTGCATACATTGATTCTTCCTTCAATGAGATACCTCACTCTTCTTACTGTTTATTATCAATGTCAGATCCATTAATCAGCTCTATAGCATCATGCCATTGATTTCACTTAAAGGACTTGAGATTATAAGTCTACGAAATATTATGTTGTTCATCTCAATTTAAGAATATTGAAAAAAAAAATCAATCCGTATACATCTGGTGCAGCTTTCAAAGCTTAACTGATCAACAATCCCAGAAATTTTCATATTTTACACCGGTAACCAGAAATTTGTTTGAAGGCATCACTGAAGAGAAAGTTGTAATGTCTCATTCTAGGATTTCCTTATTTCTTAAAATATAATAACCCTACTTTAGAACAATAATTGCAAAATAAATTGTAAACATGAAATCAGTCTGAAAATAGCAGTTGCAATAGTTTAATGTAATTCAGAAGTAAGATTTAGAAGTAAAATGAAACTTATCCTTATATTTGCTGTTTATCTTCCCCAAACTGCAATGATTTTTCTTTAGTAAATTGCCTTTAAAATGTCTTTGGGTCTGCCTGAATCACAGGTTTCCATCCATTGACTCAGCAATAGTAATTAAGGGTTTTCGTCCTTAATTGCATAATCATGAGGGGTTTCGTCCTCAGATTTATAGATCAGGTTTCATGCTCCTTAAGGAGTATATTCGTATATAAAATTGAATTTTTCCAATTGATGTTTTCTTCTCCTTGAATGATCTTCCATATTTATCTTTTTCCTTCACAGTCATGATTCTTCACATGTCTCTTGGTGGGTACAGTTTAATTATAATTTTAATTTATTATTAATGAACCTTTCCTTCCAGAAATCACAAGCATATGACCAGCTTCCACGATTTTGTTTGTAGGATGCAATACTTGTGAAAGAAAATCACAAGGCACGCATGGGTATTTATAGTTTGCAATTGAATAAGTCCAACTCATGTAAACAATATGTGAATCATCGTGGGGCCCTGTCTTAGAAACCATTTCTAAGGCGATTTTGCCACCAAACATAAACTCCTGAACCTTGAATTTGCACTCATGATCCTGAACAACACGACTGCATTGAATTTCATTTACTGGACCGACGAGATGACTTGTTCACAGTGTTAGAAGGATAATGTCTATCTTCACAAACAGAATTCAAGAGATTGGAGTTTTTATATTAGAAAGAAAGATATGTATACTTTAACCATCAAACATGCAGTCGACATGTTTACCTCGCACCAATTCAGATTAGCAGACCTCGTGAAACTATTTTACCTGTTTGACAACAGCATTAGTGTTTTCATCAACCACGTAATTCTGGTTGACTTCCAATCTTGTTTGTGGGTAATTTGTATCTCCGGTGTGTTTGCAATGTTGATAGATTGGTTTAAATATTAGGAAAGCAACAACTATTTGCTGGCATAAATACCTTTGTGGCTTCGTTATGTATTCGGGAACGGTGATTTTATTTTGAAAACGGAACATTACAGTCCGCCCTGCCCAAGATTGCTTGTCCTCAAGCAATCACAAGCTAAGATGCTCCCGGAGTCACCAAGATCCCAAATCAACCTTGTAGATTTCTAATTCCTAAACATTGATGGTCCTTGTGATGTAATTAGCTTATGTTGCAACTCTTGGATATAATTAGGAATTGAAAGGTCTACACCAAGTGACGCTTCTCCATTGTCTTGGTTATGTTGACTCTATACTACAACGATGTCCCTAGAGAGTAGTTGTTAGTATATTTGGCTCAACCAGACTGCCTATATAGTCTTTTAATGTCATAAGGTTGATACCACCATCTAAAGTGAGGGCAATTTATTGTCTAGTATTCTTCGGGCTCATGTACTGGTATTTCCCAATAACTCTCAACAACAAAACCTAGAGTTGGAAATTGGCAAGGTCCATAATTTAAGACAAGTTTTCTCTCATCCTCAAAGAGAAGAAACAAAAAAACATCTTGCAATCACATAGCATCAATCTAGAGATCAATTTCCTTTTTGGCATCGATTGCATTTGCAAAGAACCGATTTGGTTGGCCCAACCTTTGCACAGTTTCATGGATATCCCTTTGAATCAAAGCAGAAAAGTGAGCTTTCCATTTATTAAGATGAGAATTCGAAGCACAAAACATATCTTTGACTTTAAATGCAATGTTCTGTTCTGAAATTATTTTATATCTTTTTGGTCCACTTTCAAGGTTCTCATATTCTATAACTAATCTAGTCAGAGAGTCTCCAAAAATATCACAAAATTCTTCTCTCATTTCATTAGACAACTCAAGATCCATGGGGTGGTTATCATAAAAATCATTGCTTGTTCTGGTAACCTCATTTGTTGTATTCTCAAATTCTAAATATTGCTCGTCAAAATGATCACCATGAGCTTCAAAAGTAGAACCATCCTTTCTACTAGCTAAAATATGGGTGTCCTCGCATCCATTTAATTTAGATTTTATACTGAACTCAAACAGAGATGTGTCTATTGGGCAATCAACATCTGTATAAATAATGAATTGTATGAAATAATTTGATTCACTTTCCCTAATTTCTCTTGGTGTCTCTATGCATTCCATTTAATCTTTAGATTTATACTCCCTTGCCCACATCAATGACAAACGAACCAACAGTTGAGTCACTTGCAATGGTATGTACAAGTGCTCTCTGCTTGTTTTACAAGGTGCGGCTAGCTTCGGATAATTTGCAACGAATGGAAACCGGGTGTGTTTTTAACCGGAAAGTAGAAAAGGCACACTACCATCTGCCCATAGCCATGAAATAGATGTGAAAAATTAAATTCAGAATTAAGTGAACGCAGAAAAATGACACAAAGTTCACCTCTCCCACACCCACAGATGAGAAACAAGAAAAGAATGAGCAGCAAATTCCCCTCAATAGATGAATTAATTTAAATTCAAAGATTTAAAAATAAACATCTACACAATTTGACATAACAGAAATTGTATTAGGAAGTGACTGCATTGACACAAAGGACATTTACAATCTAAAGAAAACATCCATGAATTCACAGATTTAAGAACATCTTCATTTTCCAAGTACAAAATGAGCTCACAAACTCCTTTTCTGTACAACAAACTGTGGTTGAAAACAAAAGTGCCCCTGCTTCCCCTATTCCCGAACAGCTGAGATAAAAGATGCCTCCCTATGAATACGAATTACATATTTATAAAATTTCCCATGAGACCGTCCAATTTCTATAATTGCTTCTTGAAAAGTTAAGAATTCTTTGATTTCCTCCCATAATTGATCTTTTAAAGTCTACTTTAACAAATGAAATTTATTCTCTTCATATTCCTGTAGAGTAACTTCTTAAAAAGATTAACTTTTTCCTTTCTCTCTAAAGAGAAAATAAAATGAGGGGTCTCGGATGATTCTTAACTTCAAACATAATTTGTCCTTTGGAGGATCTGCACCGCTAGAATTGCATATCCAGTTCAAATCATTTGGTTGGTTGATGATGTCAGAGCTTTGTTCTTGGCACTATCTCCAAACAGGAACTTTAGAAAAATTTATCTTAATATCATCTTAAGAGGAAGAACCCTTTGTTGCAAAGATGCCTTTGTTATGAATTTCTGCTTCAATCCAAACTTTTCTTGTTTAGTGACCCGATAATAGAAACCTCACATCCAAATCTGTAACATTACATGTAGCAAGTGTTGTAGCATGATTTTTATCCGCCCCAACATCACACACTGCCCATGATGTAAAGAAAGTGTCATAACATTTGCAGCTGCTGGCTCCATCTTCTCGCTCGAAGCTTTCAATCTTCTCAAGGCCACCACATTCCTAAGGATATCCTTTCTATATTCTCTCTTGATTTCTCTAACAAAGAAGTTAACCGTTCTATTGTCAAAATCTTCTTCACCCAAATGGGAGTCTCCAGTAGTGACCCATACTGACAGCCTTTTTATCGAAGCCATAAGCAATGGTAGCAGCGGTTATTCATTAATTAACTTCATAACAATCAAAAACCATTGATATATATTCTGTACAAAACTGCTTCTTGTTCAGGCACCAAAGTTTTCTCGTTATTATCAACGAGAACTGACAATTTCCCAATACACTACATCGACAGGGCTAGTAATCTGGTAGACTCCAAATTATGAGTAATAATGCATCTTTCAAGCTGGTATGTTTTTAAGCTGGCCCCAACTTGCAATGAGGTTCTTCTGAAATATCATCGGTTTCCTTCTTAGTAATGTCCTTAGATTCTTATAAGTTTGTTCGGTGTGCTGCTTAATGCTTTCAATTTCTGTTCCCAGTGCAAGCTATGGTGCCATTATGATTAAAATCACTAGGAATTTGAATGGCACACCCGATCACTTGCTCCATGGTATTCGTTTTCCTCGATCAAGTATTGGAGTCACCTTTATAGTCATGCAAAGATCTCCTATGCTCGGCACTTTCAACGATCCTCCCAGGATATCGTCGATCTCTACTAGGGTTTCACATTATGGTTCGCAAAAGCTGACTAATGAACACTTAATGGCTTAATGGCTAAGTTGCACCGGACATAACCATCTGCCAAGAAGGTGATGTCTCATTCAATATTACATTACATAATTATGGACTCGAGACCACGGCTTATTCGCCTTCACCCTTGTCTGTGCTTCCACATTTGCAAGTGCTTAGTTCCAACTATAATTTTTGGTGCAAATAGTCCCATTGTTGTGCTTTGAAGGACTTCTTCTACTGTGCGGCACGGCTAGGAACATCTATTTCTGCTTTTACATTGGTGCCTCTTTATTTTGCAAACCTCACGATGTCTTGGGCGTCATTAGTGCATAACGCTCCCATATTGGCATGGGCTCTAAAGATGCCTGCATTGTTGTGGAGCGCAGCTTCATAACTACAAAATGCATTTGTTCAAAAGTTCCTAAAGCCTTTCAACAAATCCATTTTGTACATATTCTGTGTTCGTTGAGCAATTTGTCAAGTGGCTCATGGCCTTTGCCTTCTACAACATACCCATCCACCAAAATCGCTTGTGCCTCGAGAGCCAATATTTTGAACACGTATGTACTATGATGAATCCCACTATCCAATAACGCAGGTGCTTTTCCTCACTGTCCATCAGGTGCTTACCAGTCATTTGAAATGCAACAACTCACTCGGACTTGTATCTAGCCAAGTACAAAGTGTCATCTCTAGAGTGCTTGGAAAACAAGATCAGATGCCAACTGAGACCCCTTTGTTTAAGCTATGCTAGCACAGAAACCTCGTGACAGCTTATATACTCCTTCTTGGCTTTATTAAATCCGCTGGAAATTACTGTGAGGCTGATCTACAATAGTCCAGCGAATTGAGTCTTCCCAGTTTCGTTATCGCAATAAAAATGCTCCAGGTAGATAAAACTTTACACTCAATGCCCAGATTTGTGCAATGTTGCCAAATTGCTTTCCTTTGCATAAGATTTCCGACCATCAACTTCCATTTGATTTTAAACCCGCAGATCACATTGTTGCTGCTGAGATTGGGAATGAGATAAAAGTCGGGCATTCGGAGATTTCTTGAACTTTTGAACCTTGGTGTCAGGGAAACTCGGAGTTTAGGAATTCTTAAACCACCCGACTATAAAGAGTCGGGATATTTTGGGATTCAAAAACTTATGCAAGGCCCGACAACATAATGTTTTTTTAAGGTAAACTAACTGTGCAATTTTACTCTCTCATTCTCAGTTTTTTCTGATGATGGACCACAGAGTGTGATCCAAAACGTCGACACAAAAAAAGCAACACAGTTTATCCAGAAACTTTTCATTTGATTATTATGGACTCTGGAAATATCATGTTTACTAGCATAATGTTGTTTTTAAAGTTTTCAATACCTTTCAATAAAATTTGGAGTCACTAGAAACATATGACTTTAATAAAGTCATTTGTAAAATAATTGGATTTTAAAACCTTTGCCGTGAAGGGGTTGGGTGATTGGGCCTTTTTAGAACTCTTGAAATTTTGGAGTCGGGCATTCCTAAGGTTCTTAAACTCAACAACTTCCCGACAGCAAAAGAGTTTTATTGTTCATAAAGTCTTTTTAGACTTGGCATGAAACTTAAAGCCTCCTAAAACATGACTTTAATAAAGTCATTTTTCCTTCACCGTGGGCTTTAAAACAATGCGATTATCCACCTTTCCAAACTTTGGAAAAAGATATTAGAATCCATAATATTTCATGAAAATCTGAATTAACTCCGTGAACAAACTCAGAACCCCAATACGAAAAATTTGATATCTCGCACAGACTAACTCCGTTTTTCATGAAATTCGGACAGCAAGATCATCAGGTACCGCAAAGCAAAACCCAGAATTATTTTAATCTCTAGCAACCAGGAAAATGAAATGCAACCGGGAAATCAAAGTTTTACTCCATTTGTGAATCCTGGACGGGAAGAAGTGAAGCCTAAAATGTTACAAACAGTGAGACATTTAGGATATGAAAATTGGGCAGATTGAGTGGACTACGGTTAGGATCAGACCCATGAAAGGATTTTGAACCAGCATTAATAGATTTTCAAATTTAATTGTTTTTGCGGTTCGGCAGGTTCAGGGGTGCACTAAAATTTAAAAATTTAAAAATTTTGGGGCAACAGGCCTCGAAAAAGAACAAGAAAGATTGGCTTGATCACATTGAATGAGATCATACGCTGTCATGATCTTCTGTTCTCTCATTTTATTTTCACCAAAGATTCTGGGCAATGAATACAAACTCTTGATTGTCATTGCTAACATCCAAAATGACAGCAAAATGTTGCATCCTTTGCCATGATAAATTGCGGGAGTGTCATGTATACCAAGGTCCCACTCTTTTGTGCAAATGCAATTCTGTATTTGAGTAAAGGGATCCAGATGTCCTTTACTACAGGTCGTATCTCTCACTTCATTTAGCATCAAGCTCCCCGAGGTGACTATCTCCATTTTGTCTTCAAGTGTGATGGGGTGACAACTTGGTAAATACGTCCATTGTCCTTCAATGTCCATGTTGGTCTCTCTTAGAGGCAAACCAAAAGTCTCCTTCTCATAACTACAAACTAACCCATCAACAAGCTCATCGGTCTTGGAACCAAAGAATTTGAATGTTTCATGGTCAACCTCCATGTAGCCATTGTGTATAGAGTTTTCTTGATAAACTTGCAATTCCTCCTCATGGGGGTCAATCTTAGACAAATCATTCCTCACAACAACATAACTAATATCTTGCACATCATCATCACATGTTCCAATCATTTCCATACCTTGCAAATCATTATTACACAGTTCAATTACTTCCATACTTGAAAATTGGATGGATGTTTCTTGGACATCATTTGCAATTACTGACACATCTTCAACACGCAATATCGGCTCTTCTTCTTCTTTGGTTTTAGCAACTTGTTGTGATTCTGATTTTGACTTCTCTTCTATTGTAATTAATGATTCTCTTGGATCTTGCTCCTTGATCTCCTCCTTAGCCATTTTTCTTATGTATTCATATAGACCTCTTTTGTTGGGATATTGGTATCCGAGTGCCTCCAAGTACTCATCAAGGGGAACACAAGTTTTTGCATGATCTAACAAACTTTGGTACTGGTCAACAATTTTGGGAGACTCAAGTTTGTACAATAACTCTTGAATAAAGTCCACGTCCTCTTCCTTATGTAGACTAGAATGCGTCCAACATTTTGGCTTTACCACATAGGCTGGCAGGATCAAAGCTCTAATACCAATTGTAATGTCCCGTTCTAGGACTTCTTTATTTCTTAAAATATAATAACCCTAGTTTACAACAATAATTGCAAAATAAATTGTAAACATGAAATCAGTCTGAAAATAGTAGTTGCAACAGTTTAATGTAATTCAGAATTAAGATTTAGAATGTATTTTTTTAGTAGAATGAAACTTATCCTTATATTTGTTGTTTATCTTCCCCAAACTGCAATGATTTTTCTTTAGTAAATTGCCTTTAAAATGTCTTTGGGTCTGCCTGAATCATGGGTTTCCGTCCTTTAACTCAGCAGTAGTAATTAAAGGTTTTCGTCCTTAATTGCATAATAGAGAAAGGAAAGGGGATAGTTAGAAGAAAGGGGAACGGAACAACGGATGCCTCATTAGGTACACCATCTCATATGGATGGCATGGGCCACATGAGGCCAAGAGGGATGGTATATCCGCTCTTGGGCCTTGGGTAGAGGATCCGGGACACCCTATCAAAGCCATCCTCCTCAATTCTCTTATGATTGAGTTTCTGGAATAACTAGATTTTATTTATTTAGATATGTTAACTGAAATAAGAAGACATTATTGTAAATTTGCTCTAACATGGTTTGCAGGATATCTTAATTTCTAGAGTGGAAAATGAGAATTAGAACAGCATTTAATATACTAGGAATTTGGGGACATTTATTTATAGATCAGGTTTCATGCTCATTAAGAAGTAGATTCATATATAAAATTATATTTTTCCAATTGATGTTTTCATCTCCTTGAATGATCTTCCACATATATCGTTTTCCTTCAATGGTCATGATTCTTCACATGTCTCTTGGTGGGTAAACTTTAATTATAATTTTAGTTTATTATTAATTAAACTTTCCTTTAAGAAATCGCAGGCATATGACCAGCTTCCATGATTTTGTTTGTAGGATGCAATACTTGTGAAAGAAAATCACAAGGCACGCATAGGTATTTATATGTTGCAATTGAATCAGTCCAACTCATGTAAACAATATGTGAATCATTGTGGGGCCATGTCCTAGAAACCATTTCTAAGGCGATTTTGCCACCAAATGTAAATTCCTGAACCTTGAATTTGCGCTCATGATCCTGAACAACACAACTGCATTGTATTTCAATTACTGGACCGATGAGATGACTCGCTCACGGTGTTAGAAGGATAATGTCTATCTTCACAAACAGAATTCAAGACATTGGAGTTTTTATATTAGATAGAAAGATATATATACTTTGACCATCGAACATGCAGTCGACATGTGTACCTCCAACCAATTCAGATTAGCAGACCTCGTGAAACTATTTTACCCGTGTGACAACAGCATTAGTGTTTTCATCAACCACGTACTTCTGGTTGACTTCCAATCTTGTTTGTGGGTAATTTGTATCTCCGGTGCATTTGCAATGTTGATAGATTGGTTTAAATATTAGGAAAGCAACAACTATTTTCTGGCATAAATACCTTTGTGGCTTAGTCATGTATTTGGGAGCGGTGATTTTATTTTGAAAACAGAACATTACAAAAGTTGTGCTACACACAAGCATCGAAGAAAATCATTCTCACATCTAGAATTTTAGAGGGATAATGCCACCAAAAGCTCTAACCTACCAAGCCATCATGAAAGCTGCCTAGTAGACCACAACCACTCATAAATTGACATTTCTATGTCCTTTGAACATGTAGATTGCTAATATTGTCACTGATCATGAACAATGGCACAGTCTGATATATTGTTTTGTGCTTAGGAGGTGCATCTTGATGTTATCAAGCATTATTTGCCATTTATAAAATGCATAGGAGATAATGCAGTGAGCATTACCTATTTGACCATTCAACTGAATGTAGCTTTACTTTTTGTATGAAAATCTCACAAGTTACTAATCTATAGCTCAAGTTAAATGCCACCCTTGCTTGAGGTAGCTCAGGAATGAATAATAGTTTTTGACAAATAATTAATAAAGAAAGTCCAGTGGTCAAAACTGTTAGTTTTACAGATGGAAAAGATAGACAAAGGATTAACCAAAAGATTAAGTAGCAAACAAAGCATCCATCCCTCATTTTGCTAATGCGAAAAAATATATAATATGCACTTTACAACTCCCTTCATGGGAGAAATAAACAGTCATGCATGACCTTTCACCTTCTGATCCTTTTAAGTATAATTTCAATATATGAATCAATTACTAACATACTCCCTGTGATCCAAACTCTACTAATTTCGTTCTTTGCATCAGAAATGACTATAAAATCCTCTCAATATGTTGGCACTACACTTTTCACTCATGTGTCCAACGATCCCAAAATGTTCAATGCAATGGTGAACTGTGTATGCCAGATGTCCCAGACCTGTAAATAAAGAAGCTCATGTTGTCTCCTACTGTGAGTTTCCAAAACTCTCCAAATGTAGATCTAAGATACCTCATTCTATCTGTCATGAGAATCAAAAACCCTTCAAATGTTGATATCTCACGCTGCTTGTCATAAATATCCAAAACTCTGTGCTGCCTCGATGTGCTGCAACTGAACTCCAAAAATGTCTAACTTCTCATCATGTCAAGATGATAAATAAACATTCTCCTGATGGTCTCTAGAGTCAATGACCCCTATATCTGGCAAATCATGCTGACACATAAAAACTGGCCATTGCAGAAAAACTGTAACACTTAAAGAAATCCTGATGGAGAAGCTCTGTGCATGGTCATCAAAAACCTCTATAATATTTGCAAACACACAAACCCAATACTACGAAAAATCTGCAATCTCTCAATCATCTCTCAAGATGATATAACTGATGTCTCCTCAGTCACAATCACAAATCACGAACTCAACTCTGATATATCTGATCTTGACAAAGTAGTCTCCAGATATCAGCAATTGGGACAACCCAAAATCTTGTGGAAAATTCTGAAATGCTAAGATATTTCCATGTACAACATCTATGATATCTATAAAACCAACAAAGTCAACAAATATGTCTATAAAAGAAAATCCAATCATTAACTAGATACACAATCTACAAATGTCGACACACATGTTGGAAACAACTATCCAATTCACAACTCTAATCTTCAATAACATCTTATCCAATCAAATGCTCAAAGACACAAACCAATCAACAAAGCCCAAATGCTCAAGTCTCAAATGAAACAAAAATCATATTCTGAATCATGAATCATGAAATGTCAATTCCACAAATCTGAACTATTACAACAATCTCAAACTCTAGAAAATACTGATCTTCTGGGACCTGTCAAGAAGACATATCCAGACTTCTGGTCTCAATCGCTTAGATCTTGTGAAAATGCATAGATCATATATGCTTGCAAGTCAAATAAGGCACAAAGCAGTCAAATCCATCTCCAAGCTGACAATATAGGATATACCCAAATGCATCATTGGATTCTCACCAAAATTTGTATCCAATATGCAAATTACAAACTAAAGTGTCCAAGTTACAACGCTCATGTGAAACTCCATGATACAAAACCAAATGTTATGTGCTACAAAACATATCCACAAACTGTTCATAGATTAGGTTCACTGGTGTCCTAAGAAAATCAAATCCTCAAGATCTAGAAGCACTCTATCCAATCAATAAGATTGATCTCAACATCAAATTAAATTTTGAAATGTGTCAACTTGAAATTTCACTCCTAAAGTTCCCCGTCAGATGAGGGGAAAATCTCTTTATAGAACCCCATGGAAAGAAAAGTGACTCTAAAATACAAATGCCAAATCAATAACTCAGACTCATCCTGTGTGTAAATAAAATATGGATTGCATATTGATATAACTCAGTAATGACCTTTTGGGTTTTCAACTTTATGGGAAAGAGTCTGCAAGCCATCCCTTAAGATTTTCAACTTATAGATTTTGAGAAAGATATGGACCTCCTATCTGCCCTACCAAATCACCAACTAGAAGCATAAAACACCAAACCCCATAGACAACCACTGGCATAATGAATAAAAAACATCAACCTGAGCAAAACTCATTATCCTCCTGTCCAAACGAATACAAAAACCATAAGAATGAAAAATATTTCTTCAACAAATCAACCAACTCACTAGGTATAGGCAACATTGAGTTCCATCCTCAATCATCAAGAACTAAGATTCACAATATGCTATCCAAACAATCATCAAAGTTCTCTAAACATCCTTTTATTCCCAAAGTAAATATGACTGATACACAACAAATCAATCAAACCATAAAATAGAACAAAATCCATAGTATCAAAATATCACAAGAGGGAAAAAAATGAACTCCAAAGTCTCAAAACTAGGATATAGAGATACACAATCAATCAACGTGCTACAAACTGATGTATCATTTGTGTGGATCTGGGTTAACTCTACATTTTTTCTGCAACAGTCAACTTATCAACTATGTCAAGTATCATGCCAATGGTATCATTTACATCATCATAGCAAGGATGGGATACACAAGTATTGTCTGGACAAATACAAGTATGACCAATATCAACATCTTCTGTAGTAGTGAACTCACAGTGAATCATAGACAAGGATTTGATATCATTGAAGAAAAAGTCACCATCGTTAACAATAGAATGGACTCTCTTGTAGGATGTCAACAGCTGATTCTCTGATCTCCGCTGGCTTAGTCAATCCAACCAAAATGCAAACATGTTGTAGAATTTGCAGAATGTTCTCAAACATAACAATGCTTCACACAATGAGGTAGATAATTAATAATCTACAAGTGAGGAATTATTTTCTCAAATTTGACTGACATGTGAAGATGAGTTCAACAGAACAATCAATAAGATGACCTACAGAAAAACAAGGGACCAACCTCACAATTTGAAATAGCTTGCAAGGGCGATGAAACAGTGGCATAATCTGAAATGCTAGGCAAGGATAGCAGGCTCACTTCACAACAATCAATTAAAAATCTCTTACACAAAAGAGATTGGTTTTGACTCTTTGAATATTCAGGTATAAAAAAATCGGCCTGACCTTTATACCCTAGACCAACATGTTCTTTGTTATCTTGTGATGTTTCCCACAATCTTAAAACAGGCTTTGACTTTACATCCTCATGGTGTTTTTGGACTTTTGGAGACAAACGATTTGACAATATGCTTGACAAATAGTTTGATAGCATATTTAAGCACAGGTTTGACAACAGATGAAATTTCAACGTGTTTGTTCTAAACATAGACCGTTGTTTGTAGTCAATCAATCTTACTCAAAAGTGAATATTGTTGACAAAGGTGTAAGAACGTGGGCTAAAATTTCCTCCAACATTCAGCTATCATGTCAGTTTCATGACTTGTTGAACCCGTGATTACAAAACACAATTTCCAAATCTGAGAGGGAAACTACAGACAATGCTTGAATACGGACAAACTCTTCAACTCTCTTTGATACAACCTTAAAACTTTGTATGAGCTTATTTTATCTTATTCAATTTCAAGCAAGCTTTTACATCCAAAAGTGAAAAATTTTCAAAAAAACTCCCCCATTTTCTATGTAATTTCACAGATTACACTAACTCATATGCCAATAAAATATTGATAAAGACCTTTCATCCAAAATCTAACACGACCAATGTGTTTGGAATACCCCTTTCATGAAAAACAAGTAATCATAATAATTTTTCTGCTTCAGTTAAGAACCATTGAAACTTCCCATATGAATTATAGCCCGCTGTGCCTTCACCAGTGCAATTTCAGAACTGACTCAAATTTTAAACATTAAAACTTTGAAATTTGAACCTCTGCTCTGCAACCTCTATCATGTGACCATTCAACTCAAAGTTTATCAAGTCTAGTTTTCAAAACTTCTGACGGCTCTTAGATATGACAACATATGATGTAGTTATGCTCAAAATGGTATTAGGGTATTTTGAAAAATGTAATTTTCACAGAAAAATCATTTTGCCAAAATTTCAAGTTCCAATTTTGATAACAAATTTATTTTTCCTTGTCACTCCTTATGACTTCCTATGTCCCAAATAAATTAAAAAGAACATGTGCCCAAATTTCATTTCTATCCGGTCCTTAGAGTTTATTTTTCTCAAATTAAATATGTATGTTTTAGACAAAGTACCCAGTCAAGCTTGGGCATTATATTTTCTAACTGCTAATAGAATATTCCAAGTTTGCATGGGCATTTTTTCCTCATAAGAGTGTTTTGACTTCCATGGCTTCTGCCCACCGCATGCAAATTACAGCTCCTCCTCCACAGTGTTGGTGTCTCCAAACTCACAGCATGCACAAGTTATTATTTCCTTACACACACTTCTGCTGCACGGCCTATCCCTCTTTCTATGGCCTGCACTTCCACAAACCATATTCTCCTTCCAACACAACAGCTCCAATTGTTTTCTACTTGACTGTAACTCCAGCAACACATTAAGCAGCAAAAAAACACCTAAAGCTAAAGTTCTCAAACACCTTCTCCAGCCAGCTCTTCAGGTCCATCTTCCATACAAGCCTACACCAGGTCTCGTACAAACTTCTTTATTCTTGCACTCTAACAGCCAGAAAAAAACATCATCTTGAATTGTATAAGAAAATAGCTATTTGTTTATCCTCCTCTGTTGAAAATATATTTCCACAACAATTCACAAAAATCTTATCCCCCTCAATGACCACCATACATAACTCCACCAAAATGTCCGGAAAATGTTGCAAGCACACCTGCAAAAATTTTGATCAAACTAAAGGCTACATGCTTGAAATGGTTGGAATACTATTTACTTTAGCTTAAGCTCTTTTAACATGCACTTCTCTATGGATTCATCCACACAATCAAATCCTTGTTAAAACTATTATGTACAAAGTAATCTTGATATTGAACTTTTAAGTCAGTCATAATGAAGAAGGCACGCCTCATTAAGAATCTTCTATGGGAGTGTCCAAAAAAATAATCTCTTGAAAAAAAGCTATTTACTTCTTAATTACAAAACGGCCTACACCTCCTTAAAAATTGCAGCTTCACACACTCACATGAAAACATTTCCAAAACAAATGTAAATCCTCCTAGCTCCATGAATTCACCACGAGTTGCTCTGGTTTTGCATTCAAAGCTCTGATACCACATGTTAGTTTTACAAATGAAAAAGATAGACAAAGTATCAACCAAAAGTGTATCTCTTGATGAACATTACTTCAATCATCTACTGTAAATGAATGAAGTCTATTTGTTGATCTACTAATCTCATGTTGCCTAACACAACATCAAACCTCCATATCAATGTCAGTTGGATTCTTTCCAAGCTGGATTGTCAAGAAGTGGTATACTTAAAACATGAATTGGCAGAAATTGCCCTAGAGAAATAAGTAGCCAAAAATGATTGTAATGAGAATCCAAATTTGAGTCTTAAAAATCTATATCTATAGGTATTCTTCTACAATTGGTAGATGGTGTCCTCCTGCACTCTGTTCAACACAAGGAGGCTATCCACAGTGCTAATTTCCCTCAGTTAGCCGACTTTGGCTCTCTAGCAGAAGGGTAAGAATATCTGGGTGGCTTTAGTTCCTGAGTCAGTGTCATCTCCTTGGTGCAATGGAGGTGTGGCTGGATAGGGTGTCTTCCCTGCCATAATTGTTTTTCCCTTTTTGTTTGATCCGCATTTTTGGTTCTATGGTTTTGTATAGGTTCGCCCTCTGGCTATGTTAATTTGGTTGTAGGGCTATCTTCCCACTTTCGCTCGCCATTAATGTATTTTGTATATTGTCCCAATTGAATCCCTCAGTAAATTATCAAAAAACAAATTATGGCTACGGCTATAAGTTCTTGCTCTTTCAAGCTTGGTTTTTGATTAATTTTGAAGCAAATAAGTCTCTCAGGCATCATTAAAGCATCTCTTTTGGCTCATTTCAGATTTGGATTCTACCAAACAGCTATGTAATTAGTTTAGGGTTACACTGAACATCACAGCCCATACTAAATTTCAATGTTAAAGTTCAAAAATCGATCTGATTCACCTACAATAGTTCAAAAATGCTCTTCAGTCATGAGAAAAAGCACAACTCAGATTTCCTGACATTTCAAAAAAAACCAAATAAAAAGGGTGATTTAATTTTCTTAATTAACACCTGACTGCATTAAAGAGAAAAAAGAATGCATAGAAATCTCATAAGAACATTGAAAAGCAAAAAGGCAATAATAACCCTAAAATATCCACTGACCAGGTCACTCACCTTGATTGTAACATCCTCAACTCCATCAGCAACCACAACCCTAACAGGTGGGCAATCATTATCAGAATCAATATATCGTTCTTGAACTGCTCGCAATGAGTTCTTTACCAATTCAAACACCATGTGATGCAAATGAGTTGGCACATATCTGCTAATCATAACCATCAACATAAAAACAGGTATCATAACAAAGGAAAATGGCAGAGGAGTTTATCTAAGCATACATGTTAGCCACCACTACTTCCCTCCACTACTTCCCTCCCTAATCTAATCAGAAAATCATTGTAATTCCTGCCTAATCAAGGAAGGCACTGTGGATGACAGTTGGAACTAGTTTTAGAAAATCATCACAATCAGCGATACCAATTTGAAGTTTTGGAGATGATTTAAAGAGCATTGCAGCTTTAACCTTTTTTACAGCTTCTGTAACCCCTGTATCTTTATAGTCAAACTCATATAACATTCAATTGCATTGATGTATGTATTATACCTTATCTATTAAATACTTTAAAATATATCATGACTATTCCTGATAATTTCATTTAATTAGAAAAATACAATGTGATGCATATTTAGGCAAATTTGAAGCTTGGATCCTCATAAACATGAACTTCTGTAGAAGTCCCATATGTTCACATACATTAACAGTTTTAACTTATATAACATTCAACTACATTGATGTATTCTACCTTAATAATAAAATAGTTTTGAAACATATCAAGACCAGCCCTGATGATTCATATAATATACATAAATCCAAATGTGATGCAAACTTACGCAAATGTGAAGCTTGGATCCCCATAAACATGAACTTCTGGAGAAGTACCATATGTTCGCATGCATGCACATCTTGCATCATCAATGGCATTCTGTGCAACTTTAACAGGAGAGACTTTTGAACATATAAGGCCCACATATCCCGGTAGAGGTTTTGGGTCATGCAAAGCAACATGCTGACCTGCACATTAAGATACAAACAATCCAGTCAGTGTTTATTATATGAAGAAACATAAAATATTATTTGTATCATGATTCAAACAGTAAAGCCAGTAACATTAAAAAAAAAGAGATAAAAATGCTTCAATTACTTGTTAACAATTTTGTTACTGCAATGAGGAAATACAAACCTATGAGCATACGAATGCCAATACGAGACATGTAAAATCGGTCCAGAAATTGATGTATTTCTGGAAGCTCATTCAATCCTTGTTTGCGCCCCAGGGCTTGCTTCAATTTGTGGATACCAAGGGCCATTGTTGGCATTACATTATTGTGGCGCATCTTAATTTGATTAATCAACTCTGTAAACTTCAACTCATCCTTTGAATCTTGTATATCTGGGAAACTACGCAAATCCCTAAATGAATCGACGTACCAATCTCGAACCTATCAAAAAAACATGCCAAGACTATGAATTAATGTAAATAATTCCCACTCTCAAAATCTAGTTTGAAAATCATGCATCAACACAGGTGTCTGCTAACATCAAAATCAAAACAAAGGCCAAGTTTGAAGCCATTAGAGTTCAAATCGAGAAGCATAGAAGAAAAAATAAGCAGCTAGCTTTTATCATGAAATTTCAAACAATTAAAGGATAAACTGGACTGATAATTTGAGGGCTATAGCGTTTTGTATACAATCAAAAATCTTCATTCAATGAAACAATTATCCAGAGTTATGAAATATTGATAAAAACAAAACAGCTTGTGGTCTTCACACAGCAATAATCAGCCAGAGCTGTAAGATATTGGTGACAGAGAAGATTATGTGCAGTCTATAAGTAATATGGATATGATTAGTCAGAGTTAAGGCCTCGCATAACATAAGACTAAGAATTATTTTGTTATTGTTTCAAATTCACCAACAATTCTGTTTATGAATTCTTTTGACTTTCAATATCAAAATTAAATAGCTTGACTAGAAATCACAATCATACCAGAACAACAAAAAGCACAATTTCAAAGAGAGTGCATATTTAGCTTGTAAACATGATAATGATGAGGTCACTGTTATCTTGCAGAGAAACAATGGTATAATTGTAATAATGGTAAGAAAACAAATATAATAAGATATCATAAGGATTTCATTTTAGCTCTGAATAACAGAGTTACAGACCCCCCACATATACAAAACATAGGAGGAAAAACTGGCAACACACAGTTAATTGTTGCCTAGCATCAAAACCATGCCAAGCCAAACTGCAGGACCGCTTTTTGACAAAACCAGCATTTTCATTCAAAAAACTGCAATTTATTTTAAAACCAACGAAAAAAACACAATTTATTGAATAACCAACAGTTTTTTGGCAGGTTTTTGAAAAAACCACCTCCACTTGCTTATAAATACTAGTTTTTTCAATTCTGCTTCATTTTTACTGTTTTACACTCCAAATTCAATTTTTCAGAGCATACGTGAAGTTGAGGAGCCACAATTTCATGATGAGGATTTGGCCATCTTTCCATGAGGCATTTGATGATTGTGAGTATGACCACAGTTGAATGGAGGAGAAGCAGGATAATTGAGCATCAGCATCATATTCTATAACCTTGTAGCCTCAAGTTTTTCTTTGTACTCTAAAGTCTAAGTTGTATATTGTAATTGATTGAAAATTTGACACTCGTAGATAATTTGAGATTCTAGGCACCAAACAAAGTTTACAATCAGTAATTTGCAACATTGACAATTTCTATTTTTATGTCTTATGTTTGCTTATATTTTTATGCCCCATATTTGACATGCAATAACAATAACTGTTTTTTCCCTAATTTACAAATATTTCATTGGGTTTTAGTTTGCTGATTTTTTCCCATGTTTTCCCCTTTTTTCCCAACTAATTAAAATCCATTTACATTTTCAGTTTGCCGCGACAATGCTCTGTAAATGGAAATCAAAATTATACCAATATAACAAGGAAAGACAAATTTAAAGTGTAATTGTTTATTTAGTTTTTAAAGATGAAAATAGTTTGGTCATCTTGTGCACCAAAGAAACAGCAGCATAATAATGGGGAAAAAACCAGCAAGCCAGAGCAAGGACTATCATATGATAATGAGAACAACAAAGAACAAATCCAAAGGGACAACATGCATTTTGTCCATAGAACTAAAATAATAAGACTATCATTTTGCACCAGATAAAATACCATCAAACAAGAACAAAGAATCACAATATCTTCAAAACATCAGCCTTGGTTGAAGAAAATCAATTAACAAGACTGTTATTTTGCACCAGTGAAAATACCAGCAAACTGGAACAAGGAATCACAACACCTTCAAAACATCAGCCTTAGTTGAGAAAATCAAATATTACCAGAATAAACAAAAAACAACATTAAGTCAAAATAATATCATATATTTAGCTCAAAAATAATTAAACAAGAAGATATCCTTTGCACCACAGAAATCACAGCATAGTAATTGTAAAAAGACAACAATACAAAGCAAAAATCCACACTGCCTTTCAATAACAAACACACTATTATGGCCACAACACACACTAGTTCATAAGAACTCGGGGCCACCATATTTTTTTAATAATTAAATATAATTTTTGGCATAGATGTTAATTTCAGTTGTTCTTGTTGATATCAGTGCATTCTTTGCACTTTGGTCATGATGTCAAGGCTTTATTTACAATTACCTGTAAAAATGAAAAATTTTACACAATAACAACAAAGAAGCAAAAATTCAAGGAGAAATTATCCACTTATTTTGTAAAAATGACAATAAGGAATCTACTGTTTTACACCAGAGAAACACCACTATTAAACTGTAACAACACGTCAACAAACCATTATACCTTTTAAACATCAAACACATACCAAATAACAAAAAAGAAGCACAGATCCAAAGTGAAATCACGAATTAAACTTTTGTATAACTGTAAATAGGAAATACAACTGAAGTGTTTTGCCAAGAGAAACAAACAGATTTTGAATGGTAAAGAAACAACTCACTCTATCCAGACTAACACAACGAAGCATAAATTCAAAGTGAAATCATGAATTAAGCTTTTGTAAAAATGCAAATAGCAACATTAGCATTTCCTGCCACAGGAACATAAGTATTTAGATGTTTAAATAACAACAATAAAGGGTAAATTCAAACACAAAGAATCACAAATTCAAAGTGAAATCATAAATTAAGCTTTTGCTAAACAGTAAACAACGCTTCAGTGATGTGCATCAGAAGGAATAGCAGTATTTAGATGGTAAAAATACAACAATTCACTCTATGATTCCAGAAACACAACAAAGAAGCAAAGTGAATTCATGAATTAAGCTTTTTTAAAACTATAAACATCAACTTTGTAGTCATGATATTTCCACAGTCCATGTTATTGAGATTGTAGTGCTTCTGGATAAACTGTGTATTGCTTTTTTGCCTCAACGTTTCGGATCACACTCCATGATCCATCATCGGGAAGAAAAGAAGAGAAAACAGATGAGTAAATTGCAGAGCAAGTCTCTTAAAAAGAAAGAGAGAGAAGGGTTGGGTACGGATTCCAAGAGAAGTCAAAGGTGAGGAGACAAGAAAAGTTGACAATATAAAAGATTCAACTTTAGCATTTTGCATCAAAGAAACAGCAGTATTCGAACAGTAAAAGATTAACAACTCAATCTATCGTACAAGAATAACAACAAAGAAGCACAAATTCAAATTGAAATCATGAAAGTTTTACACTAAAACTGTAAATAACAGCGCTACCATTTTGCAAAAGGTAAAGAAACAACAACCTGCTCTATGATTCCAGAATAACTTCAAAGAAGCACAAACTCTAAGTGAAATCATGAATTAAGATTTTGTAAAACTATAAATAACAAAGTTAGCTGTTACACCAGAGAAACGCAATATTTAAATAGCAAGAAAACAGCTGCTCACTCAACCTTTGAAACAACCAAACCATGCCACAAGAACAAGCACAAATTCAAATACAGTTTTTTTCAGAAGCCTCTTCCTAAACATAATGCACAGTGGAAGCTTGGTGCTACTGTTTGACACCAGCAGCGAATAATATATTATATTTATATGAAAAATTCAACAAATAATCATAAATACCTTTAAAACATCGGCCTCCGAGGAAAGCCCGTGCGGCAAATTCTCCAACTCTGTCACACGGTGCGCAAGCCTGACCGGCAATTCCTTGTGCAAAAACTGCGCCGAAAATAGCAAATAATTGTCATTCGGATTCGAGCTGAACTCCATCATGTACTTTAAACTAACCCCCGTCTGCTTCATCAGGCTGCATTTCTTTATCTCCGCGGCCAAACCGCCTTCAATGGCCCGCCTCGCCGCAGAGGCCAGGTATGGCAAAGCCATGCCAGATCGCCGGTTCGAACCACACCGCCTCCAAAAAACAAAAGGAGAAAGAAAACAATTTAAAAACAAAAAAAAAAACCTTGTAAATTTCACATTAAACGAAAATATTCATAAAATACCAGCATAGAATCTTCTACAGGAGGAAAAAGACAACAAATTTCAAGACGAAGAAAAAAAAAAAAAAAAACCTTGTAAACTTCACATTAACCAAAAATATTCATAAAATACCAGCATAGAATCTTCTACAGGAGGAAAAAGAAAACAAATTTCAAGGAAAAAAAAAAAAACTTGTAAACTTCACATTAACCAAAAATATTCATAAAATACCAGCATAGAATCTTCTACAGGAGGAAAAAGAAAACAAATTTCAAGAAAAAAAAACAGAAAAACCTTGTAAAGTTCACATTAACCGAAAATATTCATAAAATTTATTGGCCATTGCAATACTTACCAGCATAGAATCTTCTACAGGAGGAAAATTATGCTTGCGTATGAACAGTAAGGAGGGTTTATTTTATAGGTATATTTCTCGTTTTCCTTGTTTCAAGGAATTCGGATTCAAATCGCAACCACACAAAAAGAACACAATGCGAAAATTCTCCACTGATATTCCACGGCTTTGGGAATCTTCTTCATAGGCCGAGAGCATTACTGCAAAATCAATTTTAAAGAATGGATGACATGGCATGATAACCTCTGCAAAATCGTTAGAATTTAGAGGCTCTCCTGTGTGTTTGCTTTCAAGGTGTCGCGTGGCAAGATCGACGGTGGAAAGGGCGGGCAGGAATCTGATCGGACGGCTGTGCTGGGAATGACGTAGTAGGCTTTAATCCCCATGGATTTCGTTCGTGAAAGTTTAGAAAGTTTAGTTTTCTGTGGAACCCACGAGATATGGACAGAATGAATCGTCGTATTATCCGAAGATTAAATTGTGTGTTTTGTTGCTAACAATTATTTTATATATATAGCTTTATTTGTATGTATTTTAAGTCTTTTTATATATCTTTGTTTTTGGACACTTGCTTTTCACGTGAGCGTGATACGGAATCCAATTCCAACTTTATTTTCATTGTCTTTTCTTCCAGCACTTTTTGGGTGGTCAGCGTTAGCTCAAAATTGAATAAATGAATAACTTTTAAGTTCATGACGTTAATAATTGAATAAATGAAAAACTTTCAAGTCTATCGGAAAACAGCCTTGTCGTATTTGTTTTCTTTTGCATTTTGATTGTTTTCAGGTGATGATGCACTCCCCCAATTTCTCAAAAGTCTCCTTGGTGAATAAATTGTACTAAGAAATAGTTGTCAAGATATTGGCATGCTTTTTATTGATGATCACATGTGGGGTTAAATTCCTGGAGATGATATTTTTTCTTTCTCCCTAGCATTGTACCTCATATACGATTGTGGAACTTATCCATAACAAATACCTTTATTTCTTTGCTATTCGTGGGGCATGCATTCAAGTACTCATTTGTTCATCCATTTGTTGTTTTGATTCATCCATATCTTCTTTCTTTTGCTCATGATGTCATCAAAAACAACCTTAGGCCTTAGATACCTACTTCCATTTGTTCAATTCTTTTTAAATATCTTATAAGATGCACCATAGCAATTGCTTCAATAGGAGTTGCCCCTATTTCACTCAACATGATCTTGTAAGGAACCAAACCTTTTATTTTGAACTTGCTTGTGATCAAGCACTTTTGAATTCTCTAAATTGAATCTGAGGTGTTGCTAGCCCACAACTCAACCCATAAAGCACCACTCGAAGCACTAAAAGCCCAAAAAGAATCTAAGCGGTTTTCCAATCCCATAACTCTGCCTATCTACAACTAATTTGAAGAGCATACAATGCTTTTCAGCCTCCCAAAGTTCTTTTCTTTTTGTAGCCCTCCCAACTAAGCTTGTTGTTGAAGTCAATCCCAAGGTATTCGTACTCAATTACTTCTTCAAGAGTATTATTACCTTTAAAGAAGAACTTATGCTAGCCCTGCTTCCTTTTACTAGAGAAAATCATGATTTTAGTCTTGTTGGTATTGATTTGCATCCCCACTGCTCTAAAAATGTTCAAGGGCATATATGTGCTCTTGCAACCTGTGAGTCGATTTAGCAATCAAAATAAGGTCATCTACATATAAAAGAAGCCTTATCACAAACTCTCCCAAGCGGACACCATCCCATCCTTGCAAATTTAACCATTCTTCAAATTTGTCAATGTATAGTCCAAAAATAGTAGGGGATAGAGGGCATCCCTGCTTGACTCCAATCTCACTCCTAAAACTTTCTGAAATGTCTGTCGAAGTTCTAATTTTGACTCTAACCTCTTCATAAAACCTATAAACAGGTGCTCTAAAATGCATAGGGATAGGTCAAGTTATTCCATTATACACCATAACTTATCCCTAGGGACCGTGTCAAAATCTCTTTTGAAGTCAACAAAACAACAAAATGCTTCTTCCTTTTCCCCCCAAACTTTTTCAATGGTGTGCCTCAAAGTGATTCCATGATCTAACACATAATGCTTAGGTCCAAAACCTGCTTGTCCTTTTGCCCATTTTTCTTCTTCTTTCGCCCACTTGTTGAATGTTGATTATGTTTTCGATCATGCTACCAAATAATTTTGTAAACAATGGGTTGATCATTATGGTCCTATAATTGGAAGGATTATTAACATCACCACTCTTAAAAAGTGGTATCACTAGGTTGGTTGTCCAATCTCTTAGGAACCCTTGTTGAATGATGTTATAGAATGTCATACAAGGTTTTCTTCGTTAATTTTTTTTATTGGTTGATCTTTTATTATTTATTTTGATGATAAATTATTATTTTTAACTATTTCTTTTTTTAATGTATTATGTAAAGAAATTGTTTTTAAAATATGTGTATTTGTCTTGAATGTCACTATTAACTTTGTGCTCTACAATAAAGTGTTTCTCTGACTTAATTGTTGTGTAAAATACCCAAACCCTCTCCTCCAACTCTTCTTTTCACATCTTTCATCTACTTGATTCGTGCTGAAGATGTGTGAGTTAGCCCTCATTGGGCTATGAACATCTTTGCTCTCAAATTGATAGTTGCTCCAATATAGGCTTGTGGTGATGATCATATGTGGAGTTAAATTCATCAAGATAATATTTCCTTTTTCTCTCTAACACATTTTCCCACATTCGCATAATTTATCCATAACAAATGTCTTTATTTTTTGTTATTATCTGGACGTGCATTCATGTTGATATTATATATGTTCATTCATTTATTGTTTCGTTTCATCTAAATCCCCTTTCATTCACAATTTCTTTCGTGATAATCTTAGGCCATCTAATTGCCTCCATCTATTCATTTTTGTAGATATTCTAAGAGATAAACCGTAGTAATTGCCTCAATAGGAAAGATACATACTTCTACTAGAAGAACCTCATAAGGAATTGAAGCTTTTATTTTGAATTTTCTTGTGATCAAGGGTTTTTGAATCCTCTCTATCTAACTCCATTTTATTTCTTAAGTGTTACTAGCCCGCAATTCACACCCATAAAGTACCACTGGAATTACTAATAACTTGAATAGAATCTGGATAATTTTTCAACCCCAAAATTTAGCCTCACTATTTTTGTTTTATAATACAAAAAGTGCTCTCCAACCTCGCAAAGTTATCTTCCTTCTACAAGTTTTCCAACAAAACTTGTTATTGAAGTCTATCCCAAGAAATTTGTACTCTGGTACTTCTTCTAGAATACCCCCTTCAAAATAAAAGTTTAGCTAATTTTTTTCTTTTTGTTAGAAAAGACCATGTTCTTTCTCTTATTGGCATTAACTTGCATGCCCGCCTCCTTGCAAAAGTACTCTAAGGTGTTTAAGAGCTCTTGCATCCCCTGAGAAGACCTTGTAATCAAAATATCATCAATGTACAAAAGAAGCACCACAACAATCTTTCGAAAGAACACAATCCCCTTCTTGCACAAATTTATTCATTATTCTAATTTTTCAATATATAAGCCAAATAGGGTAGGGGATGGTGGCCATCCTTCCTTAACTCTAATGTCACTCCTAACACTTTCTAAAAGGCCCACTAGAGTTCTAATTTTTACTCAAACCTTCTCATAGAATCTATGGATTGTTGTTCTATACTATTGTAATATGCATAGATCCTTCATTCTACTCCATAATTTACTTCTAGGAATCATGTTAAAAGCTTTCTTGAAGTCCATAAAACAATAATAAGATTCCTCTTTTTCATTCCATACTTTTTCAATGATATGTCCCAAAGTAATGTCATGATTTATTTATGAGTATTTTGGTCTAAAACCCACCTACCCTTTTTTCCTCTTATCTTTTACTTCTACCCACTTGCTAATTCTATGCTCAACCATATTTCCAAACAACTTTGTAAACAAATAATTGATCATGATGGTTTGGTAGTTAGAAGAATTGTTTACATCTCCACTCTTGAATAGAGGTATTGTTAGACCAATTGTCCAATCTCTTGGAAACCCATGTTGAATGATGTTGAATATTTTCTTAATATGAGGGGAAGGTTGTTTATTCTCCATTTTAAGTATTTTGCATGTAGCACATCCATGTCACAAGCCAAGGTACATGTTCCCATTTCTTAATACCTTCTTTAATCTCCTATAAAGTGAATAGTTTTGTTGTTGTGTTGACTATGGGAGGGGCATCTTCCTTTGACTGGTGTTCATATAATTGTTTTGCATATTCTAGCCATTGGATAGATGTAATGTTATTACCTATTTGTATTTTCTCTGTTGAAGTTCCCTCCAAAATAATTTTGGACTATTATAACCTAATATATTAGTTAGTCTCCTATTCAAAAACTCCTTTCTTTACTTTTACTATCTTGCTTGTAACAATTTTGTTTGTCTCCTATTTACTCTGTTCTTTTAGAGCTCTACTTGCAATTCTTTTTTTGCTTTTTTCTCTACTAAAGTACCTTAAAAAATAATTTTGGATTATTCTTCCCTAAATATATTAAGTCTTCTCTCCTTATGTTCACAAACTCCTACTTTTTTGTTTCTACTATATGTTTGTACAAAGTTTTATTTGTCTCCTCTTTACCTAACTTTTTTAGAGCTCTCATTGCAGCCTTATAATTTTTATCATACCAATATTTTCTAGAAAACAACTTATTTTCTTCTTCCTGTTTTTTCTCCCTTTTACATCTTTCAAGTGCTTCTTGAATAAGTTTTGTTAGCTCACAACCTTTGAAACCTTATATTTTTGTTCCCTTTTTCCTCTCAAATTATTTGTTTTAATGCTTCCTTGAAGATTGAACAATTCTCTTAGGTTATAAGAATTTTTCCTTTTGCTAGGGGTTATTGATTGGAATGTGTAAGTGTAAAATGTAGATCAATCAAATTGAATTATATAAGACCCAAATATCAACAAAATAAATGAGAGCAAGAAAGATTGAATGAAAAGCAATGAATAACACAAAGCAAACCTTCCCTGAATCGATGCTTATGTTGTTCGCCTATTACAACCATACTTTGCTGATAAAGTAGGCCCTCAGAGAGTGCACTCCTTTAGCTGTGTTCGAGGAAGTCGATGGTAAATGGCTGTGGTGATGAATGTGCTATGAAGATGAGCTTCAAAGCAATGAGGTGATCTCAAGCAAATGAATGGTAATGGGGTGCCAAAGGCGCGCTGGTAAATTCCTGCAGAGTAATAATACAGATAGCTTGGATGAATAGAATGGAAGGATGAAGCTTCATATATAGACTCAGAAGAATGAGAATCAACGGTTGAGAGGAGATATGAAGATCAACGACTGAGAATGGTTGAGGAATGTGCAACCAGTAGAAATGTGACAAGTGTCCCAGCTCCATCATGAAAGAGGGGATTTGACAAAATTGATTAGAGAGTTAACTCCATTGACTAATCAGTTAACAAACTTGATTGATCAGTTAGAAGAGTGGATTATGGGATTGATTGAATTGATTGACTAGTGAACTGAGTTGATTGAGGAGTCAACAGAATAGATTGACCAGTGAACTCAAATGACTAATTAGTTAACAGATTTGATTGATTAGTTAACTCACTTTTGATTTGAGAAGAAATAGGCCATGTAGGTGAGAGAAAAATAGGTAATTAAATATTAAATATATTTAATTACATGTGCAACCTGATGAGGTGGACAAGATGAGGTGGAAAAGGTGAGGTGTAAAGGTGAGGTGGATTTTTGAATTTAGAACTTAGGATAGAGGAATTTGGATTAATTAAATAATTTATGATTATTTAATTGTGTAGGACATTTAGAAGAATTTTAATTAAATAAATTGAATTTATTTAATTATGGAACAGTGAATCGCTTAAATAAATTTAGAATATTTATTTAATTGATAGAAGAATGGAATAAATATTTAGAATATTTATTTAGTTGAATTGTGTCATTTTTAGGCGTATACATTTTGCCCCTCTTTGATGCAATGCAGTTTATAGCGTTGCTTCAAAGAAGTCGATAGTCTGATAGTGATACATGCCCTAGTTTGCCCCTGGTACAAGTTTAACGACAAGATGCCCCCTCGGGAGATTGGACGAGAAGAAGGCAGAAGGCGTGAGACGGACAATCTCACGATGAAGAAGGTTAAGTTTGAAGAAAAAGGGTGAAGAAAGAGCCGAATGATACGCGATGCAAGATGGAATGATGACACACACAAGCAAGCAAGTATGCACAAATGACACAAGAACAAACAAGGTATTGCCCCTGTCAAGTGGTAAACCAATGATATACTGATAACGATATACGACAGTGTTGTCATGGCAGGGAACGATATATCCTTAGACCAACACGACAGGCGTGTTGTCATGGTGGGGAACGATGGATCCCTAGAGCAACATGAAGGATAGTGTCTGGTTTCAAGAAATGAAGCATGTCGTGTAAGATGCATGTGTTGGTCTGATTTTGACAATGCAACATCCTGTATAAGACAATTGATTGATTAACTGATTGAGTTGGTTTACGACCAGACAAGGATCAAGATCACTGATTGTGATTGGATCATTTGTGCAAGATTGACTTGACTTGATTGCTATGGATTAAGGATGGACCTTGCATTTGGATCATTGCTCAGACCGACTGAACAAGGATGAAAGATATGATGATAGATAGAAATCTGATTGATAGAAGAAAGACTCGATAGAAGGACTCACAAGCTTTTATTTGTATTGATACTCTGCATTGTCGGATCTTTATTGCATGGGGTATGGTATGGATGTATAAATGGATATAGGATGGATGCTTTGCTATTGGAGTGCTTTATTTCATCATTGGGCATTTTTTTATGGTACTTTTTTGAAATGTTGTAAGTGAATACAAGCATTGAGGTATAATTGAACCGAGATGACCTGAGTACCGCTTACATGGATTGTGATTTAGCAAGTTAATACAAGCATCTAGTCAAAATTGAATTTAGATGATCTGAGTACTTCTTACGTTTCAACAAACAAGGATTGCCCCCATTCATGTTATACCTTTGATGTCCTTGATGATCTTTTGCCGATCATATCCTTAGACAAGGCTTCACATTACTAAAGTTTAATCCACAAATAGCAAACAAAGAAAGTAATCATGCCCCCATCATAGCGTCTCTAGCTTTTGGCATCCTTGAGTAGCATAGAAAGACATGATAACAAAAATTAAGACTCTGTAACTTAACCCTGGTTCTAATCCACAAGACATTCTTGCCATAAGATGTGTTTATTGCTTGCTATAAGTTGAATAAAATCATTTAGAAGATCTTAGGTATTTGCTTTGCATTGGATAGGTTAAGATGTTCATAGTTAAGAGTTCTGCTTGAGGCGCGGGTTCTGCTTGCATTTGGTTGCTTGGTGAGAAGATTGCACAATCCTTATTGGGGAGACGGACCCTAATGGACTGACCTAGTGCCTCGGGGGCTCATTGCTAAATGGCCTTGCCTACGTGACGACGCAAAGGCAACGTAGTTCGGGGTAAACCCTAATGGACCATGGATGGACTACAAGGAAGACGACAAGAATGAAGACAAGAAAGGGGACAAATGGGACCGTGGGAGAAATGGAAGCCTTGGGGGCGCATTAGAATAACGGCCTTGCCTACGTGACGGCGCAGAGGCAACGTAGTTCACAGACTTGGACTATGGACACCGACGAGAGACACTATACTAGGCTCACATGAAGGAGACGGTATGGGACAAAACCTTGGTTGACAAGGCCACCAGGTGAGTATCAAGCCATGATAGGTAACTGTCAAGTGTTTATTGCAGGACAGATATGGGTCAAATGGGAAATGAGCGAAGGAAGAATGGACTCAGGGTGATTGGATTCTCAAAGATGGAGAAGGCGGTTTATCACAAGTAACGCATGTTTACCAGGTTTTCATCACTTGCTTTTATTTGCATGGGAAGCTAGAAAGTAAACATGACGCCTGTTTGCCAGGTTTTCATCATGATACCTATCCAAGGCACCTGTTTGCCAAGTTTTCACCAAAGGACGATTTTTTTGTATGATTTCTATTTTTTCTAATTTTTTTCTTTTATGTATTTTCTCCTTTCAACTTTTTTGATTTTTTATTTTTGATTTTACTGTGCCCCCTTGCATTGGGGTTCTCCTAGGTATAGAACCGGCGAAGGTGCATACTGTTGATTGGATCATCAAACAACTCACCCTCTGATGTGGCCAACTGATATGCCCCCGATCCGTAAGCAGCTACAATCACATAGGGCCCAAGCCAGTTAGGTTCGAACTTGCCTTTCTTTTCTCTGTCTTGTTGATTGCGAGGATTCTCTTTGAGAACTAGGTCCCCAACCTTAAAGCATCTTGGGTGAACCTTGTGGTTATAGCTTCTTGACATCATCTGTTGATATGCTTTGAGATGATCAAAGGCTTTATGTCGCCTTTCTTCTAGCAGCTCTAGTTCTTGTAACCTAGAGACTCTGTATTCTTCGTCTGATATGAGACCTTTCAACAACACCTTGAGAGATGGTAGTTCAACCTCAATGGGGAGGATGGCTTTTGAACCATAGACAAGGGCGTAGGGTGTAGCACCTGTGGGAGTGCATATACTGGTTCTGTAGGCCCACATAGTGGGATTGAGTTGGACATGCCAATCACGACCAACATCGTTGACAGTCTTCTTTAGGATTTTTAGAATGGTTTTATTCGATGCCTCAGCTTGGCCATTACCTTGGGGGTAGTATGGAGTGGAGAAACGATGTTGGATTTTGAAACGCTCACAGAGCTCTTGGACATCCTAATTTTTGAATGGTCTTCTGTTATCCGTGATAATAGATGAAGGAATACCATATCTGTAGATAATGTAATTCAGAATGAAAGAGGAAATTTGCTTACCTGTGACGGTGGTTAGGGAAACGGCCTCAATCCACTTTGTGAAATACTCAGTGGCGGTTATGATGAATTTGTGGCCGTTGGAAGAGGGTGGATGAATCTTTCCCACAAGGTCAAGTCCCCACTGGCAAAAGGGCCAGGGTGTCATTAAAGGTCTCAACTCTTGAGTAGGTGCATGGATCAAGTTCCTGTGTATTTGGCACTGTTTGCACTTTTTGACGAACTGATATGAATCCATTTCCATGTTTGGCCAGTAATAACCCAAACGCATGAGTTTCTTGGCTAAGGAGGGACAGTTGGAGTGTGTTCCGTAGATCCCTTCGTGTACGTCTTGCAAGGCAGTTATGGATTCTTCTTGTTCTAAACAATGGAGCAAAGTACCATCCAGACCACGTCGGTAAAGGGTATCGGCTATGATGGTGTAGCGAGAGGTTTGTCATATGAAAGTTCGCTTTTGGTTGGAAGAGAGGTCAGGTGGGAGAATGTTGTCCTTGAGGTTAGTGTAAGTCTTACCATACCAAGGTGAATCAGATCCAACTAGAAGGCAGATGGAATGGGTCTCAAGAAGATCATAAGCTGGTTGTCGGATAGTTTCCACTAAGAACTCATACCGTGACTCATTTTCAGGTATTTCTAGAAGAGAGGCTATGGTAGCCATTGCATCTGCTACTTTGTTCTCGATCTTGGGTATTTGCTCGAAGGAGATGATCCCAAAGTGTTCTTTGAAGTCATCGACCATTCTTTTGTAGGGGATGAGCTTTTCATCTTTGGTTTGATACTCATCGTTGACCTGATTGATGATAACCTGAGAATCACCGTAGACATGTAGTTCTTGGATTTTCCACTCAGTTGCCATCTTAAGACCAATTACCAAGGCTTCATACTCCGCTATGTTATCAGTGCATGGAAATAACAAACGGTAAGACTTTGGAATTGTGTCACCTTGGGGAGTTATGAACAGGATGCCTACCCCCGATCCATGGTTTGTGTAAGACCCGTCGAAGTAGAGTTTCCAAGAAGATGTTGATATGGTGAATAAGGACTCATTGGGAAACTGAAACTACATGGGCTTGTTGTCTTGTAACGGTGCATCTGCTAGTTGGTTAGCTATGATTTGTCCCTTGATGGCTTTTCTGTCCACATATTCGATGTTGTACTCACTGAGAAGCATTACCCACTTTGCTAGGCGACCTGTGAGAGCAGCTTTGCTGAGAAGATATTTCAATGGGTCTATTTTTGCAATGAACTTAACTAGATGTGCAAGCATGTAATGTCAGAGTTTTTGTGAAGCAAAAACTACCGCGAGACATGATCTTTCTACTTGTGAGTATTGCAACTCATAGCCCACTAAGGTTCGACTGATGTAGTATACAGCTCTTTCCTTGTTCTCGTAATCCTGTTGTGCTAGAAGTGCCCCCAGAGCAGTAGGTGTAGCAGATATGTAGAGAATTAGAGGCTTTCCTTGGATCGGAGCCATAAGAATGGGTGGATTCATAAGGTACTCCTTCAGCTTGTTGAATGCCTCTTCACATCGCTCATCCCACCTAAATGGAATGTTCTTATGTAGGAGATGGCTGAAAGGGTGGCACTTGTCTGCCAGCTGTGATATGAATATGCGGATGGCCTGTAGCTTGCCCTGTAAGGATCTCAACTGAGTTAGAGTCTTGGGTGGTGGCATGTCCATTATAGCTTTGACCTTGGCCGGGTCTACCTCTATTCCGTTTGCTGACACGATGAAGCCTAGCAGCTTGCCTGAAGTTACCCCAAACACACATTTCTTTGGGTTCAGCTTGACTTGGAATTGGTCCAACCTTTGAAAAACTTTTTCTAGTACATCTAGGTGTGAATCCCTTGTGAGAGACTTTGCTAGGATATCATCGACATGGTCTTCCATAGTTACATGCATCATGTCATGAAATATAGTAGTCATAGCTCTTTGATATGTGGCACCTGCATTTTTCAACCCAAATGGCATGACATTCCAGCAAAAGGTACCCCATGGGCAAGTGAAAGCTGTCTTGTGTTGGTCCTCTGGTGCTATTTTGATTTGATTATACCCTGAGAATCTGTCCATGAGTGATAGCATTGTATGTCCTGTAGTTAGGTCGACTATGATATCGATGTTTGGCAATGGAAAGTCATCCTTGCGGCATGCTTTGTTTAAGTCTCAAAAGTCATTACATAGTCGAACTCGACCATCTGGTTTAGACACTGGCACAATATTAGATATCCATTCTGGGTAATCTATGGCTCTAATGAACCCCACATCTAGCAATTTCTTGAGTTCTTCTTTGACCAAAAGGGCTATGTGAGGATGCATCTTTTGCAGCTTCTGCTTTACTGGTTTCACTCCTGGATCCAATGGCAGGTGATGTAGAATCAAGTTTGGGTCTAGACCTGGCATGTCTGCATACGACCAAGCAAAGTTGCCTCTCTTCTGCTTAAAGAATGGTACAAACCTGGTTTTCTCTGGTGGTGTAAGAGATTTGGCAAAGTGGATAATCTTGGGCTGTTCTTCTGTTCCAATATTCACGGGCTCTGTCAGTTCCACAGCAATCTGTGACCTTTCCTGGTACATATCACTAGGGAGAGTGTCAAGCATTCCATCGTCAGGTGCCACAGTTGGGTTTTCACCTTCGGATGCATCCTTTCTTTTTACTGTTTTGTGATCTGACACTGCCGCAAGGTGGTTTTCACTATCAGATCTATTTTTGATCTTGATATTTTTGTGACTAGAAGGCTTGGCACCCTCCCCGAAGTAAGCCACGGTATTCAGTTCGATAGCAAAACCAGTCTTATGATCTCCCTTGGGTAAGTGGTCCCTAAGTTCCATATAATCGATGTAAGCATCATCGTTTTGGAACATATCTAGTTGGGGAGTTCCTTGCAGATCCCAGTCAATAAGCTCAGGGTGCAAGAGGGGAAGGGAGTCAGATGATAGACCTGATTCATTGATGGTGTGAATGGAAATGTTAGGAGTATTGGTGGGGGTAGTGTTCTGGGTGGTACCTTCTTCCAAGTTGTTTATTGCAATGGAATTTGAACTATCCTCGAAAGCCATAATCTCAGGGATGGGCAAATCAGACTCCAGTGGTATGTCCCGTTGCGTTTGTCCCTCACAGTAGGGACTAAGAATTTGGATGGTGTCAACCTCTTTGTCATCGTAGGAGTGCTCTGTTAGCTCGTCCCACTCATACTCATTTGAATCATCTGAATTTGTGTCGCTATCCACTTGGAGTGTTTGGATTGTCTCCACAAGGCAGGCATTTTCCTTGGCTTTACCCTTGCCTTTGTATCCTAGGCCACTTGTGTTTCTAGCCGAAGAGGATGAAGAAGGTTGTATAGGTTCAATGATTCCTTCTTTTCTGAGGCCAATAGGGCCTTGTCCTTCATACCCCATCCTGTGCAAAATAGTCTCACCTTGCCCATAGATTTCTGTAGGGAGTCTAGGCGGCTCTTGGGGTGTGTTCTCTTCTTCAGCATAAAGCCATTGCAGGAGGTCTCTCTCCTCTGTTTCATCAGATAAAGTCCCCCATTTTACAAAGGGAGTTGCGGGAGCTATAGGAGGAGCAGATGGCTTTGGAAAATGTCTGGGTTGGCCAAAAGATCTAGGAGACAAAGGTAGCTTGGCAAGATTGAGATTGTGCTCAATTGAGTATTCTCCCACCTAGTTTCTTTTATGGTAATCTTTTGCTCTTTGGGTTTTGAGGAGGAAGCTTCAGCGATATGGTCCTGTCGCGGGGTAGGGGAAATGTATGCTCTGTTGTTGGGTATGACACACTTGGTTTTTGCACGGAAAGAATTCTAGTGTTGGTAGGGGTTAGGGTCGCCTTGAACGGTGACCTGCTTGCCATTGTGCAGGAATTTAATGCATTGATGAAAGGTTGAGGGGACAACCTTCATGGCATGAATCCATGGTCTCCCGAGTAGGATATTATAAGCAAGCTCCCGATCAAGGACTTGACACACCACATCTTTGATTACTAGTCCCACTTGAATAGGTAGGACAACTGTTCCCTTTGTGGTCCTTTCTTCCTCGTCATATGCTTTGATGGTAATTTTCCTCCTTGGATCAACTGCCTGTTCGGAGAACCCCAGTGCAAGGACTAGCTTTAATGTGCAAATATTTAAACCAGCGCCTCCATCAATGAGAACCCTCTTGATGCGGTGCTTGTGTATGAATGCGACAATGTGCAAAGGGGTGTTATGAGGTTGGGATACAGAGAGATCATCTTGCTCAGTAAATGATATGGAGTTGGAGGATGTCAAGTTGCCTACCATGGTCTGAAACTTTTCTTGGGCCAAATTAGTGGGGACAGTGGTTTCCACTAAGGCTTTCTCAAGAATCTCCTTATGAGAAGGAGATAGACGCAATAGCTCCAATATAGAAATGTGAGTTGGAGTTTTCTGTAACTGGTCGATGACATTGTACTGACGAAAATTGGATGGAGGCAGTGGCGACCTTGGAGGGGCGGTATTGAGCGTGACTTTACCACTGCGGGTAATTATACTACAACCATTTCTGTTAGGTCCTGGTTGTTGGTTGGGTGAGATGACATTGACCTGTGGGATTTGCTCAGAAATGCAGTTTATGGTGTAGTCAAATGGCACACTTGCATAGTTGGCATTACTAGTCCCGCTGTTCTGATTTGGCCAGTTACGATTATTGTTGTATTCGTTACTGTTGTTGCCATTGTTGTTGTGGCCATTGGTGTTATTGTTGTTGTAGTTATATGGCCTATTGTGATTCAGAAGTGGATCCCTGTAGACCACATGAGTTTCATTGGAGGTATGCTATTGTGTCCCTCCCTAGTTCTGATCTAGTACATCTTATATGACATTTTTGAGGTGGATGCAGTTGTTAGTTGTATGCCCCCTTCCTCGATGATATTCACAATAGTCTGTGTCCTTCCAGTAGGTAGGTTTGACTATAGGCTCGTAATCACTTGTTGGCGGTAGAGAAATTTCGTTGTTTGCCAACAACTTCCTTAGTGCAAACTCTTGAGACTCACCCAATGGTGTGAATTTTCTCGTTGGATTTGAACTGTACCAAGGTCTAGGCTCTCGAGAAGGTGTTTTGTTGAGTGTACCATTGTTTGTTTCTCCTTTCAGAGTGAATATGGGTTGTTGCTTGGGAGCTGCCGCCTTGGCATCCACTACCCCATCATTGACCACATTCTTGTTCTTGGTCCAAAACTTTGATTTATCTGTTGTGTAATTGGAAGTAGGTGTGTCCTTGTAGATCTTGATAGCTCCTTTAGCGATCATAGCCTTTTCGATGAATAAGCCCATTTCAATGACTTTTGAGAAAGATGTAGGGCATTGTATCTATATCTGATAGCTAAGATCAGTGTTTAGGTTGTGGACAAACATCTCCAATAGTTGTTTCTCAGGCATATCATAAGAACACTTACTAGCTAGCTGTCTCCATCATTGTAAGAAGGTGGCGAATGACTCACCACTCTTTTGTTTGGTGTTGCATAGATCTAGCATAGATACCTCATGTTCTATGTTGTAAGAGAAGTGCGTTATAAATTTATTGACAAGTTCATCAAAAGTTTTGATACCTGGTGGGAGGTGCGAGAACCACTCCATAGCTTGACCACCTAAAGATCTTGGGAATAGTCTCATCAAGTAGGTCTCATTGTGAGCTACTTCTAAATAGGCTGCAGTGAATTCCCTGATATGATCTCTAGGGTCCCCCTTCCCTTTATATTTGTCAAATTTCGGAAACCCGAACTGAAAGGGGAATGGTTTCATGACCAAATTTTTGTCAAAGGGGTACGGTGCTATATCTTCCAAGGAGTAGTTCTTGGTACTTGTACCCGTCTTAAGGTCTGATATTTCTTGTGTGAGGCTCTCGAGTCATTTTCTCATTTCTTCCATAGGAGCATTTTGATCTATGGGATTCTTTCCTCTATCATTTGCATGCGGGACAGTGTCATTCATGCCCCTCTCATGATCATCACACCTCCTCTCATGATGATGGAGCTTATGTCAAAGTCTATGGGGAGTTTGATTCCGAGACTAGCAAGATGATGGAAGTATTTATGGGGGTCTTCAAGGAGCACCTTCTCTACTAGGCGTTGGAATTTTCTATCTTGGATGTGCGCTACTAATTCTTCATGAGAAATTTCTTCGTCACCATCACGTGGTGGGACGAGGTGATTAGATGAGCTGGCCATTTCTATTTGCTTGTTGTACCGGGATTGAGTAAGAACCATGCAAGGTGAGGCGGGATGGAGTGGACTAGGATTAGAAATTTGGGCAAGGTGCCGACTGAGACTGCAGTGGATAGGATATCTGGGATGAGACCCAGACAAAGGACTTTCTCACTCAGTGACTTCAAGTAAGACAGTTGACACAAGATGGTAGCCACTAGTAAGGGTAGTTGATACCCGTCTTACTATATATGGACTAGTCGTTCAACAAGACTACTAGCAAAGGTACTATGACCTACTAGGCTTACATGAATTCACTAATGACACGAAAAGGGACCTATGTCAAACCGGTATGGGATAATCTAACTTTGGGACAAGAAGTGTTTGGACAAAAAGTGAATGGGACGATTGACGAAAGAGAGAGACTTGGGTGAAACGGATGAAGACTGACTGCAAGGTTGAATCTGATCTCAGAAAGTGAAGCTAGGCTGAAATGGGTGCATGTGCAACTTTATTTTTTTGGCAAAATTTTGGATTCTTTAGTTGTTTTTGGTATTTTTGGCTGGAACAAGGCTTTCTTGGTCTAATTTTATGAATTAACAGCAAGAAAACACAGCAAGCACAAAGAATATTTTGTAGTTTTTCACTATTTTTGTGGTTTTTTTGACTCTATTTTGGACTAAACTGAAAAAAAGCAAGCACAAAGATCCTAGGTGAGAAATGGATTACAAGGGTTTTGGGCCACTAGAACAAGAGGTATTTAATGTGGGCAACCGTTCAAGTGGTTACACATGCGGTGGCACTACTCTCCGTTGTGGAGTCTCCCAGCTTCAAAGGGTTGCGCCTTAGAGGGTTTTGGGGGAGGTTGGCTATCAGTGTAACATAATAGCACTTGTTGCAGGAAGTTTTCACCTCAAGCACAATTTATTTTAAGTGGCTTGGTAGGGCTTGGCTTTAGCCTGTTACCACTCAGGGTCGTTCCCACTTGGACAAGCGTGCATCCAAGGGCAGGCCCCTCCTAAAGGTTAAACAAATAGAATGACAAGTCTGGCACTCTGATCACCTAGAAAAGGGGAGAGCATAAGCCTATTGTCATTTGCAAGCACAGAATACACTGGTTAATCCAACCTAGTTAAAATTAGAAAAACTAAATGGGCTACTCTACTTGTGCACTCACACAGCTGTTAACTTTGAAGTGATTAGGAGATAGCAATGATTTTTTCCTTTGCAAGATAGCACTATTCTTAACTGAAAGAGATAGCCATATAGCAATGATCAATGAAACCAAGATTGTAATAATTCAGTTATCACCCTCCTAATTAGAAACTATGTGAGATTGGCATGCATGTTGTTACTTTTCTAATTAGAGTTGGATTAAAATTGTATGCAAGTTGCATGAACAATGGGTTACTCCTCCCTAATTAGAACTAGATGAAAGTTGTATGCAAGTTGCATGAACAATGGGTTACTCCTTCCTAATTAGAATTAGATGAAAATTGTATGCAAATTGCATGAACAATGAGTTACTCTTTCCTAATTAGAACTAGATGAGAATTGTATGCAAGTTGCATGAACAATGGGTTACTCCTTCCTAATTAGTACTAGATGAAAATTGTATGCAAGTTGCATGAAAATGCTTAAATCGGTCCTATTCAACACTTAGTGAAAAATGATTGTCTTCAGTGGACGTTTTGCACCAAATTGGATTAGCAGTCTCCTAATATCCACCTGTAGTCCACAAAAACAAAAATTGAATCAAGAAATTTGTAAATCAAAAGATTAGGTGAAAAAACACATAATCTAGAAATTTCATGAAAATGTGAGTTTTGACAGTAAAATAAATATGAAAATCAGAATCTTCATGAAATTCTATGTTGTTTTAAAAAAAAATTCATGAAAATTCGATAAAAAATGCTAAAGTTACGGTCGATTGAAGTTTGCAAGGTAAATGGGAGGTTTGACTGATTTTACCTGATGAAGTTGAGAAAATGGGCTAAAAATACCTTCACCTTTGCGAAGTTCTCGAGATCAGCTTTCCGATGACTGTAAATTTGTGAAAATCTGACTTCCCTGCAAAAAGTTAGACAAAAAAGGAAAAAAATGCCCTATTTGACTAATATTACCATTTTTGAAAATTAAAAAAAAAATAATAATAAATTAAAACAAACAAATTTAAATGATTTAATTTTATTTTTATGTTTTTTTTTTTTTTTTAATATATATATATATATATATATATATATATATATATTTTAATTTTTATATTTTTACCTAAACCCTAAACCTAAATGTTTTTTATTTTATTTTTTTGATATTTAGTTTGTTTTTATTTTGTTTTTGTGGTAATATTTTTTTTTGACTATTTTATATTATGTTTGTGTGCAGTGTGTGCAGGTACTGCAGGGTGGAGGTAGAGGAGGGATGGCACAGAGGCGGCGGCGGAGGAGGGAGGCGGAGGAGGATCCGCAGGGGCGGCGGGATCTAGGGAGGAGGGTAGGCGGGGGACGGGACAGGGGAAGGCCGCAGGGAGGGATGGGCGGCAGAGCAGGGTTTCGGGGGGGGGGGGGGGGGTGAAAGAGTGAAGGGAGAGGTGTTGGGGGGGTGGGTCAGGTGTAGGGGGAAGAGGGAGGGAGCAGGGTTTGGGCACGGGGGATGGGGAGTGCGGAGGGAGGGTAGGTTTCGGGGTACGCAGGGGGGAAGGGTAGGGACAGGGGTTTTGGGGGGGCACCGGGGGGGATGGGGAGCTGAGCGCGGGGGGGGGGGGGGGGGGGGCTGGGGATCACACAGGGCTTCGACCCTGTGTGAATTTTTTTTTTTTTGTTGTTTTTTTTTTGTCTTTGTTTTTTTTTAAATTTTTTTTTTTGTTTTAATAAAATAAAATTAAAAAATACTGTGCAAATTTTTTTTTTAGGTTGTTAATTTTCTGTTTTTTTTGCTATGTAAATTTTTTTTTTTGTTTTTTTTTTTTAACAGAAAAATACAATAAAATCGTAAAATTAAAAATTAAAAAAAATACTCCAAATTTTTTTTTTTTTAAACTGAATAAAATTAATTCTAAAAACTTTTAAAAAATGATTTTTTTTTTTTTGCAAATATTGGAAAAATTCAAAAATTTTCTAATAACTTACAGTAGGCAAATGATATGTTATTTTTCACCTGTGAGGCCTCTCGAGCTCAACGGTGAGGTCCAATTGAGCATAAGAGGTCATGTATGAAAGTTGCTGTCCAAATTTATAACAAAAATCCCTTGACGCTGTGACAAAACACACTCAACATAACAGTCAAAAACAAAATGGGTTAGATCACGATGGGCACCAAAATGTAAGGGTAAAATGTAGATCAATCAAATTGAATTATATAAGACCCAAATATCAACTGAATAAATGAGAGCAAGAAAGATTGAATGAAAAGCAATGAATAACACAAAGCAAACCTTCCTTGAATCGATGCTTCTGTTGTTCGCCTATTACAACCATCCTTTGCTGATGAAGTAGGCCCTCAGAGAGTGCACGCCTTTAGCTGTGTTCGAGGAAGTCGATGGTAAATGGCTGTGGTGATGAATGTGCTATGAAGATGAGCTTCAAAGCAATGAGGTGATCTCAAGCAAATGAATGGTAATGGGGTGCCAAAGGCGCGCTGGTAAATTCCTGCAGAGTAACAATACAGATAGCTTGGATGAATAGAATGGAAGGATGAAGCTTCATTTATAGACTCAGAAGAATGAGAATCAACGGTTGAGAGGAGATATGAAGATCAACGGCTGAGAATGGTTGAGGAATGTGCAACCAGTAGAAATGTGACAAGTGTCCTAGCTCCATCATGAAAGAGGGGATTTGACAAAATTGATTAGAGAGTTAACTCCATTGACTAATCAGTTAACAAACTTGATTGATCAGTTAGAAGAGTGGATTATGGGATTGACTGAATTGATTGACCAGTGAACTAGGTTGATTGAGGAGTCAACAGAATAGATTGACCAATGAACTCAAATGACTAATTAGTTAACAGATTTGATTGATTAGTTAACTAACTTCTGATTTGAAAAGAAATAGGCCATGTGGGTGAGAGAAAAATAGGTAATTAAATATTAAATATATTTAATTACATGTGCAACCTGATGAGGTGGAAAAGGTGAGGTGGATTTTTGAATTTAGAACTTAGGATAGAGGAATTTGGATTAATTAAATAATTTATGATTATTTAATTGTGTAGGACATTTAGAAGAATTTTAATTAAATAAATTGAATTTATTTAATTATGGAACAGTGAATCGATTAAATAAATTTAGAATATTTATTTAATTGATAAAAGAATGGAATAAATATTTAGAATATTTATTTAGTTGAATTGTGTCATTTTTAGGCATATACAGAATGCACTTTTAATGTATGTTGATTTATTTTCTATCTTGACAACTTTATACACACTAGGCTATTATTTGATTTTGATTTTGTAGCAGAATTTTCAATCACTACCTTTGTTATCCTCTCTATCAAATTTTGTGAGCAAATGGCATAGACAACAACACTTTCTCCACTGTAAGTTTTGTATGTATAGTTCCCATGTTTCTTCCACTTACCCATTCTATTGTAAATAATTAAATCATATGTGCCACATAAAGTAGTAATTCTTCACTAAACTGATTAATGTACCCTTTGTCCTCTAAACATCTTGACCATTGATAGTTTTCCTATTTAACAAGCCATAAAGGTTCATTATCTTCCTTATTGCATAAAATTTTGGTTTTCACATTTGATGTTATTGCATTAAAATCTCCTAAGAAAAGTACTTCTCCATGTTAAGAGTATGATGATATATCTTTCTTTAAGGCTATGTATGGGGCCTCACCATTCATCCCATTTTTTTAGGTTTTTTAGGCCTATGAAGTAAAATAACAAATTGCAATTCTAATGTTTCTTTCATTTTATGTTATTTTAATCCAAATGTATTGCTTATTTTGGTCTTCTTTTTCTAACTAAATATTTATTTCATAAGTTTCTTTTACCAAAACCATCATTCCTACATATCTTTTACCATTTCCTAATGTCTCATTCCAAACTACAATCTTCTTATATCATTTGAAAGTAAGAGTATTGCAACCATTATGTTCCTAGGTTTTCATGAGATAGATTATGTCTCTTCCTTCTACAACAGGCTCTAACCCAAGCCCCCTCTAAGGATATTCTCTATAGATCTAATATACTAATTTAAAATTCTTTTGGGGGTACTCTACTCCCTATTTATCTTATATTTGATGACTCAAGGCATAAGCCTCACCTTTTTACTAATGTTTGTTTAATTTCATTTCAAGTTGCCATTATTTTCTCTACTTCCCCCTTGACAGCCTTCTTGTTGTGTTGATGTAATTCAAGGCTTTTGATTAATAGTGAATTTTTTTTTCATTTTTTAACCCTAATTCTCATTTACATTCATTCCTTATTTCCCTTACTTTAACCAATTCTCCCTTTCTCTCATCTTCTTGTACTTGAGTTAAATCTTCGTCTAGAAAAAAAGTGAACCTTTCAAAAAACTCCAATTTCTTAGAATCTAGTTCTTGTTCTCTGTTTTCATCACGACTACTTTAATAGGCCTACTACTTTCTTCAATTTGTCTTTGAGAAAGTCTCTTGTAAGTTTGATTGTGTTTTCAACTTCACCATAGTCCCTTACCCCTCTAATAATTAATTTTTTAATCTATCATATCTTAATTTTTATTCTCATTCTTGTATTCCAATTTTTTTTGTAGTTGTCTCTATACTCCTCAAAACATGATTTAGGCGCAAATGAGAATGAGTCATCTTCGACGTGGCACATGAACCCTCTCCTTTTTGTGGGCGACCTCCAAGTCACTACCACTCTCATGGCAGAAGTCAATCGAGTGGGGGTGTAACCCAGGGTGGTTCTGTTCTAGTGGGATTAGAACGTCACGAAGAGCGGTCAGCCAGTTCTAGGGTATGTTATTTGTTGTTGTTTGTTCTATGACCATGATGGTGGAGATAACCCTATGACCCAAAGGGTCACTAACCATTGATCTCCTATTAGGATTCCTTGTGTTTAATCACCTAGATGGATGTCGATTGTATTCGTTGATGTTTCTTAGATGTTCTAGATGGTTTTCATATTCTTGTATTGATTGGATGATCCTAAGGGTTTGTTTTTGTTCTTGAATTGCTTGTTGTGTCAATCGTGGCCTGGGGTGTATTTCATCTATCTCCTCAAGGATAAGCCTAACCCACTCGCCTCTAACTCCTAGGCACATCAAATACTTTAGAGAAGAACAAGTTAACTAGGATTGACCAAGAGTTGACCAAAGTTAAATCTTTGACTTAGTGATGTTATCTAAGGCTTTCTATGAGTTCCATTAACTTTTTGATGTCGTGATGAAATCAAAGAGTTTGAATACTTGTTTTGGTTTTGATCTTTTCTAATGTTCTTTGTATTTTTTGGGTTTTTGATGGATGCAACTAATTATGTATGCAATATGAATTTTAGTTCTTTTTCTCAAATGTAAAGTGATGTAATTAATCTAGAAATTGAAATATGTATGCAACCTACTGTGATTTTCCCTAATGTAAGCTATACTATGTTTTTTGTGTTTTCAAAAGTGATTTTTTATTTAATCTAAGAATTGAAAATGCTTGGAATGAAATTAATCTAGAATTGCAATTTAACTATTCAAAGCAAAACTAATCTAATCAACTTTAAAACAAATCTATCAAGGAAATTGCAACAACAAGGTTTCCATTCCCAAGAGTAAAGATGATTTAATTAACTATTGAAAGCATAAAGAACCTGTATCCTTTTTGGTGCATGAGCTTGGAGCATCCTCATAAATCCTTTATGCAGCAACCTTTCCTTTCCTTTGCAGTAGTGGTGTACTCCTCTTGGTGATGGGGATTGAATGGCTATTGATTCAAAATGAGCTGTGAAAGCTTGGATTGGGTAAGCTATGAAAGATATGATTGAAGCAGTTGGGATTGAAAATTGGTGAGTGTAACAATGCGAGATGAAGCTTTTTGAAAATCTTGGGCAATGCAACTAAAAGCAAAAGGCACCTATGTCCTGCGAAGAGCATATGAATACTGAGAGGAAAGCAAAAACAAAGCTACCAGATGGTTGCAATAATGAATTTGTCTCCCATATTGCTTGAGAGAGGGGGTATTTATAGTATTGGAGAGCACACAATGGGTGGAATTGATTGGGATGTTAACTCTATTAGATTGAGGAGTTAATAGGGTTGATTGCTTAGTGAACTCAATTGATTAAACAGTAGACTGGGTTGATTGAACAATGATCTAAGCTTGAAATCTTATCACTCATGGAGGAATGGGAGTTGAAATGAGAGAGGGAGGAGTTAAGAATAGATCAATTAAGCTAATTATGGTTGATTGGGAGTGATGATTGGGCTTAGAATAGACTAGGCAGTAGTTAGGGTTGAATTTGCATGCAAACTAGAGCAAAAACAAAGCTATTTTAGGCCCGTACTGAAGAAGAAATCGCACATGAAAACATGACAGGGTCGCCCAGTTCACTAGTAGGATCACCCAGGGGGAAACCCCAAGATCCCCTAGGGGAGACCCTAGTCAAATAGGGGCGACCCTAGGAAGGAGGACTCCTGGGTGAAATCCGAGGGTTGGAGAATGGTCCCAGGAGGTCAAAGATGCCATCTAGCTTTTGAAATAGGTCAAAATGACAAATTAAGGAGGATCCCCCAGGGGTAACCAGAAGGGATGAAAGCTAGGAAAAAAATGAAAATGGGGATAGGTGTGGGAGGTCAAACAAAGGCCTCTAGAGGTTTGAAATAGATGAAATAGGCTTAGGGAAAATGAATTTCCCATGTTACGACACTTCTAGGCCATGTTGACAAGGACAAAAAGTGAAGAAGATTAAATGACGACAAAGGGGGAATGAAGAAGGAATAGGGTTTCACAGGTTTGCTAGAGGTTAGAAGAGAAAGGATGAAGAAGGGAAATCCAATCCACATGTTGCCAAGAGGAATGCTTGTTGAGAGGTCATATATACACACTTACATGTATGTGTTTAGGATTACAGCTCATCATAGGATTACCATGTAGGCCCATGCATCTTTTTAGTGCTTACATATTTGCCCCCTTAGGGATGGTAGTCTATATGAAAGATAGGTATCGTTCCCAAACTAGGCCTTACTTGTTGTCGATTTCCCATAATTGTACCTACAATAATAAGCATTAGTTTGACATTTAAAATGTTTTAACATAAGAACTGAACTTGAAACGATCAAATGTACAAATAATTGCGTCTATACCTAAATCTCTTTGTTTCACCATGGGGACCTGTAAAGATGAAAGCATGCAATACGAGGGTGTGAGAGCACTACAATAGCTACAAACTACTCTAAAAATGCATCAAATGCAACTAAAATAGAAGAGGAGAGGAAAAATCTGAGAAAATGGTCAAACGGGGACAAAATTGAGCCAATGAACAGTCAACATGAAGCTATTGATGAGGGAATCATGAAGATGGCCACCAACTATTCATCTGTTGACAAACAGGTACGAAAAACTTGAAAAACTCTTCTTAAAACCCTAGTTTTTGTTTTGATAATTTCTCCCAAAATAATCTATTATTATTGCAAAATGTTGTCTTTCTGGTTTCAGTGTGTTTATGCCTTTTTGTTTGTTGAAATCGAGTAAATTTTAAGTTTTTTAGAGTAATTTTACCATGTTGGGACGTTGGGTAGGGTCACCTAGTTTATCAGGGCTGATCCCCCGAGGGATCCTGTTGTCAAGCAAGGATGCCCCCTATTGCAATAGGGTCACCTAGGGGGATTTTCCTTGGTGAACTAGGGGATCTAGTCAAAATGATTCTGATTGTGTTTTTTTGTTTGGTAATGTTATTGACACTGTTTTTCTCTAATTTTAACACTAACCTTGTCATTTTATTACAATTTTCTTGGAATATACACTTTTTTATGAATTTTTGCAAGTTTTAGAATTTTTTGGGATTTTATTAGTTTAATGAGATTTAACACAAGATTATTTGTGTAACAGGATATGTGTATTCAATGGAATGTGATTCGCAAGCAATCATGGCTTGTCGTGGCTTACGAGACCCTATCTTCAAGAGATCAAGCTATCTTGAAGAGAGCGTGTTTGGAAAAGGTTTCTAAAGTTCTAATGGTCATCCTTCATCCTACATTTGTCGTGACATTTTAACCTACTGGGATGTAGACAAGAACACTTTCAAGTTTTCACAGGTTTTAGGGGAATGGACCATTACTCTTTATGGCATGTATCGCATCCTTGGAGTCCCTGTTAGAGGACAATGACTTACTTTTCCTGAGAGTGAGTCAAATGGAGAAAAATGGGCCTGGGTAGTTATCATGGGGGTAACCCTAAAAATAACACAGGGTGCAACTTACTTTAGTGCCTGACCTAGTGATCTCGCCACTACAAAAATTCCTCACTAGCTTGGTTGCATCTAGATTATCATGGGACAAGGAGTCAACAAGACTTAAAATGGTGCTAGCTAGGCACCCATCATTCATCATATAAAGCAGGGCATAGTGTTTGCATGGGGATTTGACATCTTAGTGATGGTCTATTGAGATTTCTATTGTATCATGAGACAAGGGGCACTTACTTTTAGCCATCCGTCTTTGGTTATGACATGGATTATTTAGCATATTCGACCATTCCAGAGGGGCATGCAACCTTCTAATCCTAGATTGTTGAGAGCTTTGTGATGGGGTCATCTTAGCTAATTTGATGCTAGTACATGTGTGGTGGCCACTCTTACTAATGTAGACTTTGTTCCTGACCCTTATATTGACATGGAGGGATTATGGTCAGGAGATAGCCAAATTTGGAGCTATTGCATAAGTGTGACACATTTGTCAGACATGCTTGGTTCAATTGAGGCACACCATATTGATTGAGTCTGTCAGCAGTTGGGTGATGATTATCTAGAGAGCTTGCCCATAGTTTTTGCTTGCTATAGGTATGTTCAAGAGATGGGGGATAATGAGTAGAGGATGATTACTTGGACTCCCTTGATTCCCAGAGTCTCAATTACTAGAATGGTTCACATTGCACGATAGAGACAGAGACAAGTGAGAGGGCCTCACTCTCATAGAATAATGATCATGGAGGAGATCAAAGACTCTAGTGATGAGGACTATGATCTCGAGAGAGATGGTGGTGATGATGGACATGTTGGGGAAGACATCGAGATATCTTCAGATGAGGCGGCAACACTAGAGGCAACTCCTTGAACCCACAATCTAGTTCACTCTGACAAGGAGATGAGACTTTTTGATCCTACATGGTAGACTGGTGGTTCTTGTATGGAATTCCTTCCCTACTTATTATTTTCAATGCTTCTTTTTGTTGGTCTTAATTTAACACTCCTTATTTTCTTTCTTCTTTGGGTAATGCTGATGAGTGGAGGGATTTATTTCACAGTACCTCACTCCAAACTTAGCAACCTCTACTACTAGTTACTCAAGGGCGAGACTTCTTGAGGATGTCCACTTGCCTGTTAGGGCCAGTTATCATACCGATATCTTTGCTTCAACATATCACAGCTATCAGGAAGTCTTACTTCGAGAGTTAGGATTCATACTCTTAAGGTTGAGAACATAGTTCTTCGAGAGCTGGCTCATCTTGGAATCCATAGGCTTGGTTCTCGAACTAGAACAACTAGTCCTTCTCATTCGCAGACCCCTAGCAGGATTCCTCCTCCCTTTTATTTCTTTTCTCTTTTTTTGGTATTTTTTCTCTTTTCTCTTTTCTTGATTTTTTTGACTTTTTGATTGCTATTGCTACTTTGAGAATTTTTGGATGCTTGTATGCTTTGGATATTCAACTACTGCTCTTTTTATTTTTCTATACTCATTTTTTTATTCACTCATGTTTTAGATTGCTTCCTACAGAGTTGTGATCCTCCTTGCGTTTTTGGCCAGGGAAGATAAGGGGCTAAGCACAACCAAATTTTTTCACTATCCTGTCAGATTTCCATTCTACTAAGGAGGAATAGAGGAGGTCTACTTGCAAGCTTCTATTAAGTATTGTAAATTTGAAGATTGACTTTTCTTAGACTTTACAACATGGGTTGTTAAGACTAGGATCAGTGTAGAGCTAAGAGCTAGAGTTTGATTAGAATCATTAGGGAATGTGATAGGGGAATAATAATAGTGATTGTGAATACATGCGATCTCAAAGGTTAAAAGGATTGACTTATTCCTAAGTAATCTTAGACTCCTTACTAAGATGAAAATCAAAGAAGAGCATGTCACTCACAAAGATGCATGGTGGAATAGAATGAAAAAGAATGCAATTTTTTTTTTTCATGATTTTATAACATTTGTTGGACTTTTGAATTTTTTGAATTTTTTTGAATTTTTATATTTTATGATTTTTATGATTTTAGACATAGTATTTCTTGAGGTGAAATGCAATCACCGTCTCACCAAATTCTTCACCTTCCATCGTGCACAAAAGATATGCGTCATTTCTGACGTCCTCTTTGACCATATAAGGACCTATCCAGTTTGGTCTAAACTTGTGTCCTCCAACTCTTTTATCAATCAGATTATTGATTCTAAGTACAGAGTCTCCCACTTAGAAGGGTCTTGGCACAACTTTCTTATTATATTTCTTCTTTACCCATGCGAGGTAAGAGTCATGTCTTTGTACCACACTTGATCATTTCTCATCCATCATTTCTAATTTAGCTAACCTCACCGCACGATATTCTTCATTATCTAACAAGCCTTGTAAGGATACCCTCAAACTAGGTAGCTCAATTTGCAATGGTAAGACCACCTCTGACCCAAAGGTGAGGGCATATGGTGTCACTTTTATTGGGGTGCATACACTAGTTCTATACGCCCACAAAGCAGGGTATAGCTGCAAGTGCCAATCCCTCTTGGAGTCCTTCATGATTTTTACCAAGATTGCTTTGAGCATTTTATTTGTTGCCTTAGCTTGACCATTTCCTTGTGGGTAGTATACTGAGGTTGAATTGTGATTAATGTGGAACCTCTCACATAGTTCACGTACTTGTGTATTTTTAAATGAAGATGCATTATCAGTTGCTAGATCACCTGGGGGATCACAAACCTACATATGATTTGATTCCTAATGAATTTGGTGATCACTATTCCTAAAACAATGGTCAAAGGCACTACCTCCACCAATTTGATAAAGTATTCAGTGGCCATGACGATGTATAGATGTCCATCGGTTGAAGGTAGGGAGATTTTACCCACCAGGTCCAATCCCCAAGTAGAGAATGGCCAAGGAGTGACTATCGGTTGTAGATCACTTGTGGGTGTGTGATGAGCATGCACATAAATTTGACATTTTGGACACCTCTTTGCAAACTTAATGGCATCTCCTTCTAGATAGGGCCAGAAATATCTTAACCGATGTATTTTTCTCGTGGTGGCATGACCACTGAAGTGTCCTCCATAGATCCTACTGTGACATTCCTCTAAGATTTTATGTGCTTCCTCCTTATCGACACAATGGAGTAAAATACCATCTAGGTCTCTTTGATATAACACATCATCGATCAATACATACCTTACAGTAAGGATGTGCAAGTTTTAGGGTAAGTTTTATTTTTTAAATAGTTCATAATGTCTCTGTACCAGCATGAGGCAGTGTACTTTTCAAGGTCAATTGCATAGATCTCTTCATCTGAGAAGTCTTCTTTTATTGGCTCTTCTTGAGGGACTAGGTTATCTACCAACCAATCAGCTATTATTTTTCCTTTGATGGACTTCTTATTGATATATGTTAACTTGAATTCACTGTGTAATGTCAAAAATCATCCTACCCTCCTAGACAGCATTAGTTGATTCAATAAAGTTCATAGCTGCTCTGATCATATTATGACTCTGGTTTCTTGGTTTAACATATAATGTCGTAATATCTTGGTAGCAAATAATATGGCCAAACATTCCTTCTTGACCTGGGTGTAGTTTTTCTCATATTCTAATAATGTTCAGTTGATAAAGTATATTGCTCTTTCTCTTCCATCATCATCTTCTTAAGCCAACATGTAGGCTATTGAAATATCTATGGCTCTAAAATAAAGGATGAAGGGTTTGTCATGTCTAGGAGGCATAAGCATTGGTGGCATTAATAGGAACTTCTTCACTTGTTCGAAGGCATTTTGATAACCTATCGTCTAGGTTATATTGGCTTGTTTCTTTAATAGCTAGTTGATGGGGTGAATTTTAAAAGTCATATCAGGTATGAAATGTCTTATCACACCCATTTGTCCTAGGAAAGTTCTAACCACAGTTTTTCTAGTTGATGGAGTGGCATTCAACACTACTTTTACCTTGGCGGGGTCTACATCTATCCCTCTTCGTGAAACTATAAAACCTAGCAGATTATCTATTGTTACTATGAAAAAACACTTCTGTGGGTTTAATCTTACCTTATATTCTCATAGTATAGTGAAAATATTATGAAGGTCTTCAACATGTGTTGATCATTGTTTAGTATTAGCAAGTAGGTTGTCAACGCATGTTTCTATTGTCTTATTGATGAGATCATGATAGATATGAGTCATGTCCCTTTGATATGTGGCTCCTGTTGATAACTGAGAGGGGGGGTGAATCAGTTATCCTAATTATTTCTACTTTCTGAACTTTATTAATAATCAATGTAACATTAATTCAAATGAGCAAACATAATGATGAAATGGAAATACACATGACACAATATTTTTGACGTGGAAACCCTGTTAAGGGAGAAAACCACCGGGTGATTAACCCAAGATTGTATTCTCTGTTAGAAGAATGGAAATACAAAATGGCACTTGCCAATTAGGGCTCATTGCCCGAGCACACTGCTCACAAGAAGGCACACTGCCTACAAGAGACACACTGTCTACAAAAAGAGTGTTGTACAATACTTGAACTGATTGGTAGCATCCACATATGCTGGGGTTCAGTTCTGGTTAGGCTTAAGTACACTGATCTACTGCACTTCATCTTTCCTCTTCTCTTATGTTGCTTTCCTTTCACATACCGGACCTTCCTTATTGTTTCTGCTCTGCTCTGCTTTTATTCGCACATCAATAACAACTTCAACACTTCTCACAACTAAATCTATCGTGTATATATATCTGCACAAGTGATTTCATCACCTTTCTAGTTGGCACCTGGAATAATCAATCTTTTCACAAACTTTGTCGGCTGAATCCTTGCACACCAAGTAATGCGGATCAATGATATACTTGTGGAAATCATTAATCATGTTGGCTAAACATAATTCATGCCTTCATAACCTTCACCAACATCAGTAACACATCTGGAATAATGTCTGATGTTCTGCCAGTCAGTTCTTCCTCTGTTCACACTGTCACATGAGAACCCGACATTCAAACATTCATATCTCTTTATCCTTTTCACACCGGAGGCTCAAACCTTGGAATCTATCAGTCAAGATACTCCTCTTGACTTCTCCAAATCCGCACTTCACCAAGATACTTCCTCTGAGAGATCCAGACCTGTCTGTCAGACCTTGCCACATGCTTTGTTCTTGTTTACTAGACCACAACATTCTTCACTCTAACTTCCGATAGAGACATATCATCCTGCGGATGTGTGGGATGAACTTTGTTGCCATCAATGACAACATTCATGAATCCATATAGTGTCTCTTGCTAACAGCTCCTACATTCTTTAATCCAAATGGCATGAGCACATAGCAAAAAGTTCCCCAAGGGGTGGTAAATGTTGTTTTATTCTGATCGGTCTCTAAGATTTTAATTTGATTATATCTTGAAAACCCATCCATGAGGGAAAGCATTTCATATCTTGCAATTGAATCAATAAATTTGTGTATGGATGATAAGGGGAAATCATATTTAGGACAAGCTTGGTTGATATCGCTAAAATCAAGACATATTCAAATCTTCCCATTCTTCTTCAAGACTGTAATTATGTTAGATACCCAATTTGAGTAATCTATAGGTTTGATAAATCCCACATTTAGTAGCTTATTCAATTATTCTTTTACCATTTCAACTACTTGGAGCTTTATGGGCCTCATCTTTTGCTTTATGGGTTTCACGGCTTACTTCGTTACTAGATTATGTACTATGACTTTTAGATCTAACCTAGGCATGCCTGCATACATCCAAGAAAAAACATTAGAGAATTCAATGAGAAATTTAGTGTATTCTTCTAACTCCTCATCGTTTAGATCTACTCCTAGCTTCAACATCCTTAGTTTTTTAGGGGCCCCTATATTGAGATCGATTGTGTCGCTGGTTAATGAAGGGTGTCCTTCTTCAAACTTCTGGGGTGCTGGTGGAAATTATGAATTCTCGTCTACTTGGAGTATTTCCAATTCATCTCCAAAATAGTCATTAGGATGGGGAAGGAGCATGTATCCCTTCTTTTGGTAGACTCTTGGGAGACCATCATAGGCATGCAAGTATTCTAGGATGGCTTTGTCATTCTTAGCATAATCCTTAGTTGGCATTTCTATTCTATCCACTACATAGCTTAGGATACTCGGTAATTATTCACTTTCTAGCAATGGTCCACCTCGTATTGATATGATAAATTTAGAGTTTTGGAGCTAAGCATGAGGTGTGAACATAATTACCAATGTAGCCATTGAGTCTGCCACCTGATTCTCTTCCCTTAGTATGGCTTTTATGGTGAAGAAGTTGAAGAATTGGATCATTTTACGAATGGTGTCTTTGTAAGGGAGTAGTCATTCTGATTTTGTCTCGTAATTTTTTGTGGCCTAATTGATTACTAAGAGTCCCCAAATTTTGAGATATTCTTAATTCCTATTTTCATGGCTAACATAACTCCTACCAATAGAGCTTCATACTCGGCAATGTTTCTCATAAAGAAAAAGTCTAGCCTAAATGCAAAGGGGAGAAGTTTTCTTGTCATGGAAGTAAGAACTATTCATGCCCCTGCAAATTGTCTTGCAACTTGCTCCATCAAAATGTAGGGTCCATAACTTTTGACTACTTTGTGATTTTGATGTCTCCCCAAATTTGTAAGTTGACTTTCACTTTTCTTCCTTTTCCTCGCCTTCTTCTATGATTTCCACTGTCCCAATTGAGAAACTTTTGGCATCATGATTGTCCATGTAGGGGATAGATGCTAGGCTAAATGATGCATACAATTTTGTAACATGAGGATCAAAAGGGAACTCTTTTGTTGGGTCCAAGTCTTTGTCGAGAATGTTTGTAATGTCTTTGGGAGTTTCATTTTATCCTATGATTTTTATTCCTTCACTTGTTTTCATTGTCTTTTCCTCTTGCTCTTTTCTGTAAACACTGAAAGGATTAGGATCTGCTTGGAAGATGTGAGTTTTTCCCATGTGATGAAAGTGGATTTCTTGAAACAATGTAGAATCAATGACTCATCTTGTGAATCTAGTGTCTTCTATGGATCATATTGTAGCTGGCTTGTCCTTCGATCACACAAAATTCTGTCAAAAGGGTTTTGGGCCCTAGAGAGTGAGTAATAGATTTATCCTTCCCATTGTTTGAACGTTCTAACTATCGTAAACCCTTAGGGTCGTGGTGCTTCTTTTGATGTTTGTCTTGTCATAGCCCATTCTCTAAAGGAGGGAAAATGGTAGGAGATCGATTGTTGACCCTTCGTTTATGATGACCCCCTTGATAATCACTTCATTGACTTGTATTTGTATATAAAGAGACGAGTCTCTCTCATTATCTGGTGGGAGTTATGCAAGATTAAAAGTGAAAGTTTTAGGCTTTTCTTGGGTTGAACATTCGACTTCTAACACATACAACAACGTTTTGTGATGGATGGATGAGGTTTTGAGTAAACTCACTACTTATGTAAAAATGTTCTCAGTTTGGTCAACTTGTTATGCTTCTTAGATGATGAATACTTCTTGATTTTGATTCATCTCAATGTGATTTGAGGTGCCTTTATCAAGAGCACCTTTGTTATCTCTAGATTCTTTATGTCTTCATTGAGATTGCAAAAAAGTCACAAATTATTGTTGTTGTTCACTGGTGAGTTTTGAAATGGCTTTGCTATACCCATAATAGGTTTTTGTGTCATGACCCTTTGTTCCATGAAATAAACAGTACGTGCTAGTGTCATAGAGAAGGCAATTTGATCCTTGATACCCCTTTGTCCATCTTGCATGGGATTTTTTGTTATTCGACACATTTCCAATGACATTTATACCTTTGTCTTTTGGGTTTTGTTCATTTCTTTCATCTTTCTCAGAACTCATTGAAGTTACAAGTTTTTCATTTGTGTCATATATTTTCATCCCACTATTAATGGTAGCTTGATCAATTTGCAAGGGACTCTCCAGTGCTTCTTCGTAAGATTTGTAGGGCAGTTTTTGTTCTTCCTCTTGAGTATCCCTATTGAGAGCATGCAAGAAGAAGTCGCATAATTCCCTATGATCCATATTTAGGGCACTTGTCGACAATTATAGTACCTATCTCCATCATGTAACAAAATGCAACACTAATTCATTTGCATCTTGTTTCATAGTGAGGAATTCACGAATCCTTGTTTTAATAAGTTTGCTCATGTCGAATGCCAGAACAAACTCTCCTATGAGTTGGTGGAAGCAAGGAATTGATGCCTCAGGTAGCCAATAGTACCAATCTAAGGAAATTCCTTCAAAAGTCTTTAGAAAATTCTCAGTACAACCCCATCCCAAGGGAAGAGTTCTCTCACCGCAGTTATATAAGCCTTGACGTGCAAATTTGGGTCTCCCTCACTTTTGAACTTTGGAAAATAAGTGAGGGGTCGTGGTAATAATAGATTTCATATGACATGGTTGAGGGGCTCTTTTAGGTGTTCAAGGTATGTCCCCAAGAATGCACTTTGAGATTGCAAAGTTGAAAGCATTAGCCCCATTGGTGGATTTTGATATTTGAGTGTGGTGAGTTGATTTGGTTGACTAGTTTGAATGGTTTGAGTGTTTTGCGTTGTGTAATTTCTATTTGGGAAAGCTTCATTGCTCCCATTTCAGAATTATAAGTAAAGGGGGTTTTGAGATGCCCCTTGGTCTTGTTCAATTCTATTATTGTCATGCATTTTAGCTTACTTTTATTGGATGGGTTATTCTTCTTCCAATGTCCTAATTCTTTGAACTAGTGTAGCTATGAGATCAGTGGGTGTAGCACTTCTAGTTCTTTGCATTTCTTTAATTCTAGGGTTTTCATAATTTGGCCTTCTTGGTTGCCTTTTTAGCGTGTTCTCTTGTTGTTCTTCTCGACAAACAATGCGTACAGCTTCTTGAGCATCTCTAGCTTCTTGTAAATAATTTTCTAAGTGTTTTACTTCATCATCTAAGTGTGTGGTGTAGCTTGTTGAAGGTTGGTCTATTTTCTAGATCTCTGATCTTACTACAACCTTAGATGGTCTAGAGTATGTTGGTTGGGTTATCGTTTGATGGGTTGAAATATTGACTTCTTTTTATGTTGTTTTTATATGCTTTTAGAACTTTTCCATATGATCCTCCAGACACTTTACCAACATCACCATCATTATATGATGTCTTTTTATATACTTTGCAAGACTTTGAATCTATGTTATTAATATGGAATATCGTGATGGTATTATCAATTGAATGATTTAAATATGAGTATGCATGCAATATAGATGGAATCCTATGGTTTAATTATGAAGGTTATTTGTGTGCATATGTTTTGTGAATTAACCCCTGTGCAGCAAGAATGTGGCATTAAGGAAATGAGCATTTGTAGTGAGTTGCAGGATAGGAGAATTAAAGGAAGTGAAGTTAGGACGCCAAAAGTGCAGGCAAGTGGAGGATGAATGTGAACCATCATGGACTGGAATAAATGTAGAAGAAGTAGACTTGTTTCAAATGCAGCTTATGTGTGTTCTTCATGTGAGCCATTGCATAAGAGTTCTTGTTTGAATAGGACTCTCCTTCCTCTGTTTAGTTAGATTAATATATCGATCTTAAAACCTATATGCTAGTATCTAGGAATAGATTGATGATTGAAGTTAGTTGGTAGTTGCATAAAACTCTCCCGTTTCTGTATCAGTTAGGAGGGATGAGTTCGATGTTAGGTTAGTCACTTTATTTTCCAATTACTCATTTGTTGCTCTATTTTTCTATATTGGAAGATCCAGACATGTTTTAAAGAATGCCATTATTGAATACAATCTAAAAGAGATTTTTTTTATGATATGAAATGAATGGAACTATGTGTTATGAAGATGCGTGAGAATCTGAATTAGATTTGATTTCCAGTTAAAGTGAGTCAGTTCCCTGAGCCAGCCACTCAAGGTACTAATCCTCACTTCATTTATTTCCTCATTCCTTTATGCATTCTTGTTAAATCTATTTTTCATTTGCATATAAATACATTATGAGTCAATTAGAATACTTTGATTGTCAAATTACAGTAGTATGGTTCATGAACAAATGCATGCTTTATCTACTTTAAGTCCTCCAGAGCTTAGCATGAGCTCTCTTATCATTTTGAATGTTTTGGATTTTCTGTTGTTAATAGTTATCTACAGCTTATGCCGAAGGTAACTGTAGCCACTAGATTATGTAACTATTGTTACTATTCTTGCATTTCTGTGAATTCCAGTAAAGTAAGTAGGTTTAGATAAGATAGTTTAGAAAGAATATGAGTCTTGAAGGCACATATAGTGCAGTGCTATCATAAGCTTATGCTCCTTGGTTGATAATTTAATGTAGGAAGTACAATGATAGAGTGAACTATTTAGATAGGTTTACCCCTGAGTTACGTTAAGTCTACAATGCATTAGTTTTCCTCTACATTTTTGGCACCGTTGCCGAGGATGGTGCTACCTTCATAGGCTCATTTTACATGCTTTCATAGTTTAAATTTTGATTCTAGCATTAGGGTTAATAAATTCACTTTTAAGGAAACACCAGAAATTATACTAACATTGTGCAGGACCACTGGAATATAAAGCCAAATTCACTATATGCGGAGGCAGAGAGACAATTGAGGTAGATTCCTCCCTTCAAATTTTTAGGATAGAGAAGACCCAACTGACTTTATCAACTATACAGTAGAAAGTGCTAAAGAAGAAGAACTTGTTCTTACATCTTCATCAACACCTTCTACATCTTCATCAACTTCTTCCACAACTATAGAAGGGACCTTAAGAACCATGGCAGATGCTGTGGTGGAGGATCCACCAGAGCAAGCAACATTCGAGTTTCCTATCACTAATCAAGAGAGGGCTACAGTGCTGAAAAATATTCCACGATCAGCATTACCAGTCTTCTATGGCCTAGTGACAAAGGACCCATATACGTTCTTGTTTGAGTTTGATATCTTGTGTAGGAGCTATGACTACACCTCAGATGCTCACGGGTTGAAACTCTTTCCTGCCACCCTCAAGGATGCAACCTTAAGATGGTTTATGGGGCTGGGAAAAGATGTCATTCCAGACTGGAATACAATGAAGGAGAAATTCTTGGAGAAATACCAAGATTATAGCTGAGGACATGGCAGGAGGAGAGATGACATCTTCAGGAGGAGCCACTTGAAGATTATGTTGAAATATTTTAGTTTGCTGTGAAGAAAAACCCCCCAAAATAGATTGTCCAAAGAATCATTAAAACTGGTTTTCTTGAGAAGGGTTAAGGATGATTGCATGGATGCTTTGAATCTTATTGGGCAAGGTGATATTTCTTAGCTACCTTTTGAGTCAATTTGTAAAGTTTGCCGAAATTATTTAATGACTTTCACTAGATGACCAAGGGGAGAAAGGACATCAATTACAAACAAAGCAACCAATGGAGTTTCAAGCATGGAAATCAATAATTTGCTGTCCAACATGAAGGAGGACATAATCAGCCATATGGCTACATAGCTGGACACTCTTCACATCAAGAAGAAACAAGAAGAAGTTGATGCAATCCTTATTGAGTATTGTCCCAGTTGTAGGCAAAGGAAGGCCAATTGTAAATGACAAAGGGTGACAAGCATCTAGCAAGAGAAGGTTGAAAGGCTAGAATTTCAGCCATTTGAAGGAGAGGATGGACAATTGTTCTTCATAGCTCAAAGGTGACCTTGGCAGCATAGACAAGGTATGCCCTCTGATCCACTAAATTTTAGTTCACCCTTTCCTGTTGCAAACCAACATTTCTCTGCTTGGAACACTTAGCCATGGCCTAGTAATCAAAATCTCTAGCAAAACCCATGATGGCCTACTCCACAACCTAGTTGAAACCAACAAAAACCAAACTTGTGGCCCCAACAAGGTTTTCAAGGTTTCAACTATAACCCCTAGTGGCCTACACAGCAACCTCAATGGTAGCCTCAATGGAACAAGAACCAACAATGGTAGCAAAATGTAAATTACCAGAAACCTATGATTCTCGCTCAACCATAGCAGCTAGCCATAATGCCTCCATCGACACCTCAAAATCCACCTCCTAGACCTACCCAAATCCCTGCCCAACCTGCACTTAATCCTAACAACAAGCCTATTCAACAGGCTTATACTAACGAGGTGATGCAATACCCCACCTATGGGGTAGAAGTGAGTAATGTTCATCTCAAATCAAGGAAGCAACTTGCGGGCCCTTCATCTCCCCAAATTACAGAACTTGAAGATGAAGAACACATAGAGGAAGCCTCAGATAAACCACATTTGGAACCTGAATCAACTCAAGGACCTCAGACCATTTCACATCCTAAGCCTCCTTTCCCTGAACGCTTGGCTATCCAAAAACAACCAACATAGTCTAAAAATGACCTCATAGGCCAATTACAAGATATAAGCATAAAGATTCCCTTAATCCAAGCCATCAAAGATATTCCCATCTATACTAAGACTATTCAAGATCTCTGCATAAAGAAACAAGGAAGGAAGAGAATAGATCCAAAGACAGTTCATGTTTTGGGTAACCTAGCTGACATAATGTTAGGGAATATAATTGTTCCCAAAATACAGATCTAGGTAGTCCAGTAGTGGATGTCAAAATCAATGGGACTCTAATTAAGAATACTCTGATAGATTTAGGTGTTGTAATTAATGTAATAACTAAGGAGACAATGCACACACTCTAGTTGAACAACCTTAGGCTTACCCAAATAGTTTTGCAATTAGCTGATAGGTCTACAGTTAAACCTGAAGGAGTCATTGAGGATTTGGTAATTGCATTAGATTCCTGGGAATACCCTACTGATTTCATAGTCCTACAACCCAAGGTTAATCTTGTTGGTTATCCTCTTATACTAGGCAGACCATGGCTTGCCACAACAGATGAATTTATAGGTTACAGGTCTGGTAACATGATCATATCCAATGGGACTGTGACCACGAAATTGGTTTTATATCCACCAGCCCAACCATACCATGAGCTTGAGTAGACCATTTGGCCTACCCTAGAAGAGGAGGATAGCTATTCCCTACAAACCTTGATGACTATTGAATGCAGGCCCTTACTGGATATTCAAGATGAAGATGAGTTGATCACTCACATTATAAAAAATGACTGCGAAAGGCACCCGCAGCAGCAAGACTGCTTATCTTTCTTACAAGATCCCTTAGGAAGCATAATACCTACCAGTTCCTCAGAGGAGGTATCTCAATTATCTCATACATTGTTACCCCAACAATGATTCCCAGTAATACCTAGCCTTGATTTGTCCTCTATGCAAAAAATGTCTAAGTCCTTAGAAATCAAGCTAGGAAAGGTGTTGATTGTTAATAATGCATTTACTGATGAGCAACAACAATCCCTGCATGCAATATTACAAACCCACTCAACAACGTTTGTATGGGATTACAGTGATATGAAAGGCATAAATCTTGCTTTGTGTATGCATAAATTTACATTAATGATGGCCATAGACCTATAAGATAGCAGCAGCGACGCATGAATCCTGCTCTCAAAGAGATAGTGAAAGTAGAACTTCAAAAGCTTTTAGATGCAGGGTTTATATACCCCATTTCAGGCAGTGAATGGGTTTCACCATTGGTCATAGTTCCCAATAAAGGTGGCAAATGGAGAGTTTGTGTTGATTACAGAGAACTAAATGTTGCCACTAGGAAAGATCACTTTCTATTGCCCTTCATTGACCAAGTTCTTGACTCTTTAGCAGGGAAGAAATAGTTCTCATTTCTTGATGGTTTTAGTGGCTATAACTAGATCAAGATTGCACCAGAGGATCAAGATAAGACAACATTTACATGACCTTGGGGAACCTATGCATATTCTATCTTGCCTTTTGGTCTGTGCAACGCTCCAGCCACATTTCAAAGAGTAGTCCTTAGTATTTTCTCTGATTTTGCCCATGACAGCATGGAAATTTACATGGATGACTTCACCACATATGGTGAAACATATGATGAATCTTTACACAACTTGGAGAAAATTTTAAAGAGATGCACAGAGCACAATCTATCTTTGAGCAATGAAAAATGTTTTATGATGATGACACATGGTATAGTCTTGGGACATTTTATCTCAAGTACAGGAATACAAGTTGACCCAAAGAAGATTGAAATTATATCTACCCTACCTATTCCACAAAGACAGAAGAATGTAAGGGGCTTCCTTCAACATGCAAGTTATTATAGGAGATTTATTTAAGATTTTAGCAAAATTGTTGCACCTCTGTTTACTCTGTTGACAAAGGATAGTGAATTTGAATGGACACCAGACTGTCAGAATTCCTTTGAAAAGCTAAAAGCATCCTTAACACAACCTCCAATTCTCAGAGGTCCAAATTGGACACTGCCTTTTCACATCCACACAGATGCATTAGACTTTGCCATTGGAGCAGTCCTGGGCCAACAAGAAGGAACTAAAGAGTATGCAATATACTATGTAAGTAAAAACCTACAGGGAGCTGAGTTGAACTACACTATGATAGAAAAGGAAATGTTGGCAGTTATTTATGCCATTAACAAATTTAGACACTACATTACTGGTTATAAAGGGTTCATACATACAGATCATACATCAATCAGATATTTGATGAATAAGCCAATCGTGGGTGGCAGCCTTGTAAGATGGTTGTTGTTATTGCAAGAATTTGACATAATAATTGTTGAAAAACTAGGAAAGCTAATGTAGTTGCTGATTTTCTGTCTAGACTGCCTACACAATCATCAGAAGGAGTGGTTGATGACTCTTTTCCTAATGAGCATTTATTTGCTCTAACTATACACACTCCATGCTATGCAGACATAGCTAATTATTTGGTTTCAGGGTAGATTCCAGGTTACTTTTCTCCAAGGGAGAAAAGGCAACTAGTTCATAAATGTTTTCCTTATTCTTAGATTTCTGGATTCCTATTCTACACTGGTCCATATAACATTATGAGAAGATGTATCAGAGAAGATGAGGCATTTGATATATTGAAGGCCTGTCATGATGAACCCTGTGGTGGACATTTTGCAGCCAAAAGAACAACCTTCAAAATATTGACAATAGGATATTACTGGCCAACACTTCATAAAGATGATGTTAAGTATACTAGAAGTTGCGATCGGTGTCAAAGGATGGGGAAACCTACAAGAAGTGATGAAATGCCTTTGTAGCCACAAATAGCATTAGCCCCTTTTGATAAGTGGGGGCTGGATTTTGTTGGTCCTATCTCTCCTCCTTCAAACAACAAGGAATATATACTGGTATGCACTGACTACTTAACCAAATGGGTGGAAGTTAAAGCTTTGCAGTTTGCTAGAGATGGCAATGTGGCAAATTTTTTGTATGAGGAAATATTCACTAGATATGGTGTACCAAGGGAGATAGTGATTGATCAAGGTCCACAATTCACATTAGACTTAATCACTAGACTGGTGGAGGAATATCAGATTAGACACAAGAAGTCCACTCCATACCATCCTCAGGCTAATGGTTAGGTTGAAGTCACAAATAGAGAGATTGAGAATATATTGACAAAGACAGTACAGATTCACAGAAGAGATTGGGTTTCTAGGTTACCAAAATTTGTTTAGGCATATAGAACTACATGGAAGACAACTACATGATTCACTCCTTATGAATTGGTTTATGGTAAGACAATAGTCCTGCCTATAGAATTTGAATATAAAACCCTAAGGACAACAATAGAATTAGGGATGGATTTGACAGAAGCCCAAAAGGACATACTACAACATTTGAATGCTCTTGATGAAATTAGATTAGAAGCCATCTACCACACAAAGGTTATACAGAAATAAAGAATTAAATGGCATGACAAGTATATCAAGACTAAAGAATTCACTGTTGGTGATTGGGCCCTTCTTTATGATTGTAGATACAAAGATTTCAAGGGCAAGCTTCAATCTCGGTGGTTAGGACCATATGAGATTAAACAAGTATTCCCTAATGGTGCAGTCTAATTACAGACCATTGATGAGGTCTAATTTTCATTGCTAGTAAATGGACATAGGCTGAAATTGTATAAGAAACCACTTTAGAAGGATGATTTTCTCATTTCTCTAGCCACTCAGTATGGTACTCATGACACTCCTAATGAAGGTTCTGTGACATAGACTGATACACCATCAGAAGATGATCCACCAATCCTGTCTAGTAATGCAGAGGTTGAGTTGCAATACTCAACCCCTGTCACTGGGACTTAATTTTTCTTGCTTTATAATTCACATGCACACACAACACACTATCCAAGGTGACCACAGTTAACTCTAGAGTGATGCAGAGGTTAAGGTAATGTTGTATTAGTTCTCTCAACTTCCTCCAAAAGGTTTACAAGGTGTTTGTGTTTACAAGCCTCACAAGGCTGTTATAGGAATCCACTTGGCCTAGGATCACCCTCTGGTACCATCCATTTAGGCTACTCACCACTTACCTTGGGGAGTCAAAACTCAACCCAACTTAGGAACACAACCCACCTTCAAGAACACAACAACTATTACCAATACCTCTACCAACATAGGCAACAAATACCATCATACACCTATCTATGATAAGAATAGGGCAAAGGTCTCTGACCAATAATCTACCATTCTACTCCCAAACACAACCATGGACAGTAAACTAAGTATGACTGTCATAAAAAGAACAGAGTTCTAGTTTGACTCATTCCCTTGTAATCTAAACATTGGTTAAACCCACAATAACCTCTCAAGATCTCAAATGGCCATCAGTGCATAATGCAAACTCAATATTAATTATGAAAAGAAACAATTTTTCCCATATACAGACCCACACTGTACTCTACAGGGCAGGGGACAGCAAAACATCAGGTGGCTGTCCTATGACTGTGGCAACATGACAGTCTCAACCTTTATGAATAACAAGAACAGTGATGACTTCTTATCAACAAGATCTCCACACCAATTTAACACAAACCTATCCAAGGTCATGAAATCACTGACAATTACCGTACTTCTATGTTTATTGTGACAAAAAGGCCATGACTGTCAATGACTGTCCTAAGAAAACAACATTCTTTTGAGGTTTAACTTTGTAGACAAGGAGATGGATAAGTCCATTTTATATTTTTATACTTGCACAAGTCCTACACCACTTGATTCATATTCAAATGCTCTTCAAGAAAAAGTACTTGCATCCACACATGTGTATCCGTACCGTACTGTAGGTGCATGAGAACAACAAACTATTTTTTCTTAAAACCAAGGCTTAAATGGAAGAAAGGGAAAAGAACATGCATCCATTATCCATGCATAAGATCCACCAAGTCCTTTAACAATCAATCTCCACTAACAAACACAAATTCCAACTTGAATTTGTCAAAACAAATCGTTGTCTTTGCTGTCACAATGCAGCCACCTTCAATTTCTCAACTAGTAACCAATGATACTAGTTAGATACATGCCTCATACTCTGCAGAGAAGGAGTTAAACTACAAATCAAAAGAAAACATTAAATCTACCTTGTCTTCCTCCATCCCACCTAGAAATGGGCGTCCATCATCAGAGGGTAGAGGAAGAACTAAGCATTTTATTAACAAACCCTAGCAATGGAGGGTTAGAAACCTATCTACAGATAATGGAATCAAACAACACAATGTAAATGTTTCAAAAGATAAAAACCACTGCAAATGAAAGGTAATTCGATCCACTCAAATGATTCTCAGACCATGATTCCTCTACAGGCCGTACCAGTCATACAAGTTGCTGTTCTCACACAAAAAACATAAAAAACACAGTTTTTCTTAAAAGAAACTCCTCCTCTCTATATTATTTTTGGCATGTTTTTACAACTGATGTTATAGGAAGTTTCTAAAACTCTTCCACTTCCCATTTGTCTGTACAACTGCCTAGGAAGGTAGAAAATCAATGGAAAAGGTAGTTTGTTGTCATAAAGAATGAGTTTCTAAAGAAAACTCCAAATTTCAAAAAGACAACTCCTAGAAAATAGGCCTAGATTAACTCCAAAGTAGACTAGTCAATGAAATGACTAAGTCCTTTATTTCAACACAACAAAATGGCTTTTAAAGCCTTAGAAGTAAATAACTAACATGAAAAATTAACTAGAAAACAACACAAAACTGAGCTCCTGCACCATACTCCCCCTGTAGGAAGAACTCAAGTCCCTTCAGTTGCCAATTGTTGAAGTGTCATGCCATGCTTCAGAATATCTGCTTCAGTCATCCAGGTGGCCTCTGATTTAGGGAGATCCTTCCATTTCACCAAGTAGTCCTTATAGACACCTCTCCGAGTCTTCTTGATAACTTTGGAATCCAGAATGCACTCCAACTGTAAAGGTTTGCTTGGAGGCAAATCCTTGATCCAATCAACATCTTTAGCCACCACATCTGATCCACTTTCATCAGGTAATGGAGGTCTGAAAGGAAAAAGATCACAAACATTGAAAATAGGAGAGATACCCAGGCCATCTGGTAGCTCAATCTCATAGGCATTTGGACTGAATTTGTGCACTATCCTGCACGGTCCAGTCTTCTTCATCAGGAGTTTAGTTGGCTGACCCTTTGGTAACCTTTCTTTCCTCAGATATGCCATGACTAAGTCACCAACTTTGAACTGTACTTCTCTTTTCTTCAAATCTGCCTTTTCTTTGTACTTTGTAACTAATTTTTCTAGTTGCAACTTGACTTGATCATGAACTGTTTTCATGGAGGCAGCAAACTCTTCACCAAGTGCACTCCTTCTATCCCAACCTTGGAGATCCTTCAGCTCAAGTGGCCCTCTTGGATGAAAACCATAAACTACCTCAAAAGGACTTTTACCAGTGCTCCTATTCTTTAAATCATTGTAGGCATATTCAACCTGACTGATAACCAAGTCCCATGCCAAACCATGCTGCTTTGTAAGGCACCTTAGAAGGTTTCCAAGAGACCTGTTAACCACCTCAGTCTGACCATCGGTTTGTGGATGGTAGGCTGATGAAAAAGACAACTGTGTGCCCAGCTTCTTCCACAAGGTCCTCCAGAAGTGACCTACAAACTTAGAATCTCTGTCAGTTACAATGGACAATGGTAAACCATGCATCCTTACTACCTCTCTAAAAAATAGACCTGCAACATGAGATGCATCATTTGTGCATTTACATGGCACAAAATGAGCCATCTTGCTGAACCTATCAACAATAACAAACACACTATCCACCCCTCTAGCTGTCATGGGTAACCCAAACACAAAATTCATGCTGATACTTTCCCAAGGTCTGTTGGGAATGGGAAGGGGCTGGTATAGACCTGCATTCGAAGACACACCTTTGGCTCTTTGATAGATTGCACAGCTAGCTACATATTTTCTCACATCTGATTGCACCTTTGGCCAAAAATAGAACCTTGTGACTTGTTCTATTGTCTTGTCCAAGCCAAAATGTCCTCCTAAAGAACCATTATGCTTCTCCTTGATGATGTTGTCCCGCATAGAGCACTTAGGAACACACAGCAAATTGCCTTTAAATAAGAGGCCTTCCTGCAAAACAAAATCTGCATACTCTCCATGGAATGTGTTAGCCAAGTTCACACAAACATCATAAGCCTCTTTGAAATCAGAGTCTTCTTTATACAGCTCTTTTAAATAGTCAATATCCATGCTTTCTAACTGAATTTCATGAACAAGAAGCAACCTCCTACTCAATGCATCAGCCACCTTATTAGAGACACCTCTTTTGTGCTTAATTGTGAAAGTATACACTTGTAGCTGTTCCATCCATTTAACATGTCTATGGTTCAATTTGTCTTGACTGTTAAGAAAGCTTAAAGCATGATTGTCAGTAAACATAATAAATTCCTTGGGCAACAAATAATGTCTCCATTTCTTAAGAGCTTGCACCATTGCATAGAGTTCTAAGTCATAGGTAGAATACCTTTGCTTGGCTTCATTCAACTTTTCTACAAAGAATGCCACTGGATGTCCTTCCTGGCTAAGAACAACACTAATAGCTTGCTGACTTGCATCACACTCAAATACCTTATCAAAATCAGGGAGTACTAAGGTAGGTAACTCAGCCACCTTTGTTTTCAGCAACTCAAAACTAACATCAGCTTCCTTTGTCCACTGGAATCTACATTTGACTCCACCCTTGATGGTGTTGAGGATGGGAACACTAATGTGACTGAAACCTCTGATAAACTTCCTATAGAAAGTTGCCAATCCATGGAAACTTCTCACATCTCCCACTATTTTTGGGGTAGGCCAACTAAGAATACCCTCAACCTTAGAGGGATCCATCTTCAAACATCCATTAGAAATGACAAATCCCAAGTATACAAGTTCAGTTTTCATGAACTCACATTTGTCTAAGTTGATCATCAACTTGTGCTCATGCAGCTTCTCCAACACCTGACCAACATGCTTCACATGGTCTTCCCTTGTCCTGCTGAAGATTAGTATGTCATCAAGATAAACAATAACAAATTTACCAGTGAATTCAACTAATACCTCATTCATTAGGCGCATAAATGTACTTGACACATTGCTAAGACCAAATGGCATAACAAGCCATTCATAAAGACCTTCATTGGTCTTGAAAGCAGTCTTCCATTCATCTCCCTGTCTGATTCAGATTTGATGATATCCAGATTTCAAATCAATCTTTGAGTAATAGCATGATCCTCCCAGGTAATCCAAGAGATCTTCAATCCTTGGCATTGGAAATTTGTATCTTATGGTGTTCTTGTTTACGGCCCTGGAATCTGTGCATAGTCTCCACTTTCCATCCTTCTTAGGAGCAAGTACACTTGGAACTGCACAGGGACTTAGACTCTTCCTAATCAGCCCTTTCTCCAGGAGATCTTGAATTTGCCTTGCCACCTCTTCATTTTGCTGTGGAGTTAGCTTGTATGCAGCCTTGTTAGGCAATGTAGCACCAGGTATTAAGTCAATTTGATGACTAATATCCCTCATGGGTGGTAAGGAGTTAGGAACTTCCTCTACCACAAGGTCTTGATACTTATTCAGAAGTTGCTGTACTTCCAAAGGAATCTCCTTATGTTTTTGATCTTGCTGATCTGATCCACTCTTGGGCTTCATGACCAAGGCATACCCCTGGTTGTCATTCTCCTTCAAGATATTTAGGAATTCATTTCCATTCACCAACATGACACTGCTGTTATTTTCCTTTCCCCTGGGCTGCTCCAACAAAGGATCCATTTTGAATGGCCTTCCATTCTTGGTGATGACATAAGTGTTCTTCTCACCATCATGCTAAGCTTTAACATCATACTGCCATGGACGACCAAGAAGCAGGTGACATGCATCCATAGGGATGATTTCACATAGTACTTTGTCCTCCAATTGCAAATTCAACCCAAGCTTGTTCCTCCACCATGAAACTTTGGTTCTTGTTCAACCAAGAAATCTTGTGAGGACTGATATGAGGCAGCCTCTTCAACTTGCACTTCTCAACCATCTCAGTGGATACCACATTCTCAGTAGACCCTGAATCCACTATGATTTTGCAAAGTTTCCCATAGGCTAGGCCTTGGGTTCTAAAAAGATTCTTTCTCTGAGAGGCTCTTGCTTTAATGGCATCTTGAACATAGACCTTTTTATCATCATACTCTCTCCATCTAGAACAGGTGCAACACTTCCCATTGGTGAATTCACACTTTCACAGTCATCATCTTTCACTAACTGATTTCTCTTTCCACTGTCATGAGAGCTGCTGGCTTTCCCTAGACATTTGTTCATTATATGGCCAACTTGGTTGCAGCCATAACATCTTCCAGTGAAGACTCCTAGTCCTCTACCACCTCCACCATTTTTCCCTCTACCATTATGATTTCTACCACCTCTGAAACCTCCTCTATGCTCTGTTGCTGATTGAGTTTCTTGTTGGCTGTTATTTTCAGTTTTGTTGAACTGTCCACGACCAAAATTGCCTCTACCTCTTTGATTTCTGCCACCTCTACCTCTGGCACTTTCATCACCCTTCCTTCTCAACTTTTCCTCAACTCTAGAGGCCAACAAGAAACATTCATCCACTGTCTTTGGTAACACCAAACTTATCTCATCTTGTAGATTGTATTTCAGTCCATTCAGGTACCTAGCCACCATCCCTTTTTCATCTTCATTATGATTTGCCCTCATACCGAGTCTATGAAATTCTTCTGTGTAGGTAGCCACATCCATATCTTTTTGTCTCAAATTCTGAAATCTCCTTATGATTTGAATCTCATAGTCAGGGAGCATGAACTTGCTTCTGAGCATAGCCACCATTCTGCTCCATTTAGTGATGGGACTCTTCCCAACCTTCTCCCTCTCACTCTGCATATAGTTCCACCATACAAGTGCAGAACCTCTTAGCCCTGTCTTGGCAAATTTGATCTTTTTGCTATCATTGAACTCCTTGTAATCAAAGAAGTTGCACATAGCTTCTATCTAGTCGGTGAGAACATCTCCATCCAACTTGCCATGGAAGGTAGGCACCTCCATCTTGGGATCACCACTGTCTCCATGAGCACCCTTAAGTGCATTCAAGAAGGCTTTTTGATCTACAGACATATCCTGCTCCTGAGGATCCTCTTCTGCCTCTGTTTCTTCATTTGTGTCTGAAGAACTTCCTTCTTCTTTGGTCTTGCCCTTAGATTTTTTCTCTTCCTGCAATTTTACTTCTTGCAGTCTTGCTTCAACCATCTCTTCCACCAACTTCTTGATGGCATCTTGACTCATTGTCTTGGGAGGCATTGTACTAGCCTCTGTTTCAATTTCCTCTTCTGACATACACTTGCTTCCAATCAGAATATTGGCTCTGATACCAATATGATGCAGAGGTTAATTGTAAGGTTGTATTAGTTCTCTCAACTTCCTCCAAAAGGTTTACAAGGTGTTTGTGTTTACAAGCCTCACAAGGCTGTTATAGGAATCCACTTGGCCTAGGATCACCCTCTAGTACCATCCATTTAGGCTACTCACCACTTACCTTGGGGAGTCAAAACTCAACCCAACTTAGGAACACAACCCACCTTCAAGAACACAACAACTATTACCAATACCTCTACCAACATAGGCAACAAATACCATCATACACCTATCTATGATAAGCATAGGGCAAAGGTCTCTGACCAATAATCTACCATTCTACTCCCAAACACAACCATGGACAGTAAATTGAGTATGACTGTCATAAAAAGAACAGAGTTCTAGTTTGACTCATTCCCTTGTAATCTAAACATTGGTTAAACCCACAATAACCTCTCAAGATCTCAAATGGCCATCAGTGCATAATGTAAACTCAATATTAATTATGAAAAGAAACAATTTTTCCCATATACAGACCCACACTGTACTCTACAGGGCAGGGGACAGCAAAACAGCAGGTGGCTGTCCTATGACTGTGGCAACATGACAGTCTCAACCTTTATGAATAACAAGAACAGTGATGACTTCTTATCAACAAGATCTCCACACCAATTTAACACAAACCTATCCAAGGTCATGAAATCACTGACAATTACCGTACTTCTATGTTTATTGTGAAAAAAAGGCCATGACTGTCAATGACTGTCCTAAGAAAACAACATTCTTTTGAGGTTTAACTTTGTAGACAAGGAGATGGATAAGTCCATTTTATATGTTTATACTTGCACAAGTCCTACACCACTTGATTCATATTCAAATGCTCTTCAAGAAAAAGTACTTGCATCCACACGTGTATCCGTACCATACTGTAGGTGCATGAGAACAACAAACTATTTTTTCTTAAAACCAAGGCTTAAATGGAAGAAAGGGAAAAGAACATGCATCCATTATCCATGCATAAGATCCACCAAGTCCTTTAACAGTAAATCTCCACTAACAAACACAAATTCCAACTTGAATTTGTCAAAACAAATCGCTGTCTTTGCTGTCACAATGCAACCACCTTCAATTTCTCAACTAGTAACCAATGATACTAGTTAGATACATGCCTCATACTCTGCAGAGAAGGAGTTAAACTGCAAATCAAAAGAAAACATTAAATCTACCTTGTCTTCCTCCATCCCACCTAGAAATGTCCATCATTAGAGGGTAGAGGAAGAACTAAGCATTTTATTAACAAACCCTAGCAATGGAGGGTTAGAAACCTATCTACAGATGATGGAATCAAACAACACAATGTAAATGTTTCAAAAGCTAAAAACCACTACAAATGAAAGGTAATTTGATCCACTCAAATGATTCTCAGACCATGATTCCTCTACAGGCCGTACCAGCCGTACAAGTTGCTGTTCTCACACAAAAAACATAAAAAACATAGTTTTTCTTAAAAGAAACTCCTCTCTATATTATTTTTGGCATGTTTTTACAACTGATGTTTATAGGAAGTTTATAAAACTCTTCCACTTCCCATTTGTCCATACAACTGCCTAGGAAGGTAGAAAATCAATGGAAAAGGCAGTTTGCATTCATAAAGAATGAGTTTCTAAAGAAAACTCCAAATTTCAAAAAGACAACTCCTAGAAAATAGGCCTAGATTAACTCCAAAGTAGACTAGTCAATGAAATGACTAAGTCCTTTATTTCAACACAACAAAATGGCTTTTAAAGCCTTAGAAGTAAATAACTAACATGAAAAATTAACTAGAAAACAACACAAAACTGAGCTCCTGCACCATAGAGGGACCTATTTTTCACTCTCACTTGGGACCTGACATATGGCATATGTAACTATTTAGTCGGGACATGTACTGGAGGCACCCGTAGCAACTAATTATCTGCAGATGTATTCACTACTTTGGCACTCAACACACCATTTTCCTGCTCATTCCATATCTTATAACATTGCTTCATTAATTTTGAAATAAAGCAATTGTCACTACAAAAAGTGTCAACTCAAGCTCATAAGTTGTTCATTCCCGCATTGTGAGCTATCACCTCACATCCATTCCACTGTACCCGCCGCCTTAACATTCACCTGCATGCATGTCATCTTGCTCATAACAAATAAACTGCCAAGTACGTGCTCTCAAATTCCAAGGTATGCTGATCATTTATTTCCATAATGTGTGCACATAAGGTAACTTTCAATGATTAACTTAGATTTCTTTCTATATTCATTATTACTTTTTATTTATTTCATGCATGTGAAAATATTTTTCACCATTCCAGTTAATAAATACTCTTCCTTTCATATCAATTGCCACGTGAAGTGAGGTCACTTCACACATTAGTTGGGGGGAGGGGTTTATTTTTTTTATTTTCACCATTTTTGTCTTTAGAGATACCAGATAGAACATCCTATGCCATTTTCTAAAAAATAGTAAACCTCCCTTGTTTCGCCCAAAATATGAATATGAACTTGTTACCCTAAGAAAGTTACAATGAGAAGAATAGGAAAGGGCAGTAAACTATAGATTGGTTCTCTTCAAGGTGGTGGAATTGGAGTTTAGCAAAAATTGACACTTCAAGAGGTTGTAGAACACAGAGATAATGGGGGGTGATGCGGTATGACGAGAGCCATCTGCACATAAGGAAATATTAGAGGATGTGTTGGTGCTACCACTCTTCACCAGAGTAGGATGGCTAGACTACTTTTTGAAGTTGATAGAATATGATAACAAAATGGCAAAGGAATTTGCAGCTACATTGTAGTATGATGAGACAACGGTCAGGGGATTGGTTGTAGATGCTTCTGAGATGGCCATTGTCCAAGTCACAAGATTGCCACGCACAAGGTTCGAATATCTAGCTTGTGTTGATGCAGCTGTAGCAAGGGAGTAATTTTGCGAGCGAGGAGAGCACCTAGACTCAACAACACAAGGTATAAAGAGATTATCTCTTCCCTTTTTCTAGGGAAAATGTACTTCATATATCATTAAATACATTACCTGTGATGGCTGGCATAATTTGCTCTATACTGTGCATTTTAAGTTACTTAATCATCTACGCCATGATAAGCTAGTCAACGTTCCCAAATTCCTATATAATATGTTGCAAAAGATGGCATATGAATACTAGAAAAAACAAGAGTACACCACATTGTCCCATCATTGTTTAATAGCCTTGTTGATGAAGAGGAGCCTAAGAATTCAACCCCCATAGGTTGATTGGGAGGCTTTTAGACAATGTGTAGATATCACAACACTGTTGGAAGAACTTGAAGTAGAGAATGAACCCCAACATGATCCTGAACCTGAGATTGAGCCTGAGGAAGAGGGGCCATAGGAGGACAACACTCTAGAGGATAGGCCAGTGGCAATAGAAGAACCCTCATCTTCTAAACCTAAACCTATGAGAGGCACTGATTCAACACCTGTTAATAAAAAGAGAAACAAGAAAAGTGTTGAGAAGCATAAAAGCACTGAGAAGGGAGAAGATGCCGGGGAAAAGAAGAGGAAGAGGAGTAAAAAGAAAAGGAAAATGAAGTCAAACAGGAGACTGCTACTTCTAGGCACTCAGGAAGGTTGAAGAGGTAGAGTGTGAAGGAAAGAATTGTTAAGGAACAGGGGCAGGAAAAATGTGAAGGAAAACAAACCATGATCCAACACCAGTGAATTCAGATTCAGATAAAGGAGGAATTGCCCCTAAAGATGTCCCTGTTGATGCTCCTGAGGATGTCTCTGTTGATGCTTGTGAAAATGTTAATGTGTTTGTTAAGAAGAGAAGGTATATTTCTTCATCTTATGGTTCTAATTCAGAAGATATGTTTTTTGTAAAGAAAACAGGAAAGTCAATTCCTAGCAGTTTTGCTAAGGAAATTTTTAATATAACTGGGGATGATAATGATGAAGGTCTGAATTTTGAAAAAGAAAAAGAATTGTTGGAAGAGATGAACATAAGAAAATAAATTCAAGAAACTCTTGATAGGATAAAACACTTGGAAGAGCAGGTGAAAGGATATGAAGAGGACAAAGAAAAAGAGAAAAGAATACAAGAGTTGGAGGAGAGAATTCAAACCTATGGCCATGGAACTAATCTAGACCTACTAGCATAGATGGTTGTGAGTAAAACAAATACTGAAGAAAATGAAATACTCACTCCACAACCTCCTATAACAAGGATTCTAGTGTACCACACCACTTTGTATTTGGGTTTTGAATTAATGAAACTCACTCACAAATCCAAACAAGAAAAGGAAAACTGGGAAAAAGAAAAATAGAATCTCAATGCATCAATAGAAGATAAGAATTTGGTGATAAAGAGGTTGGAGGATAAGCTGACAGAGGTCATTGACAGAGCCATATAGATCATTGGGTGTAGAGCTCCTCCTAGGGTATATGCATTGTTCCTGAAAGAAAAGTTTCTCAGTTTCCAGTTTAAGAGGTTCATTAATAATCAACCTGCTTTACATTCAAGGCATATTTTTTACAGTTATTTTAAAGAAGTCAGTTTAGAGGAGCAAGACCAATTGTGTGAATATTGTTTGCATAACTACTTAATGACAGAGGATACAAAATGGAACCCTTCAATTTATGTTGGGGATTTGCAAGTTAGGGCACTGCTATCATATCTCAAGAATGAAAAGTTCAGAGGAAAATTGATGGATAAGTATGAGGAACAAGAGAAAACAGTGGCATTGCAGGTCAGAAGGGAAGCACAAAATCCTGATGTAATCCTTACTCAATGGTTAACACTCCTCTCACACAAAGGTCCAGGAAAAATAATTATGGATTTGAGACTATGAGATCATAAAAGGATACAGTAGTTAGCAGGTCCTATGCTTCAAAATTATCTAAGGTATGTGCAAGATAGATGGAATAGTCTGACTCCAACACTGTAGAGGAAAGAGCCTCACTCTTTTCATAATTTTATGAATATGTTTGAGAGACTACACAAGTATATCCAGATTTTAGAGCAAACAGGAGTGGGATGGTTGCCACTTACTTTTCATCCTCCTATTCTCCTTTATCCAGTACCACACTGGACAAGGGAAAAGGGTGACGAATGTAGGAATGCAGAATCAGTCAGGTTGGATAGGCTTACTTGTTACAATGGTTTTTATCTTAAGTAGGGAGAGGGAGTCAGATAAATAATGGACCTGAGGAAGATTACTTTGCACTACAATCTTCTTCCCTATATGATTAGTTCAGTGATTTTGCTTGAGGGCAAGCAAAAGGCTAAGTTGGGGGGAATGATGGGTTGAAATATTGACCTTTTTTTATGTTGTTTTTATATGCTTTTAGAACTTTTCCATATGATCCTCCATACACTTTACCAACATCACCATCATTATATGTTGTCTATTTATATACTTTGCAAGACTTTGAATCTATGTTATTAATATGGAATATGGTGATGGTATTATCAATTGAATGATTTAAATATGAGTATGCATGTAATATAGATGGAATCCTATGGTTTAATTATGAAGGTTATTTGTGTGCATATGTTTTGTGAATTAACCCATGTGCAGCAAGAATGTGGCATTAAGGAAATGAGCATTTGCAACGAGTTGCAAGATAGGAGAATTAAAGGAAGTGAAGTTAGGATGCCAAAAGTGCAGGCAGCTGGAGGATGAATGTGAACCATCATGGACTGGAAAAAATGTAGAAGAAGTAGACTTGTTTCAAATGCAAATTATGTGTGTTCTTCATGTGAGCTGTTGCATAAGAGTTCTTGTTTGAATAGGACTCTCCTTCCTCTATTCAGTTAGATTAATAAATCGATATTAAAACCTGTATGCTCGTATCTAGGAATGGATTGATGATTGAAGTTAGTTGGTAGTTGCATAAAACTCTCCTGTTTCTGTATAAGTTAGGAGGGATGAGTTCGATGTCAAGTTAGTCACTTTATTTTCTAATTACTCAGTTGTTGCTTTGTTATTCCATATTGGAAGATCCAGACATGTTTTAAAGAATGTCATTATTGAATACAATCTAAAAGAGATCTTATTTATGATATGAAGTGAATGTAACTATGTGTTATGAAGATGCGTGAGAATCTGAATTAGATTTGATTTCCAGTTAAAGTGAGTCAGTTCCTTGAGCTAGCCACTCAAGGTACTGATCCTCACTTCATTTATTTCCTCATTGCTTTATGCATTCTTGTTAAATCTATTTTTCATTTGCATATAAATACATTACGAGTCAATTAGAATACTTTTATTGTTAAATTATAGTAGTATGGTTCATGAACAAATGAATGCTTTGTCTACTTTAAGTCCTCCGGAGGTTAGCATGAGCTCTCTTATCATTTTGAATGTTTTGGATTAGTTTTGTAATTTTCTGTTGTTAATAGTTATCTACAGCTTATGCTGAAGGTACCCATAGCCACTAGATTCTGTAACTATTGTTACTATTCTTGCATTTCTATGAATTCCAACAAAGTAAGTAGGTTTAGATAAGATAGTTTAGAAAAAATATGAGCCTTGAAGGCACATACAGTGTAGTGCCATCATAAGCTTACACTCCTTGGTTGATAATTTAATGTAGGAAGTACAATGATAGAGTGGATTGTTCAAATAGGTTTACCCCTAAATTACGTTAAGTCTGCAACACATTAGTTTTCCTCTACACTGTTCATGATTCCCATGCGAGATTATTGAATGTGAGAGAATGACGGGGTTCTCTTCTATCATTTTCATAATTGAAGTCTTCATAGTCATAACAGTTGGTGATTGGTGCCATTGGGTCAGCAAGTGGCATCTACCTATTGAAGGAAGGTGTCTCGGGCTCCTTTGAGGGAATGTTCCCTAAGTTGAATTTAGGTTCCATCATATTCGGTGGTGCCTTGGACACCACAAAATAAATGGAACGAATGAATGTGGAAAGAGTGAAAGCGAAGATGAGTGTGATGAAAATTATGGAAATTAATTATGAAAGTGATGCTTGATTAGAGGTTTTTGTAATTTTACGTTAGGTTCACCAAAATATGTACTCCTCAAAATGTGACTCAGGCACAAATGCATATGAGTCAACTTCGACGCAACACACAAACCTTCTCCTTGCTATGGGTAACCTCCAAGTCACTCTCACTCTCGTGGAAGAAGCCAGTCGAGTGGAGGCATAACCTAGGGTGGTTCTATTCTTGTGGGATCAAAATGTCATAGAGAGTGGTCAACTAGTTTTGGGGCCTATTGTTTGTTCTATGACCGTGATGGTGGAGATAACCCTATGACTAGAAGGGTCACTGACCATTGATCTCTTGTTAGGATTCCTTGTGTTCCAATGACTACATGGATGTCAATTGTATTCATTGATGTTTCTTAGGCATTCTAGATCATTTTCCTATGTTTGTATTGTTTGGATGATCCTAAGGGTTTGTTGTTGTTATCAAATTTCTTGTTGTGTCAATTTGGACTAGGATGTATTTCGTCTATCTGCTCAAGGACAACCCTAACCCACTCGCCTCTAACTCCTAGGTACATCAAATTCTTTAGAGAAGAGTGAGTTAACTAGGTTTGACAGTTGACTGAAGTTGAATCTTTGACTTAGTGATGTGAGTTCTCTTAACTTTTTGACCTCATGATGAAATCGAGGAGTTTGAATACTTGTTTTGGTTTTTATCTTTTTTAATGTTTTTATATTTTTTGGGTTTTTGATGGATGCAACTAATTATGAATGCAATACAAATTTTGGTTCTTTTTTCTCAAATGTAAAGTGATCTAATTAATCTAGAAATTGAAATATATATGCTACCTACTATGATTTTTCCTAATGTAAGCTATACTATGTTTTTATATTTTCAAAGGCGATTTTTTATTTAATCTAAGAATTGAAAATGCTTGGAATGAAATTAATCTAGAATTGCAATTTAACTACTCAAATAAAAACTAATCTAATCAACTTTAAAACAATCTATCAAGGAAATTGCAACAACAAGATTACTATTCCCAAGAGCAAAGATGATTTAATTAACTATTGAAAGCATAAAGAACCTGCATCCTCTTTGGCACATGAGCCTGGCGTATCCTCATAAATCCTTTGTGTAGAAACCTTTCCTTTCTTTAGTAGCAATGGGGTACTCCTCTTGGTGACATGGATTGAATGGCTATTGATTCAAAATGAGCTATGAAAGCTTGGATTGGGCGAGCTATGAAAGCTATGATTGAAGCAATTGGGCTTGAAAATTGGTGAGCGTAATAATTCTAGATGAAGCTTTTTGAGAAGCTTGGGCAATGCAACTAAGGCACCTATGTCTTGCGAAGAGCATATGAATGCTAAGTGGAGAGCAAAAATAAAGCTACTAGATGGCTGTAATAATGAATTTGCCTCCAATATTGCTTAAGAGAGGGGGTATTTATAGTATTGGAGAGTGGAAAATGGGTATTTATAGAATTGATTGGGATGTTAAATCAATTAGATTGAGGAGTTAACAGGGTTGATTGCTCATTGAACTCAATGTTAGAAATGAAGGTGAACAACTATAGAATGGAAATCTTATTACAACTATAACTATTAATCTAGTGTAGAAACAAAATGGAGATAGTATAATATCAACACAAAGAAATAACAAAATATAAGATCAAACACATAACATAGTGTTTATGTGGAGAAACCCTTTTGGGAAAAAAACTTCACACAAGAAGAGATGCACTAGTCTGTATTAACTTCAATAGAGTTTACAATACAACACTATTAATCTCCTCTTCAATCTTCAATCCAGTAATTCCTGTAATACCCATCCACAATTGTAATACAATATCCTCTTAAAAGAGTGTTGCCTTCTAGGGAAAAACCCTAACATAACTTCTACTATCAGATCTACGACCTAATGATGAATGATCCAGATTGACTATGAAATTACAATAGTTTACAAGACAATTTTCTAAAAAATTCTCTTCAGGGGCATTGCCTTGAACGTCCCCCAGGGTGGCTAGGAAGTTGTTGTCACCCCACCTGGACCCCATGATGACAGTAGTGGGGGGAAAGCCCCCCACACCCCCCGTCAGGTATAAGGATCCAAAATGCAGTTGAAACAAGATTGCTACTTGGTGAATACTTCATCTGTTATGAATGATTTACAAACAATATTAGGAGTAATTAAACAAATAGGATTTACAAGGTTGATGGGACCTTAATCCTAACATTATTCCACTTGACATCATACATTGTAAATACATCCATAGGAAAACATAAAACAACTAAGTACCAGGAACAAGGCCCATGTCCTTCCTACGCCATGTAAACTTTTATGTACTCATAGGTTTAGTAAGTGAATTTGCAACATTCTCCTGAGTGTCAACCTTCTTCAACTTAGTTTTACCATTAGCAATCATTTCATGAACAAAATGGTATTGAAGATCCACATGCTTAGTCTATGCATGATACATGGGGTTCTTAGCCAAACATATTGCACTCTAGCTATCACAACCAATCTAAATAATCTTGCAATCAAAACCAATACCTGTACACAATCTTTGTAACCGAACTACCTCCTTAGAGACATGAGTAGAAGCCATATACTCTACTTTGGTGGTGGATAAAGCAATGGAGGGATGCCTTTTACTCATCCAACTCATAGCTCCTCCAAACAAAGTAAACACATATCCATTAGTGGACCTTTGACTATCCAAGTCACCTACCCAATCTACATCAACAAAACCCTAAATGTCTAATGGCTTAACCACATTGTTAGTACCAAAATAAACCAAATAATAATCAGAAGTACCACGTAAATATCTTAACACCCTCTTTGCATAATTCTAATGTTGTCTACTAGGGTTAGACATAAACCTTTTCAAAACTTCCACTGCTTGGGCAATATCTGGTCTAGCGCAAACCATTACATATATTAAACTTCCTACAACACTAGCTGTGTATAGGAATAAAATCGAGATCAAATGATAATCAAAACAATGAAATAATCAACAACTCAATCCTATAACATCAAGATAACGATATAATCAAACAACCAAATAATCAATGAATAACGCAAAAATAATGAAAGCTTTCACCTAGATTGTATTGTTATCTTGGTCAAATGTGGATTGCTCTTCAAATTACGAAACCATGTTTGCAACAAGTGGATGTAGATTGTGTTTGTGCTCAAAGTGCTCAACGATGTGATGAATGCTCCAAGCACTGTATGGATGCTTGAGAATAAATGATCGAAGAGGATTTGTTAAGGAGATGAGGGGGGTTTATATAGGTTTCAAACATGATGGATCAATGGATGAAATAAATCCATAAAATGGATGGTTGAGATAAATCAAATAACTCATGATGAATGTGCACACGACATGTGTCACTCCAAAAAGGTATTTGTATTAAGATAATTGCTTTTTTTGATAAAGATAGATTTGATTTCATAAATTAGAATGTTTTTTTCTTTCTAATTCATGAGTTAGTGATAAAAACAATAAAGATTAAGTCAATTAACTCAACTTATGATTTGCTTTTTGCATGATTTGAGATAAATTAAATAATAAATTATTTAATTTTGTGTGCATGATGAACAAGATTTATTTTTAGAGGATTTGGAAGATAAAAAACAAATTAAATAAATAAATTTATTTAATTGTTTGTGCATGATGGAAGACAAAAAAATTTTATTCAACATGAGTAAACACTTTTGACTGGAGCTATGAACTAGCTACAATATTAGGTGGGCAAGGGGGAGACTGGACCTCATGACCTCGTGCCTACCATAGAAAGTGCTTGCCAATCGAGCCAAGCCCCCTGTCTAGATGGAAGACATAGAATAGATTTGAAGATTTAAATAAATTGATTTAATTTATTTTGCATGATGAAGAATAAATAAAATATTTGATTTGATTTTATTTTTAGAAGAGATATTTTGATGAAATTAATTAAATAAGTAGAATTTATTTAATTAATGTTGATTTTAGGAGATTTGGAATAATTTGACGATTTTGATGAAATTAATTAAATAATTAGATTATTCAATTAATTGAAATTCAGGTGATGCGATGCAAAGGGTCATTTTTAGGTGTCTACACTAGCATATGGCACATCAGACATATCCTCTAAATCATCTTCATTCTTAGGACACATATCTAATGAAAGATTAGTACCAACTGGTAAAAGAACTCTAACTGGATTACAATCTTGCATGCTAAATCTGTGCAAAATAGTATTTGCATACTTTGTGATAACCAACGCTTTTTGTTTAATCGATCATTTTTTATCTCCATTCCTAGAATATACTTGGATACCCCTAGATCCTTCATGTCAAATGCACCTGAAAGTTGATCTTTCAATTCATTGATCATACCCTTGGTGTTACTAAAAAATAACATATCATCCACATACAAGGCAATAATTAGAATATGATCATCAATACATCGAATGTAGACACAATGATCCTCTTCACTTCTAATAAAGCCCAATTTCAAAATAAATGAATCAAAATTCTAGTACCACATTTTGGGGCATTGTTTTAAACTCTAAAGAGATCTTTTTAACTTGCATACCCAGCGTTCTTTCCCTTTTACCTCAAAACCTATAGGTTGTTGTATATAAATTTATTCTTCCAGATCTCCATACAAAAATGCAGTCTTAACATTGATTTGCTCAATTTCAAACTCATAAGTTGCAACAATGGATAAAATAAATCTAATAGAAATTTAGCAACAAGAGAGAAAATTTCACTGAAATCAACTCCCTCTCTCTGGGAGTAGCCCTTGGCTACCAGTCTAGCCTTATAGTACTGTAGTGAATCATCTGCTCCAAACTTCTTCCTGAAGACCCACTTATATCCTATGGCCTTTCTTCCTTTGGGAACATGTACAAGATCTCATGTGTCACATAAGTCTAAAGCCATCATCCCCCCTGCATGGCTAGCTACCAAGACTCACTATCATTTGCATGAATAGCTTCCCTGTAGGATCTAGGTTTATCGTTAGTACTCAATAAAGTAAATACACAACAAAAATTTTGTGGGCTATACCTATCAAGTGGATTCCATTATCTTGTGGATCTTCTCAAAGGTGAAGTAAGAGATTCTTCCTCATGTTCTTTTGTATGCTTGACTTCTTCTATAACAATACAGTCTTCCTCATCTAAACTTTCACTTGAATTTCTTCTTCTCCATCCCCCAATCCATCATTTTGTTCTTCTTGATGTGCATTTTCCTGTTGTAAATCAAAATGCACTATCCTCTTCCTTTCTTTTTCTTCTAGCTATACAGGATCATAAATAGCTCTAAGTTCCCTAAAAATCACATCTCTAGAAAAGATAACCTTTTTGGTTAAAGGATCCCAAAGCTTATCCTTTTACATTCTCACCATATCCAATGAATATGTATTTCTATGCTTTTGGATCCAACTTAGATCACTTTTCCTTAGGCATATGAACAAAAGCCTCACAGCCAAAAACCCTTAAATGTGAAACAAAAGGTTTCTTACCTATCCACACTTCATAAGGTGTTGAATCAAGAGCCTTAGAAGGAGATTTGTTTAACAAGTAACAAGTGGTACTCATAGTTTCTTCCCAAAAGCATTTAGCCAATTGTGCATCACTTAACATACTTCTGGCTCTTTCCATTATTGTTTGGTTCATCCTCTCTGCAACACCATTTTATTGTGGTGTATATAGAGTTGTCTTTTGTCTTATGATACATGCATGCTTACAGAACTCATCAAATTCACTAAAGAAATATTCCCCTCCATTGTCAGATCTTAATATTTTTATCTTAAGCCTTGATTGGTTCTTTACTAAGCCTTTAAACTCCTTAAACCTAGTGAAAACTTCAGATTTATACTTCATAAAATAAATCCGTGTGAAGTTGGATACACCATCAATGAAGGTAATGAAATAATGAGATTTTCCAATAGAATCATTATCCACGGGTCCAAACACATCTAAATGAATAATTTCTAATTTCTCTTTCACTTTATTATTTCCTAAAGGAAAATAATTTATTTGTTTACCAAACACAATTCTCACAGAAATCAAAGTACTTGTCAGAATAGGAGAAACCATCCAACAAATTTTTATTTATAATTATTTTTAAAACATTTACACTTGTGCGGCCCAATTTACGGTGCCACAACATACATATATTTTCAGTAGTTTTAGTTACATTAGTGGATCTACAAACTGTAGCAGCCTCAAGCCTAAACAGAGTTCCCATCCTTGTTCCCCTGGATACCGCCAAGCTTACTCACCAATCTACAACCATACTTATTAAATGTTACATGCATTCCTGAATCATTCAACTTTAAAACCAAGATAAGATTTCTAGCCAATTCAGGAATATGTAAAACACCAGGGAGGGTTTTAATTCTCCCATCACTAAAACACAATTGTACCTTTCCTCAACCAACAATCAAATATGTAGAGTTGTCCCCAAGGTAAACATTACCTCCATCATATTTATCATACGTGGAGAACCATTCCTCATGAGTAGTCATATGATACAAGCAACCTGAGTCAATCAACCACTATTCATTAGACATAACATTACATGTAGAAAGTAAAACTTCATCACCTATATTTGAGGACTTTTTGGTAGAGGAATCTAACTGTTTCTTTTGGTTTCTGCATTCTTTCTTCACATACCCCCTCTTACCATAGTTCCAACACTTAACTTTGTTCTTCTTCCTAGGAGTTTTAGACCAGCCTTTTGATTCCTTAGGCCCCTTTTGATATCCTTTTGGTCCTCTTTCCTTAGACCTCCCCTGACATTAAGAGCATCCACCGAGCTATCCATAGCCTTCTTTCTCATTTTCTATGACAACAAAGTTGCAACAAGGGCATCCATCTTTGGATCTTTGAGGTTTACAGTGATAGCAAAAATGAAATTCTCCCAAGACTCAAGAAAAGAATAAAGAAGCATAATACACTTATCTTCCTCATCTATCTTAACATCCACATAAGCTAACTAAATCATAATCAAATTAAATATATTCAAGTGCTCAACTATCGAATCACCCTCCTTCATTTTATGGGAAAATAACTTTCTTTTGAGATACCATTTATTTACCAGGTTCTTGGATTTATAGATTTCACCCAATCGCTTTTAGAATGCATGTGCAGTCTTTTCAGGAAAGACATTCAATAGGACAGTCTGCAAGGCATAACCAAATTGTTCCTCTTGCCTTTTTGTCCATCTTGTCCCACTCATCTTGACTAATAGTATCAGGTTTCTTCTCTTTTGTCACAACCAACCATTGATCTATTTCTTCAAGGAGATCCTCCATTTTCATCTTCCACAGCTCTAACTCGTTCCTTTGAATTTTTTGATGTCCAATCAGGATGATGATGTAGCCATGGATTCTACACAAATCTGCAAAATAAAATCAACTAGAACTCTCACTATAGTTCAAAAAACCCTCACACTTCCACCCAAGACACAGAACTATCCAGGCTCTAATATCAAATGTTAGAAATGAAGGTGAACAACTATATAATGGAAATCTTATTATAACTGTAACTATTAATCTAGTGTAGAACCAAAATGGAGATAGCATGAAATCAACACAAAGAAATAATAGAATAGAAGATCAAACACATAACACGGTGTTTATGTGGAGAAACCCTTTTGAGAAAAAACTCCACACAAGAAGAGATGCACCAATCTATATTAACTTCAATAGAGTTTACAATACAACATTATCAATCTCCTCTTCAATATTCAATCCAAAAGCGCCTGTAATACTCAGCCATAACCATAATACAATATCCTCTTAAAAAGGTGTTTTCTTCTATGGAAAAAAACCCTAACCAAACTTCTACCATCATATCTACGACCTAATGATGAATGATCCAAATTGACTATGAAATTACAATATTTTATAAGTCAATTTTCTAAAAATCCCCTGGACCCCTCGATGATAATAGTGGGGAGAAACCCCCCCACACCCCCCGTTAGGTACAAGGATCCAAAATGTGACTGAAACAAGATCACTACTTGGTGAATACTCCATCCCTTATGAATGATTTACAAACAATATTAGGAGTAATTAAATACATAGGATTTACAATGTTCATGGCACCTTAATCCTAACACTTAATTGATTAGGCAGTAGACTGGGTTGATTGAACAATGATCTAAGCTTGAAATCTTATCACTCATGGAGGAATGGGAGTTGGTATTAGAGAGGGAAGAGTTAAGAATAGATCAAGTGAGTTGATTATGGTTGATTGGGAGTGATGAATGGGCTTAGAATTGTTATGAAGTAAAAAGTGGATACATGTCTTTTTACCTCCTTGTTTAGCTCCTAGGTCCCCATGATTACATTATACATTCTAAATATTCATCCCGATGCAAAATTGCCCAAAACCAATGTAAATTGGGAACAAGGGGCCCATATCTTATCTTACCCCAGACCAAAAAGGAGCCTCAAGACTTGGGAACCAGTGCCCAAGTCTTCCCTGATTGGTCGAGGCAAATTTAATTGTATGTCAGCATAAGACCTTTAAAAAGGTTTCTCCTTGTCGGCTCTTTTGGTTTAATTTGATGAATGTTAGCGGGAAAGCATATATAATTGTGTTTTTGAATTCATTATGAACCTAGATAGAGAAAGCCAACTTGAAGCATTAGAGTAAAGAGCATTCAAAGCCTTCATTGTGATTCTAGAGTAGATTTGTGTTGTTATTGTGTGTGTGTCATTGTAGGTTTAAAGTTATCATCTATCTCTCCTTATGGGTTGAAGATTCTTCATCCTCCTAAGGGTTTTATCACAAAGGTGATATCATTGTGGTTTATCATCATTTGATTCATCATATTGATTTCGTGTTTAGCCTCTGCCCTACAAGGCACACTCTTTTTATCTATCAACGATGTTGGGAAGCTTGAATGTTATCTCAAGATTCAACTAAGGCAAGTCCCTAAACACCATAGCCCCCAAACCCCTTCTCTTCTTCTTGTGTGCAGGTTACAGGTGTGAGATCTAGGAAATATGAAGATAGAGGAAGACTGAGCAAGGATCAAGGTTTCAGGATCTGACAACATTTCAGGGTAGGACTTGGGTGCTGGTACCTTAGTCTTTCTGGTCTAGCAAACTGAAGATCTAGCATCAGGGCAATCTTTGTAGCATTTCTCCAGTTTACAGTTTCTGAAGATTCCACCTCTCGGGACTTGGGCACTTTTGAAATAGTTCTCCAACATCTCCACTTTTGGGACATAGGTTCTGTCATCTTCCTGATCATCCTTGTATAATTGTTTTCTAGAGATTTGTTATACATCTTTCATTATGATCAAATCATCATAAAACTAGGGTTTTGTGAATCATTAACCTAGGGTTTGATAAAAAGGATAGTTAAAATCAGATCTTTCCATAGCACTCCTAAGTACAAGATCTGTAGCTAAGTTCACCTCCATTTGGTAGTGATTTGGCTCAGTCTTGTCCTTGAATTTTATTGTGAAAGAGGGTTTGATCTAGTGTGTATGCTAGTCTCATCATTCACCTTTCTCACACTTAACATTTTGGTGAACCCATAGTATATTACACTTTGGCATCCTTCTTGCATCAGATTTGAGTTATTTTCCACCTAGATCTGATTAAATTCCATTCATTTATAATTTTGCATAGTTACATAGATTAATTTCATTATTAGGGTTTGAAAAATCCTTGCATTTTTAGGAAATATAGCTAATCTTCAACATAGGGTTTCAAGAATAGCATGTTGTGGTAAATCTTGTTGCATTATTGGATTAAACATTCTTTTTACATATGTGCATTGGAAAAAGTGAAAAAATCAAGCATTTTAGGCTTGCAAAAGGCATAGTTTTGCATTGTTTCATTGCATATGTTATAAATCATCATAGAAATATTTAAACCTCTAATTTTTGCATTAGATATTATTCATATTATATCAGATAATCATTTCATGGTGTTGCATCTTGCATTTGAAGCTCTCATTTGCTAGGGTTTTTTTGGAAAAGTTACATTTTTGAAAACCTAGACAAATTCAAAATCTTGTTTCAAATTTTGCTGCCATCATAAACATTTCAATTTAGATATAGAATATTTTCATGGTTCATTTGAAAATTTTGCATCATTTCATATCTTGGTTTGAAAATTCATATGTTTGTAATTACACATTGTGTATTTCAACATAAGGAATTTAACATCTCTTTAACATTTCTTTGTAAGAAATCTTAAGATTGTCTATATTACCTTTTGTGCAAAACTTTTAACATCTTGATCACTCCGCTTGTAGTGACACTAGTGTGTTTTTTATTTTTGAAAAAAGATGCAAAAACCCAGTTTCCTCAAACTAGTGCATGGTGGTGTACAAAAGTCTCATATTGGTGGTACTTGATAAATGAATAGATTTGAGTATATACTACTCTTCCAAGACATTTCATTATGGCATCTTCTAATCATTCCTCTTTGGTATCTTTGCATGCATATATCAAAGATTTTTAAAGATTTTACAAATTCGTTAATATGTATCCTTATGTTTTGACTCATATAACATCCATGCATGATAGGGATATCTTTAAATGCTCTTCATTTGAAATCCTTGATTATGTATATGATTTTAATAACTTCATAACTCTCATGAATGAATATCCTTCGATATTAAAGGACTTTCCTAATTTTATCTCCAAGAATTGTCACGATAAAGATGATGGTGATAATTCTCCTTTTACTTCAATTACAAGTCATAATGATTCTATGTCTCTTCCCATGAATTTACTCTCTAATACATGTGATGGTGACCTAGCTTTACCTATTTCACCTTATGATTTGGATCTCTCTCCCAAAGTTGTTCCTACTTGTGAGGACATTTTGGTGCAAGAGGATGAAATCATCGATACATTCCTTAACATCACCCTACCCTTTCTTCATTCCAATGCTCTCCCTTTGAAAGATGAAGCATTAGTGGATGAAGAACCTCGTCTCAAAAAGGAACCTCCATGGGTAGATAATGGGCATCCATATAATAAACTAAAATCTTCTATTAATAACATACTACATGAGGCTTCTATGAGTCATCCTATTCCTCCTTTAGTTGAATGTTCAAATACCTTGGATATCACTAAGGAAGCGAAGACCCTCGATCTTCATCCTTTGGCTAAATGTTCAAGTACTTTGGACATCATTGAGGATGTGAAAAGTTCTTTGGTTGCATATTCAAACCCCTTGGACATCACTAAAGACACAATCATTGACAATTCTTTTGACAACATTTTACCTTCCCTTCATTCCAATTCTCTCCCTTCAAAAGACAAAGCATTGGTGGATGAAGAAAGGTCTCTCACATTAAATCCTTTGGGGATGGATGTTGATCTTAATCAAAGTAAAAACAATGTTAATTCAATCATCATTAATAGGCTTATTCCACCCACTAAGGGGATAGTGAATAAGTGTACTATTGTTCTTAAAATCATTGTGCACGGGGCACCTAATGCACCTCCTCGCTTCAAGCTGGTGATTACGGTCCAAGGTGCTCTAACACCACCTCAACCACCAGGTTACATTCTCAATTTTGTAAAACAAATTACTCAAGTACATCAAGTGTATCAAAATGTGTCACAACAACCCTACTATAAGGTGATTGCTCACACATACAATATGCGAAATAATAAAGTAAATAACAATCGAACATTCCGATCACTTTACCGACTTCTCAACATATGCTTCCTCAACCACCTCATCTTACTCATAAAGTTGGTCAAGATTATGATCTTGTTGAGCAGCTTCGCTCTACTGCCGCTAAAATCTCTCTCTAGGAACTCTTACAAACATTACCTACATACCACAGAATGCTCCAAGAAGCTTTATAAAATGTGATTGTACCACCTTCTGTTAAGCCAAATGATGTAGTAGCCCTATTAGATTGTATGCATGCGACAAAAATGGATATTCTATTTCAATAACATGAATTATCGTCAATTGAAGTTCAAAACCAATATGATCCTCTTGTAATCCTTGTAACTATAAATAAAAAGTTAATAAAATTAGTTATGATTGGCAATGGATCAGGTCTTAATGTTTGTGGCATTGATTTGCTACACAAAATCAAGGTGGACACATCTTTAATCAAATAGGAGAAACTTCATATTTGTGGCTTTGATAACATTGGTAGACAATCCTGGGGTACCATAACTTTACCTATAAAGGTTGGATCCATGGCATTATCTACTCTTATCCATGTCATGCTTGGTACACTTTCATATAATATGATTCTCGGTAGACTGTGGATTCATGCCATAGGGGTAGTTCTGTCTACCCTTCATCGATCAGTAAAGTTTATCAATGAAAATAAACTTCACACCATTGACATTGACCCAAATCCAAAAAGATGTTTACAAGATGAGGCAGAAAAACAAGTTATAAATCACAAACTTCTCAATAACTTAATAGCTGATTCATCAATATCTCTTGCTGTAGATTCTAAATCACCATCAAATGCACTTCTAGGTGATGATTGGGGTTCATTAGATTTTACTCCTTCCTTTATGGGGGAATATAAACTTAATAACCCTAATCCTGAAGCATCAAAAGTTGCCTCAATCTCATCCAAGCAATCTTTGGAAATACCCAAGAAACCTAAAGTTTCTTTAGTAGCAAACAAAGACAATACTTTAACTTACACGACAGAATATGAGACTTATGAGGCCCTGCCTTCTTCTAAAAAGATGGAGTCTCTCTATGGTCGTGGATTTAAAATCCTTTACAAAATTTGTAATTATGTAGGTAATGGTTATGGTATAAAACAACAAGGAATCAAGGTCCCCTTAGAAGTTGTTGCACATAGCTCTTCGATTGGTATTGGATACCATCCTTTGAATCCCACCAAAGCCTACCATTGTCCTACTCTTAATGTTAATACAATATCAACAATTCCAAGACTAAATATGATATATCCTGAGATGATAGACATGGATTGTCTGCCAGGAAATATCCCATTGAATCGGGTAAGTATTTCTCCCTCATTTAGCCACACTCGATGTAACACCTATTCTAGTTGCTCTCAATGGTGGGCTCCTCCTAAATACATATATTGATAGTGTGGTTTTGTGTTCCCACATGTTGTGTTAAATGCTTCTTTAGGTCTCCTTGGATGACCCTTGACTCTTGCAAGGTTAAGGATAAAAGGACACCACCTCCGTTGTGACATTTCTTCTATTTGTTTCTCTATTCTTCTATTCTCCTCTCCCTCATTGTAATTGCTGTGTGTGGTGCCTTGGGGGCATGACATTGTGGAGGATGTCTTGGGGGCATCTTCCCATGTTGTGAACCTAAGTCACTTTTGTCCCCTCTCTCATTTTTAGTGATTTCATTCTTCTGTGGCTCTACTAGTCAGTGAATGATGATAACCAATAAACATTGATAAGGACTGTGCATTTCCACAACAATAAAATAAAAATGGATCCAGTCCATATATAAAGATGGGGTTAATATGTTACTGATGCTTGACTAATAGAATCACTTTGTGTTGTAACGTGATCGTGTATCTGTACACTCAAAATCGTGACATCAATGGCCTGGGGCTGTCGAGTTAGATTTTGGCGTACACATGGACCCTTCCCTCCTTACCATGGGGTGAACCGCCACGTCACTCTTGATCTTGTGGAAATAGCTAGTCGAGAGGAGGCGAGACACAGGGGTGGTTTGGCTCATTGGAGAGATGGACTTCACAGAGAGGGGTCGGCACGTCCTGGGGCCTATGTTGTTGTGCACTTGTGTTGTTCAATGATTGTGGTTGTAAAGATAACCGTATGACCCGAAGGGTCACTAGTCATTGTTCTCCTATTAGGGTTTTTGATATTCCACCTTTGTGTGTGTAAGATGTTGTTCTCGTTGATTGCTTGTTGTCATTCAAATTGTTGGATGAATGCTTGTTGTACTAAGAATTGCCTATGTTCTTCTTATCGTTGGATGACTAGTGGGTCCTGTTGTGGTCTTGGGTGGATTTCCTCTATCTCATCGAGGATTTCCCTCACCCACTCACCTCTTAATCCTAGGCACATTCGTGAGTTGAGACAAGTGATAGGTGATTGTAAGCTAATCTTGACTTGACTTAGGGTTCTATTTGACCTAAGGTTTGATTATGCATTGACTTTGTTTGACCTTGTGATGGAATCAAGGGTTTTAACCAATATTTGACTATGGTTGACCTTGTGATGGAATTAAGGGTTTGTGAACTTTCCAAGTCTCTAATGTTTTTGTTCTTTTTTTTGGTTTTTTATGAATGCAAGGCTAAATGAATGCAAAACTTCTTTTTGTGCTTTTTTAATGTTTTTAGAATTGAAGATGCTTTTTTCTAATCTAGGAATTGAAAAATGTCTGCAATCTATAATGAATTTACCTAATGCAATTTGAACTATGTTTTTGAGGTTTTCTAAATATTTGGAATGAATTAATCTAAGAAAAGGGAAATTGCTTTTAAATGAATTAATCTAAGAACTTTGAAAGCAAATTACTCTAAGAATGCAAGATCTATCTATCCTATGAAGGAAAAAGCAACATGATTACTGATCCTAAGAACAATTTTAGTTATCTAATTACTACAAATTAAAAGAAAGTATAAAGAAACCTGGAGATGCGTGAGCCTCCATTACCCTTAGAAATCCTTGTGATGGCAACCTCATATCCTCTTGTAGCAGTGAGGAAATATCCTCTTGGCGACAAGATGACAATGGAAGCAAAGAAGATTTTGAAGCTTTGCAAAAAGAAGCTCAACGAGAGCTTTTGTTGAGCACTATGGCTTGATATGAGCAACAAGGAAATATCCTCTTGGCGACAAGATGACAATGGAAGCAAAGAAGATTTTGAAGCTTTGCAAAAAGAAGCTCAACGAGAGCTTTTGTTGAGCACTATGGCTTGATATGAGCAGCGTATGGATGTGTGATGAGCTTTGTATGAAAGCTAGATGAAGCAACGAACAAAAGAAAAGGCTCCTATGTCCTGTATGAGCATGAGAATGTTGAATGTGGAAAGCAATAACTTGCAAGAGTTGTGTGCACAAATGAAATTGCCTCCTCTAGAAATGCCTTGAAGCTATGCAACAATGAAATCTTTGAAGCTTTGGAGAACTAAAGAAAGAAATAAAGAAAGAGGCTCAAAGGCCTGTGAAGAATCTTGAAAAAGCTTGTGAAGATGAGAAGAGTATTCTCCAACTTGCTTAACTTGTAAAATAATGAAGAGGTGAGGGGTATTTATAGGTTTGAAGAAGGGATGAGAGGTGAAGAAGAAGAAGAGTTAACTCAATTTGATTGGAGAGTTAACACAGAGGATTCAAGAGTGATATGGGCTAAAATTGGAGTGATCTACCCAGTAAAAGCTTATCACTCAAGAAGAAGTGAAGAAGAAGGAGTGCATGAGAATGTATGAGAGTGCATGAGCTATTAATTAAAGATAAAATAGATATAATTATGCATGTGTAGGTGCATGAAATAGTTAACTCTATATTTGGCATGAAAATCCATGCAAATAGGAAGAAAAATGGGTGAAAACGAAGCTTTTTTGAGTTAGAAACTCAAGTTTTTCCATGGCTAGAAACATGATAGGGTCACCCAGGGGTCAACCCTTTCACCAGTTAGGTCGCCCAGGGGGTGACCCACAAAAGAGGGCACCTAGGTTGACATGCATGATGGGATATGGAAGATGAGGAGAAAAGAAGGGGATTTGCCTCCAGAAACAGGTCAGTCATGTGTGAAAATCCAAATCTCTACTTGCAAAGTAGGATCTCCTAGGGGGAGATCTGGAAATAATAGGGGGAGATATGGATTGGTTGAGTGAAAATGAAAACTGAAAGTTGGAGATGGCTAGGAGGGACCTATAGAAGGCTTCTAGGGGGTGGAGGAGATGAAAAACATTGAGGAGAGGTGAAAAATCACCTACAAGACGCATATAAGGCTTAGGAACAGGGTTGCAAGATCAAAAAATGAAAATCAACAAGTGTCAAAAGTGTTGGAAAGCGTTAACAACAAAGAGAGAGAGAGAAAATGACAAAGGGGAAACAACACAATACGAGAGAAAAGACACATCACCAAGAGAATTTTTGCTAAGAGGATGTTATTTCATGCTTACATGTATGTGACAAGGGTTATAAATCATCATAGGGGTCCTCGTCGAGGCTATGCATGATTTTGGTGCTTACAATATCATATTGTGAAATTATTGTAACAAACCTTTGCAATACTTTGCTTCTAGGCACTTTGGAATGTTTTGTATCTCACCTTGTAGCTACACTTGATTCTAAGATACTTGAAGTATACCCTAATGGCTATACTCAGTTCTGAACCCATAAGTGTAGCCTTGGTTTATTAAGTGATATATTAAATGATTTCTGTATGTTTCATGAGATGATTTTCTAACCGAAGTTTGTTAATTGTTAGCGTATAATATTGACATGTTTCTATTGTGATTGTTGGGAGCAATTCAATGATTGTAAGCACATGTCATTATGGGGCATGGGATTTCCGAAAGCTCTTGTTCCATTGCGTGATTTCAACTTTACCTTAAACATGATTGCTATCAGAAAGTGGGAGCAACCACTTTAAGGTGGGGGCATATATTGTGGTAAATGCTTGGATATTTTAGATATTGTGATAAAGTGTGTTTGTGTATGCTTCCTTTTCACCATAAGGTGTCTCCGTGATGCAGGTGGGGTTGTATATTTTGTTTTGCATGTTGTGTATGCTTCCTTTTCATTGTAAGGCATCTTTGTGATGCAAGTGGGGTTGTATATTTTGTGCACATGCTTCCTTTTCACTGTAAGGCATCTTCGTGATGTGGGTGGGGTTTTATGTTTTTGAAATCACTTTTGCGGAAGGCAGGATAGTGTATTCCCTTGAGTGGCTGCACATCCTTTTAAAAAGTCCTCTGTAGAGGTGGGGTTGGATCCTGAGTTATTCACCCTTAAGCGTGCCTTTGGCGGTTGTGGTAGCATAGCTCAACCATTAGGTGTGTTTGGTGTGTCTTAGATGGAAGCATGTAGTGATGAGATCCCCCCATCGCCCATGTTTAACATGTTTTAGACGTATAGTGTGTCGACGACATACTCTATAGTGCTCATGTTTTTCGTGTGTCTTCCTTGTGTGTCTTGCATGTTTTAGTGGCGACGCATAGCGATGAGCTCCCCCACACCATGTGTCTTGCATGTTTTGTGGTGGCATGTAGCAATGAGCTCCCCCCACACTATGTGTTTTGCATGCTTTTGATGACATCACATAGTGATGAGATCCCCCCATTGCCTAGTTAGGGTTTTATAATTGTTTAATCATGTCTTCTCTTAGTGTATGCTTTGTGTACTACGTGATTGCGTTCATGCCTTCTCCGTGTATTGTGTGCCTCTTTATTGTCTTCTTCGTGTATTACGTGCTTCCTTACTATATTCTCTGTGTTTTGTGTGACCATCAAGTGTTTTCTTATGTTTGCTTAAGCTTGGGAACTAGAAATGGTTCTCCAGACTTAGGCTATGTTTTCGCTCTAGTGTTTGATGTGTTTGGTGTTCTTTGACTATACTTTAATGCATGTATTGATCGAAAGATCATACAAACATTAAAGTGGGGGATAAATGTTATGGAGTAAAAAGTGGACATATGTCTTTTTACCTCATTGTTTAGCTCTTAGGTCCTCGTGATTACATTATACATTCTAAATATTCATCCCAATGCAAAATTGCCCAAAACCAATGTAAATTGGGAACAAGGGGCCCATATATTATCTTACCCTAAACCAAAAAGAAGCCTCAAGACTTGGGTTCTAGCACTTAAGTCTTCCTTGATTGGTCAAGGCAAATTTAATTGTATGTCAGCATAAGACCTTTAAAAAGGTTTCTCCTTGTTGGCTCTTTTGGTTTAATTTGATGAATGTTAGCGGGAAAACATATATAATTGTGTTTTTGAATTCATTATGAACTTATATAGAGATAACCAACTTGAAGCATTGGAGTAAAGAGCATTCAAAGCCTTCATTGTGATTCTAGAGCAAATTTGTGTTGTTATTGTGTGTGTTGTTATAGGTTTGAAGTTATCATCTATCTCTCCTTATGGGTTGAAGATCCTTCATCCTCCTAAGGGTTTCATCACATAGGTGATATCATTGTGGTTTATCATCATTTGATTCATCATATTGATTTCGTGTTTAGCCTCTACCCTATAAGAGCACACTCTCTTTATCTATCAACGATGTTGGGAAGCTTGAATGTTATCCCGTGATTTGACTGAGGCAAGTTCCTAAACACCATAACCCCCAAACCCCTTCTCTTCTTCTTCTTGTGTGCAGGTTATAGGTGAGAGATATGAGAAATATGAAGATATAGGAAGATTGAGCAAGGATCAGGGTTTCAGGATCTGACAACATTTTAGGAATATTCCTCTGTGTAGGACTTGGGCGCTGGCACCCTAGTCTTTCTGCCCCAATAGACTTTAGATCTGGAATCAAGGTAGTCTCTGTAGCATTTCTCTAGTTTACAGTTTCTAAAGATTCTACCTCTCAGGACTTGGGCACTTTAGAAATAGTCCTCCAACATCTTTGCTTTCGGGACACATGTTCTATCATCTTCCTGATCCTCCTTGTATAATTGGTTTCTAAAGATTTGTTGTACATATTCCTTATGATCAAATAATCATAGAACTAGGGTTTTGTGCATCATTGACCTAGGGTTTGATACAAAGTATAGTTAAAATCATATCTTTCCATAGCACTCCCGAGTACAAGATCTATAGCTAAGTCCACCTCCATTTGGTAGTGATTTGGCTCGGTCTTGTCCTTGAATGTTATTGTGAAAGAGGGTTTGATCTAGTGTGTATGCTAGTCTCATCATTCATCTTTCTCACACTTAACAAGAATAGACTAGGCTCAATTAGGGTCAAATTTGCATGCAAACTAGAGCAAAAACAAAGCTATTTTGGGCCCAAACTGAAGAGGAACTTGCACATGAAAACACGATAGGGTAACTCAGTTCACCAGTAGGGTCACCCAGGGGTGACCCCAAGATCTCCCAGGGGGTGACCCTAGTCAAATAAGGGCGGCCCTAGGAAGGAGGACTCTTGGGTGAAATCTGAGGGTTAGAGAATGGTCCTAGGAGGTCAAAGATTCCATCTCACTTTTGATACAGTTCAAAAGGACAAATTAAGAAGGATCCCCTAATTCACCAATAGGATCCCCCAGGGGGCGACCCAAAAGGGATGAAAGCTAGTCAAAAACTGAGAATGGGGATAGGTTTGGGAGTGTAGGCCATGTTGACAAGGCCAAAAAATGAAGATGAAATGATGACAAGGGGGGAATGAAGAAGGATCATGGCTTCACAAGTTGGCTAGGGGTTATAAGAGAAAGGATGAAGAAGGGAAATCCAATCCATGTGTTTCCAAGAGGAACACTTGCTGAGAGGTCATATATACACGCTTACATGTACGTGTTTAGGATTACAACTCATCATAGGATTACCATGTAGGCCCATGTGTCCTTTTAGTGGTTACAACCTCTTCTATATTTCTTATTGAACCTTCCACCACTTGTGCCCATGATTTTACCTTCTTTGAATGGTTTCTCATATTACTCTCTTTTACCTTCATGTCTTTTATGTTTTCTTTTTGTGATACTTATGTTCCTTACCCTACAACTTTTGGATTTGTCAGGTATATGCTCATTATGGTTTATTCTTGTTTATTTCACTAGACTTGTTTCATGGTTTTCCATTCATGTTTCCCTTCCTTTCAAGTCTCCTAAAATATTGCTACTTGATCCTTTAACATTCTATTAGCTTCTTCTAATATTTGATTTGTTTCTATGATGCCACAAAGCTTTGAATTACTTTCTCACTCCCCAACTTCCATGTATTCCAACATGCTCTTGACAATCAATAACTCTTGCACATGTAAATATGTTTAAAAGGTGGAGGAGGTTGATGTGGGCCTATATACCTCTTCCTCTTCCTCTTGGTCCCCTTTCCCTTATTTTCATCTCTTTGGGATGTGACCTTATTTGTCTGAATTTTTACGCTTTATACTAATTCAACAATTTTCTTCTTCCGTGCTTGTTTTCTTTTGTCTATTCTATTTTTTCTTAGGATGACCTACACTTTATTATCCCATGGTATTGTTTTGCATTCACCAACACCCATTTCCATCCTTTGCATCTTAATGTTATTTTTGTTTGGGTCAAACTATTTTTCCCTAGATTATGGGTGTTTTGTGATCATACATTATTGTTTACATCATGTGTAACCTGTTGCCTTTTTGGTTTTTTATTTTCATTATTTTCGTTTTCAATTTGCTTACTTTGAGGTGGTTTGTCTCACATTGTAGATAAAGAAGAATAAAATATGTAAAAAAGAACAATATCATAAAAGATACAAATAAAAGTATGAAAATTACAACTTGCATGGAGGTCCTTATTAGAGAAAAGAAGGGTCAACATGTAATCTTAGATCTAGGAATGACTTTGCCTCTTGTTTGTGCCTTAGGAAAATGATAGATAAATAGATTCCTTTGTCCCCATTTATTTGCATTGCCCAACACACAACCTTGACTTCCACTTAATATATGATGATAATGGCACTATGCTTTATTGTCCACAGTTTGTCAATCTTGTTCAAACTTTATTCTTTCTATGAGAATTTTTATCAAAATTGTGGCTGATTTTTATTTGTAGAAGTAATTTAAAGACTATATTTTTAGGTGTATTTAATTTGAGGGGAAGGTTTTTTTAATAAGATTATAAGAAATATTTTTTTAGTTTTTGAGCCATAGAAATGAAGAGGGAGGTTGAGCAAACAAACATACTCATTGCAACCAATGAACCATTATATTAATAAGAGGGACACTTCTATTAAAACATCACCTCATTAATATAATAATTATGATATATTAAACTATACATATTATCACAAACTATATCAAAAATTTGTATAAAATATCAACAAAAATACTTTTATCTATAAAATAAATAACTCCCAAATATCAAACCATGCTCTAATATATATTCTTTTAAACTAAAATTTAATTATATTTAAAATTAAGGTTCATGATAATCAAATTGAAAATCACCACTTCTAATCTTATTCTTTTTAATAGTTCTTTTAAGGAAACTAACTCCTTCCACTTAAAAACTATATAGTGTAAAAAATCCTTTTGGTAGTTTTGGGTAATTTCATTTTAACATGGTTTTCTTTTGTATTGAACAATAGAGATATTCACGAGAATAAGCAAATTTTTTAAAAAGTTGTGAAGAAGGTAACAATTGAATCACATTAGAGACAACAACAAAATAACAAGATCAATCATTAAGAGGCAAAGTTGTGAAGAAGGTAACAATTGAATCACATTAGAGACAACAACAAAATGACAAGATCAATCATTAAGAGGCATCAAAACCAGCTATGAACGAGTTGCTTATAAGAGAATTACCACACAAACAGACCTATCACACCCAAATAAATAACCTAAGAGTCCATCAATTATGAGGTGGAAATAGTTTTACAAACAAACGCACAACAAACCTAATGAACAATACATAAATACAATAACAAAACATTAATATATGCATAAATTAATTTAATGTTGGTTTTTGTTAGTGGGCTTCTTAAATTTGTTAGCCACTTTGAGTAGAAATTTTTAAAAGTTTTTTTTTTAAATTTACTTTTATGAATTTCTTTTGTTATGGTTAATTTGTTTATAACATTTAACTTTTAGAGATAAGATTTAATAGAAGTTATAGATAAAAAATTAGAATCACCTTGAGGAAAATTATAAGTAATGGTTATACAATTTTAATTCTTATTTTTTTGTCTATTTAAACAATAGTAACTTTTAAATTTTTAAAAGAAGATTATATAACATATATATCCTAAAATATCTCATACTCATAGGCATCTTTTAGATAGATGTATTTAATATTAAAAAGATATAGGTTTTTTTAATTCACTTACTAGTTATTTTATTTTACTTTAGAGTTATTTTATTTACTACATATTAAAAAAAAATGGTGTCTTTACTCTATTTTACTATAGAGCTATTTCGTTTATTATATATTTAAAAACTTTTGAGTATTTACTTTATTTTACTATAAAGCTATTTTATTTAAGTTAGGGTCTTTATATTTAAAAAATAACTGTTGACTCTAAATAGTTTTTCTTTCTAACTATTCTTTCATAGTCACAATGTCAAATACAAATTTTTAGATATATTTGATTTGGGGGGAAAGACATTTTTTGAAGCTTAAGGGAGATGGGGAAGTCAAGCAAGCAAAAATTCTCATTCACAATCAATCAAGTGCCACTTATATTATGGCATCACTTCTACTAGTATAAGGATCCTCACATATTGGACTATATGCATTGCCACAACTTTCTAACCAATATAGTATGAATTTTTTAAAGATGTAATATGAAGATTTTTAGTTCATAGAAACAATTTCAAGATACATTTTTAGGCATATGGGACTTGGTGGAAGGTATTTTTTATAAGCTTTTAAGGAGATTTTAAAAAAATCAATCATAGAAAAAGAGAGAAAACTAAACAGGCAAACATACTCATCATCAACTAATCAACTATTATAGTAATAAGAAGTTCACTTCTATTATAACATCACCTTATTAATATCATGATATATTAAAATATATATAATCACCCTATATATATGTATGTATCTATACACACACACACAATTGCTTTGTAATGTCCCCATTTCTGGAGAGTTAGCCTATTCACCATTCCGGTAGGTTAATTCATGTGATAATGGAATGGCTGAGTTGAACTTTGGTCATATGGAGGCTTGGAAAAGATAATGTTGCCAAATGCTTGAAGAATGGAACGTTTATTTTATGGAGCTCAACTATTTTTTTATTGATGAAACTAAGTTGGCAAATGACTTTTGGTATTTTTGTGGTAATTGTGGAAAAGTCAAAAATAATAAAATAATTAGCTAAGGAGAAAAGCGACCCAATGGGAGAAGTGGAAAATTGGTAAAATATCGGAAAATGGAAAAATAAGGCAAAAAGAAAATATGTAATATTTTATTAATTAAAATATTATATTTTTATCCATAAGTGGTCTCTCAAGTTGAAAAAGTAAAAATAATTTATTTAAAATATTATTTTCTCTCTCCAAATTGGCCACCTAAATTATGGAAATTAAAAATAAATAAAAATAAAAATATTTCCTTATGACGGTGGACTTCAAAAGGCATTAAAATACATTTTATTTGGGTACCCATGTGAGGAAAAATAAAAGGAGATGTTTGGAGGTCATTTTCATCATTCATGTTATTTGGTATTTAGGATATTAGAGAGTTTCTCTTGGTTGCAACTTCCTTTCATCTTGTTCTAAGGACGAAAACCCATCCCACATTGAGAGATGGATTCATTTGGGATCCATTATTGAGCTTATTTGCAAGTTATTTGATGATTTAGATCTTCAACCACCTAGGGTTTGGAAGGAGAAATTGTTACCAGCTAGGGTTTGAAGTTTGTTTACAGATTGAAGACGTTATGATTCAGATTTGAAGGATAATTTGGCATATTTTCATCTTCTACATCCACGGCTAGGGTTTAGCGTTAGTTTGTAACATCATAGAGGCTTCATTGGTGAAGGGTTTCATCTTCTTTTATTCAAAATTTCATATCAATCATCAACAATTTCATATCAGACTAAGTATTTGAGGGTTTGAAGGTGTTTATTGATCATATTTTGTATACAAAACCCTATCAATCTCACCCAAGATGGAGTGCTAGCCTTTGGAGGCTTGATCTCCACTCTCTAGGGCATATTTTGGAGGATTTTTGTGATCAAAATTGCAATCAGTCATCTGCAGGTCTAAAATAAGTGTTTGGACAACGTGATTCAATCACATTTGCCATTAGATCTTCATCAATTTTGGCCGCTATATTTGGGGGTAAGTGCACAAAGATGGGGGACCAAAAGGGAGTATTAAGATGCCACTTTTTGTTTGAAATTAGGAAAGGCTGATGTTGGATGACAAATTGAAGATAGTTACACTCAAAATTTAAAGATACAACAAAATTAAGTTGTAGTGCTCCAAATCTAGCTTCTAAACTACTAATTTTTTTCAAAATGGTTGAGATTAAGGGGTTCAAAAAGAGGGGCCACACAAATTTGTCCTATTTTTTTCAAAAAAAATAACATAGCGTCTGGTGTGGCCCCCCTAAAATGTTAACTTTTTTTAGTATTTCAAAAATTACTTCGGTGAGAAATTAGCTAACACCATGTAGTTTATCCCTAATTTTTTTTATAATTTTTCATGAATAATTACTTTTTTATTGATTTTCAAAGTGGACACATCTTGAAAAATAGAAAATTGAGCATGCTCCCCCCTAAATTTTTTGAAAACTAATCAAAAATTCAATTTTTTTTGAATATACGTGTAGAATGGAGTATAGTTTCTAAAAATGTAATTTATTTAAAATTTTGATGAACGGTTAAAACAAAGTTAAAAATACCACACACTGGTTTTTGAAAAAAAATGGATACAATAACAAAAAAAATTAAAGATGAAATCCTTAACATACATAAAACGTGAAAAAAATCATATGGTTAGAAATCTAAGAGAGAGCTTAATATTATGGTGGTATTTTTTTGACTTGTCATTGAAACAAGTGCAAACCTGATGAGGAGCACGCTCTAGATTATGTAATTTTTGTTACAATCTATAAAAACACATCTTTGGACGTCAAAAACACAGTTCAACCCTTTGGGTTGGAAGTCCAAGGAAAATCCAAGCTAAAGGCTTGGAAATTACCAAATCAAAGCATAACACGAGTGCATTATAACGTGCTCACGTTATGGTGAAATAAAATCGTCTCTCTCTACTTCCTTCCCCTCTCTACCTCATACCCTCTCTCTCACTCTCTACTTCCCTCCCCTCAATACCTCCTACCCTCTCTCTCACTCTCTACTTCCCTCCCCTCTCTACCTCCTATCCTCTCTCTCACTCTCTACTTTTCTCCCCTCTCTACCTCCTACCCTCTCTCTCACTCTCTACTAATGATGCAGAAACTTCCAGAGGTCATAAATTTTGACCCGGGGGTCCGTTGGAGCTAAAATTTGGTGGTTTAAGGCATCTTTCTATATCAGGAATCCAAATATTAAATCAAATTTATAAATTTCAAGTTTTTGCTCTGTCACAGTTTCAAGGCTCCATAAGGCAGTTTTCGCAAAAACAATTGTTTCTAAAGATTTTTGAAGGCTAGGATAAAACCTTTTGATAGGAATATTCTTGAGGACATTTCTCTAAATATGCAAAAAGAATCGAAGTTATATCTTTCACCGTTTAGGAGATTTTAATGCCAGAAGTTTGTGCTGACGATTTTACGGGAAAATTAAAATCTAAAGTTTTATAAAAGATGAAGAAAAATGGCTTGGTGGGAAGCTTAGGAATGTTATTCTACACATTTTGGCAAGTTTTCATACAAAAAGGAGCTTCCATTAAAAAGTTATGGAAAAAGTCAATTTTCAGACATCCCGGTGCATAGTGTTGAAGTCATGAAGGCAAGAATATGGAAAAATCAAATATAAAATAGTAATTGCCTTGCATTAAGAGGAATATTTAGAATGAAAGAGGTGGATTCTAATTATAACAAGATCCATTAAAGAAACTCCTCACTTTATAAATGAAATGGCTATGTTGGAATAAATAAAGTTTCCAAAGTCTAATTTTGGAATGTTATTGCAAGTTTTAGAATGCAAATTTTAGAGGTTTTAAATAAAGGTTTCAGTTGTAGTTAAAAAAAAAAGGAAACAATTTTTGAGAGTAAGAAATATGTGGATGAGAGGTAATGGAAAAATAAATGAAAAGATGAGAGCATAAGGAAAGGGAGAGATTCTTGTATGAGAAGCCATGGAAGGCCAAATGTAATAAGTTTGTTTTTTTTGTAATGTTACAAATTTATGTAATCTTTTTTCAAGTTTGAATCCAATAAAATGAGCATATATGTTTGTTGCATATTTTACATTTGAGCATTTGAGTTGTGTTGCATCATCTGGTATCAGAGCAGGAAGATGGCTGGGAGAGGAAGAGAAAGAGTAGGTAATACCCAGATGCATAGGGATATGCAAAATCTACAAAGACAAATGCAAGAACTTGTAGGTATGTTGGCAAATCAAAGATTGAGACCACAAAGAAATGATTCTGATGAAGAAATAGGCCAAGAAGATAAAAGATCATCATGTAGGAGCTAAAGAGGAGGCACAATTAGAGCACCTGACTTTTGAAGAAAGGATGCTTAGAGCATTAGAGGGAAACAATGATGAGATCAAAATTGAAGTTTTAGAGTATGCAGGTAGTCTCCAACTAGAGGAGTTGATAGATTGGTTGAATGACATGGGGAAATTATTTGAATGGAAGACTATGACAGAGGAAAAGAAGGTGAAATTTGCATGCACCAGGTTAAAGAGTCATGCCATGATCTGGTGAGATCATTTGCAAAAGGAAAGAACTAGAAAGGGAAAAAATAAAATCAAGACCTAGAGCAAAATGGAGAAGAAGCTGAGAGAGAAATCTTTGCCTATAGATTATGCACAAACTCTTTTTCATAGATTTCAAAATTTGAGACAAAATCTATCTACTGTGCAAGACTACACAGATGAATTTTACAAACTATCCATATGCGTGAAGCATCAAGAAACTGATGAGCAAATGGCTGCAAGGTATGTAAATGGTCTAAAATTCTCTATTCAAGATGAATTGAGCATGCACAGGGTTAGCAGTATGGAAGAATCATACCAATTAGCTGTAAAGGCTGAAGAAAAAAAAAGTAGACAATATTTTCAAAAGAATGGAGGAGCAAGGAGGGGGACATCATCTCCATTGCGAGGTGACATAAGTTATAATCAAGGAGAATCATCCCAAGGAATAGAGAAACTAGAAGATACCTGGCAAGATCCTGAAAGGAAACAAAGAGGAAGAGGATTTTAGAGGGGTAGATATTGCAGTGGTGGTAGAAGATGGGAAAACCCATGAAAACCTTTCATTTGTTTTAGGTGTGGTGAAGAGGGTCACAAAGCATATGATTGTCCAGACTATCACATGCATGAAAGGAGATAAGGAGAACAACCCAAGTTGAACTTGGTTCAACCTGAGAATGAAGGAGAAGGAACAGAACTAGAGGTTCTACCAGATGTGGGTGAGAGTCTCATGATGAGAAGAGCAATGGTCATTCCAGAAAAAGAACAACTTAAAGGTCGTGATGATTCTTGGCTTTGAACCAATATTTTTTGAACTAGGTGCACCTCAGGAGGAAAGGTATGTCAAGTTATTATTGACAGTGGTAGTTGTGAAAATATGGTTTCTAAAGAAATGGTAGATAAACTGAACTTGTACTGTGAAAGGCATCCCCATCCTTGTCATATTGCATGGTTTGAAAAGCAAAATGAAGTCACTATTGATAAGAGGTGTTTAGTTAAGTTTTCCATAGGAAAGAATTATAAGGATGAAATATGGTGTGATGTCATTCCAATGGATGCATGCCATGTGTTGTTGGGAAGGCCATGGCAATATGATAGGAAGGTAATCCATGATGGAGAAAGGAATACATACACTTTTTAGAAAGACAGTTCTAAAGTGATTTTATTACCCCTTAAGGATGAAAGGATAGTTGATAGTATGTTGTCCACAAAAGAACTTATCAGGGAAATGAAGGTGATAGGGTTCTGTTATGCACTAGTGGCACAGAAAGAAGATGGTAAAGAAATACCAGTACTAGAAGAAGCACCCAAGGTACTAGAAGAACATGTTGATGTTGTGCCTGAGGGCCTATCACCAAAGAGAGATATTCAGTAGCATATTGATTTGATCCCAGGAGCATCCCTACCTAATTAGGCAACTTATAGAATGAATCCTACCCACCATATAGAACTCAATCGACAAGTGACAGATCTCATAAGGAAAGGTGTGGTAATAGAGAGCATGAGCCCATGTGTTGTACCTACATTATTAACTCCAAAGAAGGATTTTGAGCCCATCAGAACTTACAACAAGTTGAAATACAAGAAAATTGAAGGTGAGGTGCAGAAGTAGACTAACAACAACAACAAGTTCTAAGTGAGAAAGAGAAAAGATTGCACATATTCCGGACAAGTAGACTATATGCACGTGACATGGTCAAGATAACAAGTTTCTAGTATAGTGGGAAGGGCTAACACAAGCAGATAATACATGGATTCTAGAGTGGGAATTGAAGAAGATGGATTTGGACAAGTGGCACAAGTTCCATTAAACAACTTGTAGGAGCTACGTTCTTTTCAACCAGAGGAGAATGATGCAGAAACTTCCAGAGGTCATAACTTTTGACTCGGGGGTCTGTTGGAGCTGAAATTTGGTGGTCTAAGGCATCTTTCTATATCAGGAATCCAAATATTAAATCAGATTTATAAATTTTAAGTTTTTGCTTTGTCATAGTTTCAAGGCTCTATAAGGCAATTTTATCAAAAATAATTGTTTCTAAATTTTTTTGAAGGCTAGGATAAAACCTTTTGACAAGAATATTCTTGAGGACATTTCTCTAAATATGCAAAAAGAATCGAAGTCATATTGTTCACCGTTTAGGAGATTTTAATGCCAGAAGTTTGTGCTGATGGTTTTACGGGAAAATTAAAATCTAAAGTTTTATAAAAGATGAAGAAAATAGCTTGGTGGGAAGATTAGGAATGTTATTCTACACATTTTGGCAATTTTTCACGCAAAAAGGAGATTCCATTAAAAAGTTATGGAAAAAGTCAATTTTCAGACATCCCGGTGCAGTGTTGAAGTCATGAAGGCAAGAATATGGAAAAATCAAATATAAAATAGTAATTGCCTTGCATTAAGAGGAATATTTAGAATGAAAGAGGTGGATTTTAATTATAACAAAAGTCATTAAAGAAACTCCTCACTTTCTAAATGAAATGGCTATGTTGGAAGAAATAAAGTTTCCAAAGTCCAATTTTGGAATGTTATTGCAAGTTTTAGATTACAGATTTTAGAGGTTTTAAATAGAGGTTTCAGCTGCAGTTAAAAAAAAAAAAGGAAATAGTTTTTGATATTAAGAAATATGTGGATGAGAGGTAATGGAAAAATAAATGAAAAGCTGAGAGCATAAGGAAAGTGAGAGATTCTTGTATGAGAAGCCATGGAAGGCCAAATGTAATAAGTTTTTTTTTTGTAATGTTGCAGATTTATGTAATCTTTTTTCAAGTTTGAATCCAATAAAATGAGCATATATGTTTGTTGCATATTTTACATTTGAGCGTTTGAGTTGTGCTGCATTAACTTCCCTCCCCTCTCTACCTCCTACCCTCTCTCTCATGCTCTACTTCCCTCCCCTCTCTACCTCCTCTCCTCTATTTCACTCTCTACTTCCCTCCCATCTCTACTGTAGAGGAAAACTAATGCGTTGTAGACTTAAACAAAATTCAGGGGTAAACCTATCTGAACAGTCCACTCTATCATTGCATTCCTACATTGAATTATCGACCAAGGAGCGTAAGCTTATGATGATGCCTGCACTATATATGTCTTCAAGACTCATTTCTATCCTAAACTAACCTATACAAACTTATTCTGATTAGCCTAGTCTGTTGAAGTTCATAGAAATGTAAGAATAGAAAAAATAGTTTAAAATCTAGTTGCTATGGGTACCTTCAGCGTCAGCTGAAGATAACTATATTCAACAGGGAATTACAGAGTTAACTCAAAATATTTAGAATGATAAAAGAACTAACACTAACCTCTGGAGGACTTAAAATATGCACTTGTTCATGAATTACAACTACTGGAAATAGCAATCAAGATATTTCACTTGTCTCACAATGTAATTTATGAAATAATAGAAAAATAATTTTAACTAGGAATGCATAAATAAATAAGGAAATATATGAAGTGAGAGTTAGTACCTTGAGTGGCTAGCTTAGGGAACTATCTCACTTAATCTGGAAACTAAATCTACTTCAGATTCTCATGCATTCTCATAACACAGAGTTGTATTCAATTCATATCAGAAACAAAATCTTCTCCTATTTTTTTCAAATCAAAACATGTATGGATAATTGATATTGAAAAACAGAGTAACGACTAAGTAACTGGAAAGTAAAAGCAACTAACTTAACAACGAACTCATCCCTCCATCTTATACAAAAATAGGAGAGTTTTATGTAACTAGTAACTAATCCTTAATCAATCCAACCCTAGATACACTGATCAAAAGAAGAAAAGTCCTATTTAAACAAGAACTCTTATTTAGAACAAGTCTTCTTTCCTGCATTTATTTCAATCCATGATGGTACAGATTCATCCTCCATTTGTCTTCACTTTCAGCATTCAAACTGCACTTCACTTAATTCCCCTGTCCTGCAACTCGCTGCAATTGCTCTTTCCTTGATGCCACATCCTTGCTGCACAGGGTTAATTCTCCAAACATATGCACACAAAATAGCTTTCATATTAAACTATAGAATTCTATCTATACTACATGCATACTTATAATTTAAGTCATTCACTTGATAATATAACCACCATATTCCATATTATCAACATAGGTTTAAAGTCTTTGAAAAGTATATGAGAAACAACATATAGTAATGGTAATGTTTGTAAAGTATCTACAGGATCATATGAAAAGGTCTTAAAAACATATAAAAACAACATAAAAGGAAGTCAATAATCCAACCTATCATCTCCCCCCAACTTAGACTTTTGCTTGTCCTCAAGCAAAATCAAGGAACTAAACATTTAGGGAAGAAAATTATAATGCAAAGTGATTTGTCTGAGGTCCATGACTTCTCTGACTCCTTGTCCCTATTTGAGATAAAAACCATTGTAGCAGGCAAGTTTCTCCATCCTGATTGATTCAACACGCCTACACTCATCACTTCTTCCTCCTGCCTAGTTTGTTACTGGATAAAGAAGGATAGGAAGGTGATAAGTAAGGGGTAGCCATGCCACTCCTTTTTGCTTTGAGATCTGGATATACCTGCGTAACCTCTCAAACATATTCATAAAGTTGTGGAAAGAGTGGGGTTCCTTCTTTTGCAATTCTGGAGTTAGACTATCCCACCTGTTCTGCACATACCTCTGGCAGTTCTGAATGATAGACATTTCTAATCTTTGTATCCTTCTATAATCCTTGAGTCTCAAATCCATAATTACCTTACCCAGACCCTTATGAGAAAGTAGTGTTAGCCATTGGGCTAGGATCACTCTGGGATTTAAGGATTCTCTCCTAATCTGTAGTGGCACTTTCTTTACCTATTCCTCATACTAATCCGTCAGTTCTCCTCTAAGTTTCTTATTTCTGAAGTATGACATTAGTGCCCTGATCTGTAGATCCCCAACATAGATGGAAGGGTTCCATTCCGTATCCTCCTCCAGTAGGTAGTTATGCAAATAGTATTCACACAACTGATCCTATTCTTCTAATCTAACCTCTTTAAAATGATTGCAAAAATTGTACCTTGAATGCAAGTCAGGTTGATTATTAATGAATCTGTTGAACTGGAAACTAATAAACTTTTCCTTTAAAAATAATACTTAAAATCTTGGTGGAGGTTTGCATCCAATGATTTGCATAGCTCTATCAATGACCTATGTCAAACAATTCTCCAACCTTTTGATTACCAAATCCTTTTCCTCAACTGATGCATTAAGACTGTGTTTCTCTTTTTCCCAATTCCCCTTTTCCTGCTCGGTTTTATGAGTCAACTTCATTAATTCAAAACCTAGAGACAGAGTGGTATGGTACCCTGGGGTTTTTGTCACAGGAGGTTGGAGAGCGAGTACTTCATCCTCTTCAATTTTTTGTTTTGCTTTCAGCCAGTTGTGCTAATAAATCTAAATTGGAACCATGGACATAAGTCTGGATTTTCTCTTCCAACTCTTGGATCCTTTTCTCTTTTTCTTTTTCTTTCTCCTCATACCCCTTTACTTGCTCTTCTAACTATCTTATTCTATCCAAAGCTTCTTGAAGTTCCTTTCTAATATTTCTATCCTCCAATAATTCTTTTTCTTTTTCAAAATTTAGATTTTCATCATCACCTTTTCCAGGAATATCAAAAATCTCTTGAGCAGAATTATCAAGTACAGACTTACCCATTTTCCTCGCAGTAAACAAATCCTCTAACTCAAAATCAGAAGAAGAAACATACCTTCTTTTCCCAGCAGACATGTTGACATTATCACAGGCGTCAGCAGAGGCATCCTCAGGAGGAGTTTCTCCTATGTCGGAATCTAAATTCAGTGGAATTGGATCACTGTCTTGCTGGCCTTTATCTATTTCCTCTAATTTCTATTTCTCAACAACTTTTTCCTTGGCACTTTGCCTCTTTAGCCTACCTGAGCGTCTAGGAGTGATAGTCTCCTGCTTATCTTCCTTTTTCGTCCTCTTCTTATCCCTCTTCTTCCTCATTTCCCTTGTATTTTCTTCTTTCATTGTGCTCTTATGCTTCTTCACACCCTTCCTATTCTTCTTTTCTTTACCAGATGCTGAAGGAGTGCTTCTTTTAGCTTTAGGGGTGGATGATGAGGGTTCTTTTGCTGCTACAGGCGTAAATTCTGGAGGATTTTCATCTTGTGGCTCTTCATGTTCAGTTTCATATGGAGGCTTAGGCTCATATGGAGGCTCATCTTCTGGTTTAACTGCCTCCAATAGTGTTGAAATATTCACACATTGCTTAAAAGCTTCCCACTCAACTTGTCGGTACTGAATTCTTAAACTTCTCTTTATTAATAGGGTTGTTAAACAATAATGGGATAGAGTGGTGTCTATCTATTGTTTCTGGTATTCTGAAGACATTCTTTTCAACATACTATATAGAAAATTTGGAACATTGGCCAATTTTTCATGCCGTAGATGATTGAGCAATTTGAGATGTACAGTATATAACATGTTATATCGACCATTACAGGTAATATACTTGATGATGTATAAGGCACATTTCCCCCAAAAGAAGGGAAGAGATAATCGCTCGATACCTTGTGTGGTGGATTCCAGGTGTTCACCTCTCTCATAGAATTCCTCCCTCGCCGTGTTTGCATCAGCTCTAGTTGGGTATTCGGACCTTGTTCGTGGCAACCTTATGACCTGAGCAATAGTTGTTTCAGAAGCATCTACAATCAATCCTTTCACCATTTCTTCATCATACTGTAATGTGAATGCAAATTCCTTCACCATCTCATCATCATAATTTGTCAGTTTCAAAAAGTAATCTAACCAACCCACTCTTGTAAAGAGTGGAAGAGCCATTACATCTTCCAGTATTTCTTTATGTGCAAAGGGTTCTCTTCTGATTACATCCCCTCCCATGATTTCTGTAAATTGCAATCTCTACAATGTTAATTTCTTCTAAACAATGTCAATATCTACTGCTTCAACTCACCACCCCAAAAATACAATTTTTGCTACTTCAATTCACCATCCAAAAAGAACCAACTTACAATTTCTGCCTCTCCTTTCTTCTCCACTATAACGTCCTTAGGGTAATAGGTTCACTTATTGGCAGAACGGGATAAGTTCATGGTGTAGGAGGTTTTTTTTTGTTTTTTCTTGAAAAGCAAAAGATGGTGAATGGCAAAAATTGAAAAATAAACCCCTCCCCCCAACTTAAGTTTGAAGTGACCTCAGTTAATATGTTAGTTGATACGGAATGATGAGCATTGATTAAATGGAATGATGGATAATATTCTCGCAAGCACGAAATAAACTACTTGTAATTATGAATATAAACAGAAAGCTAGTTTTAATGATGGAAAGTTATCAAATGTACATATAGAATGGAAAGAAAGAATTAACACACCTTGGAATTTGTGAACATATACTGAGGATGTAATGTGATATGCATGCGGTGAATGGTAAGGTGGCAGGTACGGCGGTAAAGATATGATGTAATGGCGTAGAAAGGTGAAGAAAAATGAACAACTCATGAATGCGAGTTGACATGTTTAGCAATGGAGTGGAATTATTTTGAAATGAATGTGGGCATGTGGAATGGGCGGGAAAAATTGGGTATTGTTAACCAAATTGTGGAAGAAGGATGCATACAGGAGTTGCTACAGGTGCCGCCAGCACAGGTCCTGACTGTGTAATTATAGATGCAATATATCAGGTCTCGGTGGAAGTAACTGTAGTAACCATGGATATTGTGCCATGTGTGTATGTGATTTTAAGGCAAAGAAAATTAAATTTTAGTGATAGGGGTTGAGTATTGCAACTCAACCTCCACATCATTGGACAGTGTTGGTGGATCAGCATCAGAAGGTGTATTAGTTGGTGTCACATCATCTTCATGAGGAGTGTCAGGAGTACTATACTGAGTATCTAGAGAAACAAGAAAATCATCCTTCTTAAGTGGCTTTTTATACAGTTTTAGCCTGTGCCCATTTACTAGCAGTGAAAATCAAACTTCATCAATGGTCTGCAATTGAACTACACCATTAGGAAAGACTTGTTTAATCTCATATGGGCCTAACCAATGGGACTAAAGCTTTCCCTTGAAGTCCTTGTATCTTGAATCATAGAGGAGTGCCTAGTCACCAACAGTGAATTCTTTAGTCTTGATGTACTTGTCATGCCATTGGCTCGTTGTTTCTATATGACCTCTGTGTGATGTATGGCCTCCAATTAGATTTCATCCAAAGCATTCAAATGTTGTAGCCTATCCTGTTGAGCTGCTGTCAAATCCATCCCTAGTTCCACTACTGTCCTCAAGGTTTTGTGTTCAAATTGTATAGGCAAGACTGTTGTCTTACCATAGACCAATTCATAAGGTGTAAACCTTGTAGTTGTCTTCCAGGTAGTCCTATATGTCCAAACAACTTCTGGGAGCCTAGAAACCCAATCTCGTCTATGAAGTTGTACTGTCTTTGTCAAGATGTTTTCAATTTCTCTGTTTGTGACTTCCACTTGACCATTAGCCTGAGGATGGTAGGGAGTGGATTTCTTATGTTTGATTTGATATTCCTCTACCAGTTTGGTGATTAAATCAGATGTAAATTGTGGTCCTTGATCAGTTACTATCTCCCTTGTCACACCATATGTAGTGAAGATGTCGTCATACAAGAATTTGGCAACATTGCCATCTCTAGCAAACTGTAAGGCTTTAACTTCAACCCATTTAGTTAAGTAATCAATACATACTAGGATATATTCCTTGTTGTTGGATGTAGGAGATATAGGACCCAAAAAATCCAGTCCCCACTTATCAAAAGGGGCCAATGAGATTTGTGGTTGCAAAGGCATCTCATCACTTCTTGTAGGCCTCCCCATTCTCTGACATCTATCACAACTTCTAGTATACTTGATAACATCTTTATGAAGTGTTGGCCATTAATATCTTGTTGTCAGTATTTTGAAGGTTGTCCTTTTGGCTGCAAAGTGGCCCCCACAAGGTTCATCATGACAGGCCTTCATTATATCAAACACTTCATCCTCTCTGATACATCTTCTCATAATATTATTTGGGCCAGTGTAAAATAGGAATTCAAAAATCCAAGAGTAGGAGAAACATTTGTGAACTAGCCGCCTCTTCTCCCTTGGAGAGAAGTAACCTTGAATCTGCACTGTAACCAAATAATTGGCTATATCTGCATTCCATGGAGTGTGTATAGTTAGAGAAAATAGATGCTCATCAGGAAAAGAATCATCAACCACTCCTTCTGAGGACTGTGTAGGCAGTCTAGATAGAAAATTAGCAACTACATTAGCCTTGCCTAGTTTGTCAACAATTGTTATATCAAATTCCTGCAACAACAATAACCATCTTACAAGTCTTCCACCCACCATTGGTTTATTCATCAAATATCTGATTGCAACATGATCTATGTGTATGAATACTTGATAACCAGTAATGTAGTGTCTGAATTTGTTTATGGGATAAAAAACTGCTAACATCTCTTTCTCTATCATAGTGTAGTTTAACTCAGCTCCCTACAGATTTTTGCTGACATAGTATATTGCACTGCTCCAATGGCAAAGTCTGATGCATCTATATGGATGTGAAAAGGTAGTGTCCAATTTTGACCTTTGAGAATAGGGGCTTGTGTCAATGATGTCTTTATCTTTTCAAAAGAAGTCTAACAATCTGGTGTCCATTCAAATTCACTGTCCTTGGTCAACAGAGTAAACAAAGGTGCAACAATCTTGCTAAAATCCTGAATGAACCTCCTATAATATCTTGCATGTCCCAGGAAGCTCCTTACATCCTTCTATTTCTGTGGAATAGGCAGGGTAGAAATAACTTCAATCTTCTTTGGGTCAAATTGTATGCCTGCACTTGAGATAAAATGTCCTAGAACTATTCCTTGTGTCATCATTAGAAAACACTTTTCATTACTCCAAGAGAGGTTGTGCTCAGGGCATCTCTTCAACACTTTCTCCAAATTGTGTAAAGCTTCATCATATGTGTCACCATATGTGGTGAAGTCATCCATATAAATCTCCATGCTGTCATGGGCAAAATAAGAGCAAATACTAAGGACTGCTCTTTGAAATGTAGTTAGAGTGTTGCACAAACCAAAGGGTAAGATACAATATGCATATGTCCCCCAAGGGCAAGTAAATGTTGTCTTATCCTGATCCTCTAGAGCAATCTTAATCTGGTTATAGCCACTAAAGCCATCAAGAAAGGAAAAACATTTCTTGCTTGCCAAAGAGTCAAGAACTTGGTCAATAAATGGCAATGGAAAGTGATCCTTCTTGGTAGCAGTATTGAGTTCTCTGTAATCAACACAAACTCTCCATTTTCCACCTTTCTTGGGCACTATGACCAATGGTGAAACCCATTCACTGTTTGAAATGGGGTATATAAAGCCTGCATCCAGAAGCTTTTAAAGCTCAGCTTTCACAATCTCTCTGAGGGCGGGGTTCATGTGCCTCTACTGTTGCCTGATGGGTCTATAGCCATCATCAATATATATTTTGTGCATGCATAAGGAAGGATCAATGCCTTTCATGTTACTGTAATCCTAGGCGAATGCTGCTAAGTGTGTATGCAATATTTCATGTAGGGATTGTTGTTGTTCATCAGTCAATGCATTGTTAATATTCAACATCTTACTTGGCTTGATTTCTAATTGTTTGGATAGTTCTTGCACATAAGACAAATCAAGGCTGGGTAATACAGGTAAGCATTGCTGGGGTAATAAAACATTAAATATTTGGGATACCTCTTTCGAGGAACTACTGGGTATTATGCTGCTCAAAGGGTCTTGTAAGTAGGATAGGCAGTCTTGCTGATGTGGGTGCCTCCCATAGTCATTTTGTATAACATGAGCAATTAATTCATCTTCATCTGGAATATCCAATAAGGGGCTATGTTCAATAGTCATCAGGGTTTGCAGGAAATAGGTGTCCTCATCTTCAAGGATAGGCCAAATGGTTTGCTCAAGCTCATGGTATGGCTGGGCTAGTGGATATAAAACCAATTTCTTGGTCATAGTCCCATTGGATATGATCATGTTACCATACCTGCAACCTATAAATGCATCAGCAATTGCAAGCCATGGTCTACCTAGTATAAGAGGATAACCAACAAGATTAACCTTTGGTTGCAAGACTATAAAATCAGTAGGGTATTCCCAAGAATCTAATGCAATGACCAAATATTCTATGACTCCTTCAAGTTTGACTATAGACCTATCAGCTAATTGCAAGACTATCTGAGTAGGCCTAAGGTTGTTCAATTGGAGTGTCTACATTGTCTCCTTGGTCATTAAATTAATTGCAACACCTAAATCTATCAGAGTATTCTTAGTCAGAGTCCCATTGATCTTGAAATCCACCACTAGACTACCTAGATCGGTATATTTGGAAACAATTATATTACCCAACATGATATCAACAAGATTACCTAAAACATGGACTATCTGAGGGTCTATTCTCTTCCTTCCTGGCTTCTTTATGTAAAGATCCCTAATAGTCTTAGTGTAGATAGGAATATCCTTGATGGCTTGGATTAAGGGAATCTTGATGCTTATATCTTTTAGCTGGCTCAGAAGGACAGTATCAGTTTGGGCTGTTTATTTTTGCATGGCCAAGCACTTAGGGAAAGAATGAGGCTTCTAATGTAAGTTAGTTTGGGCATCTTGGGTTGATTCAGGTTCCAAAGGTGGTTTATCTGAGGCTTTTTCGGTGGGTTCTTCATCTTCAAGTTCTATGATTTGGGGAGATGAAGGCCCTGCAAGTTGCTTCCTTGATCTAAGATGAACATTACTCCCTTCCAACCCATAGGTGGGATATTGCATTACCTTGTTAGGATAATCCTGTTGAACAGGCTTGTTGTTAGGGTTAGGTACATGTTGGGTAGGGATTTGGGTAGGTCTCGGAGGTGGATTTTGGGGTGTTGATGGTGGCATTATGGCTGGCTGTTGTCGCTGAGATGGAATCATTGGTTGCTGAAAAGGTGCATCTTGTTGCCATTGTTGGCCCTTGTTCCATTGAGGTTGCCATTGTTGCTGCTGAGTAGGCCATTGGGGGTTATAGTTGGGACCTTGGAAATTTTGTTCAGGCCATGGGTTTGGCTATTGTTGGTTCCAGCTAGATTGTGGAGTGGGCCATTGTGGAGTAGACCATTGTGGGTTTGCCATGCATTTGGATTACCAGGCCACTATTGAGTATTCCAAGCAGATAAATTTTGGTTTGCAGTAGGAAAGGGGGAATTAAAATTAAGTGGATCAGAGGGCATACCTTGTCTTTGCTTCCAAGGTCTCCTTTGAGCTATGAAGAACATTTGCCCATCTTCTCCTTTAAATGGTTGTAATTCTGGCCTTTCAATCTTTTCTTGCTGGATACTGGCCACCCTCTTGCATTTACAATTGGCCTTCCTCTGTCTACAACTGGGGCAATATTTAGTAAGCATTGCATCTACCTCTTCCTATTTCTTCTTGATGTGAAGAGTGTCCAGCTGTGTAGCCATATGGCTAATAATGTCCTCTTTCATGTTGGTCAGTAGGTTACTAATCTCCACTCTTGAAACCCCATTGGTTGCCTTGCTTGTGATGGCTGCTCTTTCTCCCCTTGGTTTTATGGAAAAAGTTCTAGACTAATTTTTTCAAGCTTTGCAGACATCCTCAAAGGGAAGTGAGATATATTCGCTGTTCCAATGAGATTAAGGGCATCCATGCAGTCATCATTAACTCCCCTCAAAAAGACTAGCTTCAGTGATTCTTCAGACAATCTATTTTGAGGGTTTTTCTTCAAGGCAAACTGGAATCTTTCAACATAGTCTTCTAGTGGCTCATCCTCTTTCTTTGACATCCTGAAGATGTCATCTCTCCTCCTATCATGTCCTCTGCAGTAGTCTTTATATTTTGCCAGGAACTTTGTTTTCATGGTATCCCAGTGTGGAATGCCATCTTTCCCCAACCCCATAAACCATCTTAAAGTAGCATTTTTAGTGTGGCAGGGGACAACTTGAGTCTGTAAGGATCAGTGGTGTAGTCATACCTCCTACACAAGACATCAAACTCGAACAGGAAAGTGTCAAGATCTTCAGTCACCAAGCCATAGAAAACATACAATGCACAAGGTGGTATATTTTTTAAAGTAGCAACTTGTGCTTGGTCTGGGATAGGGAATTCAAACATTGCTTATCCTGGAGGATCCTCTATGGCAACATCTGCCATCTAGTTCTAGAAGTCCCTTCTGTAGCTATGGAGGAAGCTGATGGAGATGTAGAAGGTGTTGATGAAGATGTAAGAGGAAACTCTTCTTCAGCACTTTCTACTATATAATTGATAAAGTTAGTTGTGTCCTTGTTATCCTAAGAAGTTGAAGGGAGGAATCTACCTCGGTGATCTCTCTGCCTCCACATACAGTGGTTTTAGCTTGATATTTCAGCTATCCTGCACAATGTTAGTATGATGTCTGGTGTTTCTCAAAAAGTGAATTTATTAATTCTAATGCTGGAATCAAAATTTAAACTATGAAAGCATATAAAACTAAAGAGACTATGAAGGTAGCACCATCCCCGGCAACAATGCCAAAAATGTAGAGGAAAACTAATGCGTTGTAGACTTAAACAAAATTTAGGGGTAAACCTATCTGAACAATCCACTCTATCATTGCATTCCTACATTGAATTGTCAACCAAGGAGCGTAAGCTTATGATGATGCCTGCACTATATATGCCTTCAAGACTCATTTCTATCCTAAACTAACTCATACAAACTTATTTTGATTAGCCTAGTCTGCTGAAGTTCACAGAAATGTAAGAACATTAAAAATAGTTTAAAATCCAGTTGTTACGGGTACCTTCAGTATAAGCTGAAGATAACTATATTCAATAGGGAATTACATAATTAACTCAAAATATTCAAAATGATAAAAGAACTAACACTAACCTCTGGAGGACTTAAAATATGCACTTGTTCATGAATCACAACTATTGGAGATAACAATCAAGATATTCACTTGTCTCACAATGTAATTTATGAAATAATAGAAAAACAATTTTAACTAGGAATGTATAAATAAATAAGGAAATATATGAAGTGAGAGTTAGTACCTTGAGTGGCTAGCTTAGGGAACTATCTCACTTAATCTGGAAACCAAATCTACTTTAGATTCTCATGCATTCTCATAACACAGAGTTGTATTCAATTCATATCAGAAACATAATCTTCTCAAATTTTTTCAAATCAAAACATGTCTGGATAATTGATATTGAAAAATAGAGTAACAACTAAGTAACTGGAAAGTAAAAGCAACTAACTTAACAATGAACTCATCCTCCATCTTATACAAAAATGGGAGAGTTTTATGTAACTACTAACTAATCCTCAATCAATCCAACCCTAGATACTAGGATACAGGTTTCATGATTGATTTATTAATCTAACTAATCAAAAGAAGAAAAGTCCTACTCAAACAAGAACTCTCATGAAATATTTTGTATGAAAAACCACTCATAGATTGTGTTTAGAACAAGTCTTCTTTCCCACATTTATTCCAATCCATTATGGTACAGATTCATCCTCCATTTGTCTTCACTTTCAGCGTTCAAACTGCACTTCACTTAATTCCCCTATCCTGCAACTCGCTGCAATTGCTCTTTCATTGATGCCATGTCCTTGCTGCACAAGGTTAATTATCCAAACATATGCACACAAAATAGCTTTCATATTAAACTATAGAATTCTATCTATATTACATGCATACTTATAATTTAAGTCATTCACTTGATAATATAACCACCATATTCCATATTATGGACATAGGTTTAAAGTCTTTGAAAAGTATATGAGAAACATCATATAGTAATGGTAATGTTTGTAAAGTATTTACAGGATCATATGAAAAGGTCTTAAAAACATATACAAAAAACATAAAAGGAAGTCAATAATCTAACCCATCATCTACCTCCTACCCTCTCTCTCACTCTCTACTTCCTAGTTTTCCTAGTTTTCCTTTGCCTTTCCAATTTCCATTTACATCCCACCAATTTTTCCCTATTTTACTATTTTCCACATCTCCTCCTGTCATTCTTCCCATCTAATGAACTTTCGTTTTATCTTGTTTCAATTTCATCCTCCCAATTTATATCCTCATCCCTCTTTGCATATCCTAGTTTTCTTATTTCCATTTGCTTTGTCGATAAGGGAGTGGGAGAGGGAGGAAGAGGGAGAGAGGGTGGAGATGGAAGGGAGAGAAAGGGGAGAGATAGGAAGAGATGGAGAGAGAGATAGGGAGAGATAGATAGAAATAGAGTCGGGTAGATTTCTTGTTTCCATTTCCTTCATCAATAAGTGAGAGGGAGAGATAGAGGGGAGAGATAGGGAGATAGAGGAATGATAGGGGAGAGAGAGAGGCAAGGGATAGGGAGATAAGGAGAGATAGATAGGTAGAGAGAGAGAGAGGAGACAAATAAGGAGAGAGAGAGAGGAGATAGAGGGGAGAGATAGGGAGATAAAGAGTGAGCGAGATGTCCAGAGAGATAGGGAGAGAGATTGGGAGGTAGAGGAATGATAGAGATAGGGAGATAAGGAGAGATAGGGAGATAGAGGTTTAGGTTTGCTCAAGTTTAGGATTTAGGGGTTTAGAGAGAGAGAGAGTTGCTTAGGTTTAGGGGCATTTATTAGGGTTTATGAGTTTAGGGTTGCTCAGGTTTAGGGTTTATGGGAATTATTTAGGGTTTAGGGTTTAGGGTTACTCAGGTTTAGGGTTTAAGGGTTAGGGGTAAGGGTTTAGGGGTTCTTAGGGTTAGGGTTTAGGGGTTTAGAGATAGATAGAGAGAGGGGATTGGTAGAGATTGGGAGAGAAAGAGGAGATAGAGGGGAGAGATAGGGAGAGAGAGAGTGAGGGACATGTCCAAAGACATAGGGAGAGAGATTGAGAGGTAGAGGGATGATAGAGATAGGGAGATAGGGGAGAGATACCTGGAGATAGAGGTTTAGGGTTGCTTGAGTTTAAGGTTTAGGGGTTTGGGGTTTAGGTATGCTTGGGTTTAGGGTTTATGGTTTTAAGGTTTAGGGTTTAGGGCTTAGAGAGAGAGATAGGACCAATAGGGAGATATAGAGGAGATCGAGGGGAGAGATAGGGAGATAGAGAGTGAGGGACATGGCCAGAGACATATGGAGAGAGGTTGAGAGGTAGAGGGATGACAGAGATAGGGAGATAGGGGAGAGATAGGGAGATAGAGGTTTAGGTTTGCTTGGGTTTAGGGTTTCTCAGGTTTAGGGTTTAGGGGTTAGGGGCATTATTCAGGGTTTAGGGCTTATGGTTTAGGGATTAGGGTTTAAGGTTTAAAGGTTTAGGGTTTAGAGAAAGAGATGACCAATAGGGAGATATAGAGGAGACCGATGGGAGAGAGGGAGATAGAGAGTGAGGGACATGGCCAGAGACATAGGGAGAGATATTGAGAGGTAGAGAGATGATAGAGATAGGGATATAGGGGAGAGATAGGGAGATAGAGGTTTAGGGTTGCTTGGGTTTAGGGTTTAGGGTTTAGGGGTTAGGGGTTAGGGTTTAGGGGCATTATTTAGGGTTTATGGTTTATGGTTTAGGGGTTAAGGTTTATAGGTTTAGGGTTTAGAGAGAGAGGATCGATAGGGAGATATAGAGGAGACCGAGGGGAGACATAGGGAGATAGAGAGTGAGGGACATGGCTAAAGACATAGGGAGAGAGATTGAGAGGTAGAGGGATGATAGAGATAGGGAGATTGGGGAGAGATATGGAGATAGAGGTTTAGGGTTTCTTGGGCTTAGGGTTTAGGGTTGCTTGGGTATAGGGTTTAGGGGTTAGGGGTTAAGGTTTAAGGGCATTATTTAGGGTTTATGGTTTAGGGGTTATGGGTTAAAGTTTAGAGGTTTAGGGTTTAGAGAGAGAGGATCGATAGGGATATATAGAGGAGACCGAGGGGAGAGATAGGGAGATAGAGAGTGAGGGACATGGCTAGAGACATAGGGAGAGAGATTGAAAGGTAGAGGGGTGATAGAGATAGAGAGATAGAGGTTTAGGGTTGCTTGGGTTTATGTGTTAGGGGTTATGGTTTAGGGGAATTATTTAGGGTTTAGAGGTTTAAGGTTGCTCGGGTTTAGGGTTTAGGGGCATTATTTAGCATTTAGGGGTTGCTCAGGTTCAAGGTTACATGTTAAAAGTAGTCTCTCTCTCTCTTCTCCTCTTTACCTTCTACCCTCTATACCTCCTATCCTCTCTCTCTCTCACCTCTGTACCTCCCTCCCCACTTTCCATGCACTTAAAACACATAACTTTCCATGCATGACAACACTTAAGACTTTCCATGCATGAAAGCACTTAAACCTTCCATGCTTGATAAAATGCGCTCACATTATAACATGAGTGCATTTTGGTGAACCAAAAAAATAGACAAAAAGCATGTGGGATCTATGATTTAGACCCACATGCTCTGTTATTCCCTGCTTTTCATGCATTATCAGACAAGAAAAGACTTTTTCATGGTGTTGACATTTTGACAATCAATGTTTACTTAATCCACCACTTTTTTTGGTTTTTCAACGTAGAAGAAGTTTAGGGTTTAGGGTTGCTTGGGTATAGGGTTTAAGGGCATTATTTAGGGTTTAGGGGTTATGGGTTAAGGTTTAGAGGTTTAGGGTTTAGGGTTTAGAGAGAGAGGATCGATAGGGAGATATAGAGGAGACCGAGGGGTGAGATAGGGAGATAGAGAGTGAGGGACATGGCTAGAGACATAGGGAGAGAGATTGAAAGGTAGAGGGGTGATAGAGATAGAGAGATAGAGGTTTAGGGTTTCTTGGGTTTATGTGTTAGGGGTTATGGTTTAGGGGAATTATTTAGGGTTTACAGGTTTAGGGTTGCTCGGGTTTAGGGTTTAGGGGTTGCTCAGGTTCAGGGTTGCATGTCAAAAGTAGTCTCTCTCTCTCTCCTCTTTACCTCCTACCCTCTCTCTCTCACCTGTACCTCCCTCCCCACTTTCCATGCACTTAAAACACTTATAACTTTCCATGCATGACAATACTTAAGACTTTCCATGCATGAAAGCACTTAAACCTTCCATGCTTGACAAAATGCACTCACATTATAACACGAGCGCATTTTGGTGAACCAAAAAAATAGACAAAAAGCATGTGGGATTTGTGATTTAGACCCACATGCTCTATTATTCCCTACTTTTTATGCATTATCAGACAAGAAAACACTTTTTCATGGTGTTGACATTTTGACAATCAATGTTTACTTAATCCACCACTTTTTTTGGTTTTTCAACGTAGAAGAAGTAAATTGGATGTTTTTAGACAGAATTTGATTATTTAAACAAATAGTTTCATGTTTCATATTGTTTCAATGCTAATTTTCATGTATTGAGATTGACTTTGATGATATATGTTTTTTTTAATTTATAAATTTCACTAATTCTATTAGAGTTATATATAATTAAACATTGAATACAAAGGAACTTGCCAAAAAGATCAAATTTTTGAGGATTGGGCAACTCGAATCTCAAAATCTAAGGTATGTTCTTTATGTATTCATTTACTTCACTTTATGATTATGTTAAAGCATGAAATCTCATGTTATAGGATAGTCATGAGGGAAGTGAGAGGATTATCATTTTGACAAGTTAAATTATCATGAGAAAGTGAAAATTTATATTTATTTGAGATAACAATCTATGACAACAAGCCATATCACCATGGGAAAGAAATAATCAAGATAGTATTGGTATATATTTATGAAGGGAGTCTTATCAACATTCAAGGATAATACTAAACTAGAGCAAGGTCATGGAAACACTTTCACTGTGGAGTAGATGTGCAATCAAGTTGCTATTATCCTGATTCAAACACTAACCTAAACAATTAGAAGGATACTAAGGGAAATCATGTTAGTCAATGAATTATCATCATGCTAAAATCAATTTAAGGAAATTTTCACTTGAGCATACTCACTTGGAATAACTATCATATCAACCTAAAGACTAAATTATACCGCAATAGCTATCATGCAACCCTAAGAATAATTATGACCTATCACCCACGAGTAGGATAGAAACTGATACACAAAGTGGCAATCAAGACTAAATGATAAGTAAATTAGTCTCAAATCCATGTTAAAAGGCATTCATGATACTATATAAACATATCTAGGTGGTCTTGAAAGGATATTCATATGATAGGGAAGATTGCCATCAACTAAAAGATAACCATACATGTCATTGGCATAGTTATTAGGACAATTATAATCACAATGAGGTTGTCTTGAATAGATAGTGACTTGTCAAGGAGTTATTAGATAGTTAAGGAAGATAGAGTATTGATATTGGTGGGTGCATAGCCTTTTCATGATTTTATGAAAGAGTCATGCATCATGAAGTAGCAATCAAGATCAAAAGAAGGACATCAAATTTGGTTAAGCTACAAAAAGAAAATAAATGTGACACTTGATTATAATTTCACAACCAATTTGATTAGGAATGGGAGAAGGATTAGAGAAGGGATTTGTCCTAAATATGAATGAATATGTTGCATCTTTAATCTAACTTGTCATGTTTTCAGATCTTTCATTGATCTTGATTAAAATCTTTGTGTTTAATTTTTTGTTTATCTCAATTTTTTTCTAACTAGTAGGAGATTGCTCGAGATACACTATTTTAACAAGAATATGATAGAGGAATAATGTACTAAAAGAGAACCTAAAAAAAGATCAAGCAAAATGTTGGCTAAGAGAATGAGATGAACAAAGGACAAATTATTGATTTGATGACTTCATTTGTTGTTGTTCTAAAAAAACCAAGCTCCATACAATTTTATCTATAAATATGAGAATAAAAGATGGTAAAAAAGGTAGTGAATTATTCTATTTCTATAATGAAGTTTCCTTTCTATTGAATATTTATTATAAAATAAGAAATACTACATGATTTGAAGATTCTTATAGAACAAGTTATGCTTGTCAACTAAAATTGTTACCTTGGAAATTGCATTCCCAATTCACCTAGGTGAAGGAGACAAGCGAGTTTGAGAAGATATGTTAAGAAAAGGTGAAATTAACCTAGAGATTATGCCTACCACCATTTGTAAATGTTGACCATATCTTGGCCGTTGATGTAATGCTAAAAACTTATTATGGAAAATTTGATTTCTATATATATAGAGAGATAAAAGACATTGTAAGTGTTGGAAGAGTTCCTTTGAATTGCTATGGTACATTCTTCAATATGATTTGAACGATGAATGTTAGTTACTCCATGAAGTACAAGAATGGTATGATATGTCATCTTGCCTTGTAATTTGAATGTTATCCTAGCTTAATCTTGATTTGTAAAAGATTGCTAGTATATGGCATGTGTACGATCTTTATGTTTTGGGTTGGACCACCCTAGAAAACTATAAATTTTTAGATTTATAATCATTTCTTCACTTTAATTATATGATTATTTTGAGATTTGTGTATGATATTACTTTACTCTATTGTACCACGATGGACTAATTTATCTATGTGTCATTCATGATGCATATAGAAATCATCATCATGCCGAGGAAACGACCAAGACTAACACCAGAAGAGCGTGAAGCTAAGAATGTGAAGAAAAGAGAAGGAATGAGTCAACGTTGTGAAAGTAAGAAATTATCAACCATAGAAGAAGTCATGCCACCATTGCCAGTTCAAGAGGAACATGAATCATCTAATCAAGCTAAGAGAGAGATGGAATTGGTGGCACAAAGGCAACAAATGTAAAACCTCCGTTCAACAAGGAAATTGAATCTCGAAGTTGGAGGCACTCCATCTTTCAAAGGTCAAGTTGAAGGTACACCATCATTCTCTTCTCAAGTTAGAGGGACTCCATCTTTCACAGGTCAAGTTGAAGGTACATCATCATTCTCTTCTCAAGTTGGAGGCACACCATCATTCACATGTCAAGTTGAAGGTACACCATATTCTCCATCACAACTTCAAGGCTTTTCATCTTTTCCATATCCAATTGAAGGTACGCCATCTATCCTATCTCAAGTAAATATTAAATAAATTTCTAATACTGAGTCAACTTTACCATTGAAAATGCCTCCTAGAATTTTGCATAAAAATCCTAAGTTTCTAATTGATATGGATGAGAATGTTTTGAAGCCCATGCAGGATAATATTCCCAAGCGTACTTGCCAAAGATATGCTAATAAGATATGAAAATTATTTTTTGAGAACTTAAATGAAACTGAAAGATGTCAACTATTTGTTGAATTGATGAGAAATCTAAAATTCAGGCCCATTATGAAGATTCTTGGGCTAAGAACACTAGATGCTTCAAGTTAAAAATCAATTGTAAAGAATCTAATGAGTGCATATGAGAGCGTGGGTTCCACCTCATGCACCAAGGATATTAATGTCACATGACGTGGCATTACGTCGACAATAGTCAACCATCAAACAAAGAAAGCTTGCCTCATTAGAAAGATAAGTGAAGCATTGAAAATAAGTAGAAAACTCTAATGAGAGCCGTTGGAAGGCATGAGTTGAGGACCCAAATACCAATGAATTGTGGGCATTCTCTAGGAGACTCCCACAGAAAGATAAAGTTGTTGTTGAAGCCTTGAGATCCATCATTGAAGAATTTTAGAAAAATAACACAAGGGTATCTCCTAATGCAAGAGATGTTGTAAGAAGGAGAATTGGTTGTCATAACTATGAGCCACATCCAAAGAATTTTTTGGATGTGACTCAAGCACAATTTTTCAAGAAATTTCAAGACATGTATCCTCAAATTAAAATTAGTCAAAGGTATTTTGAAATGGTAGAGCCTTTTTATGTCAAAATAAATCACACACACACAACTTGTTGTAGAGTACATATTGAGTTTTCTAATTATTATGATGTTTATAGATATATGTGTGTAGATTTGCATACTAACGATGTTTTGTAGGAGTGTAATATAAAGTGTCCACCTATATCTTCAAGAGATTTCATATCGAGCATCTTATGTCAAAGAGTGGATGGTCAATTATTCCACAAGAAGTTATGCTTGGATGGCATGTGTGATCATTGTGGTGGGTTGCAACATTTACCAATTTGTTTACATATGGAGAACACACATGCAATTGGAAATGAACTAGTAAGTTTTGGCAAATATAAGACAATGGCATATAGTCTAAAAGATGGTAAAGAAGCAAAAAGGTGTGAATTGGTCATTGAAAAGATTCTAGTGTATCAATTTATCTCTATTTTCCAAGAGAATATAGTTTATGAGTATGCAAGACATCCCCATAGAGCTTGATGGTTGGACTTGCAATTCAAGTTATGCAAGGACATGTTTCCACTTGGTACCATCATTTCAATTGTTGAATTTGTATAGAACTACACACTACAACCACAGAATGAGGTGCAATCACAATATTACAACTCTACACAGGTTGCTATATTTGTGCATATAACATTCAATCATACAGATGACAGTTCAGAGGATGATAGGAAGATCTTGAGGGAGTATCATTTTTATATCAATGATGATCGCACACATTCTACAGAGTTCGTGCAAAGTTGCTTTCATATGTTCTACCGTGATTTAGCTAGCAGGAGCATACCATTTCGTTAGCATATCATATGGTTAGATAATTGTGCATCACAATTCAAGAACTCGTGGATGTTCTATTGGTTGAGCATGATACATAGGATGAATGGTGTTCAACATATGTGGAATTTTTGTGAGGCCGGGCATGGAAAGGGGGAGTATGATAGTGCATGAGCATGTAAAAGAGCATTAGCATGAGAAGAGGTTAAGTAAAAAGATTGCAAGGTTGATAGATGTGAGATCTATTGTCGAATGGTGTAATGCTACAATGGGTCTAGGTAATGAAGGTAAGTCTATAGTTCGCAGATTTTTTTGGCTGGTTGATGATACTAAGATTGCAAAATATGAGGATTGTTGTACATTGACAAGATCAAGTGAGCTACACTCTTTTAGAAGCTCTAATTTAGGTTCATGGAGTATTCATAAGTGACATATGGTATGCTTTTGTTCTTCATGTATAGATCAAACTTGGTATGATTGTGAGTCAAAGGAGTGGGTTGATGAATGGTGTACAAGAAGCCTAAGCCCGGTTGACACGTATCGACTCCCAACAATACTAAAACTCACACAAAAGGAATCATTAGTTGACTTTAACCATGTTTCAGATCTAGGTCAACCAGGTATTATCAACATTCAAATTTAATAAAATTCAATATTCTATCTTATTTTGTAGTTGTTTTTGTATTGTTGACTATATTCATCGAACTGAATGCACATATCAATGTAGGGCATGTTTATGCAATTATTACAACTAAAGACAATGAAGAAGGAACATATTATTATTTGTGTCATTGTGTTGAGGCAAAAAAGAAATTATATGCCCCTGCTATAGATGGAGAAAACATTGAGTACCCTACAGGATCAGTGATTGTTACTGGAACATGGCTTAAAAGGTACCCAGTGAAGAAGTCTGATGTGTGGTTGTTCACGGACTTTGACACACATAGGAAGATTCTTCATTATTCAAACCTTGTTGTGGCATCAAACGTTCATTTGATCAAATATGGGGGTAGACCATTGAACAAGACCTTGTGGAAGGTTCGTGAATCTAACCATGAGGCAATACTTGACACAATAAAGAGTAAAGTAGACCTGGATGGTTCATTAGATTGAATCAGTAGAATGATAGAAAGGTATGTTATTTTTATTTGCTATCCTCATTTCACCTTCTTTATCTTTGACACCTATCTTACCTCTTATATGCGCTCCTTGGTCCTGGTCAATTAGCTTCGTTTCATTATAGAGTTCATTGGTGTACTCATTTTAGCTAAATAGTGCAATTGTATTTGCATATAGGATTTGAGTATGATAGAGGTAGGCATAATCCTTATGAAGTTTCCTTTGGAAGGAAAATAAGGTAGGTTTTCATGATTATTTCATGATGATATGTCCTTTAGTTACTATTTCATAATGAGTTTTAATGATGTTACTATGAGTTTTAATGAAAAACCCTCATTCGTTTCTTCACATTTGGTGCTAACAATTAATAGTAGTGGTAAGGGAAGCCTTAATTGATGCCCTACAAGATATTGGATCAAGTGAGAACACCTTTATAGTACTAAATTTTTATCTACTAGAAAGGTATTAGGATTGAATTTTTGATTCAAAATCTCCTAGGGCTAAATGGACGGTGCCAATGCATCTGGGTGGGCAGGTAAATGCTAAGGGAGAAGTCTTTTCGATGGTGAAGCCTCCTGGTCATTCTCAACTACATTGGGCAGAGATAGTATCTTAAAATCCCTAAGACAAAAAAGGTGTCAAACTTTGGACCGACTATTCTGTCAAACCATGACACCTAGGAATATCTTGTTTACATGTATAGGTGGATCTTAGGTCCACCTAAAAAAACCTACCTTAGTTTTTTTAAATCAATTTCATTTTCCTATGGTGGCAAGGAACACATTGTTCCAAAATGCTTTAGTTTCATGTAGTGGAAAGGTGCTAGGAGTGAGATTTTACATTCCATAGCTCATGGAGCTGAACTGACTATGCCAATGTGTCAAGGTGGGTGGGTAAATGCTATGGGAGGTCTTTTTTCATGTGCTAAGTGTCCCAATCATTCGGGGCAACAGGCTACCGAAAAAGTCACTTAAGATCCCTAAGAGCAAAAAACTACCAAACTTTGATGGACCAGTTCTCAGAATTCATGGCAATTGGAAATGTTTCGTTCAAACCTACAGGTGCACATGGGGTCCATCCATAATAACCTCTCTCAGTTTTGGTCAACTCTAATATGTTTGAAAATGCTGAAATCAAATGCATTCTTGTAAAATGCTTCAGTTTCATGTAGTGGAAAGGTGCTAGGAGTGAAATTTTGTATTCCACAGCTCATGGGGCTGAATTGACTATGCCAACGCATTGGGGTGGGTGGGTAAATGCTATGGGAGGTCTTGTTTCATGCACCAAGTGTTTCAATCATTCCCGACTGCAGGCTACCGACAAAGTTGAAAGGTGCTAGGAGTGAAATTTTGCATTCCACAGCTCATGGGGCTGAACTGACTATGCCAACACATCGGAGTGGGTGGGTAAATACTAGGGGAGGTCTTGTTTCATACACCAAGTGTCTCAGTCATTCAGGGCTATAGCTACCAACAAAGTCGAAAGGTGCTAGGAGTGAGATTCTACATTCCACAACTCATGGAGCCGAACTGACTGTGTCAACATGTCAAGGTGGGCAGGTAAATGCTAGGGGAGGTCTCATTTCATGGGACAAGTCTCCTAGTCATTCTGGGTTGTAGGCTACCGACAAAGTCACTTAAGATCCCTAAGAGCAAAAAATTGCCAAACTTTAACAGAGCATTTCTTGGAATTTGTGGTAGCTGGGAATGTTCTGTTTAGACCTATAAGTGCATGTGGGGTCCATCCATAATAACATCTCCTAATTTTGGTCAACTCCAATCCATTTGATCGTGCCAAATCAAATCCATTCTTGCAAAATGCTTTCGTTTCATGTAGTGGAAAGTTGCTAGGAGTGAGATTTTGCATTCCACAACTTGTGGGGCCAAAGTGATTGTGCCAATACATCAGGGTGGCCGGGTAAATGCTATTGGAGGTCTCGTTTCATGTGCCAAGTGTCTCAGTCGTTTAGGGCAGCAGACTATTGATAAAGTCACTTAAGATCCTAAGAGCAAAAAATACCAAACTTTGATGGAGCAGTTCTCATAATTCGTGGTAGCTGGGAATGTTCCATTCAGACCTATAGGTGCATGTGGGGTCCATTCAAAATAACCTCTCCCATTTTTGGTCAACTCCAATATGTTTGACCATGCCAAAATCAAATGCATTCTTGCAAAATGCTTTAGTTTCATGCAATGGAAAGGTGGTAGGAGTGAAAATCCACAAGTTGTGGGGCCAAACTGACTATGCCAATACATTGGGGTGGGTAGACAAATGCTAGGGGAAGTCTCATTTCGTGTGCTAAGTGTCTCAGTCATTCCCAGCTGTAGGCTACCAACAAAGTCGAAAGGTGCTAGGAGTGAAATTTTACATTCCATAGGTCATGGGGCCTAATCAACTGTACCAATGCATTAGGGTGGGTGGGTAAATGCTAGGGGAGGTCTTGTTTCATGCACCAAGTGTCTTAGTCATTTCAGGTTACAAGCTACTGACAAAGTTAAAAGGTGCTAGGAGTGAAATTTTACATTCCACAGGTTATGGGGCTGAACCAACTATGCCAACGTGTTGGGGTGGGTAGATAAATGCTACGGGAGGTCTTGTTTCATGCGCCAAGTGTCTCAGTTGTTCCTGGCTGTAAGCTACCAATAAAGTTGAAAGGTGCTAGGAGTGAAATTTTACATTCCACAGGTCGTGGGGCCGAACTGACTATGCCAACGCATCAGGGTGGGTGGGTAAATGCAAGGGTAGGTCTTGTTTCATGTGCCAAGTGTCTCAGTTGTTTTGGACTACAAGCTAATAATAAAGTTGAAAGGTGCTAAGAGTGAAATTTTGCATTCCATAGGTTGTGGGGCCAAACCATCTGCGCCAATAGGTCGAGATGGGGGGGTAAATGCTAGGGTAGGTCTTGTTTTGTACACCAAGTGTCTCAATCATTCTGGGCTACAAGCTACCAGTAAATTCAGAAGGTGCTAGGAGTGAAATTTTGCACTCCATAGGTCGTGGGGCCGAACTGACTATGCCAACGTGACTTTGTCGGTAGCTTACAACTTGGAATGATTGGGACACTTGGCACACAAAAAAAGACCTCCCCTAGCATTTACCCACCCACCCCGACACATTAGTGCAGTCGGTTCGGCCCCAACATGAGAAGAACGAAAAAAATGGCACCTGGCAAGGTTGTGCTGCATGAAATTGAAGCATTTTGCAAGAATGCATTTAATTTTGGCATGGTCAAATGGATTGGATTTAACCAAAAATGAGAGAGGTTATTGTGGATGGACCCCATGTGCACTTGTAGGTCTGAATGAAACATTCCCAACTACCACGAATTCTGAGAATTGCTCCGTCAAAGTTTGGCAGTTTTTTGCTCTTAGGGATCTTAAGCTGGGAATGACTAAAATACTTGGCACATGAAATGAGACCTCCCATAGCATTTACCCACCCACCCCAATGTGTTAGCATAGTCAGTTCGGCTCCATGAGCCATGGAATGCAAAATTTCACTCCTAGCAGCTTTCCACTGCATGAAACTGAAGCAATTTGCAAGAATGCATTTGATTTTGACATGGTCAAATGGATTGGAGTTGACCAAAACTGGGAGAGGTTATTGTGGATGGACTCCATGTACACCTGTAGGTCTGAATGAAACATTCTCGGCTATCATGAATTCAGAGAACAACTCTGTCAAAGTTTGGTAGTTTTTTGCTCTTAGGGATCTTAAGTCACTTTGCCAGTAGCCTGCTGCCCTGAACAACTGGGACAATTAGCACATGAAATGAGACCTCTCCTAGAATTTACCCACCCACCTTGATGTGTTGGCATGGTCGGTTCAACACCACAATGAGCAGAACACAAAATATGGCACCTAGCAAGGTTGTGCTGCATGAAATTGAAGCATTTTGCAAGAATGCATTTGATTTTGGCATGGTCAAACAGATTGGAGTTGACCAAAACTAAGAAAGGTTATTATGGATAGACCCCACATGCACCTATAGGTCCAAACAAAATATTCCTAGCTGCTACGAATTCTAAGAATTGCTTCGTCAAAGTTTAGCAATTTTTTGCTCTTAGGATCTTAAGTGACTTTGTTGGTAGCCTACAACCGGGAATGACTGAGACACTTGGCACATGAAACAAGACCTCCCCTAGCATTTACCCACCCATCTTGATGTGTTGGCACAGTCAGTTTAGCCCCACGATGAGCAGAACAAAAATAATGGCTCCTGGCAAGGTTGTGTTGCATGAAACTAAAGCATTTTGCAAGAATGCATTTGATTTAAGCATGGTCAAACAAATTGGATTTGACCAAAACAAAGGGAGGTTATTGTGGATGGACCCCACATACACCTATAGGTCAAAATGAAACATTCCCAGCTAACATGAATTATGAGAACTGCTCTATCAAAGTTTGGCAGTTTTTTGCTCTTAGGATCTTAAGTGACTTTGCTGGTAGCCTGCTGCCCCGAATGACTGAGACACTTGGCGCATGAAATGAGACCTAACCTAGCATTTAACTACCCACCTTGATGCATTGGCACAGTTGTTTGGCTCCATGAGTTGTAGAATGCAAAATCTCACTCCTAGCACCTTTCCACTACATGAAACTGAAGCATTTTGCAAGAATGCATTTGATTTCGACACGGTCAAATGGATTGGAGTTGACCAAAACTGGGATAGGTTGTTGTGGATGGACCCCACATGAACCTATAGGTCCAAACAAAACATTCCTATCTTCCATGAATTCTGAGAATTGCTTCGTCAAAGTTTGGCAATTTTTTGCTCTTAGTGACCTTAAGTGACTTTGCCAATAGCCTGCTGCTTCAAATGACTGAGACACTTGGTGCATGAAACGAGACTTCCCCTAGCATTTACCTACCTACCCTGACACATTGGCATAGTCAGTTCAACCCCATTAGCTGTGGAATGCAAAATCTCACTGCTAGCACCTTTCCACTGCATGAAACTGAAGCATTTTGCAAGAATGCATTTGATTTCGGTATGGTCAAACATATTAGATTTGACCAATACTGAGAGAGGTTATTGTGGACATACCCCACATGCACCTATAGGTCTAAATGGAAAAATCCCATCTACCATGAATTCTAAGAACTGCTATGTCAAAGTTTGGCAGATTTTTGCTCTTAGGGATCTTAAGTGACTTTGCCTATAGATTGCTACCCTGAATGATTGAGACACTTGGCACATGAAAAGAGACCTATGATAGCACTTACCCACCCACCTTGACATATTGGTGTAGTCAATTCAGCCCCATGACTAGCAGAACAAAAATATGGCTCCTGGCAAGGTTGTGCTGTATGAAACTGAAGCATTTTACAAGAATGCATTTGATTTCGGCACAATCAAGTAGATTGGAGTTGAAAAAACTAAGAGAGGTTATTGTAGAAAGACCCCATGTGCACTTGTATGTCTAAGCAGAACATTCCCAACTGCCACGAATTCTGAGAATTGCTCGGTCAAAGTTTTGCAATTTTTTGCTCTTAAGATCTTAAATGACTTTGTCGGTAGCTTGCTGCCCTGAACGACTCAGACACTTGGAGCATGAAACAAGACCTCACCTAGCATTTACCTACCTAACGCAATATGTTGGCACAATCAGTTCAGCCCCACGAGCTGTGTAATGCAAAATCTCACTCCTAGCACCTTTCCATTGCATTAAATTGAAACATTTTGTGAGAATGCATTTGATTTTGGCATGGTCAACGGATTGGAGTTGACCAAAACCGGGAGAGGTTATTTTGGATGAACCCCGTGTGCACCTATAGGTCCAAATGGAACATTCCCATCTACCATGAATTCTAAGAACTGCTCTATCAAAGTTGGCAATTTTTTGCTCTTAGGGATCTTAAGTGACTTTACCGGTAGCCTGCTACCTTGAATGAATGAGACACTTAGCACATGAAACTAGACCTCCCGTAGCATTTACTTGCCCACCCCGATGTGTTGGCATAGTTAGTTTGGATCCACAAGCTGTGGAATGTAGAATCTCACTCCTAGCACCTTTCCACTGCATGAAATTGAAGCATTTTAGAACAATGTGTTCCTTTCCACCATAGGTAATTGAAATTGATTTAAAAAAATCAATGTAGGTATTTTTAGGTGGACCTAACATCCACCTATACATGCAAAGAAGATGTTCCTAGGTGTCATAGTTTGATGGAATAGCTAGTCCAAAGTTTGACACATTTTTTTGTCTTAGGTCTCTTAAGAGATTGTCTGCGTTCTATGTAGCTGATATTGACCAGGAGGCTTCACCATTGAAAAGACACCTCCCCTAGCATTCACCCACCCAACTCAACATGTTGACATAGTTAATTCAACGGTATGGAATGTGTTCTAATTACATCCATCAAAGCATAAAGGATATGGGAATTTTGTTAAATGTTGTAGTTGCAATTGCCCTGATAGACATGTATGCAAAGTAGCAGGTGTAAAGCAAATGTAAAAGGGTGAAATGAGGATATTCAAAGCATAGAAACCATATAGAAGGTGAAATGAGGATATTTGAATCATGCCAAATGTCTCTCTCTCTCTCTCTTACTCTCTTCCTCATTTTGCAAGAGAAAGACAAATGCATAGTCAATGTAGGTAACGAGAAATTTGCATAAAATCTATAAAAGAGTTGTTATCACATGTATTTACATAATTTCTATTCTAAATTGTAGCTAACTTCACTCACTGACTGGTGAGTGTGAGGAAACAAGTCTACTTGAAGGTAATGAAGGACAAGAAGTTAAAGTTTATGAGGCAATGTAACTTCAGTCCTCACATTTCTTAAAAATTGTATAAAGAACACATCCATTATCATTGATAGCAAACATGTACACATCCATTATCCATTATAAGATGAAAACACAATTTATCCATTTGCATGAGAAAGTAAGGGATATATAAACTTTCAAGAGAATGCAATTGACACGTGTAAAACGAAATTCCATAACCTTTGCAAGCATCCTCCATGCCTGTGCCAAATTAGGATCTTTCGACAGGCTATGGGCAACCATGAAAGAATAAAAGATAAATAAATTTTGATATATGTTTTAGTTGCAACTGCCCTAGGAGTCATGTATGCAAAGTGTGGAAGCATAGACAAGGCACATGAACTATTTGACATGATGCCTCAAAGAAATGTTGTCTCATGGAATGCAATGATTGCAAGATATATGCACAAAATGGATTTTTTCAAAAAGGCTTTAGAAAATTTCAAGTAAATGCAATTGGCAGGTGTAAAGCCAAATTCCACAACCTTAGCTAGCATCCTCCTTGTCTATGCCCATATGGGATCTTCAGAATAGGGTATGGACATCCATCAAAGCATAAAGGATATGGGAATTTTGTCAGATGTAGTTGCAACTACCCTATGAGACATGTATGCAAAGTGATGAAGCATAGACAAGGCAGGTGAACTGTTTGACATGATGCCTCAAAGAAATGTTGTCTCATGGAATGCAATGATTGCAAGATATATGCACAAAATGGATTTTTTCAAAAAGGCTTTAGAAACTTTCAAGCAAATGCAATTGGTGGGTGTAAAGACAAATTCTACAACCTTAGCCAGCATCCTCCTTGTCTATGCCCATATGGGATCTTTGGAACAGGGTATGGACATCCATCAAAGCATAAAGGATATGACAATTTTGATAAATGTTGTAGTTACAACTGCCCTAGGAGACATGTATGCAAAGTGTGGAAGCATAGATAAGGTGCATGAACTATTTGACATGATGCCTCAAAGAAATGTTATCTCATGGAATGGAATGATTGCAAGATATATGCACAAAATGGATTTTTTCAAAAAGGCTTTAAAAACTTTTGAGAAAATGCAATTGGCGGTGTAAAGCCAAATTCCACAACCTTAGCCATCCTCCTCCTTGTCTATTCCCATATGGGATCTTCGAAACAGGGTATGGACATCCATCAAAGCATAAAGGATATGGGAATTTCATCAAATGTTGTAGTTGCAACTGCCCTATGAGACATGTATGCAAAGTGATGAAGCATAGACAAGGCAGGTGAACTGTTTGACATGATGCCTCAAAGAAATGTTGTCTCATGGAATGCAATGATTGCAAGATATATACACAAAATGGTTTTTTTCAAAAATGCTTTAGAAACTTTCAAGTAAATGAAATTGGTAGGTGCAAAGCTAAATTCCACAACTTTAGCCAACATCCTCCTTGTCTATGCCCATGTGGGATCTTCAGAATAGGGTACAGACATCCATCAAAGCATAAAGGATATGGGAATTTTGACAGATGTAGTTCTAGATGCCCTAGGATATGTGTGTGCAAAGTGTGGAAGCATGGACAAGGAACATAAACTATTTGACATGATGCCTCAAAGAAATGTTGTCTCATGGAATGCAATGATTGCAAGATATGCACAAAATGGATTTTTTCAAAAAGGCTTTAGAAACTTTCAAGCAAATGATCAAAAAAAACTTTCAAGCAAATGCAATTGGTAGATGTAAATCCAAATTCCACAACCTTTGTCATGCCCACATTTCCCATGCGGCCACGACACGCATCGCACGTGTCATGTCCACATCTGTCATGTGGTCATGACACAAATTACTAAAAAAAATTCTACTCATTCCTAGAAACCCCCTCGCATGCGTAAGAATGCTCGGTTGCTATACGCATAAGGCATGAACAAGTCAGACGAAGGCAGGGTAATGCGCTCACTTGTGCATTCCCCTACGCGATGAAGGTTAACTAGGGGGACGTTGCAACGTGGATAGTGTCGCTAATAGGGTTAGGATCGAGGATCAAAATCCTAGGTTTACCTAAGTGAATGATGGGATTTTGACACAAGTCAAAATTGAATGTCTAGCTCTAAAACAAGGGAATAAATTTAATGTCAAAACACAAAGTCGGCAACCAAGCAAAAAAAATGATTTAACACTATGCAAGGTTAAAATTTACTAACCTAGCTAAACCCTAAATTCTGGAAAAATTCGGCAGCACAACGCCTCACGGGCGTGAATATGGTTTATTTTAATAAAACTAATTTTGATCGAAAGTTTACTAGGTTTCTTAATTGGATTAAAAAAAATGACTAATTTAATTTACTAATAAATTTGTTCTAGAATAATTATAATGAAAATATTAAATTAATAACAAATAAATCTAAAATCAACCTCGTTGATACAAGTTTGTAAGTAATGGATTAACCCCACTAGTAATTAAATTAAATACATTTTAATAATTAAAAAGGAGGAAGATCAATGAAACATTTAATCTCCACTACAATAAAAATTAATTAAAAATTAAATTATAATGTGCTCTATCTAAAAAAATAAAACCATAAAAGATCTAAATTTTAAAAGGCAAAATTAAAATCCCCAAGTTCACTATCTTGGAACATAACTAATAAATTAAATCATATACAAATAATTAATTTTCCTCACATCCCATGTTTTAGTTCAAATAAAAGAACTCTTAAAACAAAAACAAAGAAAAAGAGGGATGGAATAAGAAATAATAAATCAATTAAAAAAACTAATCTTAATACCCACTCTTGCCCTAAAAAATCTCCAATAAACAAATAATATCCTTTTGGAGAAAAGGGGTAAACCCTAGCCTCTTTACCCATTATTTCTCAATCTCTCATTTCCTTCTCTCTAGTTGATTTGCACACAAATTTGATGGAGAAGCCATTCATGGCTGCCACACCAGGGAGTGCATACACTAGAGATATATGTTTTTTGATATATATATATATATATATATATATATATATATATATATATATAATGAATAAATTGAAGTGACGTGAGAGGGAGCTTGCAGGTTTAGTGGTGGTCGAAGGGACTAAAAAAATGCAGAGGCAAGAGAGCCTCGATCGCCGAAGGTAGTGCCGTATGGAGGACGGTGGAGGGAACGGTGGTGAGGGGTTGTTGCTAGCAGTACCATGGGGAGAAGGGAGGGGAGAAGGTCTGTTGGGGCAGCGGCAGAAGGGGGGATGTGGGGAGAGGGCCGAGCCCCACCCACATCCCACTACGGTGGGGTGTGGGTGGGGCTCGGCTCCCTCCCCACACCCATAACACCAAATAGAGGCAGTGGCGGTGGGGAGGTTTATTCCCCAACGCAATCTCAAATTTAAATCTCTTTTTTTATTATAAAACTCGTTGTCCATTATTTGATATCACAACATTCTATACGATATGGGATTCATATATATATATATATTTATATATATATGTGTGTGTGTGTGTGTGTGTGTGTGTGTGTATTAAATCTCTAGGTAAACACAGATTCATTCCAAAACCACAGTCTATTGTTAAATATAAAATGACAACAATAATAAGGGAATATATATATATATATAACCACTGCTGTATACACAGACATAATCTCTTTTTCTTTAACAATATTAAAATGTCTAATATTTAAATATATTCAAATGTATTTGTCATTTCAAATCTCTCAATTTTTTTTGTTGAATACAATAAAGCAAAAGAAATATTTATCTATACTTATTTACATTGAGCAAATGATCACATTTTTTTTTTTGTAAAAACATATATTCTAGTAAATATGGGATGAACATTTCTTCCACTAAAATGCTGATATTGTCATAAAACAACCCACATAAAATATCTCTTCAAAAGATTTATTTATTTTTCTTTTAAACAATGCATTTAGTTCTCTCCTTCAAAATGACAACAACATCAAATTTTTCTTCTCCTAAGAGATAGGTAAATTTCATTTTGTCTCACAAAACAAAATAGCAACTATTCTATTTTTGAAATTAGACATACAAGTGAAACAACAATAAGAACATGCTTTTCTTTCAATACTCTTTTTTTTCTTAAATTCATATGGCATTTAAAATCAGCAAACTAAAACTTTTATTTCCAAATATAAATAGTTTCATACAACTCAAGTAAAAATGTAAACTCATACAACTTGAGAGAGAGAACAAGGGTCTCCTCTTTTGAAATTTAAAATATGATACACAAGGCCTCTCATGGCCATGCTCTCTCAAGAGCACAAAAAAATAACAACTCTTAAAGACAATAATATTTTCTTCCACATCACATAGCTCCAAATATCCTGTATAAACACATAGAAGGGAAAAGGAAGCCACTCAAACTAGTCTCCTCCCTACCATTGATTCACTCATGAGTCACCCTCAAACTAGGAGGTCATCCTCACACAAGGTAAGCACACACCACTTAACAACAAATTCATTCAACACAAAACAAGAATACTCCCATGGCTTTCACATGACAAAAACTCACTCAAGATGAGTTTAATGGGGTAGGGGAGTGGACATCACTCAACTCAAGAGTGCCACTACAAAATTTTTCCAAATACCTAAATCTCTCAAGGCCTTAAGCCCACACTCATAAACATGATTTCACAAACTTTCTCTTGGCTCTCAAGCCATATCACAAATTTCTCATATACACATATTGTTCAAATTCACAATTTGCCCTCAAGGCTAAACTCCATGAAACCAAGGATGTGACCCCAAGGAGGTTCACTCCTCCCCCACCCCACACATGTTGAGCATTTTCTCCCAAGAAGGAGAGGCTCTCACAACTCCCATTCCCAATTTTCCCACAAAAACAAAGTAAAAAAAATAAAATGGAACTCTCACACACACAACATGCAAGTAAAGAAAATGTATAAGGAAAAGCATTTGCCTTGAATCCTACCTTATAAAGCCCAAAAGGAAGATAGTTGAGAAGAGCTCCTCTAACTCCTTCTCCAAGTTGAGCCACCAATTTCTCCTCTAACTTTGTCCCCAAAACCAACTAAAATTCAAAAATTGGAAAAGATTCAACAAACCCCCTCCCTCTCTTCAAGAGGGATTAAAATAGGCTCTTCTCATGAGCCTTGAGGAATGGGGAGGTGACACATGTCACCTCCTCACTCCTCCACTCAACTACTTGTAAGACTCTTGGAATGGGGTGGTGACACATGTCATCCACCCATTCCTCCAAGTCTTTCTCCCATCCACTTGCTCTCTCTCACATATGTGGGAGAGAAAGGTGGAGCCAACAGAGGAGTGGGTACCACATGAGCCCCAATCATCTCCTCCTAGGAAAGCCCACACAATCCCAAGGTACCTTCACCAATTGTGGGAGACGCTTGGGGTTGAGTCCTCCACAATTAAGGGGTTTTGAAGATTCCCCCAACCCAGGAAAGAGGAAATGAAGAGGTTGAGTGTTTGACCTACTCATGCTCTCCCTCCCAAACTTCTATTTTCGTCTATTTACTTTAGGGTGAAGTTAAAGTGATCAAATGAGAGTTTACCTAAGGTTACACAAGCCTAAATGACCCCTAGACCCTAGGGGTACAACCTAGGGTCAATTTTAATCCATTTTGAGCACCATAGGTTGAGTAAAAACACATAAAAAGGGGTCTCAAAAATTAAAACTAAAGAATGAAATTTAAATGACATTACAACTTACAACTCCAATCAGAATCAAATAAAAGAAGGGTAGACCTAACCCAACTAACACCATGCAACAACATTACAAAAATTCATCATGCAAACATAGTTGATCTTGGTTCCTCTTGGAACTAGATCGGCTTCACAAAGGAAAACAACACAGTGTGTGGGATGATCTTCAAGTATCTATGGCTTAATTAGAAACACCTGCGCACTCATATGAAATGTTAATCCCACATGTATATAACATCTGACGCAAAGTAAAACATACACTCACATCATCGCATGATCATATAAACATCAAGAAATCATGTCATAATTAAAATCTAAATTTTGCATTTCAACATCCATCACAAGATAAAGTCTCAATAAATTTCTAACTAAAATCACATGAATAGTATCCCAATAGTATCATAATGTAAATCATATGTCTAACATCATCAGTGAATCAATATCAAGGTCTAACCACAGTAAACATGCTAAACATAATAAATCCACATAAAGCATAAAGTCTAACAATCTTGCAAATTGGGATCAACAGTCCCACAAGTCTAATATGTATCACCATCAGTAAAATAAAGTAGTCAAATATAAGGGAATGAAAAGGTAGGCCTCAAAACCTTATCCACCATCCTCCTTGCCTATGCCAAAATGGGATCTTTGGAACAAGGTATAGACAACCATCAAAGCATAAAGGATATATGAATTTTTAATGAAGGGGGTAAATCATAAAAACACACAACAAAAATTGCACACAGAAAATAGAATGTTCTTTTATTGATTTGGACAACCCATTACATTATAGAAGCTCAAATACAATCAGAGGATGAATCCTCCATAGGATGCAACACATTACAACTTCCTAATCTCAAGACTCTAGAATCTTCTGCCTTATGTAACCCCAAATCTGCTAGGGTTTCTATTTTCCTGCCTATTCTTGACTCTACACTTTCCCCCTTATCTCTACTACTGCCTAAGGTTCCCAAAAATAGTCATAAATAGCCATTTTGGTAGCCTCCAACCAAAATTTTGAAATTTGCAGCTCCCTCCAAAAATAGGTCAACTTCTGGGAAGCATAACTTTTGATCTGGGTGTCTGATTGACGAACCATTTGAAGTGCCAGAAAGCTCACGAAGTGAACTATCATGCAGGAAATCCCTAAATAGATTTTTATTAACTTTTTGGGACATTATGGGATGTTTTAGTGCCTCATATCTAATTTCAGAACTTTTCAGGGGACCTCACAAAATTGAAACTTTAATATCTTGAAATTCAGAGATGATCTTGAGCTAAAATTTACCAAGAATGCTTATTTGACTATTTCGAAGCTTTGGAGAAAATTTTGGGCTCAACCGCTTCTCTGATAAAGACTTAGTAAAAATAGTAAATTCTGGTATCCTTAGCCCTGTTGGAAACTCTGAAGGTTCTGAATCATTATTCAAGCAAATGGGTATCTAAAAACACAAATTTTGAAAAGAAATGAAAACAAAGACATCAATTTTGAATCACCATTATTTTTGGGTGATGCAAGATTTTCCTTACACCTTTGGATGCTCCTGCATGAATTTTGTCACATGTTGTATTTGTAGTTGCCCTTGTAGACATGTATGCAAAGTGTGGAAGCATAGACAAGGAATTTGATTAGTTTGGCATGACACCTCAAAGAGATGCCATCTCATGGAACGTAATGATTGCATTATATGTAAAAAATGGATTTTTTAAAAATTATTTATAAACTTTCAAGCAAATGCAATTGGTACGTGTAAAACCAAATTCTATAACCTTTGCAAGCATGCTCCCTACCTGTGCCAAATTAGGATCTCTGGAATAGGGTATGGACCATAGAATCATATATCTTTAAAATATCCCCATATATTCCAATATATTGATATTGTTATTGTGATTAGTGATAATCATTGTTGCCTTTGACAACAACAAACACTTATGTCATTATTTATGATTTATGGGCATAGTCATTACTAGACAAAACTGTCAAATGATTATGCTATCCTTTGGCTTGTCATTATTATTGCATCATAGATGTTAGTGTTGTCATTACAGTACTTATCAATGGATATTGTTGTCATTATTTCATTTGTAAAATAGTTGTATTATTGAGGCAATTGTTTGGCAATTTTCATAATTACATAGCAGTTGTTACCAATTGAGATGGTTCTCATCATCATTGTCTTTGGACATAACTATCCTTTTGTGATTAGTAATCTTCTTATGATCACTAATCAATAACATTCTGTCATTATTGTGACCTATACATTCTTGATCATTATGGTGTTTAGTAGCATCCTTATTAGTATTGTGGTCAATTAATATGGCCATCAATGCTGCAGTCAACATTATAGGAAATATTAATGATAAAAATGATTAATATGAAACATTGTTGTCCTGAAATGCTTGCCACTGCTATAAAATTAAGAGGCATTTCAAGAGGTTAGGGAGACTGTTGTTGTGAATTGTACTTACTATTTGCTTCTATGGTATGGACAACCATGAAAGAATAAAGGATAAAGGACTTTTGACAAATGTAGTTGCAACTGCCCTAGGAGACATGTATGAAAAGTGTGGAAGCATAGACAAGACACATGAACTATTTGACATGACGCCTCAAAGAAATGTTGTCTCATGGAATGCAATGATTGCAAGATATGCGTGTAAAATGGATTTTTTTAAAAAGGCTTTAGAAAATTTCAAGTAAATGCAATTGGTGGGTGTAAAGACAAATTCCACAACCTTAGCCAACATCCTCCTTGTCTATGCCCATATGGGATCTTTGAAACAGGCTATGGACATCCATCAAAGCATAAAGGATATGGGAATCTCATCAGATGTTGTAGTTACAACTGCCCTATGAGACATGTATGCAAAGTGATGAAGCATAGATAAGGCAGGTGAACTGTTTGACATGATGCCTCAAAGAAATGTTGTCTCATGGAATGCAATGATTGCAAGATATATGCACAAAATGGATTTTTTCAAAAAGGCTTTAGAAACTCTCAAGCAAATGCAATTGGCGGGTGTAAAGATAAATTCCACAACCTTAGCTAGCATCCTCCTTGTCTATGCCCAAATGGGATCTTTGGAATAGGGTGTGGACATCCATCAAAGCATAAAGGATATGGGAATTTTGACATACATTGTAGTTGCAACTGCCCTAGGAGACATGTATGTAAAGTGTGGAAGCATAGACAAGGCACATGAACTATTTGATATGATGCCTCAAAGAAATGTTGTCTCATAGAATGCAATGATTGCAAGATATGCACAAAATGGATTTTGTCAAAAAGGCTTTAGAAACTTTCAAGCAAATGCAATTGGTACATCTAAAACCAAATTCCATAACCTTATCCAACATCCTCCTTGCCTATGCCAAAATGGGATCTTCAGAACAGGGTGTGGACAACCATCAAAGCATAAAGGATATAGGAATTTTGTCACATGTTGTATTTGCAGCTTCTCTTGTAGACATGTATGCAAAGCGTGGAAGCATAGACAAGGTGTGTGAACTGTTTGACATGATGCCTCAAAGAAATGCATAGTTTCATGGAATGCAATGATTGCAAGATATGCACAAAATAGATTTTTTGAAAAGGATTTATAAACTTTCAAGCAAATGCAATTGGCACGTGTAAAACCAAATTCTTGTAATGATAATCGATCATCATATTATATTTAATGTGAACTGTCATATACATAATGTCATGAACATAACATCTAGTCTATATATATAAAGCCATATAGTCATGTACAAATAAAGCCATACAGGCATATACAAAGATATACATCGGTAACATACAAAAGTATGTATACAAAGCCATCTAGGCTTACAAAAAAGTGTCCCAAAATCTAGTTTCCTATGAACTACTATCAAATAATCGGTGGCCCTTGCTTGGACATGAAGATGGAGAGTCAATCAGTGACTCATCCTCTCTCTCCCGTCGACTAGACCTCCTCGACATAGATTTTTGCAGCTCCACCTGTTAATACAATCAAACAATATGCACATTAATATAGAAAATATGAAATATATAGCATCACATATGTAATCAATCACTTATCGCTACCTGATGATCCCTCTCGATCATTTTTCTCTCTCTTCATCCATAGCTAGACGGGTTGGAGTTGTGACCTCCTGTGAGAAGCGTCAAGAAGCAAAATTGACTAAACATAAATATAATTTATGTACATCAAATGACATGAAATAAAATAAGAAATACAAAATGAAATTTACATGTTACTAGCTCATACCTCTGTCAAAGGATTTGTAGACAACACAGCTATAGCAATGCCCTCCTCCCCTGACTGACGAAGATGAGGAGGAGTCTCCATATTCAACATCTTAAAATAGAGTTCAAGTTTATTTGACCAAAATAGATACATAACATTATTTAAATCCATAATGATTATAAATGGTTAAATTTACCTCCGTGAAAGTGGTTCTGCATCTAGGGGACCAAGGAAATTATGGAGGTGCTAGTGAAGCTCCCTGTTGATTATCAAATTGTCACTAAATAAGATTACCATTGATATATGTACTATATTTATGATCATGTGATAAATTACATATATGCTGACTCGACCTCCTCTCATAACCCTACACTAGACGGCTAACAGATATAGGATGAAGACTTTGACCCTAGAATTTCATAGTGTGAACATTTACATACATTAATTTTGACTTATAATATAGATAGTCATATAAAATTAATTACAAATTTCAAATACAAATATATTAAATCAAGATGAACCTTGTTAAAAAATCCCTGGGAGTCAATACCAAACGTCTATTGTAAGATGTCATCTTTGAGAACAATATCATCCAATATGGATGTGTCCATCATTGGCTATTGCCCCTACATTGCAGCATCCTACTAAGAGTCTTGCATCCCATTTATATTGCACAAGTTCCCACATGAAATGCAAAGATGTGGGGACAAACGATGCCTGCTGCTTTCACCCTCATTGGCCTAGGTGAGATCATCGATGTGCTATGCTAGAGATTAGGTGAGAGAACTCAATGAACGTAGTGTCTCCACCTCAACACTCTCCTTCAAAGTCGAAGGGAGTGACACATGTGCTGGCCTAATGAGAGGTCTAGGTATGTAGTTTTGGTCTCGATGTGCCCCCTCTCTATCTTGGGCAGAGCCACCACCTCTGCCTTGGAACTCTCGAATGTTGAAGTAATCAGGAATCTCCTTGAGGACGAACTCACAATAAAGTTTCCTCAAGAAATATTGTCACCTCATTGTTATTATATGGACGCTCATCAAAGACCATATACCATCTATCCCAAAAGTTTTGGGATATATCTTCGTTCACACACCAATGGATAGGGAAGTGTTTGCAAGTCTCTTCTAGTGTTTGGCTAGTTTTAGGATTGATAAATTATGAACATAATGAATATTTTGTAATTTTTTTGTCCTTCACTTGTTTGTTGTCAGCATAGTATTGCTGATTGCTCTCCCTATAGTCATTCCATTTAGTGATTTGGGTTGTCACCATTTCAATGTGAGAAACAATCACCTCTAATGACTTGGCAAGGGCTCTCCTACAATCAGTGCTTGCACTTGGACTATTTAACATTTCAATTAGGGTTTCAAGATGTTTTTTGTTTTCTTCTATTTGCCCTAAATAGTTTTCTTGTGTCTCTTTCATGGTGAGGATATGAAGGTGGGGGGTTTTGAGGGTTTTAGGGGTTGTTTTGAGCCTCCTCTATTGGATTAGTGTTTTGTGGTACCTCATTGATTGTAAATTCAACATAAAAAACCAATCAAACATTGCAAAAGTAAAAATTTCTTTTCAAATTCACAAAAATCAATCAAACCCTACCTTGTTCAGCTGCTACACCCTCCACACTTCATTCACAATGTCCTCGAGAGCAGGATTGGTGAGGTGGCATGGTGAAAATGTTGATTCCACTTAGAAATTTCTTGAATCCTTCTTCTTGTAATGCGCTCGCACTGTAAAACCTAATATTTTCTTGCCAAAATGCACAAATGAGCCACAACCTTTCTATTTTTGCTTTTTATTTTTGAATTTTAATAGGCTAAAATGTGAGCATGTTATAATGTGCTTGCGTTTTTCCTTGTATGGGACCAAAAAGCCATGTGACGACTTTTTGATGCCACAACTCTTTGCACTTACCCTTGGATGATGTCATCGTTGCATGTTTGAGGATGATTTGTTGATCATTTGGTTTATAATTGTTCTCATCTACAAGTCTAATTTTGTAATCAATTAAGGACTGTTTGTAATCAACCTCATCTTATGAATGTAATTTGCAAGAAACCATCTATGTCAATGAAGATGCCTATTTCAAATCTTTAATTTGAAATTTATTTACTAGCTGTTCTTATCATTTTCAATCATCTTTGTTGAGTATTTTCCATGCTATTATGTTTCAATTTCATTACTATATCATTGCAAAACTCTACATGCATTTAAACAAACAAAAACACAAGCAAACCATTCAAAAAACAAATTCAAAAAATTAGAACAATGGTGAAAAATGGATCAGAATTGGTAGGGGTTCTTTGCTTCTACCTAAAATATAAATAGTAGCCCTCACCATTAAAACCTTGCTATTATACAATTATTTTTTCCTTAAAAATTAAGGTTATACTTAAAGTGGAAGTTAACAATAATAAATTTTTTAAATTTAGAATCAAGATTTAATCATACTTAAAATGAAAGTTAATGATAAGGTTAATTATACTTAAGGTTAATAATTAGTAGCATTTGCAGTTGCAACATGTAAACAATATTATTTTATTAGTAAAATAAAATAAATATACCTATAATTCACTAATATTATTGATTTCTTTTTCTTTTAGATAAATTTATCAATATAAAGACTTCATATGGATTAATATAGCCTAATTCTCTATAAAAGCCTTTGTGGAAATATTATATATCAATAAATTAGATTTTTTTCAAAATTATGTGTATATATTATAAAAGACACCAATAAAAGGTGACAACAAAGTCCAAGAAGAGAAGCTATAAGATTATGCTTCTCTTGTGTATGATAATATATAATCTATTTAGACATATGGCTTCTATCTTAAGCCAATTATTTAAGAAATTTGTTGACATTCCAAGAGTATATAAGAGTATAAAAATGCAAAATAATTTATATTACACTTGCAAAATCTTGTTTTATGTCATGTCCATTTAAATCTTAATTGTCAAAGAACTTGTGGACTATAGGTGAAGGCTCGGATGAAAGAACACTTCCTTTCAACATAGTGTATATGAATTTATTTTGACAATACCAATCCAAAGTCTTTTTGGAAACTCTTGCCTCTCTTAACATACATACATACAACTTTTATATAAATAATGTATATAATAATATTAGTTTTAATTATATATTATATATAAAAGTATTATTACTTACATATATAATACATATTTGTATATATAATATATCCAAGGACTATTACTTACATATCTCTACGTTATATATAATCAAAATAAATTTATATTATTATAAAATACCACATTATATTATAATTTTGTGTAATATAATTGATAACTGTAGACACCTAAAAATGACCATTACATTATACATCAATTTGTCTAACACATCTTGTATCCAACATTAATTAAATAACTTGATTATTTAATTAATTTCATCAATTTCTTTTAATTCCAACATTAATTGAATAAATTTTATTTATTTAATTAATTTCATTAAAATCTACTTTATTCTTCTAAATTAAATAATTTTAATTATTTAATTGAATTATCCTCTTTGAATTCCTCAAATCCACATTAATTAAATAAATCAATTATTTAATTAATTCATCACTTTAATTCTTCCTATCCACAAATAATTAAATAATTTTAATTATTTAATTAGCTAAATATTCTTCCAAATTTAAATAAATTATTGAAATTTATTTAAGTTGAATTTATCTTTTTTTTTATTCAACATGGGTAAACGCTTTTGATCGAAGCTATGAACTGGGTACAATATTAGGTGGGCGGGGGGTAGACTAGACCTTGTGACCTCATACATACCACAGGAAGCTCTCACCAATCGAGCTAGCCCCCCTACCCTAAGTTGACTTTATCTTCTAAAAATAAATAAAATAAATATTTTATTTATATTCTTCTATCATGCAAAATAAATTAAATGAATTTATTTGTTTAATTTATTTTTATCCTCATGCAAGATAAATTAAATAAATTTATTTATTTAATTTGTTTTTATCTTTCAAATCTTCTTAAAATATCATTTTCTTCTATGTGCACAATCAGTCTTATTTTTAGCATGTCAAAAAGCAAATCTAAAGTTGAGTTAATTGGCTTTAATCACTATTGTTTTTATCAATCAATTCATAAATTAGAAAAAAAAAACATTCTAAATTTATGAAATCAAATCCTATATTTATCTAAGCAAGCAGTTAACTCAATAAAGCTCCTTTTTGAATGGACACATGTCGTGTGCATGTTCATCATGTCTTCTCAACTCATCTCATCCATCTATTTCATTGATTTATCTCCACTATTGATTGATCTTTCCTGAAACCTATATATACCCCCTTCATTGCATAAAAAATTCTCTTCAATCATTTAAGCTTTGGCATTCGTAATAGAGCTTTAAGCATTCTCTCATCGTTGAGCCCATATATTGCATCTTTGAGCACATTATCCTATGACCGCTTGTTGCAACATGGTTATGCAATTCATTGAGCAATCCATAAAGAACCAAGGGATCTATACAATCTAGGTGATAGCTTTCTTTGTTTCGATTTGCATTGATTTGGTTATCGTTTAGACAGATCTTTTGAAGGTTATAGGATTGAATTTTATTGTCATTGCTTGATCTTTGCTAATCCAATTTTTACCTATACACAATAACATAAGCGGTGGATAAGTTATATAAAAAAAGGTGAATGAGATTAACATATATTTCTACTTCTAATAAAAAAAAATGTTAAAGTAAAATAAGATAACTCTTAATTAATTTAAATAAATTATTATAATATAAAAAATACATTTCTATATTCTCTTCTAATATAATGTATTATTATTTACACATAAACACTTAAATATATTTATGTAAGTGTATATATATAACTTCCTTATATATGTAATTAATTACAATTGTTAGAAAAAAGGTGTTGTACACCTTGTAGAAGAAAGAAACATTTTAATTATGTAAAATAACTAACATATATTTATATTTAAAAAAATATATCTAAAGTATGCCGAGAGATATCCTTCTCGAGGTGCCTAATGTTAGGATTAGTGATTAAAAAATAGGCACCTCGAGAAGGATATCTCTCAGCGTACTTTAGATATATATTTTTAAATATAAATATGCTAGTAGCATCTGCAGTGCAAGCCTAATTCTAACTATATTATATAACTATAAGAATTATTGTAATTATATAATATAATATAAAATACTTATAATTATATATTTTTGATAAGATAAGCGATAAAAATAAGGGTGCCGATCCCATTACAAAACAACCCCAATGGCAGGCCAGAGAGTTAGCAAAAAGAGACCAACCTAGCAAAAAGAACCATCACCAACAAAAAATGTAGATATATATATTTTTTGATTGGTAAGTTGGGCTAGAGGGAGCCACATCCCATAATATAAGAGAACCAGAAAATAACCAAATCTGCATTGAATAACTATAGAATTAATCGTGCATGTCCTATTATTAGGGGTGCAAAAGAATAAATACTACCACTAGCGACCTTGGCAACCCATCATAACATGGGCACGAGGAAACAATTACAATTTGATATCTCAACCCTTGGAAAAAACACATATATATTATATTATATGAAAAATATATAATATACCTATATTACAAAAAATATTTTTATAAAATATTATAATATACCTAAATTAACCCTGACTTTATTATTTTAACCCTAAGCCAACCTTAATTCTAACCCTAACCCTAATTCTAACCCCAACCCTAATTCTAAGCTTAACCCTATATAATTTTAATCATAATTCTAACCCTAATTATTTCCCTAACTATAATACTAATCCTAACCCTAATCCAAACACTAATTCAAGTCGTAATTATAATTGTAACCAAAACCCTAACCTTAATCCTAACACTAATGCTAACCATAACTCTAATTGTAACCCTAACGATAACCCTAATTCTATCCTAAATTTAAACTGTAACACTAACTATCCTAAATTTAAACTGTAATCCTAACCCTAATTGTATCACTAACCTTAATTCTATGCTTAACCCTAACCCTAATTTATCTCTAACCCTAGTTCTAATTCTAATATTTTTTTCTTATATATTTGTACTAATTATAACGAAATCCCTAACTATAATTCTATCCCTAAACCTAACTCTAACCTTGATTCTATCCCTAAACCTAACTGTAAACCCAACACTTTGGTTATATATATGCTCTAATTGTAACCCTAGACCTCATTCTATTGATAACCTTAATTTTATCCTTAACCCTAACCCTAATTTAACTCTAACCCTAGTTCTAGTTCTATTAGTTTTTACTTATATATTTGCCCTAGTTATAACTAAACCCATAACCCTAATTCTATCCCTAAACCTTACTTTAACCCTAATTTTATCCCTAACCCTAATTCTTACCCTAACCCTAATTCTGACCCTGAGACTAACCCTAACCCTAATCCTAATTCTAACCCTAACCCTAATTAAATTTCTAACACCTACCTTAACTATATATTCATAACCCTAATTTTGAACCTGGTCATAATTCTATCCCTAACAAGCTCAAAATTCTATCCCTAACCCTAACCCTAACTCTAAATATAACTCTAACCCTAACAATTTCTTTTGTGATAAATATTTTCCCTAGTTGTAAACCTAATTCTAATCATAATTGTAACTATAATTATAACTCTAACCCTAATTGTATCACTAACCTTAATTCTATCCTTAACCCTAACCCCTAATTATAATTCTAAGCCTAACCCTACTTCTAATCCTAACACTAATTTTAATCTTAACCATAATTCTACCCTAATCATAATTTTAATTCTAACCCTAATTTTGATTCTAATGTCAATTCAAATCCTACTTTTAACCTTAATTGTAAACATAATTCTAACCCTAACCATAACCATAAATCTAACCCTAATTGTAACCCTAACCCTAAACGTAATTCTAACAATAATTCTAACCCTAATACTTATTCTAACCCTAACCCTAACCTTAACCCTAATTCAAACCCTAACCCTAACCTTGACCCTAATTCTAACCCTAATTATAATTCTAGCCATACTTCAAACCTTAATTGTAAACCTAATTCTAACCCTAACCCTAAACCTAATTCTAAATATAATTCTAATCACAACCCTTAATGTAACCCTAATCTAACCCTAACCCTAATTATAACCCTAACTCTAAACTTAATTGTAATCCTAACCCTTAATTGTAACACTAATCTAACCCTAACCTAGGTAATTCTAACCCTAACCCTAAATCTAAATCTAACCCTAACCCTTTTTCTAATCCTAACACTAATTTTAATCCTAACCATAATTCTACCCTAATCCTAATTTTACTTCTAATGCTAATTATTACCCTACATAAATTGTAACCATAACCCTAATCCTAACCCTAATTTCATACCTAACCCTAAACCTAATTCTAATTGTAAACCTAATTCTAACCATAATCATAACTCTAACCCTATTTCTAACTCTAATTCTAATCCTAACCCTAACCTAATTCTAACCCAACCCTAACCTTAACAATAATTTTAATCCTAACCCTAACCCTATTTATAAAATTGATATATATAAATTATTTGTGATCATTTCCCTTGATGCACTTTCCAAAGTGGACCTAGATCTAGGGCCTGCGAGGAAGGAACCCATTACATTGTTATTGATATAGTTTTAGTTTAGTAAATTATTTGTCTACATTGTTATAAACCAAATCTTCACTAATTCTAAATTTATTTTTTTATGTAGTTTTGACAATAATATTAAAGATTTAGGTGCTTTAGATTCAAGGAGAATGTTTTGGTCCCAAAATTCACAATGTTTTAGTGCATTTTTTTCAAAGTAATCATCTCTTTGTGTCATTATTTTAAACTATGGCTTGCGTCATTCTATTACTGCTTTAATTTTAAAGAGTTTGCATAATATTTTGAATCTCATTATTTTGAACTATGGCTTCCGTCATTCTATTACTGCTTTATTTGTAAAGTGTTTGCATAATATTTTGAATCCTTGCACTCTTTTTCAATATATAGACTCTTGCGCAACATTTGGAATACTTGTGTTGAATGGATAAATGAATAGTTGTGTACCACTCACTTGCACATCATTCTTATAGCTTATGCGATTTTTAGAAGTAATGCCTCCTTTCTTCAATGGGTGTGCTAGAGTTAGGTCTCAAGTATTATCATTAAATTAGTCTAGGCTTATGCCACTTATGATTTAATTTATGCATCTTTAAGAGGTACAAAAGGTTCAAAGATAGGAAAATAATGATATTAGTAACTTACATGTATTAATTATGATTTGATATTTTCACATTGTGAAGATTTAATTTGTAGGAAGATTTGGTTTTCCACATAATTGACTTTCTATGACCTTAAAATGGTTTAATGGTGAGTAAGAAAGTTGTATTTTTACATCATATTCATATTATATATTTACAAATACTTTAAATCACTACCTAAAATACAAATAACATTTTTCCAAACAAAATATTATTACTTTAATATTACATATTACCATTTTCACTCACCAACATACAATTTATATAATTAAAATATTATTGTTAAAATAAAACTAAATAATAATTGAGTTACTTTATATACTTAACTATTTTTAGATATAATATGCATCTCCTTTTGAAAAAAATGCACTTGGTATCATAATAGTTTTAGCTTTTGTATTTGAATTTTAATGCTAAGAAAAACATTTTAATTGAAGAAAAGCTTTATTAATAAGAATAGTATTGAGATATGTAATAATTTGGCCGATAGGCCATTCTATATGTGCACACATCTTGTAACTGCCCAAAAAAATTGGTAGTCCTAATAAAAAAAATTTCTTTGGTAGTCCTTCCTTTTTTTAGTCATAAAAAAAAAGTCATAATACCAAAAAAGAATACAACTAATAAATATTAATTAATAAGGAATCTTCATGATAACAATTAGCACTAAAATTGAGGCCGATAAGGGCGTGGTTCAGTGGTTAAGTCGCTCGGTTGTAGTGGCAGCCACTAGAGTTCAAACCCCCACTGGGCCAACGAGCTCGCAGGCTTTACGCCTTCACTGGGCCAACGAGCTCGAGGGTTTGAAGTGTTCTTACTAGGGGATGAGGTCCCCCATGTTGTGGCCTCACCGGTTCATTGCTCTAGGCAAAAGCATTCGCGTGGAGTCGGAGGGCGTGTCGCACCAGCGTCGCCGGTCACGTTAAAAAGTTTACCAGGCGCATTTAAAAAAAAAAAAATTAGCACTAAAATATATTGACATTTTTCCATAGTGGAATTAAATCCAATACATAAAAACCAAAGCATACAAGTAATAGAAAACAACTAATAAATATTAATTGTTAAAAAATGAATACAACTAATAAATATTAATTAAGAACATGGTGGCTATTTTTCATTGAAAAGATCCTCCTTAAAATAGGAATACAACTAATAAATATTAATAATAAGGAATCTTCATGATTACAATTAGCATTAAAATATATTGACATTTTTCCATAATGGAATTAAATCCAATACATGAAAACCAAAGCATACAAGTAATAGAAAACAACTAATAAATATTAATTGTAAAAAAGGGAATACAACTAATAAATATTAATTAAGAACATGACGGCTATTTTTCATTGAAAAGATCCTCCTTAAAATAGCATCACATAAATATTGACGGCTCCCTTATTTCGGCGATGGCAAATATGACTGACAATTTCCTTGATATAGCTTTGTTGATTTTACTCTCCTGCCCCAGGGGGCTTCCACTATCCCAACCTTAATTAGAGTTTTGTCTTTATAAGAGTTTTTGTGTTTTCTTGTCAACCTTAGAGTTTTGTCTTTCTTTATAAGAGTTTTTGTCTTTTCTTGTGTCTGATTTTCATGAACCTGCGAGCTTTTTGGGGAGAAATCATCTATTTTGAATATGGTCTCTCCACTATGTCTTGAAGTTATTTATTTTTGTTGCTTTTATCATGTGTTTGCTGTTATTCCCAACACTTGTCAAATCTAAGGTCGATCTCTGTTGATTCAAATCTGCAATTTGGCGCTTCAGATTCTAAGTGGAGTTGGGTTGGGTTGACTATAAAATAAGAGATTGATAGGAAGTTTGCATAATTCCCATTCACAGGCTTTAACTTTCCCCTGGCCAAACTCTTGACATAAATTTTGAGGTATTTTTTACTATACTCATTTTTATGTATTTGGCGTTTTCATGCTATTTATTTCTGTTAACATTACCATTATTTTATTAACTTGCTCATTTACACTCTGCAAATCATGGCTCATTTACAATGTGCAAATCATGGGTTCTCTTAATGAATCGGTAGAAAAAAAATGATTTTTTCGTCGTCCATTTTTTTAAAAAAAATTGGTAGTCCCAAAAAAATCATCACTATTCATCATCCAAAAATCATTTTTTATTAAAAGAGTGTAAACTACTTAAAAACCATGTTATTTCTATAAATTTATAAAATTACTCATAAGCATTATTTTAAGAAAAAATATTTTTTATTAAAAGAGTGTAAACTACTTAAAAACTATGCTATTTCTATAAATTTATAAAATTACTCATAAGCATTATTTTAACAAATATATAAATATATACATAACTATATATATACTTAAAAATATAATATTAAGTCATGGTGTGTAATGAACTTTTTAAAAAAAGTTTAAAAATAAAAGAAATATATATGTAAATGTAAGTATATTTGATATTCTATGAATTTAAATTATTAAATATAAGTAGCGAAGGAAAAATTGAAGGATGTTAAAAAGAAAAAAAAATTGTTTTTGGGTGTGGCCCGTGGTTGGGCTGTGGGCAGCTTGTGGGGACTGTGGAGGCCCCGCGACAGCCCTTGGGAGGCCGCCAGCCCACGACTGCGGCCATTCCAATAAGGGAGCAGCCAAAATTCATTTTTTAATGTATTTTTCTTTTGTAAATTTTATTATTATTATTAACATTTGGTATTTAATCTATTCTTACCAAAAAATATAAAACAAAATAAATAAATAAATGCTTCCCTTATAATTATCAAACCCTTCATATATATTTATATACACGCAGGGCTATATATACATATTCTCAAGCCATTAAAAAGAAAATACTCCGGTTGAACCTGCAAAACCCTCATCCGACCTCTTCACTTGTATCTGCACATAGTAAACCACACATTGTCATGATTGAGAAGAAAACAAACAAAAAAAATTGAGAAGGTAATTTGTGATGGAAGAACAATCCAAAAGAATTGTTGTCAATTGAGCAATTTAGAAAAAATAATTTTGTGAGGAAACTGACAAACTGATCATAGGAAATTTCTAATTTGATCTCAGACCTTTATAATTATTTAAAATATTGAATTAAAGAAAAAGGGAAATAAAATTACATGTTAATTGAGTTGTTTTATTGTAAAGTATTTTTCACTTAGTTAATTTAATTTAGAATGTATTCATTTGAAATATAATTAAGTCACCAATCCTAAATGTGTGTTATAGAATAATAATAAAAATATTTAAACCCCCTTAAAAATAAAGTATATTGATATCTTAGTAAAAAAAAGAGAATGGTGTAAAATGAGACAATAGGTTTTAAATTATTAGGTTATGAAAATCTGTTTATATAATTGCTTCCTTTTCTTATCACATACCATCATAGTTAAGTAAGAATTTTTCAAAATATACCCTTCTCGTTACGATCCCATTGCTTGTGGAGGAAAAAAAATTATTAATATCTTTCCATATCTATTATTGGTATTCTTATTAATAATAAGACCGCCTGGAGAAGCCATATTAATTCCTATAAAATCTTAAATTAAAGATATTAAGAATACTATTGGCTTCTTCTATTAATATTAATTCCTATAAATATAGGAGATTTTACATTGATATATGAAAATAGTGTTTATTTATATTAATATTATAATTTTTTTTAGTTCTTAATTTAATCTTATTAGTTTGAAATTAGTTCTTATTTATTTCTATTAAAAAATATAAGAGATTTTGCATGGATATATATGAAAATAGTGTTTATTTATATTAACATTATAATTTTTTTAGTTCTTCAAAAAAATATAATCTTTTTTAATTCTCTAAAAAATAGTTTACTTAAGATTATAGTTCTTATTTAATTCTATTAAAAAATATAGGAGATTTTAATTGATATATATGAAAATAGTGTTTATTTATATAACATTATAATTTTTTTTAGTTCTTTAAAAAAATAGTTTAGTTAAGATTTAAATTTAATCTTATTTAGTTTGAAATTAGTTTTTAATTAATTCTATTAAATTAAAACTAAAAATTAATTTAATTTAGTTTACAATTTATTTGTTATTTTTAAATCTTTCAAATTATTTAATCTTAATTTTGGTTTGAAAATTTTTATAGATACTTTTTGAAATTGAGGGACAAATCAAAGGTAAATGTTTCTAATCCATAATTTACTTGAAAATTTATTTATATTAATTTGTTTATAAATTGGACCTTTATATTCCATTTAATTTATTTTTAAAATTAATATAAAAATTTTAATTAATATATATATATATATGTCAAAATTTTTTGGTTTAGTTATCATTTCATTTTATTTATTTATTTAGTTATAAAAAAATTAGTTCAGTTAAGATTTAAATAATCTTAAATATAAGTTTAGATTTAGTTTGAAATTAATTTTTTTAAAAAATAATTTAAATTTAAAGTAAGTTTAGTTCAAATCTAAAATTTAATTTAATTTAATCTTAAATATAAAATAAATTTTATTATAATTTAGTAAATTGATCACTGTCTGTTGTGCTTGTAAGGATGGTAGGTGTATGCTCTCACCTTATGCAAACTTAGTGATCAGAAACCAGATCCATCTTTTATGGTTTTAATCCCTTAGAGGGCTTGCCTCTCGATTTGTGAGAGGGAACGACCCAAGCGGTAACAAGCTAAAGCCAAACTCTTCCAAACTGCTATATAAAAAATGTGTTTGTGATGAAAGTCATAAGTAACAAGTGCGGATGTGTCATACCGATGAATGTCTCCCTCAGTACCCTTGTGGTATGTAAAAACTTGTAGAGTGTAACCTCTGCAGTTTGGGAGGCCTCCTAACTAGAGCGAATCACCGCATGTATGGCCACCTGAACGAATGCCCTTACTAAGAACCAATTGTTGTAGTAGCAAAATCCTTCTATTTGCTGGTGCAGGAGGTTAGACCTCTGAAGTCGTCCCACATTCTCATAGTTCAAAGTAGAAATAACAAGTTTCTTAAGATCTTCGGGTCTTTAGGAATTCAAAGTTTGGTGTGCTCGAGAAGTGAGTGTCGTGTAAGGGGGAGCCAGTGCCATCAAACTTCTAAGCTATCCACTCTGAATAAGTGCGGTTGGAGCAATCCAAGTGGGAATCCAACAAATATTGTCTCTTCCAACCTAGGTTGTAAAGTGTTTGCAAAATTTTACATCAAGACAAATTCAAGACATTCCAAAGTGTTTGCAAATTGTTTTATGACTGTTTTCAAGACAAACAAACCAAACACCACACCTAGAACCTATAACCATTCCTACTCTTCCCTAATCATTTCCAAGTCATCCTAGTCACAACCCTTGCCATATCCTAATCAAACCCTAATCACCTCTTTCATTTAAACACCATCATTTCCAAGTAATCCTAATTATATCCCAAATTAATTTCATTTCTAATCACACCAAAAACCCTAATCATATCTTACTCATTCTATATATTCAATCACATTATCCTAATCATTCCACCTCATTACCCTAACCTAATCAAGCACTTGTCACAATGGTCCTAATCCTCAACAGTCTTAATCACAAGCCTAAACTTGACCTTTGAGGAGCCCCTCATCCTAAGCCCAACCATGAAACCACACCAAAGCCAAAACCATATATCCTTTGAGGTGGCCATCCTTCTAATCCTAATGATGATAACAAGCCAAAACCATATATCCTTCGAGGTGGCCATCCCTCTGATCTTAATGATGATGATGAGCCAAAACCATATATCCTCTGAGGTGGGTCAAGCTTTGCTCCTAGTGATCATGAGAACTTTGTGGACTATGATGCCACGAGATATACTAGCAATTATTAGAGTTTGGCCAAAATATCTTTCAATCCCAAAAAGTGACTCAGCTGGATATGAGTTATTTTGTTGGAGTTAGTTGTTATTATATAAATCATTTCGTAACATTAGAGTTGATATTGGAGATGAAAAAGAAGTAATTATTTGAACAACATTGGGAGACAATTAAAAATACATATCATGCATGGCATGTACACTGCACACTTGTTTCTTCAGAGACTACTGATACTAGTGATGCAGAGATTGAAGATAATGCTCCTAATGACAATGTAGAAATGGAGGAGTGGCAAGTTTTGTGTAGCTTGGCTCCATGACAAGATTTTCAGTTATCCTATATTGATCTTCTTGGTAGGTGTGACTTTGACATAGAGTATGATTGGAACCAATATCAATTGCCAAATGGTTTACAAGAAACAACCATAGAATTCAGAGTCAAGCCGACTAGGAAATCCAATCCAAAGAGAATTTGATTATCAATTTAATCCTTCAATTAATTTAAGTGAAAAGCAATAAATTGGATTTGATGCAATCATGAGACATTTTGAATTGCTTGATAATGATGAACCTCTTAAGATGATCATTCAAGGAACTGGTGGAACAGGGAAATCTTACCTAATTAATTGTATTAGGCATGCAATGGATCATAAGTTGATCAATGGAAAAAGCCCCTTGCTACTACTTGCACCAATAGGAGTTGCTTCTTTCAACATACATGCCACTACAATTCATGAATCTTTAAAAATTTCAATTAAAAATGTCAAGCCTTTGAGTGGTCAATCATTAGCTACTCTACAAGAAGATGTCAAGCATATCCGATATATTCTCATTGATGAAATGAGTTTTATAGGCCCAAAATTGTTTGTTGATATCAACATGTGCTTGAAACAATTATTTCCATCACATGACACAAAAGATTTTGGTGGAGGGTCAATTATCCTTGTTGGTGATCTTGCCCAGTTACCTCCTGTGCAAGACATACCACTATATGTAGGTCTCACTTATTGTATTACTATCCTTACTAAATTTTATTGGTGTAAATGTTTTGTTTCTTAATCTATTTTGAAAAAATTGTACTTTCTATGTTATAGGTAGCACTTATGGTAAAGCATTGTGGACTACATTCCAAATAGTTGTGACTTTGGACACAATTTTTTGTCAACAAGGGCATGATCCAGAACAAGTTAGATTTATAGAAATATTAACAAACATTAGGAATGTAATTGTAAGATATGATGATTGGAAACTCCTTATGGGTCGAACAAATGACTCAATAAGTCTTGAGGAGCGTATAATATTTGATGCATCTATACATTTATATGCCACAAACAGTATGGTTCTTCTCCACAATAAGAACATGCTAAAGTCACTCAACATGCCAGTTGCATGTAGTGTGTGTACATACACCTGACGTATAGAATCACATAATGCTAATGATGATCACTTGGATAGGGTGGTTCTACTATGTGTTGGCCAACGCATGATGTTGGTATGCAATTTGTGAGTAAATGTTGGATTAGTTAATGGAGCACTTGGTACTATAAAAAATATAGTTTATCATCAAGGTACTCAACCACCAGAGTTGTCATTATGTGTGATTGTGGAATTTGATAATTATGTGGGTGTGCCTTGGGATGTTAACAACCTAAAGTTTGTCCCTGTTTCACTTGTTACAAAAGACAATCGTACACAAATCCCCCTCAAAATGGCATGGGCTTTAACAATACATAAGTCACAAGGGTTAACATTAGATAGAACAACAATAAATATTGGTGATGTAGAGAGGGCTGGTTTAACATTCACTACTATCTCTCGAGTTAAATCTATCAAAACTTTGAGAATATCACCACCATTCTCATTTGAATGATACAATAAGATAGAAAATGTAAATTATGTTAAGAATAGGAAACATGAAGAGCATCGATTGCAATCGTTGTCTCTAAGTTGATCATTGAGAGAACATCCGATAAATATTCAATTTATTTGTTCATTTACATAAATGAATATTGTGTTGTTAACAATAATGTTATGGCCTTTATACTTGCAATAGTAATTTTTATTTCAATTGTGCCCATGTAATAATAATTGTATAAAATAAAATATTTCATGTGATCTTATTTCATATAGCTTACTATTTAATATCATATCTTAATGTGATTTATTAAAAGTTACATTCAAAACATTGATATATGTTTATGTTGTTATTATATATTTTTCTATTGTCTTCATTTCTCTTTAAAATTCTTGTGATATTAAATATATTATATAAGTTGTAGATATAGCATAATGAGGCAATCATAAAGGGGGAACAAGAAATTTCAACAAGATGAAAAGATTTTGAAATTACTAAATATATAATTTTTTTATGATTTAGTTTTATAATGGCACATGATTTAGTTCATGTGGTTATTCATTTAATACCATTTCATTATTTTTATTTGCAAAAATGATTTTCTAGAAAAAATATAAATATATACTATTTAAGGATAGGCCTATAAATATTTGAGCCTATCGGCCATTTGATAGCCCCTTTGGTGCTTTTACTAGTTAATATGGCTAGTTTAACTTCCTCATCATTAAGTATGTTAGACTAAATCAATTGAAATATAATTGAATATAACTAAATTTAATTTTCCATTAACATAATGAATAAATTAAATTGTAAGAAAAGATTTAAATTGAAACAATTAAATGACTTGCTAATTTTTAATCCAATCATTATTTCTAAATAGAAACACAAATAAAATTACTAAAATTATTATGGAGACTCCAACAAAATTTAGTAATTAAAAGTTAAATGTCACATTAAGGTCAAAAAAATCATTTAAAATTAGAAAGTTCACTTTTTAGATAGAGTTCTTAATGAAAATTAAAAAATAACTAAATAATCTACTAAGAATGAATCTTTCTAATAAACTATTTGATTTCAACCAAATAAATCCCACCAAGATTACGAAAACCATTTATTTCTTGGCTGGAAGGAGAATCTGAAATATAAATTTATTATTATTCAATGAGAAGTTTGCTTATTTTGATTGAAAATCTAACCAAGTTACCAACCTCTTTTCACTAAATATGAGCATCACATTTAGATTTCTTCTAGTTTTTTATTTTTCCATTTAAGTTGTTTGGGTCATATACATTAGACAAAACCCATAAATATTTTCTTTTGTAGTGTGTTGTTCACATGCAATCCATTTTTGGGCCATACAACAAAATGCCCCATGTGATCGTGTCAGACTCTAAATAGTACCCTAGTAAAATTTTAAGGAGTTTTTCCACTTTTTATATATCTAGGAATAACCTTGCACTTCCAAGACTTGAGTGTTGTTGGTAGATCAATTCTTCTCAAATCAACCTAATCGCCAACATCCTTATCTTTAGAGTTAAAATTTGAAATTGATATATTATTGTTTATTACCAATCAAATTAAATTAATAAGATTGTGTAGAAAACATTTTAACTATAAAAATCTTACACAGATAAAGCATAAATTACAATGAGTTCAATAGATCAAAAGTGTTAGATATATTCATTAAAAATGTCAAAAGAGATTGTAGTTTATTCAATTACAAGGTAGATCAAAGCCTTTCTTAAAATGCATTCAGTTCAACAGTAAAAACATTTTCCCCCAATTTAAAATAGAATGATTTTTTCCCAATTTAAAATAGAATGATTATTTATTATTTTTGTGTATGAATCAAATGATAAATAGACTAACATATAATCATTCTTAGAAACAAAGAAATCCTAAATTAAAATCCCTTATTTTTTACCACTCGAAAAATTGAAAACAATAATAATAAAATAATACAAGTTAACAAAGCTATAGATAGGTTCTAGAAAATCATTTTCCAAAATAGTTTGGAATATCCCCTTAAAAAGGGCAATTTCAAAACCATGTGCAGATCTTTAGCTCACATTTTTGGATGCTCATAAAAGAGGCCTGACATACTACCCCAAAATGGGCGCCATGAAAAGGAAAACAATTACCTCTTATGCATCTATTATTCAAAAGAAAAAAACTACCTCTTATGCATCTATTATCTAGAAGGAAAAAAACTTTAAAATGTTAATGGAGTGCATAGATTTTTCATGGATTATGTCGAGCGGGCAGTCACACTCAGCTCCTGTGCGTCCACATGATCGTGGGAGCAAGCAAGCCCTAACAAGGCCAGCCCAAGAGATATTCTACTTCCCTTCATTTTATTAAACATTCAAATAAGGCAATAAGGCAATATAAAAAGGACAAGTGAGTTTGAAACAAATGATGTGAAGTATTAATTCAAATAAGGCAATAAACTAACACTTTGAACATGAAGCTTGCACACAAAGCCCATCATAACTTTGAAACTGTATAATATAGTTCAACCATTGAGGGCAGATAAGGCACCAAAACCCAGTCACAGAATATAAGCACATAATGCATGCAAAAATAGGGGCAAAGCCAACAACCGCCTTTCCAATACAAACTAAAAATATCATTTTAAACCTACTTTAAAGAAAAATATTCATTTTAATCATGTAACTACATTTTTAAAATTTTATCGGACCTGTATGCAAAAGTAAAAATAGGAACTGAAACCCCTTCCCAGAGACTACGTACTTTAGAGAAGGTTTACGCAGAGGAGTGGGAGGCTTGTGATGTGAACAATCCGATTCAACTCTACAATGGCAGTCTGGATTCCGTGCCTCTTCTCAAGAAGAGTAGAAAATATTTCAGGCAAATGATTGTTTTGAAAATGGACTGAAGTTGCACATTAATATGCTCCCTTTCAATACCAGCTCTCAAATGAATGCGCAGGTCGCTCCCCAGGCTCCATCTTCTGGAATACCTATACTTAAAATAACGTCAACAATAATGTTGCCAACGTTTACATACGACAGGCAGCCTTTAATTGCAAATTAATTCCCATGGTTTGTTCTCCCAATTATTTTTATTTTTTTATTTTTTATTATCTTTTTTAAATTTTATGATTTTTGTTCACGGTTTACGCTAGTGCTGCCACTGTAGAACGCCCCTCGACGTAATTATTTATTTGTAGTACATCTTTCAAGATGTGTTTAGCTACATTAAATATTTATTTAGGTCCACTTGTAAATTTATATTGTTACATTGGTTAGATATTTTATTTGTGGGAGACAGGATAAATATTTAATATTTGTGGCAAATATTTAATTTTGTGGTCAATAGTTTTGTGCTCTCATCATTTTGAGACACATGGTTTAGCCAATACCACTGAGTTGTTGGGATAAGTTGTCATTAAATTTGTAATCCTAACCAATTTCATGTGTCTCCAAAGTTCTTGGAAAGTGTTCTCCAACACATAGGAACTTGAAAGACAATTTATAATATTTAATTATAGCACTATGGCATGTGGTGCAGGAGCACCTACCTGACAGCTGGCCTCCATGAGGCAGTTAGTTTGTTTTGAATCTTGTTAATGTTTCCAAGAAGGTCTGATAAGACCAATGCATGTAATAAGGTCATGTTGACCATACTTTACTATTTTTAGGTAGGTTGTTAGGACAGCTATTATGCTGTATGTCCGGTTGGATCCTCCCAGCCGCTTGGAAGCTCCCAGCCGCTTGCAGTCAGGTCGGTAGTACTCGCAGTAGATCCTATTTATGCATGAGGATCGGTTGGTTTTAGACATAGATGTTGTGAAGTTAGATTGCAGAGGGAAAGACTGAGTACTGTATTGCATCTTTTGAAATCAATAAAGATCCTGTTTGTGTTCATTTTCTGTTTGATCTCCATTTGTGTAATCGAGTTGCTGTTTTGGTGGTTACATGGATTCGCTGATCCATTCCACCGGTTGATTCGTCGAATCGGTGGAATGGCTATGTACAGTAGTTTAGGTTATAGTTTGCATTTTCTGTGTGTTTGCATGTCTGTTTGCAGGATCGTCGTCGAAAGGTGTTGAGGACCCTAGCATGGGTATGTGCTAGGTCGTGCTGGTTGTTAGAGTTTGGAAGATCACCCTGAAAGTAGATCAGGTCATCCCAGGAGGTTCGGCGGATCGAAATTCGCTAAGGTTGGAAAATCCTTCGCAACGGCATCATCAGGATATTTCTGTGTATATCCTGCAGGTACTTCGGGCGTCATCCGAGTAAGTGGAGATGAGCATGATGCAGTCGATTGCATAAAGTGAATGTGTATTGGGGTGATCATCATCAGGTGTTGCCGAGGAGGAGCGCATCGGCATAAGGTAGAAGATCAGGTTGATAAAGTCATCGCGGGCCGATAATGTTAAGTTTGGCCGATAGCAGGATATTGAAGGAGCTGCATGTGACGTCATCGTCATCAGGATATTCGTCATCAGGATATCGGGCAGCAGGATATTGAAGGAACTGCATGTGACGTCATCGTCATCAGGATAATCGTCATCAGGATATCGGGGTGACGTAAGCATCGAAGGAAGGGTGCTTGAGGTTGTCGTCATCAGGATATATTGGAGGAACCGGATGTTCTATATCCTGCTGATGAACATGATGTTGAACATCATGATGATGAAGATAGCGTTCGGCGGTAAGAGGAACAGTGAACATCATGAGGATGTTTGCGCTTGCCGAATATGATGATGCTGCCGATAGTCGGATATGATGATGCTGTTGACAGGCGAAAGGGCGAAGGTTTGTCTGCAGGAGGATATCGGTCAGCAGAGTAAATATGATGATGCTGACAGTGTTAAGGGAAATATGATGATGATGATGAAGGGTTGTGGACATCCATGCTGTATGTCAAGGTTATAGTGTGGATGCCTCTGCATCATAGTGGTATCAGAGCTCAGCAAAAGGTCTGGGCTGTTGTGTGTTGATTCTGTCACCGAAAGGGCAGAGGTAGAGTTGATTCTGTCACCGAAAGGATAGAGGTAGAGGAGTGAGAGGTTAACAAAATGCCTCTGAAAGGTAGTGGTACTGCAAGGGAATTGCAGGAGATGAAGGAAAAACATGCCAGAGAGATGAGGAAGATGAAGGAGCTTGCTGAAGCACTTCAAGCCAGGCTTGTAGCCCTGGAAAAGAACAAAAAGAGGGAAGTGAAAGACAATGAGTCTGAAGAAGATGAAGATACTGTTGAAGAGTATGAAGAGGTAGCTGAAGATCTGGATGCTGAAGACCAGAGATTGGCAAAATTGTTAAAGGCAGTGCAGAGTGATAAACCTAAGGTAAAGGTTGATGTTTCCAAGTATAATGGAAGTTTGAATGAAGATGAGTTACTGGATTGGATTGCTGCACTTGATAATCACTTTGAATGTGAAGATGTTGCTGAGGATCAGAAGGTAAAGATTGCAAAGACCAAGTTAGGAGGTCATGCTTTGGTATGGTGGGATTATGTACAATCTGAGAGAAGGAAACAAGGGAAGTCAAAGATCACTTCATGGGATAAAATGGTAGCAAGGATCAAAGGTAAATTCTTGCCTAGGGATTATGAGATTCAGATGTTTAAGAAGCTGCAATTTTTAAGGCAGAAGGAAATGGATGTGAAGGCATATACTGAGGAGTTTTATAAGTTGAGTATGAGATCTGGTCATCATGAGAATGAGGTAGAAAAGGTGGCTAGGTACTTGGCTGGTTTGAGATTGAACATACAGGAACAGTTAGTTTTAGCTAACCCTAAGAGTGTGGAGGATTGTTATCAAATGGCAATCAGGATTGAAGAAAAGGTGAATAGAGGACAAGATAAGTCCATGAGAGGAAGAGGCAGCAATATGAGGGGAAGAGGATCAGCCCCTACACAAAGGCAAACCAATGAGGGACAAGAAGACACTGGTAAAGGACAGGGACAGTTTGATTTCAGAGGTGGATGGAAAGGTAATAGAGGAAGATTTGGAGGTGGTAGAGGTTCTACTACATTTTCAGGAAAGTGTTACACCTGTGGTGAGTTTGGTCATCTATTTTTCAAATGTCCTGAAAACAAGGGTTCATCATCCAGAAATGATAGAACAAATGACAAGAGAGTACAACTTGTGCAAGAAGAGAAAGTAGAGCAAAGTGTGCAGAGTTCAAACACTTATCAAGGAGATAGAGTTCCTGATAATTATGCATATCCTAAGGATGGAGAAGCATTGATGCTAAGGAGAGTTAGTTTACAGGCATCAAAGGATATGATGCAAAGAAGAGCTCTTTTCAAGACCACATGCAAGAGCAAAGGTAAAGTATGTAAGGTTGTCATTGATACTGGTTCAACAGACAACATGGTATCTCAGGAAATGGTGGATAAACTGAATTTGGAAAGGATTCCACACCATCACCCTTACAAGGCATCTTGGGTGAGTGATAGTCAATCACTTTTTGTCTATGAACAGGCATATGTGGATTTTCAGATTGGAGCATATCAGGATAGAGTTTTGTGTGACATTTTGCCCATGGAATGTTGTCACCTACTGTTGGGTAGACCATGGCAATTTGATAGAAGGGTACTGTATGATGGGTATGCTAATACCTACACCATCAAGAAAGATGGGAAGACTATTATGTTGATGCCATTACAGGAAGATGCTGCAGCACAGGGGGCAGCCAAAATCATTTTAGTGGGAAAGAAGGAATTTGTGCAGATGCCTATAGCAGCAGGCATAAAGGCAGTTGAGGACACTGCAGGGAAAGAAGTTGTTAAGGACAACCGGTTGAAGAAAGTTTTAGTTTTGACTGACAGAGGTCAGCAGCAGGTGCAGAAACAGGTTTGCAAACAACAACCAGTTGAGAGGAATGACAAGGATGTTGTCATAGTTGGGACTATTGTTTGTCCTATAAAGGTTGAAAGGAAGATAGAGTTGAACATTGCAAAAGTTCAAGAGGCAGTTTAGACAGAGGTTTTGGTCAGACAACCTGACAAACACAGGGTATGTGAGAGAAAGGCCTACATTGACAGGCATGAGGATTTACTTGCAAGAAAGCAAGTTATAGTTCAGAAGTCTTGGAGCAGCCAAGAGCCAGCAGAGGACAAAGCTGGAACAGGTCAGAACACTGACATGACAAAGTGTAAAGGTGGAGGACTTCCACACCTAAACTCATGGGACATGAGTTCTTTTCTGTTGGGGAGTATGGTGCAGGAGCACCTACCTGACAGCTGGCCTCCATGAGGCAGTTAGTTTGTTTTGAATCTTGTTAATGTTTCCAAGAAGGTCTGATAAGACCAATGCATGTAATAAGGTCATGTTGACCATACTTTACTATTTTTAGGTAGGTTGTTAGGACAGCTGTTATGCTGTATGTCCGGTTGGATCCTCCCAGCCGCTTGGAAGCTCCCAGCCGCTTGGAGTCGGGTTGGTAGTACTCGCAGTAGATCCTATTTATGCATGAGGATCGGTTGGTTTTAGACATAGATGTTGTGAAGTTAGATTGTAGAGGGAAAGACTGAGTACTGTATTGCATCTTTTGAAATCAATAAAGATCCTGTTTGTGTTCATTTTCTGTTTGATCTCCATTTGTGTAATCGAGTTGCTGTTTTGGTGGTTACATGGATTCACTGATCCATTCCACCGGTTGATTCGTCGAATCGGTGGAATGGCTATGTACAGTAGTTTAGGTTATAGTTTGCATTTTCTGTGTGTTTGCATGTCTGTTTGCAGGATCGTCGTCGAAAGGTGTTGAGGACCCTAGCATGGGTATGTGCTAGGTCGTGCTGGTTGTTAGAGTTTGGAAGATCACCCTGAAAGTAGATCGGGTCATCCCAGGAGGTTCGGCGGATCGAAATTCGCTAAGGTTGGAAAATCCTTCGCAACGGCATCATCAGGATATTTCTGTGTATATCCTGCAGGTACTTCGGGCGTCATCCGAGTAAGTGGAGATGAGCATGATGCAGTCGATTGCATAAAGTGAATGTGTATTGGGGTGATCATCATCAGGTGTTGCCGAGGAGGAGCGCATCGGCATAAGGTAGAAGATCGGGTTGATAAAGTCATCGCGGGCCGATAATGTTAAGTTTGGCCGACAACAGGATATTGAAGGAGTTGCATGTGACGTCATCGTCATCAGGATATTCGTCATCAGGATATTGGGCAGCAGGATATTGAAGGAACTGCATGTGACATCATCGTCATCAGGATAATCATCATCAGGATATCGGGGTGACGTAAGCATCGAAGGAAGGGTGCTTGAGGTTGTTGTCATCAGGATATATGGGAGGAACCGGATGTTCTATAGCCTGCTGATGAACATGATGTTGAACATCATGATGATGAAGATAGCGTTCGGCGGTAAGAGGAACAGTGAACATCAGGAGGATGTTTGCGCTTGCCGAATATGATGATGCTGCCGATAGTCGGATATGATGATGCTGTTGACAGGCGAAAGGGCGAAGGTTTGTCTGCAGGAGGATATCGGTCGGCAGAGTAAATATGATGATGCTGACAGTGTTAAGGGAAATATGATGATGATGATGAAGGGTTGCGGACATCCATGCTGTATGTCAAGGTTATAGTGTGGATGCCTCTGCATCAGCATGTTGTTGATAACTCCTATGAGGTAGGACCCAACTTGGGTGCCCACTTTGGAAGGGGAATCCATGGTGACTTGTAGTTAACTCTTTGATGTCTATCTTGACTTGTTGATACCTCCTAGGAAGTGGGAGTTAACTTGGGCACTCACTTTGGAGGTATTTCCAATGAAGACCAGGAGTTTGCTTTTTTGTGTGCATGAGTGGATAATGTTGATACACTTTGCATGAACATGATGTAGCAGTTAATAGTGGATTTAGAGATGCATGATATTTGCATGAACATGATGTGGCAGTTAATAAAGGATTTAGAGATGCATGATATTTGCATGAATATGATGTGGCAGTTAATAGTGAAGTTAGAGATGCATGATATTTACATATTGGTTAAATAAACTCATAAAAGCTTGCATGTTGTTGTATGTTACTTGCATGGCTTTGCATGTTGTTGCATGCCACTTGTATGAGTTTGTAGTGTTGCATGTTACTTGCATCGACTTGCATGTTGTTGCATGTCACTTATATGAACTTGCATGTGTTTGCATGTTGTTGCATGTTACTTGCATGGACTTGCATGTTGTTGCATGTCAATTATATGGGCTTACATGTTGTTGCATGTCACTTATATGAACTTGCATGTGATTACATGTTGTTGCATGTCAGTTTCATGTACTTGCATGTCAAATGTATTTACTTATATGGCGTTGCATGTATCTTGCATGACACTCTAACTCAAAATCAATTTTGGATAACTCTTGCATGGTGCTATAGGTGGTTGCATGATTCTTGCATGTTACAGAACATGTTGTTACAAAATAATATTGGGGACATCAATGATGCATGTTGTTTGCATGACATTGGTGTGTGTTGGTACTCCAATGATACTTCAGTTGACTAAATCTAATTGGGAATTACTAGGCGCTCATGGAGAGACTTTTAGTTCAGCTTTGTTGTTATCACATAACATTGCAGTTGACTGAGTTTGAGTTTGACTTCTTGGGTGCCCATGTTGAGACTTTTAGTTGTGCTTTGTTATTGTCACATAACACTTCAGTTAACTAAGTTTGATTGGGACTTCTTGGATGCCCATGTTTGATACTTGCAGTTAATAGTTGATTTCTACTATGCAACTTTGGAGTTCACTATATTAGGCGCTTGGATTTGCATGAGGATTCTTCTCATGTTATTGGATACAGTTTATTGTATGTTTGAGATTCATGGCTTCTATATAATGATGCCTTGAGTTGGTAAAAAGATTATCACAGGAATTACAGGTTAATGATAGGTATTTGAAGGTTAACGAAGTGCTGGTAGAATCTAGAGAAGATTTCAGTATTATTGTAAACTCATTTACAAGAATTAATACAACATAATCTCTTTGGGTGTGGAGTTTTTTCCTGCAAGAGTTTCTCCATGTAAATTCTGTGTCTACTTCTATCATGCTTTTTTCTTCTCTACTACATTGATTAAGTTGGAGAAATACTATTACATCTAAATTGAAAGTAATTTATAGATTTAAACATGCTTTTATTTCATATTTGAAAACATTTAAAAGCTACATAGCTGCAATTTTACCTTGTTCTCTCTCCCTTTTTCCAACATTAGTGGTTTTATGTGAGCTTGATTCTATAAAAGCAAGCGCAGATTTAGTGTTTGAGGTTGGTTGTTAGTCTATTGAGCTCGTCCGTAGAGTGCATATGTGAAGCATAGCATGGGATGTGTGGTTGCATGGTTACCCATTATGCTTGGAAACATGAAGGATGCATTGGAGAAGCTTGATGCTTCAGAGGTGCTCATGGAAGCTCTATAAGTGTATTGTAATTTTTTCATTGCTAAGTAATACATTGAGTGTGAATGCTTTTGGAGGTTGAGTTTTCCCCTCACAAAGGGTTTTCCTAGGGTATATCTTGTGTAATCTTGTGATATATATTTTTTATCATTCTATTATGGTTATTTTGTAAGCTTGCATGCATCATTTTCTCTCAGAGGATTATGTAGGAAATGGTTTCATCAACTTGGTTAATTTATTAACAAGTGGTATTAGAGCCATGGTTGTGGCTAAGGGAGGTGAGAACTCCTTGATTTTATTTAACCCTTGTTTGAGAAGACTTGGTGCAAATTTGAAGCCATGACAATGTTGGAGAGATTTTAAACATTTCAAGGTATAAGGTATTTTTGCAGGTTGTGATAATTGTTTATTTATGGTTTGGAGTTTATAGATTGGTGTTTATTGTTGCGGATCTAGGGTTCAAAAAAGATTTGATAATTTTTTTATGGGTGTTCATCACCATAAAGGTTTTATGGAGGAAGTTGCAGAAACAACCTCCTGGAATTTACCATTGGATCTAGGAGGGTCAAGAGCTGACAATTGACATAAAATTTGATATATTTTGGCCCTTAGTGCCTAGTGCAAAAAATCCCTCTACCACGGTTTGATCATATGGTTTTGCAGATTTGAAAATTTAAAAATTAAAAAATAAACATTCCCTGCATAAAAGGTTTTAAAAAATATTTGGGCGGTAGTACGAGGTCCGTAGACCCCTGTAACACCATTCCCTCATGGAATAACAACTTAGGGGATGGTGTGGTAGGTACGAAAATGACAAAGGTTTTAATGATGGTGGGATATGATGTATGTAGAAGAGTATTCATTGGTAGAATTCATAAGTTGTATTGTGTAGACAAGAGGCTATGAACAAAGTTTGTTTGGCACGAATAGTTGCCAAACGTTACCATCCTCGATCAAATGGTAGGGGTTTAAGCCCTAGTTCTATGAGAAGCCCCTCTACAAGCATTAAAACCAAACAAAACTTTGCAGTCAAGTCCGTAGACATTTGGAAGTTAAAATAATTAAAACCAATTTAAAAACCTATCAGGTTAGTGAGAAGGAGAATTTGAAAATTGGAACTTAAATAGTTTGAACATAGTTTAAAATTTATCACTGATTGCTAGCCCCGGTGTGTCACTGCTACATGCTAGCACTACCCCTACACCACCCACACATCAACATGACATCAAAGTTGTACGAATGGGTCTTTTTGGACCCTTTTTAACTCTCAGAGGGTGTTTTCCTTCCACGAGGCATAAATTTCACATATGATATCAAATTTTTTACTTCTTATAGGTGTCATAAATCTCTCTCCAAGCACTACACTATGGTATGGGTTTGGTTATAATATTTTCTATTTGTGTTAGAATTTGGTGCTTGAAGATGACAATACTCTATCATAGTTAACAAGTGATATTTTGAGCATACATAATCAAATTTTAGATTTCGAATAGGTGATGTAGGGCATTTGTAGTGTAATCCATAGTAGATTAGGTGGTTTTTCACTTAGATAAGTAGAGAAAGGTTTGTATTTATTTGAGCACTTGTAGGAGCTTGAGATTCAACGTGTGTTTGTGTGAGCATCTAGACGAATTTGTGGGTGAAAAATTATGGGAGTGCATATTTTATGAGACTCATATGATGGTATAATAGGTTATCAAATTTGGTGCTTCTTTATATAGTTTATAGGTATTTTTAGAGTGTTGACTTTGATAGAGATAGGTACACATGTTATCTTCTAGTTTGAGGACATGGTTGATATGCATGTGAGAGTGTCATGGATATTCATGTATTTGTGAGGATTGGCACAACATGGTCATGTATGCAGTTGATATGTTTGGGTTGTGATGATTAGATTGATTCATGAGTCCATGTGGTGGCATGGTTTAGTTTTGGGAGGTTATTCTTATCTCCTGGATGCTTGTTTGGTTCCTTGGCTATGGTTACGCAATATGGATTTGTTTGGCAAGTCAAATCTAGATTTGATCTGGTGTTTGAGTCATGAGAGGTCTACAAGTTATCTTCTTTATTATCTCAATTTGCATCTTACTAATGTGATGATGAGTTTTCATGTTTCATTGGTTTGGGCCTATGAGTTATGAAGTTGTGTAGGTTGGTGCCACCCATTGTTGTAGTGGGATGACTCAGATGTGGACTGTTTATATCCACAAGTCTTTTAGTGTTGATGCAAATTCAATCAATTAACCTTATCTATGGTCATTTGTGCATTGGTATGTTGCATTGGGATGAGAGGGTGGATGATTAGAGAACCTGGATAGTCAGTTATTAGGAATTGTATCATGTTGTTTATCACGATGCCATGGATAGTTTGATATCACAATTTAGTGGGAGCTTTGGCAATGATGTGGATTCATCACTAAGTGATAGATGATCTTCTGCAACTTGGTTGTTGGTGTCATGGAAAAGCTCTTCCATCATGATTCTTGTATGCAGTGAGAGTGATTTGACATCTTGAGTTCTATTAATAGGTGATGGTTATCTTCATGTGTTAGAGATGTTGACATCTTGGTTTACCGTGGAAGACTCTTGGAGTCTTTGGTGAGGTGTCAATTTATGACTTGTTAGTTTTGACAGGGGATCCTTGGTTGAGAAGATGTTTGGTATTATGCCATGGTAGACTCTTGATTCCATATTAGAGTATTGGAATTTTTAGTGTGAATAGGGTATATTTGCTAACTAGTTCATTTCCTAGCTAGTTCTCCACTTAGCTCTCTTCACACTAGGTTAAGTTTACTTAGGGGCTTTTTACATTTATCCCACATTGGTAGTGTTTTTAGTCTCTTGGGTGGTAAATCATAGATAAACTCACCCATTGCTCTCATATGAGCATCTCTTAATCATTGTATGCTTTGCATTCTATTGAGTTGAATACAATTTATTTGGCTCATATTTAATTTTTGTATTTGTTTTCCTTTGTTCATTTGCATTCTTGGGTGGCTTTTCAACCAAATTTTACATGGTATTAGAGCCATTGTGAGTTGTGGGCTAACAATATTCTAGATCTAGGAATGTAGAGCTATTTTTTCTTCAAAGCACATGAGTATGCTCTTCTCTCACATCCTTGGATGATCTGGAGAATTAGAAAAGTGTGGAGAAAACACCAGTTTTTGGGGGGGTTCTTTTCTTGACTTGCCAATTGCAAGTTTATTTGAAGCTTCCTAGAGACATTTTGGGCTCACCATTGCGTCCAGAGCTGCTGAGATAGTTAGATCTGCCTTTCATTTTGCTTGATTTGGACACCAGGAGTCAGATATGCAAGGGTTTGAAGTTTGAAGGTGCATGATAGATCCGGTGGGTACCTAATCTTTCAAAGCATTTTGAGGCCAAACGAACCCTGCCATTGCGTCTGGAAGGCCAAAACACCTTAAGATCGACTATCACATCATCGATTTTGGAGCATTTGTCCAGAAAGACAATTTTTTTTGCTAAAGGGTGCCGTACGACTCTTACACGCAAATCGAGATGTAGGTTCAATTTTTCAAAAAAAATTCTATGAAATTTATTTCATATTGTCAAAAAAAAAAATTCAGAGTTTTTTTACTTTTTGAAAGTCATTGTAAACAAAAAAAATTGAAAAGGGTACCTGCATAGGCAAGTACCCGCCTGCACAGACCCCTGTGCATGAGGTACAACAGTTACCTTGCTATGCTCACATTGGGTAGCGCCCCCTTTTAAGGGAAGCACTACCTCTAAGGAGGACACAACCTCCTTTAAGACGCCACTTACCCCTTTTTAAGGGGTGTGGGTGAGGCTACAACCCCCACATGTTCTTAATTATTATTTTTTAATTATTTTTTTAAAACAAAAAAAACAAAATATAAAAAACTGTTGGCTTTTGTGCCTCTCATCAGACCTGCAAAAAATATTTTTGCATTAAAAAATTGTGATCCTTCTCGGCTTGCATGCCCAGCCTGGTAAATTGTGCCAAATGTAGTAGTTTTTTCCAGATCTGCTAAACTTAGTTGTAACTATTTTCTGTCTGGAGGTTCACTATTCTTGGTAGGGACGTATTTTATCTAGCAAGGTTCTATTTTGGTAGAACTACAAAAATTGGCGGCAGTTCTGCCAAATCTAGCAGCAGAAACCATTTTGCTTTGTACCCCCTCTTCGTTGGCAGGTTGCAGTTTGAAGGCTAACTTTTTAGGCTCATAACTCAAGGACTCAAGACATACTTTCTCAGCCAAGTTTTTTTTGATTTGGCCTATTTTTTCATGCTCTCCACACCAGTGTAGAAGATTTTTGATTTTAATGCCTAGATTTTCCAGAATTTACAAATTCTCACAGGTGACCTTGCGCAGTTCTCATTTTGAGAAGTTCAAAGCTGCATAACTTTTGCATATGATATTGGATCGAGGCGATTCTTTTTTTGAAAGTGCATGTTTTTTCATGTACTTTGCAATGGTGCTATCCATTTTATCTAATATTGTACCAAAATTGTAGTTTCAACATATACTCATTATTTGAGAATTTGTAAAAGGCATTGAAGTCAAGTCCACTCAATTTTTCTTTTCGGTGGCAATTGTACTTGCACTACATATAAAGTGCCACATCATTTTTCTTGGGGGTTCTTTGCTTGAGTGATTTGGGGGGGTCTCCTGGTGTCTTTGTGTTCGTGCATCTCTTTCTTGTGCTCTCCCTTCTTTTCACAAATGGGTAATGCTAAGTTTCCATTGTTAACACCATACAAATACAACACATGGAAAAAAATGCATGGAACTTATTAATGCAACAATGTTATACACCCTATGTTGAAAAAAAGATAACTAAACCCACAGATGTTAAGGATAAAATCTTCTGGATGATTGAACAAACAAAAGCTCTAGGTTGCCTTAGGAGTTTAGTTTCTCTTGATATTATGTTTCAAATTGATGGATGTAACAATTCACATGATGCATGGGACAAACTTAAAACTCTCTATGGGACGATTGATGAATCAGGGGATATCAAATTGATAGTCAATTAATGGAACTTGATCCTAAGTCTTTTGACAACATCCAAGACTTTGTAACAAAATTAAATGACTTAAGAGCACAATGTAAAGCATGTGGCATAGCCAAAAAAGACATTCAACTTGTCTTGAGTACTCTTAACAAACTTGGACCTGAATATACATCTATTTTTTGTAGTTTTCATACTCATAGATTGACTATGGGATCTGCTTATACAATGTCTTCCTTTGCTTCATTTTCTAGATTATTGATGCAAGAACAAGGCAATCTTCTTTCCATGGGTCTCCTAAAGTCATCTTAGTCTCAGGCTTTGTTGGCTAGTCAATCGAAGGGTCAGAAAGAGTCTGAGAAACTTGACAAGAAACAACAGAAGTTCAAGAAGAAGTCATAGAAAGATCAGGCACAGGCATCGTCTACTCCAAAAGTAGACTCTCATTCCTCTTCTTCCAAGGGGAACTCTTAGAAGAAGGAAAGACCAACTTGTTGTTACTGTAAGAAAGCTAGTCATGAGGAACACTATTGTCACAAGAAGCAAATCGATGAGATGAAGCATCTTCTACAAAAGAACAACATTATTCTGCCTTCTTCACAACAATCCTCCACTCCTTCCAAATCAGGCAAAGGGAAAGCAACTACACTAGTTGCTTCTGCAGATTCTTCTCAACAGTGGATTCTTCACTTGGGTGCATCACATCACATGGGTTCTATCAGAGAATAGTTTTCTTTGTTGGAGCCTTGTTCGGTGCCCCACATTCTCATTGGGGATGACTCTTCTATTGACGTCATCGGGAAAGGTTTTGTTGACACAGGCACTGGTACTTTTGAGGATATCCTCTGTGTACCTAATCCATTGGCTAACCTTCTCTTAGTCTATTAGATTGCATAGAATGGTAGAAAAGTTGAGTTCACTTTTGATTCCGTCACCATCAAGAGTCTTGAAGATAATGCACTTCTTGTAGTTGGTAAGGCTGATCATGCATCTCAACTGTATGATTTCTCTCATTTTGTACCTAATTCACATTCTATAGCCTTGCTCACTCATTCAGATTCATAATCTATGGCATGAGTGGTTTGGCCATCTCAACTTTCGCTATCTCCAACAACTCAACAAGCAGGATATGGTCACAAGGCTTCGTCCGATCAATTTTTTAGATGGAGTTTGTTCAGGTTGTGCCTTGGGAAAAATACCAAGGACAAGTTCAACAAAGGGAAGGGTTGGAGGGCTTCTGAAGTCCTTGAGCTAGTTCACAGTGATGTGGCGGGACCATTTCCATCCTTGTCTTTCACAAAGGCTCACTACTTGCTCACCTTCATCGATGACTATTCCAGATACCCCTGAGTCTACTTTCTTCAGCAGAAGGTAGAAGCTTTTGATAGATTTCAGGTGTTCAAGGCTCACATCAAAAAATAGTTTGGGAAGGTTGTCAAGATTCTCTGCACTGAAAATGGTAGAGAATATGTGAACCATCACTTTGAACAATTTTGCACTCTTGAAGGGATAGATCTTTAGCATACTGTCACCTATATAGCCTAGCAGAATGGTGTGGCTGAGCGAAAGAATAGGTCCCTAAAAGAGATGGCTAGTTGTATGATCCACGATCACTCCCTTGCACCTCAGTATTGGGCAGAAGCTATCAACTGTGTTGCTCACATACAAAATAGGGTTCCTCATAAGGCATTGAAGGGTATCACTCCCTTTGAAGCTTGGTGTAGTAGGAAACCTATTGTGCGGCACTTTAGAGTTTTTGGCTCCTCAACATGGGCTCACATTCTTTCAGAGAATCACAAGGCTCTAGAACCTCAGAGTTGCCCCTGCATCTTTGTTGGTTACCTTGATGGTGCCAAAGGATATCAACTTTTGGATCCTGAGACACATGAGCTCTTCAATGAGCATAGTGTGCAATTTGAGGAAAGCTCTCCTAGCTCATCCTCTCATCTTCCTTCCTCCATAGCAGATATAGATGATAGTGACTTAGAGGATTTTCCACCAGCTACCTCTACTCATAGAGTTGATCATGAGGATTCTCCACCACCATCCCCACACATGCCTTGTTGGGCTTGGCAGACACTTGAGTCTGTAAGCACTCTTGTTGGGGATCCTTCAGATGCTCCAAGGACTTAGTCACAACACTAGGATATTCCACATCTATTCATTGCCACAGCTTCAGATCCATAATCTTTTCATGAAGCATCTAGTATGGCTGAGTAGGATTCAACAATGGAGGAAGAGTACAACTCTTTGATTCAGAACAACACTTGGGATCTTGTTTCACTTCCTAAGGGAAGAAAATTAGTTTGGTGTAAGTGGATCTATCGAACCAAATTTGTAGTGAATGGCTCAGTTGATAAGTTCAAAGCACGACTTGCGGCCAAAGGTTTCTCTCAGGTACCTAGTATTGACTACACTGAGACCTTTGTCCCCATTGCCAAAATGACCTCCATTCACCTACTACTTGCTATTACTGCAGCTCATGGTTGGGTTGTCCATCAGATGGATGTGAAGAGTGCATTTCTTCATGGGGATCTACAGGAGGAGATTTACATGGAGCAACCACACGGATTTATTCAGGATTCTTCATTGGTTTGTAGGTTACAGAAGTCTCTCTATGGCCTCAAACAAGCCCCTTGGGCTTGGTATGCCAAGATGGACTCCTTTCTTCTCTCTGTTGGGTTTTCCAAATGCCATTCATATCCAAATGTCTACATCTTGAGACAGGAGGGTGCTCTTCTTTTTCTGGCTCTATATGTTGATGACTTGATTGTCACTAGGAGTACTTCATCCATCATTACTGATGTCCAATTTTCCTTACACGACAAGTTTTCCATGACTTACTTGGGTCTCTTGCACTATTTTCTTAGGATTGAGATCACTCAAAACTCTTTTGGGATCTCTCTTGTGTAACCCAAGTATGCTCTTGATCTTTTGGCCCATTTTCACATGTCTGATTGTAACCCTCCACTGACTCCCTTCTGTCTAGAGTCAAGCTTGAGGTGAAGTGTTCCACACCATTGGTTGATGCCACTTTTTATTGTCAAATGGTAAGTAACCTCATCTACCTGACTCATACTCACCCCGACATTTCCTTTGCAGTTGGCATTTGTTCGCACTTCATGCAAGAGCCACATGAACTTCATTGGAAAGCTGCAAAACACATTTTACACTATATTTAGGGCACTCACAGATACAAGATTCACTATGCAACAGACACAAGTTTAGATTTGACTGGATATACAGATTCTAATTGGGCTGGTGATCTTGGTGATCTTGATGGTCCCATTAGTTGGCAGAGCAAGAAGCAACATGCTATTGCTCTTTCTTTGACTGAGGCTGAGTATTGAGGGGCTATTAATGCCACCATTGAGGTTATTTGGCTTCAGAACATCATCACTAAACTTGGCACCACTTTTTAGAAGTCCTCAGTCATTTATTGTGATAACTAGAGTGCCATCGAGATACTGAAGAACCTTGTTCATCATCATCAAACCAAACACATCGAGATCCACAAGCATTTTCTTAGGGAGCTAATTTAGGAGCAAATAATTAATTTGTAGTATTGTCCTACAATAGAGCAGGTTGTAAATATTTTCACCAAACCCTTCACTGAGATCAAGTATAGTCATCTTCGGTCTCTCTTGGGGGTGCAACACATTCTGGGGGGGTCAGTTAGCCCTTCTTGATTCATTCTCTCTTTTGGGGAGGAGTTTTTTCCCATTGGGTTTTCTCCTTTTCTCCAATTTTGAGAGATTTTTGTACATGGGTACCTCATTAGGCCTAGTTGCCGGGACCCATCTTTGAGTCTTTGTTTACATTCCCACCTAAGTTGCACCTATGGGGGGTGTTAGTGTGAATAGGGTATATTTTCTAACTAGTTTATTTCCTAGCTAGTTCTCCACTTAGCTCTCTTCACACTAGGTTAAGTTTACTTAGGGTCTTTTTACATTTATCCCATATTGGTAGTGTTTTTAGTCTCTTGGGTGGTAAATCATATATACACTCACCCATCGCTCTCATATGAGCATCTCTTATTCATTGTATGCTTTGCATTCTATTGAGTTGAATACAGTTTATTTGGCTTATATTTGATTTTTGTATTTGCTTTCCTTCATTCATTTACATTCTTGGGTGTCTTTTCAGCCAAATCTTACAGGAATGATACAAGTTCTCTTGAGAGTAGGATATGTTTACTGAAGCATGTGATCTTATAGGAGGAGATGTTAGATCACAATGTCATGATGTGTTCATGGTTCTATAGACATGCAATGGGAGCTTTGACACTAGTCTGGTTAGTTCTCTTAGTATTGAATACATTGATCTTTTTCTTGGGAGCTTTGTGATAGTGCAATATTACATTTGGATTTAATCATGGCTTTATTAGTTGTATGTGCCCATGGATACTTGGAGACTTAGGTGAGGCTAGAGTTCTCTTGGGTTTAGATACATTTGTTGAGATGGTTACTCTTTTGAGATTTTAGTAGGAAGACTGAGGATCCTTCACTCGAATATGGATGTGAGTTCATGATGGACCTAAGAGGAGATTATTCTTGGAGAGAGTCATTTTAGCTTGGTTTATCCTAGAAGAGGAATCTCATTCCCCGCTCTTGATCTAATCAACAAATAATCATTTGATAAGTATTGCCCACTTTGTTTTTAGATGCATTATGTTCTATGGTTTATCTTCTCATGGATATGGATCTTGAGCTATGGTTGTTAGTTCTAGAGGGTTCATTTGAGGAGTGTTTGGCATGTTTATCTCTGTCTACATATGAGTTTGATTTATGATGTCATTTATGAGAATTTTAGGAGATGTTATTGAGCTAATTTCTTATTTATGGAAATAGATTTGAGTTTGATCTTCCTTGGTTTGAGAGGCTTACATCCATGTTGGTTATATGAGATACACATGTTTTGTTTGATCCATGAGATTGAATGGTTCGGTGTTGTGAAGGCTTTTCAGTTGGGGTTTTATGAAGGAGGTCTTACTTGACACAACTTACACTTTGAGGTGTTGGTAGAAGGACATGTTATGTGACATGATTTGTAGGTTTTCTCTCTTTGTTCTATTGCTACTTCCTGGAGGTTCATGTTCACATGGTTTGGTGTGGTGGACTTGGGAGAGTTATGGTGACTTGTTGTGATAGAGTATGTAGCATTTGCATTACATGTGTGGATTATTGTGATTGTTCTTTGTACTACATGATTTTAATTATTATCTAGATCTTGGTTTGAGTGTTGATTGGTAGACTTGGTATGCCTTGATCTATTTTATATTTGACATTACCCATGCAATGAGAGTTCCTAGATGTGTATGTTCTTCATTGATAGGTTGTATAAAATGATCTTGTGATTAGGGTTTATGGGTTGGATATGTTGTTGGCATGAGTAACTAATGTTTGGATACCTAGGAGGTATGGATGGTTGGATGTATTATCATTTGTTGTGGGTGTTATTTCTAGTCATGTGGTTTTTACCTTGGTAGCAACAGCTTGGAGCCTTTGTTATCACTTGAATTTGATGCTTGTGCCCTTTGGATTGGTGCATCTTCACCTTGGCTTGTTCCTTTTCTTCCATAGGTGGCATACTAGAGGATAAGAGGAGTTCTTGCTTGAGATGGGGTCACCTTGGATGTTATTGCAGGTATTTTGATAGAGCACAAGAATATGCTAGAGATTCATGTGGTTACATGGTTGGATATGATGATGTGTTTCATTGATTGGCCCTTATGCAATGTCTATAGCAAGTGGGAGAATGTTAGGAAAAAGGGTGTTGTACACCCTGCATAAGAAAGAAATGTTTTAATTATGTAAAATAAAAACTTATTTGTGGTGCATCTTTAGATATGTGTTTAGCCACATTAAATATTTATGTAGGTCCACCTGTAAAGTTGTATTGTAACATAGGTTAGATATTTTATGTGTGGGAGACTAAGGACACATATTTATACTTGTGACAAATATTTAATTTTGGGGTTTTGTGTGAGTTTGATTCTATAAAAGCAAACACATGTTTAGTGGTTGACTGTCAGTTGTTATATTGAGCTCTCTTGTAGAGTGCATATGTGAAGCATTCCCATGAGATGTGTGGTTGCATGGTTACCCATTATGCTTGGACACATGAAGGATGCTTTATAGGAGCTTGATGTTTCAAATGTGCTCATGGAAGCTCTATAAGTTTATTGTAATGTTTTCATTGTGTTGGGTGAATATTTTGTCTTCAACTAACTGAAGGCAAAATGGTTATATCAACCATAGTATGATGAGATTAATCTCTCCTCTCAGAAAGAGGAGGCTCCCTTCTTATTGTTCACTATAATCAACAAATACTTAACTAAATTTATGTACACTATAAACTAACTTGTGGATGGTGCCATGTCATCTATTTCTCTTTTTCAGAAATGATGTTTCAACTTAATCTTTACAATGTATGACAAACTCGCAAACTACTTATTAGAACAGTAATAACCAATATCAAGATTAAATGAACATAAGAATATTCAAAATGATACCAGCGTGAAATAGACTAGAAATTCACAGAAGCACAAAGTCTTTCGTAACTTCTTTTGCTGACTTGGAATTAGAAATATATAGTGTAGAATGTAGCCGAAAGTCTCCACTGTACGCTATCAAGCGATTTAATGAACACGGAAAATAAATTGCAGCTCAAAGTCTTCTAATATTTTCAACTCACGAACATAGAATATAAATTCAAAAGGCAATGTTGTAGCACAAAGACTCCAAAATCAACTTTAGATCACCTCCCAGATTATATGAATTCACAATACTTATTTGATCAATTGCACAAGATAGTGCAAGAGAAAAGACATAAGAACATCTCTCATACACTACAAGTAGATTCCCAAAACAAAGTTTGAATGCTCACTTGCTTTCTTATTATTGATAAAATCTTGATTTACAAACTTGAACACAAAGTCTCAAAAATGCTTCTCAATTTTGGTAGAGTTTTGCTTCAATAACTAAAAGGTAAATAATTACAAAGAGGCCCCCTTTATTTATAGTGAGGGGCCATGAGCAAAAATAGGGAAAATACAACTAACTTGACTTATTCAACAAGAAGAGTCCTTATTGATTTGGGACTTTCCTTGTTTTCACATATAATTACATCTTGAAAAAGTATATGTGAAAATGTCCAAAACTACAAACAAAGTACATATGAAAACTACAAAAATATACTAAGGCATGCACATCTGAATTAATTTTTCCCCCATTCTTCTTGAGAAAATCTTTGTACATGGTGAATATTGTTTGCATCTCCAGGCTGTCAGGACTAGCAGTGCTCTTGGAAATTAACTCTAGCTCTAGTTATTACATCCTTCACTGCAGTGGCTACTTTTTCATGATTTGTCAACTTAACCTTCAAATTATCCAAAGTCAATTGGTTGTCTAGAAGATTATCCAAAGAAGCGACTAAAAAAGATTTGTCTTCAAATTCCCTCTGAAACATACTCTTGAATTCTTGGACCATTTCCTCAGCTGAAAGAAAATGATGGTCATCAGCTATTAATTTACATGGAAGCTCTTCTAACTTGTGAAGAAGGTCAACATTACTATCCATGCTGAGCTCTCGGGCACTTTGCAAATCTTTCAACACATGGCTACAGTGAATCAATGACCCGTTGGTTTTTACATACGATTCACTGTTTGAAAGGATAGTGATTGATACCAAGGTTTTTACCTTCATTTTCTTCATGTCAGTCCATTTCTCTAGACTTGCATCCAAATATTCAACATCCCGAGACAAAGTGTCAACCAAGTCATCCAATTCATTTCTTACTTTCTCCATTTTATTTTTCTTTTCAACTGTGCTTGTTGGGAGAAGTACCCCTTGCTCATGCATCTTCTCAAGATATTCTTCAACTAGTTTTCCCTTGACATGAGTCCTTTCTACTTTCTGGATAATGTAGGATCCTCCATTGTAATTGCCTTAGGTTCCACAGCTTTAGAAGACAAAGTAATCTTTCATATTACTATAGCTAGCTGCTCTGCTCTTGCCTTGTATTGCTCCTTCATTTCTCTCTCATGATCAAATTTCATAATCAAACAATTGAGAGTTGATTGCACATCAACCTTAGCACTTTCATGAGTGATTTTCCCTAGTTCAATCCTAGAGATTGAATAATTACTCATGTCAAAATTCTCAATGGTAGAATCTGGTGGAGGTTGAGCAACTTCTACATACTTGTGACCTTTTTCTTCTAGCAACCGGGAAAGAGTCTTAGGCTTCTTTTGAGTCTTTGCCTTGATAGGTACTAGCTTCTCAAAATTGAAGTCATATGGAGAGATGGCTTGCTTTTTCCTCTTTGGAGTCTAGGCTAATAGCCATGGAGGAAGCACTGATGAACTAGCATCTGGATTAGAACCCATTGCTTGCACAGAAGGAAGTGCACCCACACTAGTTGTAGTGATTATCAAAGAAGTATTTGTAAAAACAACACCTGACACATTAACATTAGCAGTCGGCTCAGTTCTTGAAACAAATTGGTCAAAAATTTCTTGATCACCAATGTCTCCTGAAGAACCAAGACAAACTTGTAGAGATCCCGAAGAACCAAAAACAACATCAAAAGTAGATTTAGGACTATCAAAAAGCGTTCTAGAAGAAGATGGTGTAGAAGAACCAAAAGATGGTATGACAATAGGAGTAACTAAAGTACTAGAAACAATAAGTATCGAATCTGAAATAGGCATAGTGGGCAAAGAAGACAAAGTTTGAAGTTCTTGTGTCAAGTCTTTTTTGGCTCCTCTAACTGTTCCTGTTTGTCTTCTTTCTCTGCTCCCTGCTCATCCTCTTTTTCCTCTGAAGATTTTTCTTCAGTATCCATCTCTTCAGTAGCAGGCTCTTTAGGTTCCTGTTCATTTGTTTCCATTTCTTTTGCACTTGGTTCTTCTTCCATCACTTTAGCCTTTCCTCCTTTTGATACAAATTTTATCTTAGGCTTAGGAGCCTTAGATGAGCTTGGTGCATCACTTTTATTTTTAGTTCTTATTTAAACCTTTTTGCCATTTTGCTCTAAAACCTCTTCCTCTGAACCAGTGACAAAGTGCTTCAACTGAATTCCTTTGCTTTTCAATCACACATTAGTATTTGCCAGGATAGGCTCAAATCTTTTCCTTATAGAGGTTAGCTCCTTCTTAGACCATAAGACTATAGGCAAAGGAGAATCGACAACATTTTCATTCACATACCAAAGACTCATGATGTCTGCATCATCTATCATTCCTTCTAGAATATCAGCTAGTTTTAAGTCCTCAATTTGACTTAGAGTTAACCTGCAGTAATCCAATTTCCTAATTTCTTCCTGAGTCCTTAGATCAGCCCATATATCTTCTACCATTGGGACATGTGATAGAGTCTTCCTCTTGATCTTGTCCTTCACCCTCCTAAAGTCAAAATTGTTTCTCCTCTTGAACTGCTTCATTGTTACCAATTGCATTTCAGTCTCAAGAGCCTTAGCTTTTGTAGAAGTGGCAATAGAGTACCTGCCAATCTCTATAGGAAACTTGAAGCCAAGTTTCTTTAGCTCCGTTTGCTTGTTATGCACGACAATCATTTATCGACATAACTCCATCAAAACAATTTTATCACTAGGAAACTTGAGTAGCATATATAGATATCCTTGGAAATAGCCAACCCTCAGATAAGTAAAAGTTGGGAATTGAAGATACAGACAACCAAACCTATTTACCACTTCTTGGAAGCTTCATCTGACACTCTCTTCTGTTCTGATTGGGGATCAAAAAGACACAAAAATACTGCAAAGAAAGCATTGTTTGCCCTCCACAAGTGATGAATGGATCCCTTTAAAGTCAATTGGGGGTAATACTAATACACAAGAATGATTCTTCGGTCTCCTTCTGAGGTTAACACTGGAAAACTTCTCATAGAGGCAGCTGCATATACCAAGTAAGATTTCATATAGAATTTGGAAGTTGTCGACACCTTGGTTAATTGCTCGTGAAGAGCATTACTTATCTGCTCATCCCATAAAATATTTTGTTTACCTTGGAGGATGATTTTGATATAAGGATACATCCACTCATGGAAAGTGGAAGAAGAAGGTAGCCCTCTAACTCTGCTAAGAAGAGTTGTCAGGTCACTAATCTCTTCAACAAGTCACTTCTTGGAAAACTCTTGGGCCATCTAGAAAGATTAGACCTGGTAGTTTTCAACCATTTAATGTTTATGATCCTTTTTTCTTTTTTAGTATCTTTGTCATACTCCTTCTGAGCAATATTGAAATCAAGCTCTACACTTTCCTCTACACCAGGACACATGAAGACTTTGTCTATGAACTCTGCATCCAACCTCATTATCACGTTACCATGTGCATTTGCCACTGTTCTGTTATCTCTGTTATGGAAGTGAGCTACTTGGAGAACAAACTCAGTGTTGTGGGCTGCTATAGGAAAAGAAACAACCAAATGGATATTGTTGTCCACAATTCTCTTCATATAATGACTCATATTCTCTTGCTTTGTCCTTTCTACAAACTTAGCCATATCAACATGACCAATCTTTGTATCCCATATCTCATCCACATTTGATGTGACTGAAGTTACGGGGAACACACCCTAGTATTTGTACTTCATAGCTTTGGATTTCTTTGGCGAGGGATCAATCATTTGAAAGACAAACTCCCTCAGTTGAGAAAAAGAACTTTACAATCTTACAGAAGCATCTGCAACAATAGAAGGCATGATTTTGTAGTGTTATGGAAAATTTGGCAAATTGGAAAACTGTAATATTGGAAATCATGGTCAAAAGCGCGAGCTTCAAGGGGCTAGAGAGAATCAAAGTGAGAAGCGGAGTGAAAGCACGCTAAAGTTAACAGATGTGAAAATTCTCCAGAGAGAGAATTTTGGGAAGAAAGTGCACGGGTGGCAAAAATGCCTGCATCTGCATGTAGGAGGAATTACATTTTTTGTCAGGGTGGCAAAAATGCGTGCTCCTGGTTATTGGGCAGAACTTAATAATTACAAAGTGCTTGAGTGGCAAAAATGCCCGCTCAAGCATATGGGAGGTAAAGCTTTATATTACAATCTGTGTATGGGTGAGAAAATTTGCCGTCCCTACACTTAGGGTAGAATCGCAAGCTTGTGTATGAGCAAGGATTTTAACCGTTCCTACACTTAGGGGTAAATACAATTTTTGTAAGGCATGGGCAGTAATTTTAACCGCCCATGCATTACTTAATATAACATATGCCATAATACTTGTGTATGGGCGGCAAAATTTGCCGCCCCTACACATAGGATAATGCATGTTGCTAACTTGGAGGTAAAAATTACCGCTCGAATAGGTGAGGGTAAAACTCAAGAGTAATATCCGTGTATGGGCAGTAAAAATTGCCACCCTTACACTTCAAGGAAAGATTAGGTTGATGACATGGGTGGCGAAAATCACCGCCCTTGCATTGCTTTAGGGGAAGACAAAAACCTTGGTGAAAATTGTTGATGCACAAGCAGTGGTAGCAAAAGACATCGCTCGGACAAGCAAGGTAAAACTTAAGATTTTAAAGGTAAAAGCGATGAAAACCTAGTTGTGTCTAGTCTAAGAGTAACATGACAAAGAGGTAAGAAGAATGTTGGTTGAAGAAAATACAAGAAAGAGAAACAAAATGACATACCTTTCAACATAAAGAGAAAACAAGAACTGGGGTTTGAAGCTTTCATGAATTTATACAAAAGAAAATAAAATAACAAACATTAAGATTCAAAGAAAAACCTTACCCAAATAAAAATGATGAACAATAGATGAAAACCCTAATTTGATTGTCGCTCAAATCTGTCTACATGTGTTAGAGATCTTTGAGGAAACGAATAGGGGTGTGGAGAATACACAAAGGTAAGGAAAATACAATAATGAAAAATAAAATTAACAACAAACCATTAAAAATGTCAAAGTAAAATATCTTGACTTGGCATTAATTACAGTTCATGTGAACTGACAGATGCTCAGATAGTGTTATTCGCCGCCTGGGTATATGAAGGGTAACAACATGCATCGGCGACAAAATTTGCTGCCCATGCATGTGACTCAAAAAGGCCTTAACATGTAAGGGCAAGGAAAAGTACCGCCCGTGCATGTTAAAGAAAATACCCTAACTCCAAAAAGGATCAAATATAATTGTTTGATCATTTGATGATTTGATTTAATGATGCAAACTTCGAGGCATCAAAATGAGGGGAAACTCCAAGAGATTTTTCAGAGCTAGGGAACCATGCACGAGAGAAAATAAACTTACCTTATTTTACATGCTTATAGTTGTAAGCTACGAAGTGGACGAGTTTCGTAGGGGTCATCCTACAAAATCAAGCGTAGCTAATTTTGAGGATAACAACTGGCTCTAATTGGGGAGCTTCCTTCGATCATGCTTTGAGACGATCAAAGGGAGAAGAACTCTAGTCTCTAAGTACCTTCATCCATTCCATTGGGCTATAGAGTCAAGTGACACAAAAAGACACAAAAAGAATAAAATGAAAAAGACACAAAAACTGTACAAAAATACATGAACTTATCTATCGCTTCATTGTGAGAAAAGCTTCAGATGTTGCCCACTGTGCGGCAGCAAGAAAGGTGTCCCATCTTGATACTCCAGAATGAAACTATTTTCACCATATCATTGATGAATGATGAAAGGGCCTCTCCATAGGGAATCAAACTTCCTGTGCATTCCTTTCAGCTCTCGTCTCTTGTCCCATAACAAGACTTGATCCTTGACTTGAAAATCTTTGAATTTGGCCTTCTTGTTGAATAGCTTCTTAACTAAACTTTGGTGTTTCGCAATGTGATCCACCACTTTGACACATTTCTCCTCAAGTTCAGAAAGGAACATCACGTGTTTGTCAATTGAGCTCTGAAAAGTTTCATCTTCAATTGCTTTTGCTAACTTCAAAGTTGGTAGCTCTAAAGTGATCGATATCTTAGCATTCAATCCATACAACAATTGAAAGGGTGACATACCAATTGCTCTCTTAGGGGTAATGTGGTGAGAAAGAATGATTCCATATTCAAAATAGAAATTAGTTATCTCTTGAGAGGAAAAACAAGTAGCATTATCTGTTGCTATCTTGTTTGGAACACCAAACCTTGATATTATGTTTTCTTTGAGAAACTTGCAAACTACCTCAGAAGTAGCTTGCTTTATAGGAATAGCCTCCACCCACTTTGTGAATAAGTCAGTTTCTGTAAGAACATAATTGTGTCATGCACTTGATTGTGGATGTACCACACCAACGAAGTCAATACCCCATTGCTGAAATGGTTCTTCAATAATGACTAGTTTGAGTGGTAATGCAGCCAACTTAGGTTTTCCCACAAATTGTTGACAAAGCTCACACTTGCACACCCAATCATATGCATCTTGAAACAGTGTTGGCCAATAGAATCTAGTTCACAAAATCTTGTGAGATGTTATAGGTACTGAAAAATGCCCGCCACATGCCAAACTATGAAAAGATTCCAATAATTTGCTTTGTTGTGCCTTATCAACATAATGAAGGAAAATTCCATCAATGCTTCTCTTATACAAACCATTGTCCCATAGGACAAAATTTATAGCTTTGAGCTTGATATTCCTTTTCTATTTGTAAGACAAATGATCAGGACATTCACCATAAGTGAGAAAGTAAGCAATATTTGAATACCATTCATCTGTTGTGCTAATAAAAAAAATAGTGGGAACATCTTTATTTTCTACTTCTTCATCACCTGTTTCCTTAGGTACATTATTAGCAATGAGCTGACATAATCCTTTCCCACGCACAAGCTTAGTGGGCTTAATATCAAGATCATACTCCTAGATCTTTGCAATCCAGTTGTCTCTTTTGCTCTCAGACTCTTGTTAGGTTAGGATAGATTTGACTATTGAATCTGGAACCAACACAATAGTATGGTAATTCAGAATGTAGAACCTAAAATGCTTGACATCTTTTACCATAGCATATGCATGTTTCTCCATAGCTGAATATTTGAGTTCATGAGTTTTCAAAGGGAAACTCATGAATGCAATAGGAGATTCAATACCCTCCTTGTTCTGTTGAACCAGGATAGCTGACAACATATGCTCAGAAGCATAATTATACATAATGAAATCTTTGGTATAATTAGGACAAACCAAAAATGAAGCATGGGCAATGGCTCTTTTAATGTCCTCAAAAGCTTCCTTACCTTCCGTACTCCAACAGAAAGAAAGAATGAACATTATGTCTTACTTGAAGGCAAAGTAAGAGCTTGAATTGATTTGACTCTTTTTGAGTCAATTTTGGTACCTTCCTTAGACACTATATGCCCAAGTACCTTGCCTTCTGTTAGCCCAAAAATAGACCTGTTTGGGATTGAGGGAAACTCCATGTTGACAACACCTCTCTAGAACTTGCCGCAAGTGATATGCATGATCTTGATGCTTTTTAAAAAAAATAGTTAAGTCATCAAGATAGACAACAATAAACTTACCCATTTCATCTCTGAAGGCCAAGTCCATTGCTCTCTGAAAAGTCACACCAGCATTGATCAACCCGAATGACATTATGCGGTAAGCAAAAATACCCCAAGGAGTTGTGAAGGTAGTTTTATGCTGATCCACTTCGTTAACCTCTACTTGGTTGTAGCCTGAGAAGCCATCCAAAATAGATAGCATTTATGAACCAATCACCATTTGAAGTACTTGATCCATTACCAAAAGTGGGTAATTATCTTTTAGGGAGGACTGATTCAAATTCTAGAAATCCACACAAATGCGGATTTCACCATTCTTTTTCCTTACCGACACTATATTTGCAATCCATGTAGAATGATGAATTAGGAAAATTATTCTTGCATTCAACATCTTCTAAATTTTAGCTTGAATAGTACCTAAAATCTTTGGGTTGTACTGCCTCTATTTTTGCTTATGAGGCGAGGATCCCATCTTAAGTGGAATCTCGTGCTAAACTTCCTTTGGCCGGAATGACTTCAAGTCATCATAGGATTATGACAACACATCAATATAGTGATGCAAAAGCATCACAAACTTGAATCTTTCATCGTTCGTACAACACTTCCCAATGTTGACCATTTTGGGATTAGCTTCTGTACCTAGATTCACCTGTTCAACTTCCGTCGATGAACCTGTTCCAATCTGCTACTACTGCTTGATGTACTGATCATGCTTGTCAAATAGCTTCTCAAGAGAAAACCAAGCCTTTGGGAATTTTGTTACCTTTCAACTACAAAAATTCTTCACCTATCTCAGAATCAACTTTAGAAATAGACTCTTTGGGAGGAGAATCACTTCCATCAAAGTAAAGTTCATTGAAGCTATCTGCTTTCTCCAGGAATGCGATAATTTGATCATCACCGTTGAAAACTTGCCAATGATCAGAATTCTCTGGGACACTTGGTTAGAAGACTAACTCAATAGTGTATTTTTTACCCTTAAAATCTTTATGAGGAACCATAAGGGTAGCTGAGATGGCCAACGAATCTGCCCTGTCATTGAACTCTCTTAGTACTGCTGAAATGTTAAAGGCATCAAAGTCCTCAATGCAATCCCACACACGATTGTGATAGTGCCTCAACCTTTCATTTTTGGTTTGGTACAAATTCCTCACCTAATAGATGATATGTTCTACATCTCACTGTGCATAAAGATTCTTGACACCTTTGGTGCGAGTAGCTTCCATACCTAGCAACAAAGATTCATATTCAACAATATTGTTTGTATTATCAAATTGTAGCTTATAAGAAAAATGAAAAATATCTCCCTAAGGAGATATAAGGACTATTCCAGACTTGGATCCTATCAAAGCACAGCTACCATCAAACTCCAAAGTCCAAACATCATTTGAACCCTTTGATTTGACATTCTCATGACTAGGAGATTCTTCACTTGAAGAAGAATAATCTTCCATTATCATGTCTTCATTTGAATTATCATCTAAAGTATCAGAAACATCCTTAATAGTCAGAAAGTAGTTTCCTATACCTAAAGATTCAAAAAGAATTTGCACCTTTGGATCCTCGGATGTGGTTGTAACATTATATTTTGCTTCCCTTTCAGGAAGCATCTTTTGCATGACACCCTTAGCAGGTATCCTTTCTTCAGACAAGTCCATGTTGATTTCTCCACCAACATCTTGACAGAAAATCTGCCCCAATAAAATTCCATATGAGGCTAGAACATCGGCCACTAAGATGGTCATTTTAATCCTTTTCTCTGGAAAGGCAGCGACTGCAAACTGTGCATCCTTAATTTGCCCTATAAGGGGCACTTGTTTGGTTTGCATTGAAAAGCATCTACCAAATGTCTTTGTCAAAGTTAATCCCAAGGCGTCTACCACCTTGGAAGACATAACATTGTTGGAGGCTCCCGAGTCTATGACATAGTTACTAAGTTTATGACCATTTATTAATAAAGAGACATAGATTAGCTCAATTTTCCCAGTGGAAGGGGTAGCAACTAGATTGTTCTGAGAGGTTCTTGTCTTAGGAATGACAGGAATATTTTGGGAAGAATCTTTCCCTAAAGGAGCAGCCTTATTTTTTACAAACTTAGCTAACTATTCAAACTGATCCAAATTAGCTTACAAATACACAATCTTAGACATTTGAATTTTAGTCTTTCTAGCATGATCTATTATATCAAATGATTGATATAAAGTAGACATGGGAGAAGGAATAATTTCATTTTGAGGTCTTGGATTGGAAGTACTGGTCTGAGGAACAAAAGTAGAAGAAGGAATATTAGACGTACTTACTTGTTTTTCATGGGTTGAATCCCTGGGTTGGAAAGGTAGAGGTGTGCCTCTCTTAGCAATGGTGATTACAGGATGGGAATCTTCCTTAAACTTTCCTTTGTCAACCTCTTGTTGATTTAATTGATTCTGTGACCGCGTGAAAACAACATATGACTCTCCATATGCATCTTCTCCTTGTTCCGCTTCATCTTGAAAATTCAAGAAACTAATGTTTGAGTCGCCAGCCAACTCTTTTTCTCCTTCTGTGAAGTGGTTGGCAATATTATCTTGATCAAGATCAGGTTGGGGGGAATTTTCTTGTTTATCTTCATAGTATCCAACTGCTGCATTGACCAGCGGTGCTTCCAAAGCAAGTCTCCCTTGTGTAGGGGGAAGCCTATTTTGTCCTTGGTTTCTTGTAGCATTACCTTGATATGGAGCATTAAGAAAGGTTCTCCATGGTATGTCCTTGTAGGAAGGAAAGGACATATTTTGAGATACTTGTTTCTTCAAGGCTAACAATTCGTTAGCCAACTTTTGCACCATGGGATCTGTGGTGCTTGTGGAAGGTGCACTTGTAGAAGGTTGCCCTTTAGCCCGATTTGTATCCTTCCTTATTTTTTCGGCAAGGATCAAGTCATCCTCAATTTCAGTAGCCAAGGTTTGAGCTGCTGCCAATCAGCTAGATTAGCCTGTCGTAGAAGAAAACTTACCTCTGACAGTTGAGTGTTTATGAAAAAACACTTTTGATTCTTAGCTGTAGGCTGAGTAGTCACTGGAATTCTATTGGTCAGCTTGTTAAACTTTGCAATGAACTCACGCATGGGTTCTTGTGGTTCCTTCTTCATTTGAGTGAGCTGAGCCAAGAGGGCATGAACACCTTTGGCAGGTTTGAACCTAGCCTCAAACTTGGTTCGTAGAATATTCCATCCAGTGATGGATTGAGCAGGAAGATGATAAAACCAGTCTGCGGTAATACCTTGAAGTGTCTCAACAAAGAGTCTTATAGATACATCTTCATATTCTACTCCTAGAACACCACATGTAATGTAAAAAGCTGCAATATGTTCGTCGGGATGAACTTTTCCATCACCATAAAACTTTGGAAAATTCTTTCTTGAGCTATGGGGTAAATCATGCAATGGTAAAGCAAGATTCAAAGGCCCGAAAGCATTTCCCCATGGACCCGGAGGAGGAGGAAGAGACATTGTGCGCCGATTGAAAGGCAGAATTACAAACCTAGAAACTTGTGGGATAGATGAAGTTTTGGGAACACTTGATGCTTCACTTGGTATGGGAGATCTAGCATTGGTAGGTGGAAAGCTTAGTGTACATTGAAGAGATCTCTTAAGCAGAAGAGTGAAATTATTTTGTTGCATTAACTCAAATATAGGATCCACAATTCCCTATGCGCTTCTACTTCTGGTATACCTAGGTTTAGCTAGAGTGCAAAATAACTAACAAAGATTTAAAAATATAACAACCTCTTACAAGAAATATGAGACCGGTATACTTCAACCAAAAGTGTGAGGCTCTTGGATGCGTATTTGTTCCCCAGCATAGTCGCCAAAAACTGTTGGGTGAATATTTTGTCTTCAACTAACTGAAGGAAAAATGGTTATATCAACCACAATATGATGAGATTAATCTCTCCTCTCAGAAAGGGGAGGCTCCCTTCTTATTACACTATAATCAACAAATACTTAACTAAATTTATGTACACTATAAACTAACTTGTGGATGGTGCCATGTCATCTATTTCTCTTTTTTCAGAAATGATGTTTCAACTTAATCTTTACAATGAATGATAAACTCACAAACTACTTATTGGAATAATAATAACCAATATCAAGATTGAATGAACATAAGAATATTCAAAATGATACCAATGTGAAATAGACTAGAAATTCACAGAAGCATAAAGTCTTTCGTAATTTCTTTTGCTGACTTGGAATTAGAAATATATAGTGTAGAATGTAGCTGAATGTCTCCACTGTACGCTACCAAGAGATTTAATGAACATGGAAAATAAATTGCAGCTCAAAGTCTTCTAATATTTTCAACTCACGAACATAGAATATAAATTCCAAAGGCAATGTTGTAGCACAAAGACTCCAAAATCAGCTTTAGATCACCTCCCAGATTATATGAATTCACAATACTTATTTGATCAATTGCATAAGACAGTGCAAGAGAAAAGACATAAGAACATCTCTAGTACACTACAAGTAGATTCCCAAAACAAAGTTTGAATGCTCACTTGCTTTCTTATTATTGATAAAATCTTGTTTTACAAACTTGAACACAAAGTCTAAAAAATGCTTCTTAATTTTGGCAGAGTTTTGCTTCAATAACTAAAAGGTAAATAATTACAAAGAGGCCCCCTTTATTTATAGTGAGGGGCCATGAGCAAAAATAGGGAAAATACAACTAACTTGACTTACTCAACAAGAAGAGTCCTTATTGATTTGGGACTTTCCTTGTTTTCACATGTAATTACATCTTGAAAAAGTACATGTGAAAATGTCCAACACTAAAAACAAAGTGCATATGAAAACCACAAAAATATACTAAGGTATGCACATCTGAAATAACTTTTCCCCCCATTCTTCTTGAGAAAATCTTCATACATGGTGAATACTATTTGCATCTCCAGGATGTCAGGACTAGCACTGTTCTTGGAAATAACTCTAGCTCTGGTTATTGCATCCTTCACTGCAGTAGCCACTTTTTCATGATTTGTCAACTTAGCCTTCAAATTATCCCAAGTCAATTGGTTGTCTAGAAGATTATCCAAAGAAGCGACTGAAAAAGCTTTGTCTTCAAATTCCCTCTGAAACATACTCTTGAATTCTTGGACCATTTCCTCAGCTGAAAGAAAATGATGGTCATCAGTTATTAATTTACATGGAAGCTCTTCTAACTTGTGAAGAAGGTCAACATCACTATCCAAGCTGAGCTCCCGAGCACTTTGCAAATATTTGAGCAAATCTTTCAACACATGGCTACGGTGAATCAATGACTCCTTGGTTTCTACATATGATTCACGGTTTGAAAGGATGCCGATTGATACCAAGGTTACCTTCATTTTCTTCATGTCAGTCCATTTCTCTTAGACTTGCATCCAAGTATTCAACATCCTAAGACAAAGCGTCATCCAAGTCATCCAATGCATTTCTTACTTTCTCCATTTTATTTTTCTTTTCAACTGTGCCTGTTAGGAGACGTACCCCTTGCTCATGCATCTTCTCAAGATATTCTTCAACTACTTTTCCCTTGACATGAGTCCTTTCTGCTTTCTGGATAACAGGATCCTCCATTGTAATTGCCTCAGGTTCCACGACTTTAGAAGACAAAGTAATCTTTCGTATTACTATAGCTAGCTACTCTGCTCTTGCCTTGTATTGCTCCTTCATTTCTCTCTCATGATCAAATTTCATAATCAAAGAATTGAGAGTTGATTGCACATTGGCCTTTGTGATGCAGAGCTAACTACACAAACATCACTAAGGGTTCAAAACCAAATACACAGGAGGAAGAGGATACAAGGGATGGTAGGGCAAACAACTCCTTTTAGGTCCTAGTGGACCAAACTACAACACTTGACATCAAACAGGACATGATTGTCCTCTCACTGTTCATGGCTTCAACACTACACAACAACCCCATTTTTAGGTTCATATACATGGGAACCTTCCAAAACTTTCTAGGGACCCTAGACAAACTATGATTGATTGTCCTAAGATTACAAAACCATCAAAATGCTTAGAGGGTACCTCCTTGTACCACTTCCTTCATAGGTTGACCTAACTCCTTGTAGCCCTGTCATCAAGGTTTTTGAAGCATAACTTTCAAAAGACATGACAAAACCAAAAAAAAAAAAACCTTTTCAAGTACCCATTATGGAGTTACAAAACATACCAAACATGTAAGTTGGGGTCTTTTGGAACACAAGCCCCTAATTTTGACTGTTCCTGCTGTCCTAGAGGGCAATTAGCCCACTTTTACAAAGGAAGTGTCCACAAACTCAAAGACAAAATTTTCACTCCTGTTCTAAATGATCCAATAGGGTAAAAATAGATGGATTTCATCAATTTTTAGGGTCTGAGATCATTTCAACTCATTCTATGATCAAATCTTCCTTCTACCAACACTAGTTAGCCTTAAACATGATACAATGAGGTCTCCATTGCCCCAAACTCCAAATTTCACTTGTCTTCTATTCCTGCACATAAAACCCATTAGAAAAGACACCATATTACACTCACTCCACCCATTTTGGGGTTCTAACATAGCTTCATGAAGTAGGAAAACAAAAACGTCTCTAAAACCCCCAAATCAAGAGTTTGTTGGAATGACACAGGCAGTCTTAGAAAAAAGACAATATCTCCTTCTAGTAATTGAATCAAGATCTCAGACCAGAACCATTAGAAAGGTATCTTAACCCTCTTTCCAGAAATATATGGACTTCCCCTATATCTATCTGTACAGAGGCATACAATGGTCGGGAACATGACTGTTATAATAAAAAAGATAGGGTTTTGGATAGTTTTTAGCAAAAATGTGATAACTTTCACAAAAATAAATGAAATGACCTCAAACCAATGGAAATGGATAGTTATCTCATCCCTCCATCACATCCAATAGGGTTCATGGCAAAAATATGCCGTACAAGTTCATGGTATGGTCTACAATAGCAAAATTATAGAAAAAACACATAAAAACAGAGTTTCTATTAAGAAAATGTTCTCCAACTTCTTCCCTTTGTCCACTCTCTCCTTTTCAATGTATTTTCCCATAACTTATATCCTTATCCCTCCATTACAAAGATTCTCATCGTGGGAAGAGGCTAAAAATAGCCAAGACTGACTATTTTTTACATAAAAGGTTGATTTACTAATATTAGATTGTCACAACTAAAATGGACTGCAGACCCACTAAACTAATTGCCTATTATAGGCCCCCATTACCACATCATGCCTCACAAAGGATTTAATACATTATTTTTTAAAAACTCATTTAGTTTTTCAACCAACCAAAATTTTAAACAAATGGCATAAAAAACTATCCTAGGTGCACTGCACCACTTAGCACTTTCATGAGTGATTTTCCCTAGTTCAATCCTAGAGATTGAATAACTAATCATGTCAAAATTCTCAATGGTAGCGTCTGGTGGAGGTTGAGTAATTTCTACATACTTGCGACCTTTTTCTTCCAGCAGTCGGGAAAGAGTCTTAGGCTTCTTCTGAGTCTTTGCCTTGACATGTACTAGCTTCTTAAAACTGAAGTCATTTGGAGAGATGGGTTGCTTTTTCCTCTTTGGAGTGTAGGCTGATAGCCATGGAGGAAGTACTAATGAACAAGCATCCAAATTATAACCCATTGGTTGCATAGAAGGAATTGCATCCATACTAGTTGTAGTGATTATCGAAGAAGTGTTTGTAAAAATAACACCTAACACATTAACATTAGCAGCCGTCTCAGTTCCTGAAACAATTTGGTCCAAAATTGCTTGATCACCAATGTCATATGAAGGAGAAGTCAAACTTGGTAGAGATCCCAAAGAACCAAAAATAGCACCAAAAGTAGCTTTAGGACTATCAAAAAATGTTCTAGAAGAAGATGGTGTAGAAGAACCAGAAGATGGTATGACAATAGGAGTAACTAAAGTACTAGAAACAAGTATTGAATCTGAAATAGGCATAGTGGGTAAAGAAGAAGAAGTTTGAGCTTCTTTTGTCAAGTCTTTTTCAGAAGACATGATTGGCTCCTCTAACTGTTCTTGTTTGTCTTCTTTCTTTGCTCCCTGCTCATCCTCTTTTTCCTCTAAAGATTTCTCTTTAGTATCCATCTCTTTAGCAACAGGCTCTTCAGTTGTCTGTTCATCTGTTTCCATTTCTTCTACACTTGGTTCTTCTTCCGTCACATTAGCCTTTCCTCCTTTTGATACAAATTTTATCTTAGGCTTAGGAGCCTTAGATGAGCTTGGTGCATCACTTTTATTTTTAGTTCTTATTTCAGCCTTTTTGCTAGTTTGCTCTAAAGCCTCTTCCTCTTAACCAGTGATAAAGTCCTTCAACTAAATTCCTTTGATTTTCAACCACACATTAGTATTACCAACTAATGTGACTCAAAAAGGCCTTAACATGTAAGGGCAGGGAAAAGTACCGCCCGTGCATGTTAAAGAAAATACTCTAACTCCAAAAAGGATCAAATATAATTGTTTGATCATTTGATGATTTGACTTAATGATGCAAACTTTGAGGCATCAAAATGAGGGGAAACTCGAAGAGATTTTTTGAAGCTAGGGAACCATGCACGAGAGAAAATAAACTTACCTTGTTTTACATGCTTAGAGTTGTAGGCTACGAAACATACAAGTTTCGTAGGTGTCATCCTACAAAATCAAGCACAACTAATTTTTAGGATAACACATTGTTATATAATACATTGAGTGTGAGTGCTTTTGGAGGCTAGTTTTTTTTCCCTCATGGAGGGTTTTTCCAAAGTATATCCTTTGTAATATTGTGATATGTCTTTGATCTTTGTGTTATGGTTATTCTAGAAGCTTGCATGCTTCATTTTCTCTCATAGGGTTATGTAGGAAATGGTTTGATCAACCTTGTTAATTTCCTAACAGTAATATTTATTTTGTCTTTATATACATTGTTTACTTTATTTTTATTTGAAGAGCTTTTATTTTTGTATGTAACTTTTAATTTACTTTTGGAAAAAATATTTTTGTTTTGTTTTTTATTAAATGATATGCCTAATATTATGTTTATTGTTAACTATTTATATTAATATTTTGACATGTAAATGGCTGTGAAATTTAAGGTAAAAAATAAAATTTTACACCCTCACTACATGAGGCTCTTTTAGCCATTATAGAATGCCTCTCGATATAAAAAATTGGCAAGAAGATGTAATTTTAAGTAAAATTATATGCCATTTTTTGTCCAAGGGTGGAATTATTCATTTTAAACAAGAGCAATTCTTTGATTTTTTGATACATGATTATCTATGGATTTTTAGTTGTAGAAGCAATTTCAAAATGTGGATTTTAAGATGTATTTGACTTGAGGGGAAACACATTTTTAGAAGCTTCTATGAAGTGAATTTTTTTGAATATTTTAGTGACAAATGAGGAGAGGGGAGATCAAGCAAACATACTTACTCATTCAATACTAATCAACCATTATGTCACTAGGATATCCACTTCCATTGTGGCATAAGGATTGTGGTATATTGGGCTATATATGTTTCCATTGACTAAACTTTCCAACCAATGTGGAATTGATTTTGGATATAGATGTGAGGATTTTTTAATTATAGAAGCAATTCCAAAATTCACATTTTAGGAGTAGCATACTTAAGAGGAATACATTTCCAAAAGTTTGTAGAAACAAGATTTAAAAAAATCATAGAAGATGAGGGAATGCTCTTTCTACAACTAATCAACCATTTTTTTAATCCTTAAAGGCCACTTCCATTATAACATTACCTTAACATAATAATCTTAGTATATTAAACTATATATTATTACAAATTATATAAAAACATCATTGAAAAAATATCAATAGAGTTACTTTTACCTAAAAATATAAATAGTAGCTCTAAACATAAACCTATGCTATAATATAATTTTCTTAAAGTTTAGAACTACCCAATTTTTTTTATTTCTAATCTTATCCTTTTTTTAATAGTTCTTTAAGAGAAACTAACTCCCGAACTTAAAGCGGGTTTAAAATTCTATATATTGTAAGAAGTCCTTTTTCGCTAGTTTTAGGGAATTTAAGTTGACACTTTAAATTGAAAGTCTAGTTTGACTCAGCTAAGCTTTAAGAGGTATTTAGGCTACACATGGAACTCAAAATGCAAATACATCTCATCATTTTTTGGAACTTCGAGAAATTGAACTCACTTAATTTAGAGCCAAGATTTAAAACTGAAAGTGAAATTTATATTTTTGTCCACTAACAACCATAAAAAGTTTAATGGCATCGAGAGAAAGGAAATTTCATATATAAGTTTCAAAAACAAGTGAAAAAAGCCAAAGTAAAAGTATAAATATAATAATTATAATTTGAGTTAATATGTTATCTTGTTGTTAAGATTTATTCCTTGGCAAACATTAATTATTGGGAGAAGCAATGAGTTTATTTATGCTTTCGAAATTAAGGTTAAAAAATTGAATTTGAAAGTGAACATTGAGATAAATAATTGTATTATTAACTTTTAAGGAGATTGAGTTTAGGTTAGATCTCTCTAATAAATTAAGCTACATATTGGTCATCTTCATAATTACGTCAAAAGGCATAACCTATAGTCACAACAAGGGTGGAAGTGGGAGCTCTCATTTTCAGTGTATATAAAAACAAAAAAAAACAATACAAAATTCAAATCATAACTATTATTATTTGAATAATATGAATAGTCCTCAACGCCACTCTTTTTAACAATATAATATGAAGGAAATAATACTAAAAATCAAGAAATAGAATAGACATTATGTATTTATCTGCTAAAATTAGAATTGATATCAATGGAAGGGAAGCAAAAATGTTGATTACATCAGTTTTGAAGTAATGAATCGTCATGGATGGCTCTTTAAATAAAGGGTGATCATGCATACAACTTGAATGTAATTTTTCTTTTGTTCTTCACTCTTCGCAAATCAAGGATCCAAAGCATAACTTTGATTGAAGAAGCACATACTTCCTTTTCTTCAATCTAATATGTAATCGGCCTTTTAGGGTTAAGGTTAGAATAAGAATTAAAGCTACAATTAGAGTTAGTGTTAGAATTAGGGTTAGCAAAATTATATATAATCTTGTAACCCTAACCCTAACCTTAAATTACATATAATTCTAATTCTAACCCTAACTCTAAAATTACATATAATTTTAATCCTAACGCTAAACCTAATTCTAAACCTAACCCTAATTCTAATGCTAACCCTAAGCCTAAACCTAACCCCAATTCTAATTCTAACTTTAATTCTAACCCTAACCCTAACCCTAATTCTAATTGTAACCCTAATTATAACCCTAACCCCAATTCTCATTCTAATCCTATTTCTAACCCTAACCCTAACCCTAAACCCAATTCTAATTCTAACCCTAACTCTAACCCTAATTGTAACCCTAAATCTAATTCTAGTTCTAACCTAGGTAATTCTAATTATAACCCTAACTATAAAATTACATATAATTATAAAATTACATATAATTCTAACTCTAACCCTAAAATTGATTCTAACCCTAACCCTAATCCTAATTCAAATTTTAACCCTAATCCTAATTCTAACTGTATTTCTAATCCTAGTCCTAATTCTAACCTTAACCCTAACCCTAATTCTAACCCTAATCATAATTCTAACCCTAACTCTAATCGTAACCCTATCCCTAACCCTAACCCTAAAATTACATATAATTATAACCCTAAACCTGATTCTAACCCTAAACCTAATCCTAATTCAAACTGTAACCCTAACCCTATTTATAACCCTAACTATAACAATAATTTTAGCCCTAACCCTAACCCTAATTCTAACCCTAACCCTTACCCTAATTGTAACCCAAATTATAGCCCTAATTTTAATCCTAACCCTAATCCCAATTCTAACCCTAACCCTAATGCTAGCCCTAATCCTAACCCTAAAATAACATATAATTTTAACAAAGGATTATATAAATAAAGGATTATTGTATAGTAGAATATTATAGTATAATATGAATTATATAATGTAATTTTTATGTTTTTAGAGGATTATATATTTGTAAGTATATATTTATACAAGATTATATATATAATTCTAATATTACTTATATATAAGTAATTAATATTTATTAATAATATATATAACCTATATAGTAATATTGCCTTTAATTTATATATATTAGTAATATATTTTGGGCAATGATGGATGCTACTAGCATATCTATATTTTATAAAATATATCTAAATTATGTCGAGAAATATCTTTCTCAAGGCACCTATTTTTTAATTAGTTTTCCACATATAAGTGGAATAGGCGCCTCAAGAAGGATATATCTCAGCGTAATTTAGATATATTTTATAAAAGATAGATATGCTAGTGAATATGTACTAGCAAAGAGTATTGATTTTTTTAAGGAGATTAAAACCCGCAACATATCTCATAATACACTTAACACATAAATACAAATTGTGTTGACCCCACCTTATTATTGTAAAGTGTATAAATACAAATGTCTATTTATGAAACTAATTAGAATACTCCTACAATCAACTTAAGAAGATTACCAAACCAAGTAAGAACCTAGAGTATTTAGGTGAAATATCAATCTCATCTTTCAATTTGAGGATAATGCTCAAAAGGTCATAGAAAATTCATCTTTCTTTAATATTTTTAAAAATAGAACTCCTTGACTTAATGCCTAAGTTTGAAAGGTATCTAGATCAACAAAATAACTTAAAGCTTACACCCAAGCTCAACCAATTTAGTACTTTTAGAACAATGAATACCATTAACATTAAGCTAAGGTTTGAAATGCATCTAAACAACAACAAAAATGTGAGGAATAACATCTATCCCCATTTTTTTCTAGAGGGAAGGGAAAGAGGAGGGATAGATTTTAATTATTGTCTACGAGAGATTCATTGAAAAATTGGACACTAATAGATCACAAAAAATATTCATCCTCATCAACAAATTTAATTTAATTTTATTCATGATGATGGTGGTAAATTTTAATGTCTTTAAAATTAAATTGGTATGTAAGACATTTTAAATGTGTTAATTAATTTACAATATAATGTATTATTTGATTTAATTTTACAATAAATCTATGGGAGCAATGGAATGCACCTTTTATATTTTCAATCTAGGTCTAAATAGAAATAAGTACTCAATAAGGAATTAGACTTAAATAATGGAGTGAAGATTGATAAAATGATAAAAATAAATGAGAGGGTTAGAAGTCCTTAGTTGTATTTGTGGATTGGATGTAGTTGGTGATTGATAGTTTGTTGTAGATTGTACTCAATGATCGATATCAAAGTTTTGTTATTGGATCAACATTATATTAGTTGCTATTAACCTACTCAGGGTCTTTGGTATGCTTCTAGATGGATCAACACACGTAGTTTGATCTTCCTTGTATAGACTAGTCATGGCAATTTAAAGTGTCACCCACTCTTTTGAATCTATAAAACCTATTCATTTGTGTTTACATATGTGTCTAAAACTTGGTGATACTAAAAAGCACCTTAAGGAGCCTACTATAAACAAAGTAAAATCTTGTTGACTTCATTGATAATAGTTAATACCATGTCACCGACAAAAAAGATTGGAAGACACACCAAGCAAAGATGTGAAGTGCTTAGATGATGAATCGAGGAGTAGTACATGTGATGCAAATGCTAATATAAGCTATGTCTCTATATGATGAGATGTAAATGATATCCAATATCCTTTTGATCTCTACTAATGACCTAGGATTACCCTTTAAATACAATATCCTAGGTTCTCAATTTAAAGTATTTGGTGTATAAGTCGATGGGTAGAAGCCATATTATCTGAAAGGGTTAATTCAAGAAAGTAAGAAACAAGATTTGAATAGGGAGGAATAGGATGTGAGTAGGGATAACTTTACGAACCCCCCCCCTTGGAGAAGGTGTATAAACCTGGCAAATCATGTATACTTCCTAAGAAAAATATTAATTTTATTGGCGAATTTTTTCATTTTTCCGGGAAAAAAACAATCTTATTTGGCAAATCGTTTGTAATCGCTAGAGGTCTATGGAAAATCCTGGCGAATTGTAATTTTTTTAAAACCAATAAAATATTTCCATTGGCGATTAAAACCTATTTTCAAACCAATTAAATATTTTTGTTGGCGAATTAAACCTATTTTCAAAATAAGAAAATATTTTTGCTGGTGATTAAAATCTAATTTCAAACCAGAAAATATATTTACATTGGCGAATTAAACCTGTTTTCAAAATAAGAAAATATTTTTGTTGGCGATTAAAATCTAATTTCAAACTAGAAAATATATTTACATTGGCGAATTAAACTAATTTTCAAAGCAATAAAAAAATTATTGGTGAATTTAAATATAGTTTCAAACCAATGAAAAATTAATTGGCGAAATAAACTATTATGCCAATAAAAAATCATATTGTGTGAATGGCATCAGACTTTAGTTGAAGTTCCATTCCGGGCTGCAGTTCTGACACACCCATCTTTCTACAAGTCTCCGGAATAGAGACAAGTGTCAAGTAACAACGATTCTGATTAACAAAAATTAATAGATAATTAATTAATTGAGCTGCATAAATTGCCTTCCCAAATACGTGCAATTGTGCTTTTCACGACATTCCTTATTTATTACAAAAGGACAGAGGTCACTTCGAGCGTGGATGTGATTAAATGGAAAAAATTCTAATAGATTTTGGTTGTCAGATGATCGCAAATTGACAGCATAAGTACTAACACACCCAATTTCCCAAATTTGTAGTTCTACAACTGAGGACTTACGCTCTGTCATGCTACCACCTTTGCACAATAATCAATAAAATATATTATATACTTTATATATATGTCAACCGTTGATCTAATAATATTTAACGGCTGCTAGTTGATTCCAGAGGATTTTGTTAGCAATGTGTGGTGTTGGAGATCTACCTTCCGGAATTGAACTACAACCATTCATCTTTCGTTCTAGGGTGCATCAAATGGTTAGTGGTGATACGATTGATTTGATTGAACGCACTTAACCACATAGATTAGCCAATGCTCAATTAAGTTCATTAATGGCAAGTGAGTACTGAGTCGTGACAAATCACACATATTAGCCAATATGAATTAAATGGAGTTGCTTGTTATTTATTACCTATTTGTCATGGACGTACATGTAATGTATATATACATTGTATATATGATAGTCTTTAGTGTTTCAAACTTATATTACATTACTAAGTTTTAGATAGGTCAAGAATCAATAGATTGTAAAAGTTCAAAGTAATAGCTTTCATTACAACAGCTGTGCGAAGAAAGTAAGTTGCCAAGTATTTATTTTGTGATCATTCATGATTTTGATTCTAACTGTGTGATAGAGTTCTCAGTTCACATATGTAGAATAGTAATAAGAATCTAAGATGATGGAAAATTTTGTTTGTGTGTGGCTATGCAGGTTGTTATTGCTTTGTATGTATCGGAATGAAGAAATACGAGCATTTATCAAGTGGAATAGATCGTGTCAAGAATCGACACTTCTAACATTTGCAAATGATGCATTCTATTCTGGGTGGTGGGTTGAATCTCCCACACATGCGTGCATGTATGAGAAACTGGAAATTCAAATTGATGCATGGAATTGGTATTGCAACTCAATTGCTAGTGACCTCGAGAAGATCAATTTAATTCTCCTTTACTAGCCTTATTGTTACCCATGCCTAGTGGTTTCTTGTACATATAATGCAAGGTTCTATAGTGAATCATTCATTGACATTGTGAATGAGCACACAATTAAATTTGTAACGGATCCATTGCTTGTTAATAGGATAATTATGGAGTACATTGAAATATTCATTACGCGTCGTTGAAAAGAGGAACCAAAAAGATTTTGGAGGATCAAAGCAAGGTTTGAAGGTCAAAGGATAGGAGTTTTGTTTAGAACTGAGGTTGTTTAGAACTAAGGTTCATGTATGATGTAATTTCCCAATCTTTTTGAAGGGTGATGTTAAATTATACTATATAATATAGAAGTAATTACGGTTTGAAATTACAATGTATATAGATCATAGATGTTTCAAAGAATGAAAATTTCAATATAAAATTATATATTATATTATATAAAATATGATATTATTATAAATTTATATATTGAATCATTGATATCGATTTCATTTGGTGGCCTACAAAATACTTTTCCCAAGCATTGATTTTTAATTTATTAAATAGATCTGACAAGTTATTAAATAGCTTTTGGTAATGGTCGATCCTTACATGAGCTGAAGATTGACACTACAAAAAATCTAGACAACGAATAAATGAATAAATGCATGTCAGTTGAAGTGTGTGTTCATTAACGATCTTCCTTTAAATCCTAGAGGTCTCCAGCAAAACGACACTTGACTGGCTTGCTCAAAATATAGCATGGAGACTCCCATAAGGCTCTGCTACAATAAGCGCTAGGTCGCCTTTTTGGGCTGTATTAGAGATGGCAGACTGATGAACATTTGTAACCAGCAAAACCTATTCTTCCTTGAGGCAGTGAAGATGGTCCTCGGTAAAGACTTCTTGGTCTTCGAGGATAGATATAGGGTAAATTTAGATATTTCCTCACACTTTCTGGCTTCTTTGTTGGACCTAGGAGAGGTAAAGGTGGATGCACTAATCATTCTATGGGGGGTATTCACTCCAGATATTCTTTTGGATGACTTAGACGTGGTGATTGATGTAGAATTGGGGGTCAGTATCCCGTGGTCGAGAGACTTGGAGAAGCTGCGGGAGGGACAAGAGGGCGTAGCTAGGTAACATTCCTCCTAAACATTAATGAGCAACAACTCGGAAGGCACAGGATTTGGGTGGCTTGTGGGAGACACTTTCTTCAACGGGTAATTGGAATGGACGCAGACGATACTTCGGTATGGCTTCAATACTTCGCAGCCATTGTGAATACGGGGGGATTCTACTCATAGTGGCCGTAGGAGTGGTCGGGCTCTCAGGGCCACTTTTTTGGTGATTTCTGTGCTGGGGTGGTAGGGTGGAAAGTTTTCAAGGAGTCGCTTAGTCAAGGGGCTAGGGATTTCTATGGTACTATGGTAGCCTCTCGGGTGCTGTGTGTTTTTTGGAGCCTGGACTGGCCGCTGGAGTGGTTTTTGTATTGATATAATTTCCTGGAGTGTAAATCTTTTTGTAACAATATAATTACCCAAGTGTAAATCTTTTTGTATTAATATAATTACCCAAGTGTAAATCTTTTTTGTATTAATATAATTTCTACTTTTTGTATTAATATAATTTGGTCTCTATTATGGTTAGAACTTAGAGGTTTCTAATGTTGCTTCTTATATGTTTGCTTTAATTTATATATGTTGACATGGATTTGGTGATGGTCTCTGACTCTCTGTTATGGTTAGAGGTTTCGAATGTTTCTTGGCATTTGTTTGCTTTTTGACTCTTGAGATAGGCACAACTAAGAGAGCTATAATATATGTGAACTCTTAATCTTTTTGGATTTAATTTGATTTCAATTTGGTTGTTTTTAGATAGAATTAATCATGAAATTTTATATGCACAAGTAAAATTACACTTTCTATTGATAGTGTAGTTCATCTACATGCATGATGCTTGAAATATTTGCATAATTAAGTTTTGACACTTGAACCGTTAGATTTCCAAATATCAATGGTTGACATTTCATACGAGAAACCCTCTGCATAATCTTATGTTGACTTGCTACCTCCAGTTGCTGGTTGTCTAAGTTGAAACCTGAGCCATCAAAACTGTGTTGTTTACTGACCCCTTATACCTAATCTTGTCGGTCACAACTTGGTGGGGAATGGGTTAACCTAGCAAGCTAGCAGGGTCTACGTTTTAATTGTTTAAGAAGTTACTATGCGAGCAGGTTATCAGTTAGTGAATTCATGACTTCATGTCCTAATATTCGTAAGTTGACCAGCCCCTTAATCTAACAGTCTAGAGGTTACCCACTATCGTCGGTTGCAGGAAGGGAGAAATCTAATGGTCACATAAGGGTGCATGAGGAATCTGTTAGGAGAGAATATTCGCTGCACGGCTGCGACAAAATGACACATGTCAAAAAATCAAAGCTGGCATCCTATCCCACTAAAGACTTGATCCAACGGTTGCAGGAAGGGTGAAATCTAATGGGCGCAAGGGCGCATGAGGAATCTGTCAGGAGAGAATATTCGCTACGCGGCTGCGACAGAATGACACATGTTAAAAAATCTAAGCTGGCAAAAGACTTGATCCAATGGTTGTGCATCGTCGCAAAGAGAATCTCTTTGGTTGGAATCTGCGCTACGTGGTCGCGACATCACGACACATGGCATTCTCTTTTTTGAGAAGTGAGGCACACCAGCGTGGGGTAGGTAATAGGTGGGCCATCACAGGTTGTTACACTACGAGGTGCTGCCACGTATCCAACTCGTACATTTTCTAAATGGCGACAAAGATTGTCAAATCTAGTCAGCTAATCAAGACCGTGGATTTTAGAATGTAAGGAAAAGATCAATGGCCCAAATTCAAAGTTTCAAAAGAGAAAGATTTTGAAGTGCTTGCATCATGAAGTGCATTAATACAGAGAATTGTGCAGGTATTCTTGTCGCACAAAGTTCATTAATACAGAGAATTGTGTAGGAATTCAAGGATTAAGGTATTTTTGAGAGCGCGACTGCATTCAGAAGAAATCATCAGAAGGAGCAGGAAAAAGTAATCTCAAGCTTCTGCAAGCACGAAAAACCAGTAAGTAACTATTCCTCCTTTGTGCCTAGTTTTTCCAACTAGGTTAATTTTGAAGCTTTTAGGGCCATTGTCAACCATAAAAATTGTAAGCTACCTTCATAAAAGAAAAATGAATCAGTCAGGCCAGCCTTCCACTTCAAAACGAAGCTTGGATGAGGATCTTATGATCCAACTCCCTGGTTTTGCTAGAACAATTTTGAAATTACATGGCCCAGGTGGAGCTGAGGATAGATTTCTTGACTACTGCTATAATTACCGGGACGCCAAATTACCTATCCCAGGTTGGATCCTCTTTGAGCATTAGCATAAGAGGATGAACTATAAGGTCCCTATCTGTCATGCCTAGAAATTTGATTTAGCCAAGCTCATTTGTCCCAATGTTTTCCCCAACCCTGACTTAATTAGGTCAACAACATCAAGGTATAATCCAGCCACTAGGATAGTAATAGATGGAAATGGTTCAACATTGATCAAATTTACCAAAGGATACATTGCCACTATATTCGACTTGGACCCTGTAGCCAGCAAATAAATTGACCTCAGGGCTTTCAAGAAAAAATAACAGACTGTGAAATGACATTACAGGGAATATTACTTACTAAAGCACAGACCAAGGGGTGTTGGTGGGAAATTGGTAAAGATTTCAGATGATGAGAAGGAGCCTTTACATTGTGGTATGTTTAATGAATATTTTGTCAGAACCTATCACAGTCTGTGTCAAGTATTAAGCAAAGATGCTTTATAAAGAATGTCTATTTCTTTGATGATGATGGCTGTTGATATTCAGAGACTAGATATCAAGGAACCATATGATTATGCCACTTTCATAGCTGACCATATGCATGATCAGATGACAAAGATCAAAAATAATTTGTCTAAACCAGATGTCCAAGTTGAATTCATATGGTACTCCTTGTTGTGCCATATGTACTTATTTCCTTTATCAGGGATGTGGCACCCCAATTTGCATGTCAAGGATTCAGATGCTCAAGGGAACAATCTGCCAGTGCAAGTATGGACATGTATGATGGATATGCACTGTGTCATAGCAGATTATGTCATCTTTGAAGAATATTTTGTGAGGAGAATCCTTGGATTTTTGGAGCCAGAGGGTGAAAGGTTGCATCCTGATGTAATGGATTTCTTATGACCTCTGGACAGGACTCCCTACCTTGGAATTGATCACAATTGGGGTGATTGGTTCTATCATGAGCATACTACTTGCATAAGGGTCTATGGACGCCATACTGTACCTCACATACAAATATGTGCCAAAGAGGATGGCATTTTTAGAAGTTATAAGGTAGTTAAATGATTCTGACAAAAAGCACTTTAGGAACCACAAGAAAGGTTCATTCTTCCCTTCCTCCATCAGATTTTGTGATTTTGTGATCCTTGATAAGAGTGGGTTGGACCAAATTTATTCAATTATGCAATGTTTTGGAATGTATTTGGAACAACCAAGGTCTTTTGACCTTGATGGATTCATTAGCAAAACCAAATTCAGAGTCAACAACTACAAGGGAAGGTCAAGTACTTTCATCAAGTGGATTATGATGAGAACATTGCTAGGAATTGTTTTACTATGAATGAAGTCCACCACTTGAGGATCAAGTGGGCTATTATCATGGCCAGTGAGAATATGAAGAGAAACATGAATCCTACATATCCAGCTGTATTTGCAGAAGTGTAAGACCCAATCGAGAGAATTGAGAAAATGATGGATAATGCAGAATAGTTGATTGCCTTTGCCCCTACAGGAGAACAGAGATATGCCTATGAGCTTGGCAGCTCAAGTGGAGAGTATGATGTAAAGAGGGAATCGGTTAGCCCCTCCCCTACCAAAAGGGCCAAGATTATTGATTTGGAGAACCTAGAGCAGATAGAGGTAGTTGACCTAGAGGAGGAGGAGGAACATGCACAAGATACTGGCCCTCGTTCACCTGATAGACTGAGACCTTATTCATCCCCAGAGAATAGGTCAGTGAGAGTAATGAGAAACCCTACTTTTGATATTGAAGATGTTAGGGTGATGGCCTGTGACAAGTTTATGGAGGATGATGAATTTGTCAACATTCCTGAATTTAGGAGTTATGTTTTGAAAGTGAGGAGTGAGGAATTTTAGAAGAAAATTGAAGATGCCAAGGCTGGAGCAGACCCAAAGGAGTATGATGTTATTACTCAGAGGGTCCTAAAATAAGTACAATAGTCTATAAGTAAAATGACTCCAGAGGAAGGGAGAGCACTGGTGGCAAAAAGTAATATTCTGCTTCTACCTCACTGGACTCTATCATATGCAATTGCATTTGATACAATCACCAAAGATGATTCAGATGTGACAGGGGAAGAGATTGAAAAGGCCCTCTCTGGTGCATCCTTCAACCCTAAATTTGAAACATTGGCAATATGGGCACTAGCCCCAAACAACAAAAAGCCTAGGGTTAATTAGGAGAGCTGATAGGGGATGTAATAATAAAAAGAGTATCTGATACCCCTGCTCCTTAGGCTACAAGCTTAAATGTACAGACTGCACAATTTGCAGAAGCAACTGCTAACAAATTGCAAAAGGATTACAATAAGCTACAACTTGATTATTCTTAGGCAGTTGTAGAGATAAACATGTTGAAGCAGCAACTGTCATTGGTAGCCAGTACTTCAGTCCCTCCTCCAGTGATCCCAACTGCAGAATCTGTTCCAGTGGATACATAGCCTCTCCTTGTAGAGATTAGAGAGTTGAAGGAGGATAACAAGGTTAAAGAGATGGTCACCAACTTGATCAAGAATAAGGTGACAAACATTTTGACCAAAGTTGATGAGAGTTGGAAATCCTACTCACAGTTGAGACAAGCCTATGAAAAGCATGAGTCTGACAAACAGAGACTATTGAGCTTAAAAAAAAGGGTACATAGAATTGAAAAAGTCAAAGAATTTATGAGGTGTGCCAGGTATGATTCCAATGCACCTTCTGACATACAGAAGGTGCTTAACATGTTGAAGTGTTTTCAAGATGTGGCTAGTTTCCAGTTGAAATTTGATTCAATTGTGAAAGAGAGGTTGTGGGGTTTTGAAGGGTTGGACACTAAGTGGTCACCTCCCATCTTGGATGGTGATGGCAAAACAAAAGACTTGGACAAGTGGAGAAATGAGATTGTAGACAATTTTTATTGATTAATTCCCACTTGTTGTGATGTAATTGCAAGTGATCCAACTACGAGTATGCAAGTACTGAGCTTAGCGTTGGACAATCTGTACACTCTTGAAAGGAATCTTTCTACGTTCTGTAACCACGTAAAAAGTATGCTAGATGCTAGGTATGTTAGCCATAATGGCCAGATTGAAGAAATACTTTCATTCCCTTGGCCGACAGAGGAGACATACGATGAGTGGAATGACAAATATGGAATTAAGGATTGACAAGCTTTTGTTCTCTGTATCTATAACAATTTGAAGTACAATATATTTAATGCTGATAGCACGTTCCTGATCTATAAAGGAACAATTTTGATGGAATAATAAGATAGAGTCTTGCTGGGTGGCATAAATTTAGCAGTTTCATGTTGTTTTTAAATGAGTAATGCTTGTTGCATGTATATGGTTATCTGTCTCCAAGTTGTGTGTGTTTTTCTTCTGAATCTAAATAGCTCAGGGTTATTCAGAATTCTAGAACATTAAATGAATGAAGAAATGCAGATTATGTTTATTGTTTATATCATAAAATACTCGCCATTCGATGAACATTTGATGGATGGTTCTAGTTGCATTCCGAAATGAAATGCACAGAACGCTAGGCTTGCGAACTTAAATCTCTGGAATCACCCTAAACCCTTAGATTTACAAAGATCAATGGTTTAGAGATTACTGTGAGCTGTCAATGCAGGACAACTGTCAGACATGTACTAATAGCGACACATTGAAACTTGACTTGACATTTCTTTCGCTAAAAAAGTCACTTCATAAAAAAAAGAAAACTTTCTAGTTTCTACTTTTTACTGCTAAGTGATTTTATTTTTAAGTGAGAGCCGAGAGGATCAGCACACAGGGTTTTGGGGAGATTTCATATTACTCATTGCAGTGCACTAGGGAGATTTTAGATTGCTCATTGCAGTGCCATTTCCAACAAAGCCAATAAGACAAAACATAGAAACCCTAGGTTACGTTTCATCGTTTCTTAAAATCTTATTTTGTCAAACTTTTTTCTTAAAATCTTAATTTGTCAAACTCTACATTTAGGGTTGAGAGACTTAAGAAAAATTTCACACTGTATAAGGATGTCTACCACCACTGGCAGACTAGACAAAGTTTTTGGGAAGGGTAGATCAAGTACAAATAAAAAATAGATTATTCTGAATTGCTTAAAACATCAGGTTTGACTGATGAATACCATGATATTTATGATCCTAACATGTATGGTAGATTTACCTCATAACTCAGATTTTCATGTGAGAATAAGGTTACCAAGAAAAAGAATGTTGATAGTATCAATGCACCATGGGTAATTGGATTAGGGTGCATGATGTTACATGAGGTTTTCCCTTGCCCAGAATTTATCATGGTTTGTGCCCACAATTATGATGGTAACAAAAGAGCAATTGTAAATAAGGATACCAAAGAAGAAATTGTATCCATTAATGTAGAAGAATTTGGAGACGTCCACATTGACCTAGAAAAGATTGCTAGTGATTATGAAGCAGTAGATGAAAGGAGCAAAAATTCTTTCCTAAATAAAATAGTTGAAGAAAAAAACATCTTGAAAGATAATCGTAAGCCTCCTTATCCTTTGAAAATTTTTAAATCATGGGCTCAGGATACTATTTCCATGCTAGCATTTTGCCTCAGACTGGATAGCAATTGGGAAGTGGATGCAAGCCTCCTTGAAATGGTATATAATATCCATTATGGCAATGGTGTACATGTCAAATATAAATTTATTGAGCACATTGTAGAATCCATGCATAAACAATTTTTAATGATTAAAGGAGGTTCCACCAAGACATTTAGGTTCACAACATACTTGTGCTATTTTTTTCTATTCAAATTTAGTGGAATGTTTCAGAACAACAACCTTTAGATTGAGCCCTATAGCAATGCTGAGGAATATAAAATGGATCCAGTATATGATTGGACCACTAAGATAAGGATACATGATTCTCGAAGGAACTACAATCATTTTGTAGACTACTTTTTGGCTCCATTGCATCAAGCAATTACAAATAGTCCAATGCCTAGATTACCTATATCATGTAGAGATTTCATTCAACTAGGAAAAGAAATACAATTGGCTGATTGGTACTTATTGGAAGAATATACTGTGCTAAGATTTTATGGATCAGAAGTAGAGCCATACAAACTTCCAATACATGTGACAGAAAGGGTTTTTGCATTGGAATGTGTAAGGTAGATGCAGAGTACTGATGAACTACACTTTGCCAGTCAGAAAAAGAAGACCTTATTTCCTTCTTTACCTTTTTCATGTGGAGGGTTCACATTCAAGAGAAAACATTTAAGGTGGCACAAGATCTTTTGAATTTTTTTTAATTTTGATGTTGTCTATCACTGGCAGTATGATCCATGTGACACCATTAAAACAATGATTGTGGCCAATAGGAATGCTGCAAGTAAAATTCAACATCAAAGTAAACCCTTGCTTGAAAACTTGAGAAACAAGGATTCCTGGGATGAGGTCAAAATTGCAATGGAGAAAACTGCTGCTGAGAAAGGTATTTCTTTTGATCAGTTATCAGCAGAAATTATGGCATTGCACCAGGTCCAAATTATAGGAGCACCAATAGAGAATGAAATCAGGAGGTACAACAATTTTTATAGAAAAAGTGATAAACCATCTATTAGAGCAAAAATGTCAGATTATCTATATGATTCTATTACAAAAAAATCTTGGACACAGTCAAAAATTGCTGCATTTTGGTCTATCAGGAAGGATCTAGGTGAACTGAGAACTGATGCAGACTATGGAGAAATCGATGAAGATGAAGAGTTTAGAAAATTGTGGAATATATAGCATCCCAATGAATGTGAAGATGAAGAAACTAAAAGTGATAGAGATGATGAAAGGGATGAACAAAGCATTTACAAACCTGGTTTAAGTCAGAACACAAAAAAATCATATACTTTAGGAGCAGTCATAGCAGAAAAGTTGGGTTATCAAGGTGGTGGTTTGGGGTCCCAAGGACAAGGCATTTGGAAACCAATAGATGTAGTCACCACTGCTAGAAAACCATTTGATAAACGAGGCCTTGGAGCTGGATCAGCTGATAAAATACACCAAGGTCAGACAAGTAGAATTGAAAGAATTGATTTTGTTACAGATTCAAATCCTAATCCTCATGGTCAGATGCAATCACAACTTGGACATGCCCATGGTGGAGAGCCTAGTGCAACTGACACTACCACTGGTTGAGAACTTAGTCAACATGTGCTACAACAACAGGTCCAACAACAAGTTACACACAAGAGGACACCAATACAAGATACCACACAAACACTCAGTGATCAAGGGACACAAAAGATACAAAGGATTATGGCAGGTCCAAGTCCAACTACCAGTTCCACTACAAAGGAATTATTTCCAGGCACTCCCCTAGTTAGCGTGGCTATAACAGAAATTGCAAGTACTCCTATTCCTTCACCATTCAAGCATTCCCTTATTCCTGTGTCCCCAGGTTTTGATTACATTCAAGAGTTTAAAAAGAAATCAGAATTGTACAAAAAGGATAAGAAGCAACTGATGGAGAGTGTGTCTGTTGTAACTTTAGATCCTGTAACAACCATGATATTACCCATATTTGACACAAATACAAAAATCATGAGTACACAATTGTTGTTCCCACAGTTCAAAATAAACCAGAAAATCAAATGGATCGATCTGAATTTCAGGTGAGCAGTTTGCAATTTGATTTTTTTGGATTAAAAAATACTGACAAAATTAATATATCAAAGAAGAATAATGAATTGGTGTACACATCATTGCTAAAGCATGATAGAGAGAAAAAAAAGTTGCAGAATCAAATAGAAAAATTATAGGTAGATTTAGCAAATGAGAAAGCAAAGAGGAAAGCAATAGATAACAAGAGCAATGAATTAGAAAAAAGAATAAAAAAATCTGCCTCTACATCAACAAGCAAAGAGGATAAACAAATAGAGGTGGAATTGAATGGACTAAAGCAAGAGTTAGATGAGATCAAAAAGAAATATAATGAGGAAAAATCCACTTCAAAAAAATTAAGACAAAGCATTGGGAAAGCAATGAACAGTGGGAACAAAAATTGGAGAAAGAGAGGAAAAAATATGGAACATTGGCCGCACAACTTATGGAAGCAAAAAATGAAATAAAATCTTGTCAAAAAAAGTTAACTGAATTTTGTAGACAAACAATCAGGCACATGAAACAAAAGATTTGGGAAGAAATAATGCAGAGGTTTGATCAATTGTGTGAATTCTTTCAAGTCATTGATGCCATGAGATTACATTTTGATAAGCTGAGCAAATATTTAATGGACAACACAAATCTGCAACTACAAGCAGAAGAAAAATCTGCAAATCAAGTTCTAGAAACAATCTACAAAGCCAGTGACAATGAATTGATTTCAAAAGGCATTACTAATCGGATTGAAGCCGCAATGAAGGTGACATCTATCATTAAAAAGTGTTCAAGAATGCGTGAAACAATAGAATTTGTGATTGAGGCTACAACAAAGATTAAGGAGGAGGATGAAAAGGTAAGGAACTTGACAAAGCTTGGTTTGCCACAGGGTTTTGACACAAATGACTGATTCATTGGAAAGAATAATTTCAGAAAGAAGATGGAGGATGCAAGGAAGATTGATTTGGACCAGTTTCTTGGGAACCTAGATGAGGTGAACTTTTTGGATTTCATCAAACAACTGATACTCTTGAATGTATATTTGGCTGAAACATTCAAGTCAGACCCAAGATCCAAATTGAAATTCAATCATACATTGTTAACAAAAATTTAAGTCAGAGAACACCAGCTAGAAGAAATGACAATTCCACCACCTGAACAGTGGAATTTGCTAAAAAAATTGTTAGAATGATTTGATATTGATATTATGAGTTTCAACTTTTTGAGTTCCAACTCAACTCTGTGCAGAGTTGTCTTTGACTCTTGAGCAAGATTTTTCATTGCCTTTATGTACTCTTTCATTTAAAAATCAATAGAAAATTCAAATTCAGTAATGTGTTGATGTTCAATTATCTGTATTATTTAATTTATCAATTGAAAATAAACTCTGGTTTCAACTACCAAATACACATTCAATGATTGTTGATGTTCATTATTCTATATCCTACTATTGTTAATATGTTAAATTAATTTTATTTACCATATCAAATCAAAAACCAAAATTCTACTTTACTGCAAATTTTATGTTTTATGCACAAATAAACTTTAGCAAGGAAATATTAAGCATTGAGTTGAATGATGAATCACTGAGTACATGTAAAACTTATCACTATGACACAGTTAAAATATAAAATAATTAATAATATGTTAATGTATTCAATTTGATTCACAATTTCAAGGAATACAAATTTAAAATATCATCAACTACAGTTTTGGAATATAATTCATGAAATGCAGTATAAATACCTAAAAACTGCTAATTCACTTTCATTTCCCAAATCGAGTCAGGGTCCTCAAACTGACATTCAGATAAAGAAAAACAGTCGTCTTGATTCTGAGTTTGGTCTTCATTTTCTTCGTCTTGATTCTGAATCCCAAAGTCAAATTCATCTATCATTGTGTCACTGTCATTTGTCCCACCACTACCAGTGTTTGAACTTGAAGAGTTGCACAACCCTCTTCTTTCACATATGGACTTCCAGATTGTAAGTGCCCTTTCATAAGGAAATTTTTTGACATTATACGCACTTCCGAACACCCTCAAGCAATTTTCCAAATTCTTGTCTAGTTTGATTCTTATATTTGATTTCAAAAACCCCAATGCACTGAAAACTCTCTCATCTTCCACCGAACCCAATATCATTGTTTGACATAAATTAGCAAGTTTGAAATATTCTGATATTGAGTCACGCAATATTTCACTCTGACCCAAGTTTTTCCAGGCCTTTGTTATTGATCCTGTTTCGAAGGGATTCTCCATGGCATTAAACTGGTCTATCATACTTCTTGCAAACTGACTACATTGTCCTTTAAGCTTATTTCCATCTATAATTCCTTCTATTTGTTGTCCATTGCATTCTACACTTTTTGAAAAGTGTGCGGTCAACGTAGTTACGTTTTGATGAAAAAAGCTTGGGCTATCTTGGTGGCCTTGAACCCATAATTAAGGATACACAATAGACATGGCATCAAGTATTTCATCTCGAGGGAATCGATTATAAATCTCTGTTGAAAGATTGCTTGCAATTTCCTTCAAATTACTACTAACAAATTTAACAATGCCATCAAAATCATCCTTTCTAATAGGTACTTCTCTGATAGAGCACCTGACTGTCTTACAATGGTGCATTGGTATCTCAAATCCATGTACAAAGACACATAAATCCCCGCTTTCATTAAACTGTAAATAATTTTCATGATGATTCAAATCTGTAATTATCTGTCACCTATAAAAATTTGGGCTCTGAGAAGTTAGATCTAGATATAGATTATTGATGGCCATGCATGTCATTCTACATAGTTTGCTATACTCATAGATATAAATAGTTCTGTCTTGGGATTTCTTCACAAGATTGTTCATTTCATCCAGCATGGGGAGAAGACTAGCTAAAGTTAAGAGTGTCTCTATACCACTTAACCTATGTAAGAGGTCAGGAGCTTTGTCTACTATGTTGTGATGCTTGTACATTGTTCCAATCAAGGATGGATATTCTGAAAGAACTCATTGAGCTAGTCCATGCAAGGAAATCCATCTGATATCAACATCCTTAAGAAGCTTGTTTCCTGTTGTTATTCCCTCCGCAAAAATTTGAAATTCCGCAAAGCGTTTGGGACTTCGGCAAAAGTATGTGTGGAGCTCACGGACTAGATTTTCAACTTTTGATACTGTAGGAAACTTGCTTACAATTTTAAATGCTAAATTCATTCTGTGGGCCATGAAGTGAATGGCAAGCATGTATGGTGCACAAGTAGTTTGTAATTTTGTGCAAAGACCATTTCTATGACCTTGCATTACTGCAGCTCCATCAGCTCCTACACACACCAACTTTTTGGCAATTGTCAAGTCATCCATACCTACAATTTGATTCAAAGACTTCTTAACTATTTCAAATATATGTTGTGATGTTGAACTGTCCTTCATTTTATGAACACAAAGTAGATGAGCTCGGCGTACATGTTCTTTTACAGTATACACATGCATACAGACCCAAGAAGTATTATCTACCACAGTAACTTCATCTAAAGATAATGCAATGAATTTTGACTCTTTTACATTCTCCTTTAAATCTTGCTTTTCCACTGTAGCGAGACAGTTTGCCCATTCCCATCCAGCGTTTATTGACCAATGTGTGCTAGGATAGTGAGGAACACTCAAAAAAGATAATAAATTACTATACTCTGGGTAGTCTGTCATAGGATGCCTTTTGGACAAAATATGAAAAACAAGACTCATCTGAACAGTTTTTGCCAGTTGTGCTCCTTCCATTGCTTTTCCAAATTGAGCCTTGATTGTACCTCCACTTGCAGCAAGCTTTGTCATTCTTTTCTTATGCTCATCATATTCTGCAGTATACTTCACATGAAGACATTCTTCCTTTGATTTCCATCTTACTACTGATGTTTCCTTTCCATCTATGATTTGTTTTTCATAAACTTTACCTATATGCTTTTCTATAGTGTCAAGTTTTAGCTGCAATTTCTTATCTCTTTTACATTTCCAACTACAAATCACACACTTGCATTCTGTTGGTTGTTCATCTTTGTTTGCTTTCTCGACTGGTTCAATGAATGGGTACTTTGACACCCAATCAAGCTAAAAATTCCTTGACATTTCCCACTCGCGCCCCAGTTTTGAATCTTTTGATTTGCCTTTTCTTTTCTTCTTGCCAACATCATCTACAGTGTCAGCATTTTCTTTTTCATCCAAGTCAATTATCTCAATCTGGCTAACCAGGGTATCCCTTGAAACATCTTTGGCGGTATTTCCATCCTCATTCTGGATAACCAGGGTATCCCTTGGAACATCTTTTGCGGTATTGTCAGATCCTCAATCTGGCTAACTAAGGTATCCCTTGGAACATCTTCTGCAGTATTGTCATCCTTAGTCTGGCTAACCAAGGTATCCCTTGGAACATCTTCTACGGTATTGCCATCCTCATTCTGGCTAACTAGGGTATCCCTTGGAACATCTTCTGCGTTATTGCCATCTTCATTCTAGCTAACCAGGGTATCCCTTGGAACATCTTCTGTGGTATTGCCATCCTCATTCTAGCTAACCAGGGTATCCCTTGGAACATCTTCTGCGGTATTGCCATCCTCATTCTGGCTAATCAGGGTATCCCTTGGAATATCTTCTGCGGTATTGCCATCCTCAGTTAACTCAATGGCAATCCCACCTTTTGGTGGTGGTGAGGTATTACGAATGGCTTCTTCATTATTATTTGGTGCAAGAGTTGATGGTGTAGCTCCATCTTGATTTGATGGATCAGAAACATTGCCAGTTCCAAAGTAAGACTGTATACTAACTCCACCTTTTCTGTGTTTTGTTGGCCTCCCAGTCCCTTCACCACCCAGAGGAGTCTTACCCTTGTCGCACTTGCGGATCGACATCTTGATCTCCCACTTCGAATAAAAACTAGAAAAAATGTCTTCTTATTTAAGAAGGACATACTCATAGAATATAGATCCCATTCCCTACTAAATATCTGCTTTAAGATTGAATCAAGAATGGAAGAGGGATAAAGCCATAAAGAAATCTTAAAACACTAATACTATGAAGAAATGATCACTCACCTTTAAGTTTAGGTTTTCACTGACTTGCTATTCACTAATGCAGGAATGCCTGTGTTGTAAGTTTGTAACTTTGCCTACGATCAACTTCAAGGTGCCAACTCCAACTTCTGAAATCTGAATCAAGAGCTCACAAGTCACAAGTTCAGAACTAAACAAAATGTGTAAGAATAAATTAGAGTTTCGATTGTATTTATATCATTCCATATTTGGCAAATTCTGAGGGAATTCTATATGGTATATCAAAAAGATTTGGCGAATCCTACATGATTATATATGGAATACATTTAAGTGTCGGCAAATCAAACCTTGACGGACTACATACATTGAAATTTCCAAGGCGAATATGGCCCTAAGATTAGCACGGAGGTGTCATGCAAATTGGCGAAATGGCCCCTCATAATCAACTACATGTAAGTTTTAATTGGTGAAATGGGCCCTCATGCACAGTGACCATGTAATGGGGTTGGCAAAATGGGTCCTCACGTGCAACAACCATTTAATGGAGTTGGCAAAACGTGTCTCGTACATAATGTTGTTTTAATAGTATTAGCAAATATATAGGTGATTTAGTACTTGCTTCTGAAATTCCAGGCGAAAATATTAGTCGACCCATTTGAAACGCATAGTTTGTTACGGCAAAAATCTTACTTCATTGATTCTCATAAAATAAATTGATGGCGAATGGATATGGATTCGACCAATAATACATAAAAACCAGGTGATTTGACCACCCTGTTGGATGCGATTTATTCGTCAATTTTGACTTGGCCGATCGGCAATATTCGCCACTAAAAAAATCTCTGGATGTGAGTGTGGTTTTGTATAGTGACAAATCCACACCCATAATATAGTATGTTTATAATAATAATTATAGAGAGAGTTGGTCTAAACCACTTGGGACTAGGATAGGTTGATAGCTTATAGGTTTTAGGTTTTGGATCAACATACATAAAATAGGACAAGTTGAGCATTGGAACATTATATTTACAATAGTACCAAAAGCAGGTGTATAACAAGATTAAAAAGGTAAGGTATGCACTTTTTTTCTCTTGTATATTATCATTAGAGAAACAATTGTTTCCATCCATCCAATCCACCATATAGTACAACTTCCTAAAAAGGGATAATTCTATATATATATACTTTTAATCTTATACAATTAATGTAATATGTTTATAGTGTGTCAAAAATCTTCTAAATATTCTCTCTAGAACTATCCTCTCTTTTTTGGGGGGATGGGGTAGATGCAAAAGGGAAGAGGTGCATAAGATCTTAATTATTATGTATAAAAAAATTATAAAATGTATTGAACACTATAAATTACATAAAACACTCATTTTAATTAATAATTATATTTTATTTATAATAATAATGACTAACTATTTAAGGCCTATAGGCTTCTTATGTGGGATATCAAGACTAGAAAATTGTCTCATGCCAAATTCAAACTAGTTTCAATCTATCAGAAAACTATTTTCAATTGATGAAAAATAGAATAAAATAAAATACTTAATTTTGTAGCAATTTGCATATCTTATTTGATTTGATTCTAAAAAATATCTATTTCTCTTCATTAAATTTTATAAGTTCTAGCCAAGGTTTCAAAGTATTTACTTCAACCACACTAAGGGCTAGAAGATTATGGATATGTCATACTTCGTGTCTATACCGCTATATCTAATCGCATCTTGATATGATCCTCCAACTCCTCTATTTTAGAGAGCTATCTAAAGAAAATGCATGTATTGATGCCTAGAGTTTTTTATTTCCATCTATATAAATTCACCCATTTTAGGGACTCTATAGTTTTATGGATCTTTCCTTGTGTATTGTTCATCGCATGTATACTTTGTTTCTACAACTTATATAAAATAGATTTCATGATTTGGTTCTAGCTCTTTGCTCTCTTGCCTTTCTTTCCTCTTTTCAAGGGACCTTTTCTTTCCATTATTTTTGGATAGGGGCTCTTCCCTTGTTTTTATTCACAAAATATCTCTTGGCTAAGGTTCTTCTGAACTGTGTTTATGGATGACTAGGTAGTGTTGGGTGTTCCCTGTGTTGTTAGGTTTGTTCCTTGTATGATGAGGCCAAGTCAAGATGTTAGTCTTGTACATTGGTGAGCCTTTTGTTCCTCTGACCCTTGTTTTGTCTCTAAACTTGTTGTTGTTATTCATTTGACTATTTGATTGTTCTCAGATTCTTGTCTTTATTATCATTATAAGGTATTAAATCTCTCCTTTGTATACAGGTAGGGACCCTTCCCTTGTTAATAAATACAAAAATTAAAATAATATTTAAATTTATTTTTTGTGGGCTGAGTTTATTCTTACAAAGCTTAATACATTTTTCTGAACATGTTTCATGCAACTATTTCTGAGTTGTTATACAAATTTGAATGCCTAACTTTAAATTACCACATATTCACCTCATCTCCCATTTGTAAGTGAGGTTTTTGAGGAATTAATTAGATATATTTATCAATCAAAACAATTGTAAGTCACACAAGTAGTATTAGTGTTTTTAGACATATGGAATATTAACATTTGACAACAAATGAACACCAATGTTGGTACATTTGCTTTATTCATATTAAAAGGTGTAAAAAACTACTTTTTGGTTGCCCAAGTTGTATTATTAGGTTTTAGCATGTAGATTTAATGGGTTAAACTCTATTTTGGGACATTTTGTTGTAAATGCTAGTTATAATATTATTTTTCATATTAAAGATTGAATATTTTATCTTGATTGCAATATTTTTGCCTTTATTGATATGTTATTCAAATCTAATTTATATTTTTAATGTCAGATTGTTAATGTGTTCAGAATAAATAGTATTTTTATTTTTATTCTGATTGCCTATATTATAGTTGTAGCAATCGCACCTGCATTGTTAAAAGGTGTAGTGGGTTGGTCCATTGATAAAAAAGAGAGCTATTTATTGTAGAGAGCAATTTTGGATCACTATTCACACCAATTTTTGAATAGGGCTTATGGTTTTCTAGAGGGGGGAGTGTTTCAAAGAGGTAAATTTATTTCCATGTTTGTTTTGGAGTTGGGGGAGTGTTTTGAAAAGGTGATTTTGTTTTCAATGGAAACAAAATTATTGAAGATGGTGTTTTCTATCTAGATATGAAAATTACATTCAATGGAAAGCATAGAGATGGTGTATATCAAGGAATAGAGACTATATGGGCACTACTACAATGACAAAATTCTAAGTTTATTTTAATACAACTCTAACTTAGTAGAGGGCAACCTTTTTCCTATTGCATGATTAAATGAAAATGAGAAAAAACTTGCAACACCTTGTCAACTAGTAATCCTTGACATGTATTACATGTTATCATACACGTTGAATCAATAAATTAGACACAATGTCAATTCAAGTCCAAGTTATGCATTGTAGACACTATTTTTATGGTTTTCTATCATTCATGTCCATGTATAAGTTGCCTACCATTCATGTCATTTTATTTTCTTTCCATGTATAAGGCATTATTTGAAATGGGAAATAGTGATTGAAAGTCAATAGTTGAGAGCTTTGATCTTGTACAATATTTATGACAAGGAAATAACATAGCTCTAATCTCTTACAAATGAATACAAAATAAACATATGGATGTGAATTTGATTTTCTTTTGAAGATTTGATTTTGTTTATAATTGGACCTAGAAATCCACCACCAAACACTTGTAGTCACCATTAACTTGTTGATAAAATCATTTGTGTTGGGGATAGTTTGTATGATGGTCATGATGGTGAAATGAATGAATTCTCTAAGAGCTTTATTTATATATAATAAATCTATGCATAGTTGTCCATTGTAACGTTGTTTCTCCCACCGCCCTAAATCTTGTCATCTCTCCCATCATATAAAGTGTAGTTAAAAGCATTCGATAGGTTGGTGGGATTTTGAATGACAATTACACTTTCCATTGCCTATATTCACATTGCACAATTTGTCTTTAAATATAACACAATTTACAATCATTAAATAGAACTTTTCCTCTATTTTTTATGCAAAGACTCAAATCAAAGGTGTTTGAAAATTTATAGTAGAAAGACCACCAAGTAGATCTAAGCAAATGTCCACTCGTACTAGCTACATCATCATCTTAACTTTACACTTGTGTGGGAATCTAAGTGTATACAATTTTTTTCTTTTTTCCTTTTTCACACCACTTTATTCATCTCACACTCCTCATTGTTTCATGACATCTAAAATTTCTTAGTTTCTCTAATCCTATATTGCATTTCTTTTTTGCCACCTCTCTCTATAATTTGTTTGTACATTTTCATTATTGGGAACTTTTTCTTATTATTGTATTGACTTTATTTCTTAATTGAATTCCTTTATGGTTACTTTCATATTTGTATTATTCAGTTGGAGATTGGCATAATCAAATTATTTATATATCACTCTGGGCATTATTATGGTAACCTTGTAAGTTGGTAATTACAAGAGGTTCTTAAAGAGATCTTGATCATCTTTTATGCTCCAACTTGGGTAAAACACCATTTTCTTAACATTTTATGTTACAAAGTAGCTATGTTTGAATAAATTATTTTGAACATATAGTGAAATAGCTCATGAAATAATTTTGAAATAGAAGTCCCTACAAAAAGGCCCTAAATGAATAAAATTCAATTTTCCAAGATAATACATATAACCTATAAATCAAACAAGGTAGTATGTATCATACTTCATTGGAAGGTTTAGTGACAATGAAAAGGGTAAAAGTGAAATTAACAAAGGTAAAAATTAACAAAGAAAATACAAATTAATAATTATCAATGTTTGGGTAGTCATGTGTGGGTCTTCAATGGTCCAATACATATAAAGTTTGTTTGGAAGGGCAAAGAATGAAAACCTAATGGAGAATTGGAACAAGTTTGAGGGATGAACGAGGGGCTTAGCAACCAAGGCATGCTATAACAGTTGATTCTATTTAGCTGACTCAATCTAACTACCTAGTAAAAATGAACGAGAACATCAAGAATATTTAGAACAAATTATTGAATATTTAGAATGAATCTCCTAAATAGAGGTGACCATGGGTGAAATGTTGATGCTAAAGATGCTTCATGGTTGGAGCTTGGTTCATAATCTTACAAATTTGGTGATAGAAAATGTAGGCCCCTTTTTTGCATTGTGAGAATGGACCAATACTCTTTCCTTCTAATTTTATACCTTTCTACATGTTTTCATTTCCAAATTTTAGTGCCATGGCAACCAATACAATTCTATTTTAAAAGTTATTTTCTAAGAAAAGCACTTAGTTTTTGATAAAGGTAAAAGTGGATTTTTGAAAGGGCCCAAACACTTTTACAAAAGATTAGCCAAATGATGAGCATAACTAGTTCTGGATGAGGAGTGGAACAACAAAAAAGAGATGAGATCACTGGCAACAAATAGAAACTAAACTAAAAGACAACAAAAGACAACACATAGACAAACTAGAAACCAAACAACAAAAGATACTACCACTAGGTAAGATTAACAAGCTTTCTTAGACCAAAGGCCACTTGCTACTCATCTGAAAGGAAATTAACATGGTCTTCAAATGAGTTCTCCAATGTCTCTACATTAAGGTTAATGGCATCTAAATTCTAAGTTGAGGTTCTTGCTCTTGTTCTTTTTGCCAACCCCTCATTGACGCTAGTCTTTTTCCTCTTTTGTAGCTCACTTTGGAGTGCAAACAAGCTCATGGTTGAGTTTTTAATAGTGTTTTTGCTAAAGTTGACCACCCTAGCAAGATTTTCATTTATTTCCTCCTATCTCTTATCTAACACCAAAATTATTTTATCCATATCCCCCTAGTTTTAAATCTTAATTGAGTTTATTTATGGTTATTTTCATATTTGTATTACTTAGTTAGAGATTGGTATAATTGACCTATTTATATATTATTCCATTTTTACATAGCCAATGGGCATTATTATGGTAACCTTGTTCATTAATAGTTCCCAATCACATTGCATCAAATTTGCATTACATATGTTCCTCAATGTTTCACAAAAGTGTGATTAAGTTGGAGTGTCACCTTGTTGATGAAACACTATTTGTAATATAACAACTATAATAAATTGTTGCCATAAAATTTTGGCATTTGAGTGTGATGTCAACAAAACTCAATCCTTATCAATAGACTCACAAATCTCTGTCAACAAAAGACCCCATTCAAATTTAAATCAATTGAAGAGAATTAATAATAAGCAACTTATTATGGAGTAAAAAGTGGACACATGTATTTTTACCTCCTTGTTTAGCTCCTAATTCCCAGTGATAACATTATACATTCAAAATATTCATCTTGATGCAAAATCCCCCAAAATTAATGTAAATTGGGAATGAGGGGCCCATGCTTAGCCTTACCCCAAACCAAAAAGGTGCCTTGGGACTTGGGTGCCCATGCCCAAGTCCTCCCTGATTGGTCGGGTAAATTCAAATGGATGTTGGCATAGAACCTTCAAAAGGGTTTCTCCTTGTAGGCTCTTTTAGTTAATTTCATGAATGTTAGTAGGAAAACATGTGTGTGTGTGTGTGTGTGTGTGTGTGTGTGTGCGTGTGTGCTTTTGAATTCATTATGAACCTAGATAGAGATAGCTAACTTGAAGCAATGGAGTAAAGAGAATTCAAAGCATTCATTGTGATTCAAAGAGAAGATTTGTATTCTCATTGTGTGTTGTTGCAGGTTTTGAATTTATCATCCATCTCTCCTTATGAGTTGAAGAACATTCATCCTCCTAAGGGTTTCATCATATAGGTGATATCATTTATGTTCATCATCATTGATTTTGTGTTTAGCCTCTATCCTGCTAGGGTATGCACTCTCTATCAAACATCGGTGTTGGGAAGCTTGAATTCTATCCCAGGATAATTTGATTGAGGCAAGTCCCTAAACACCATAACACCCAAACCTCATTTCTTCTTGTGTGTAGGTTACAAGTGCGAGATCTAGAAAAGTGAAGGCATAGGAAGACTGAGTAAGGAAAAGGGTTTCAGGATCTGAAAACATTTTTAGAATATTCCTTTGCAGAAGACTTGGGCCCCCACAAAATAGTCTTTTTGCCTAAACAAACATCAGATCTGGCATCAGGACATTCTCTGTGACATTTGTCCATCTTTCAGTTTCTAAAGATTCCATCCTTCTAGGCTTGGGTGCCCATGAAATAGTGCTCTGACATTCCAACTTCTAAGACACAGGTTTTGGTATCCCTCTGATCACTCTTGTGAAATTAGTTTCTGAATATCTACTGTACATCTCTTGTTATGATCAGATCTTTACAAATCTAGGGTTTAGTGCATTGATTGACCTAGGGTTTGATAAAAGGCTTTATTAAATCAGATCTTTCCATAGCACTCTTGAGCACATGATCTATAGTTGATTCCACCTCCATTTGGTAGTGATTTGGCTCAGTCTTGTCCTTGAATGTTATTGTGGAAGAGGTTTTGATCTAGTGTGCATGCTAGTCTTCATCATTCATATTTTTCACACTTAACATTTTGGTGAACCCGTAGCCTTGAGAATTTACATCTTGCTAAGTGTTGGGATCAAATCTTGCATTAATTTATAGCATACTTATCACTCTTCATTTGAAAGTCTTGAAAAAAAGTAAAAAAAATTGAGCATTCTAGGCTAGAAAAAGGCATAGTTTTGCATTGTTTTCACTTCATATGATAGAAAGATTTAAATTTCTAATTTTTACATTAGACTTGATCCATATTATAGTATACAATCATCTCATGATATTGTACCTTGCATTTGAAGATCTCATTTGCTAGGGTTTTGTTGAAAAAGCTTGCATTTTTCCTAAAAACCTAGGCAATTCTCAAAAACTTATAGGGTTTGTAGTCAAAATCTTATTTCATAATTTGTTGCTATCACAAATATTCATTCAAATCTGATTTTGCATTGAAGTGTTGCATCATCTTTCATATTTCATCTCACATATCACAATTTTTACAATTACACATTGTGTATTTCAACACTAAGAACTTTAGCTTCTTTCTCACACTTCTTTGTATAAAATCTCAAACTCATCTACATTGCCCTTTTGTACAGCACTCTGCACATCATACTCACTTTGTTTGTAGTGAAATTAGGGTGTTTTTTATTTTCAAAAACCTGATTTCCTCAAACTAGTGCCTTGGTGTGCAATAGTCTCACATACATGGCATCTAATCAAAATAAGGATGGTATGGTTCCTCCTCGAGTTAATAAGAAAAGGAAGGCTCCTAAACCTGTAATATCATTCACACCACATGAGGTCACAATTAGAGATATTGATGGCCCTCTTTACATTACAACACGAATAAGTGGAAATCCTACAAGGGGATTCCTTATCAATCCTAGTCGTATGACGAATGTGATAACTGAAGAATTCTTGTACATGCATGAGCTAGCACAAGACACTTATGATCCTACACATATAATGGTCAAGGCACATAATGGATATTTCCTCCTGGCTATTGGGAAGATTACACTATTGATTAAAGTGGTGGAAAAAGCCTTAGAACAACCATTTCTCATCATTCCCACCTCAGACCTATTTCGTGCAAAACTAGGCCACCTTTGGCTCAAGTCCATGAAAGTGGTCCCTTATACAATTCATAAATGCTTAAAATTCCCTCATTAAGGACGAGTGCATGTTGTACATCATAGTATGGAAACCTTTGGTCAATCATGGAAACTTCAACTTGGACTACTTTTGGCCGCAACCTACTGAACCAAATCAACCAAGAGAAGATCAATTTTTCTTGGCATATAAAAAATACAAGGAAAAGTTAATATCTCAACTATCACATGGAAAGAATGCTCCAGAACCTTCTGTTGACATTTCTTTTGAATCAGCATTAGGGTTTGCCACTTCTAATGCACAGGCAGATTCAGGCCAACTGAATACAGGAGGTTGCGTGAGCTCCTCCCCTTCACTTCTGGTTCTGCCGCACCAAGGGGGGTATCCCTATAACTCAAGATGTAACCTTGACTAGCTCAAAGATAGAAGGATCTAACTTGACAACAACAGGCAGAATACTCTCATGTGTGGACCAAGATCTGTATGATAGATCACAAGGCTGGCAACATTCTTGGACATGATGTCTGGTTGGGTATGAGAGCATGCAGGGGGTTCCTAATACTACTCCTACAACTAACAGGTGGAGGTATGAAATGTTTTGATATGAATTTGGATGCAAAGCTGGACATGGTGTATAACACAAGAACACAGCATGATTGGTGCCTATCCAGGGCTTGGAGTCGGTAGACATACACCTGTGAATGATCAGCATGAATAGCTAAAACTGGATTTCAGGGGGATACACATGATATCTGCCTTACAGATATCTCCCAATATAGAGTGTTGAGCTATCTCTACTTATGGCATCCCTACTGCAGTATACCCTTCCCAATGTTCAACCTGAAAACAGTTTAATCTGCCCCTTGAGCAGAGGTTAAAAGATCAGACATTCAACATAGGAATTCTATGCTCTAGAATCTAAACATCACACAAATATCCAGATCCAGAAGAAGAATACATGCAATACTGGAGACAGAATTAACACAACACATGCTAAGATAGCATTACTCATATAAGATCAATCATGAAATCAGTGGGTTCATGCCAAGTCCTACAACAGGAGATACATAAACTCACAAGATCAAGCTGTACAGAGCAACCAGACCAGCTGGTTTTGGATTACAGAGCCAAAAATCCACAACTTTCAACAACCTTTCAAATGAGCAACATCACCTGCTTATAACAGCCAGGTAGGTGCTCAGCAATTAATTACAATGTTGACCAAAAATCCCGCCAGATACATAGTATCATGGAAATGGCGCTCAAACACAACCAGATTGGCACCCAAACTTGAATGTAGCAGGTAGGGGAGGAGACAGGAAGATTTCTCGAGCCCTGCGCCACCATCCGCTGATGTACATCTTCAGTCGGGTACAGGATCCATCCACGCCATCGCCCATACCTCTGCAACAATCGCCATTAATGGCGCACCAACCCGCGGCCTTGGGAAGATCATCAAATCTGCAATCGCAACCATTTCCCGCCGAGATTCATCATCATGATATTTTGAATATGCAGGATAACATTATCCCACATGCACCCCGCGATGACCTCAATAACACCTTATATACTAGGTCATGAGCATATATCACGTCGGTGCTTTTGCTCCTGACGACACTAGTATAAGACTTCATCATCATCATCCAGTAGCATGATATCCTGTTGCCCGAAATATCACCCTGACGTCATCATCATATTGCAATACAACCGCATGATAATCGCCTTCATCGGCACAACCTGATCCATCGGAGGAACATCCTCCTGCTGAGCTTATAACAAAAGTCTGGCCGATGAACATCCTGATGACGTCATCATCATATCCTGCTGATGTCATCATCATATCTGCCTACTGCGCACCTCCTCATATCCGGATGACGTCATCATCATGTTTGCAAATATCAGGGGATCATCATAAGATGATCAGTGTTAGAAATATGACCCCCCCGGACCTTGATGACGTCATCATCATATTAACATCATCATGATATTCGGAAGACAACCGGATATTTGGAAATATCCTCCTGATGCACAAATATCAGGTTGCACTGTAGCTCCACTATAAGATCGGGGCGATAACTGAATATGATGATGCTGCTTGAAAAGATCACCCCCAGTAGATAATGCGCGAAGCCGGCAGGCGGATATCTCCTTGATATCAGCATCATCATGACGCTGGAACAAATATACATCCGGATGATATTCAAAATGAAAATATCACCCCCTCCTTCGGAAAAGTCATGATGCAGACAGGCAGAAAGAACCGGATATCACCCTGATATATGGATGACGTCAGCATCATCAGGATGAGAAACAAAGAACAAGGTGATACAACATCATCAGGATGATATTGACTAAGATCATCCTGACGTTCAAAATATGATGACCCTAGTGAATATCGGGTCGCGCTTAGAACTCTTCAACATCATCATCAGGATGATCATAACCAAGATCACCCGATGATAAAGATATCACCCCGGGCGAAAAATCATGATGCAGATAATATGATGACCTCCGCAAGCAGCAGGATGATAACTGGAAATATGATGATGATGACGACGACCCTTAAGAAAAAACAAGTCAGGTCGAATCAACTTAGAGCAACCCCTTCAGAATAACGGGGCAACATCATCATCATGTCTGGGCGAGGTGATAAAATGGAAGATCACCAGATACTTTGAAAAATCACCCTCGCAAGCAGATCAGGGCGCACTGTAGCTCATCAGCATCATCAGGATAAAAATGCAAACATCACCCGATAACTGAATATGATGATGACGATGAGAAACCGGTCGACGGAGAACATGATGATGCTGACCCTCATCGAAACAAACATGATGATGATGACCTCCTCCTCAAGAAAATATGATGATGCAGCTGAAAAATGCTGAGGAGGTCCATCACTTAGAACATTTTTTGGATACTTAGGGAGAGTGCCTGAATGAAAAATGCTCAGAAAACTACCAGTCAAATCAGGCACTAACAGTGGCTCTGTCTGGGGACGTGTAGGTGAAAACCTGCAGCGAGAACTCTAGATCTCTGGGATGCAGACCAGTCCCTTGTCCATTGGGCATAGAGTCATGAAGTTATCATGATTAGCATCACCAAACACAATATTTTTAAACATCATTTTGGCGGCCCCGGGCAACCAAAAAGGAAGAACCATAATTTTTTCTTGTCAAATGCCTGATTCCAAGCTGAAAGATCCCAATCCCAACTGAAAAGATTGGCATAATCTGCCCATAATGTCACCTGCTTAAAAAGATATTCCACCAGTTTTGAAAGCTTGCCACCATCATTTTCAGCTCTGTCATTTTGGATTTCAGAAGTAGACATATAACCATACACATAATATTCTTCAACCTTAGGCAACACATGCATGTTATATCCCTCAGGCAGTACATCATATTGCTCTTGGCATTCTTTATCATTTATCTGGCTGCTGCACATTATCAGGTACTCATCCAGCTGATCCAATAATTCAAAATATTCAGAAAATATGAGACCCCTGATATCTACTGATATTGAAAACAAATCCTGATCCACACACCCAATGTTACACATGTCTGAATCAGGTGATAATGAACATTCATTATTCACAACTTGCAAATCAGTATCATCATCCTCAAACAAAGGGTTAATCCTGCACCATTGAAAATCAAGACTCACAACATCATATACATCAGCAGGCTCATCATAAAGGGGATTAACATTCATTGCAAAGGCCTCTGCTTCTTCTTCATGACATTCCAATTCTTCTTCATTACTATCAGATTCAGAGTCATAAGAAAAACAAACCTGATCCATGCACTGGTCATGGATATCATTTTTATCAATTGATTGCCCCATATACAAGATTGCTACTGTTTCAATGCACTCTGAAGTTGAACAATCTGCATCATTTTCCAGCCCTCCAATGCTTCCTGATGAAACTGATATTGATTCTTGATCCATATGATCACAACTCTGCACAACTGGATCATTTAAACATGAAGGCTCTTTGTTTAGGACTGGTATGCAAATATTACTTGAAAAATTATCATTTTCAACTTCACCTGCTGGGCAAAAAAGAACATCCTCCTCAATGATAGAAACATCATCCACTTGGAATGATGCAAAAACTGGGACAACAGGGGTGTGAGTGCTATGACATTCATTATCAATTCCTGAATTAAATCCTTCATTAACACTGGGGGTTGCAGGACAACAAAAATTTTCAGAGAAATAACCCTTTTGTATTCCATACCTCCAATTGTTTTCAATATCTAATGCAAACTGATGTGCCTGATGCAATGTGGTGGGCTCCTTGTCTCTTAATCTGTAACTCATTTTCCCATCAAAGGCTCCCAAGTAGGTAACTAAGCACAGTGCATCATTAGGTCTCATGCATTCTGGAATTCTATTCAATGCCCTCATAAATCTGAGGTTAAAGGCTGGGATCAACTCATCTTCTTCAATATGGATGTACATGAAGTCACTAATAGCTGCATATTTAGAAACTCTTTCACCATACTGTATTAGAAATGCAGATTTAAAACCATGCCAAGAGCTGACAGAGTGAGCTGGAAGGTAGGAAAACCAGTCCCTTGCATCTGCATCTAGAGATTGAACAAATAATCTCATAACCACATCCTCATGGTCAATCTCAAATTCATCTATCACGTTCATGAACTGCTGCAAGTGTCTCTCAGCTGATTCATCCTTTATACCCTTAAATTTAGGCAAAAAATTTCTGATTTTAGGTGGAAAGGCATTTGGATAGCCACAAATGCCATTGAAATCTATGGGCTTATATCTGTCTATGTTGAAACTTCTTTTATTACATTGTTGGGACTGACTACTATACATTCTTGCATTTGACACTTCACAGGGGTGCATAGGCAAATAATACATCCTTTATGTTATTGCAACCCTCCTCTCTACTCAGATTTTCTACAAACAATGACTTCAGGCACTCAAAGTTCAGACTGTTTTTTCAAACCTGCCTAAAGTCCTTTAAATGAGTCTTTTGAACAACATTGCATGCCCTTTGAAATACAGTATAAGTTCTAATAGAAGCATGCAAGCTCTGTTTTCACCAATGTTCCCTTTTAACCAGTGCTTTCTCACCAAATAGGGAAACTGTCAAACAATATGAAATACCTGGATATGTTGCAGAAGCTGTAAATTCTTCTCTGGTTGATTTTGTTCTTTTATCAGGTTCTTTGATGCAGAGTCGCCACCTCCTTGAAGAGGAATAAGCTTCAAACAAGCTGAAGCTGCAAATTGATTTCTTTCTTTCTGGGTCATCCACCAGCAGAGTCACATATACAACCTTTTTTCTCTGCTGCAACAAACAGTTTCCAGGTCTGATTTTTTAATCTTGTGGACTCAAACTTTCATGGATATGACATTGATCTCCCCAGCAGAGTCGCCAATTTGTTGACATTTCTTCTGAATCAGCATTAGGGTTTGCCACTTCTAATGCACAGGCAGATTCAGGCCAACTGAATACAGGAGGTTGCGTGAGCTCCTCCCCTTCACTTCTGGTTCTGCCGCACCAAGGGGGGTATCCCTATAACTCAAGATGTAACCTTGACTAGCTCAAAGATAGAAGGATCTAACTTGACAACAACAGGCAGAATACTCTCATGTGTGGACCAAGATCTGTATGATAGATCACAAGGCTGGCAACATTCTTGGACATGATGTCTGGTTGGGTATGAGAGCATGCAGGGGGTTCCTAATACTACTCCTACAACTAACAGGTGGAGGTATGAAATGTTTTGATATGAATTTGGATGCAAAGCTGGACATGGTGTATAACACAAGAACACAGCATGATTGGTGCCTATCCAGGGCTTGGAGTCGGTAGACATACACCTGTGAATGATCAGCATGAATAGCTAAAACTGGATTTCAGGGGGATACACATGATATCTGCCTTACAGATATCTCCCAATATAGAGTGTTGAGCTATCTCTACTTATGGCATCCCTACTGCAGTATACCCTTCCCAATGTTCAACCTGAAAACAGTTTAATCTGCCCCTTGAGCAGAGGTTAAAAGATCAGACATTCAACATAGGAATTCTATGCTCTAGAATCTAAACATCACACAAATATCCAGATCCAGAAGAAGAATACATGCAATACTGGAGACAGAATTAACACAACACATGCTAAGATAGCATTACTCATATAAGATCAATCATGAAATCAGTGGGTTCATGCCAAGTCCTACAACAGGAGATACATAAACTCACAAGATCAAGCTGTACAGAGCAACCAGACCAGCTGGTTTTGGATTACAGAGCCAAAAATCCACAACTTTCAACAACCTTTCAAATGAGCAACATCACCTGCTTATAACAGCCAGGTAGGTGCTCAGCAATTAATTACAATGTTGACCAAAAATCCCGCTAGATACATAGTATCATGGAAATGGCGCTCAAACACAACCAGATTGGCGCCCAAACTTGAATGCAGCAGGTAGGGGAGGAGACAGGAAGATTTCTCGAGCCCTGCGCCACCATCCGCTGATGTACATCTTCAGTCGGGTACAGGATCCATCCACGCCATCGCCCATACCTCTGCAACAATCGCCATTAATGGCGCACCAACCCGCGGCCTTGGGAAGATCATCAAATCTGCAATCGCAACCATTTCTCGCCGAGATTCATCATCATGATATTTTGAATATGCAGGATAACATTATCCCACATGCACCCCGCGATGACCTCAATAACACCTTATATACTAGGTCATGAGCATATATCACGTCGGTGCTTTTGCTCCTGACGACACTAGTATAAGACTTCATCATCATCATCCAGCAGCATGATATCCTGTTGCCCGAAATATCACCCTGACGTCATCATCATATTGCAATACAACCGCATGATAATCGCCTTCATCGGCACAACCTGATCCATCGGAGGAACATCCTCCTGCTGAGCTTATAACAAAAGTCTGGCCGATGAACATCCTGATGACGTCATCATCATATCCTGCTGACGTCATCATCATATCTGCCTACTGCGCACCTCCTCATATCCGGATGACGTCATCATCATGTTTGCAAATATCAGGGGATCATCATAAGATGATCAGTGTTAGAAATATGACCCCCCCGGACCTTGATGACGTCATCATCATATTAACATCATCATGATATTCGGAAGACAACCGGATATTTGGAAATATCCTCCTGATACACAAATATCAGGTTGCACTGTAGCTCCACTATAAGATCGGGGCGATAACTGAATATGATGATGCTGCTTGAAAAGATCACCCCCAGTAGATAATGCGCGAAGCCGGCAGGCGGATATCTCCTTGATATCAGCATCATCATGACGCTGGAACAAATATACATCCGGATGATATTCAAAATGAAAATATCACCCCCTCCTTCGGAAAAATCATGATGCAGACAGGCAGAAAGAACCGGATATCACCCTGATATATGGATGACGTCAGTATCATCAGGATGAGAAACAAAGAACAAGGTGATACAACATCATCAGGATGATATTGACTAAGATCATCCTGACGTTCAAAATATGATGACCCTAGTGAATATCGGGTCGCGCTTAGAACTCTTCAACATCATCATCAGGATGATCATAACCAAGATCACCCGATGATAAAGATATCACCCCGGGTGAAAAATCATGATGCAGATAATATGATGACCTCCGCAAGCAGCAGGATGATAACTGGAAATATGATGATGATGACGACGACCCTTAAGAAAAAACAAGTCAGGTCGAATCAACTTAGAGCAACCCCTTCAGAATAACGGGGCAACATCATCATCATGTCTGGGCGAGGTGATAAAATGGAAGATCACCGGATACTTTGAAAAATCACCCTCGCAAGCAGATCAGGGCGCACTGTAGCTCATCAGCATCATCAGGATAAAAACGCAAACATCACCCGATAACTGAATATGATGATGATGATGAGAAACCGGTCGACGGAGAACATGATAATGCTGACCCTCATCGAAACAAACATGATGATGATGACCTCCTCCTCAAGAAAATATGATGATGCAGCTGAAAAATGCTGAGGAGGTCCATCACTTAGAACATTTTTTGGATACTTAGGGAGAGTGCCTGAATGAAAAATGCTCAGAAAACTACCAGTCAAATCAGGCACTAACACCTTCTCAATCCTCTGAGGCCACAACTCCTTGTACTGAACAAATAGAGAGTGAAAAGCATCCCGAGATGAAGGAATACCCTCGCCCAAGAGGTAAAGAAATTTTTGCTGAGGTTCCTCCTTCGCTATCCTTACAAGGATCAGGATACAACCTTAAAGAGAAAAGCATCTCATCACAAAAGATCAATTTTGTACCGGCTTCCTCTTCTGAAATGTCAAAGAATGTGGAAACTCATAAAACTCCTTTTTCAAATATCACTAACAAGATAAGAAGGAATCGAAATGCAAGAGAAAGAATGAGAAAACGATAAGCTTTAGCTCGACAAGTATCACCTCAAGAAGAAAACATCCCACTGACAGAAATTGAATCAAAAGAAGAGCTAAAGCATGAAGAATTAAAGGACAAATTTTAAAATTGGGCCATAGTACCCTATGTACCTATTTCCTTTCACATTCGAGATTGGGAAGAAGATTATTTGCTCAAAGACAACTGCTAGTGCGGTTGCATCTTTTCACAGGTAAGTATTTCTCATCCATTTAGCCACTTTTGATGTTGCATCTCTTTGAGTTGCTCTCATGGGATGCCTCCTGTTATGTGTTGTGTTGTGTTCCCCCATGTTGTGTTACATGTTTTTTAGGTCTCCTTGGATGACCCTTGATACTCTTGTAAGGTCAAGGGTACAAGGAGACCAGCTCTGTTCTGATACTTCTTCTATTTGTTTCGCTATTCTTCTATTCCCCTCTCTCTTATTGACATTGTTGTGTGTGGTGCCTTGGTGGCATAATGTTGTGGAAGATGTCTTGGGGGCATTTTCCCATGTTGTAAACCTACGAAACTTTTGTCTCCTCTCTCATTTTTCATGTTTTCATTCTTCAAGTGGCTCTACTAGTCAGTGGATGATGATAACAAATAAATACTGATAAGGATCATGCGTCCCTACAATAAGAAAACAAAAGTGGACCCAGTCCATATATCAAGATGGGGTTGATATATTACTGACACTTGACTAGTAGAATCACCTCGTGTTGTGATTATGTATCGTATTGTGAAGATTCTTGTAACAAACCTTTGTAATACTCTAAATATTCTTCTATGCACTTTTGATTGTTTTGTATCTCACCTTTTCTGAGATACCTGAAGTATAACCTCATGGCTATACTCAGTTTTGAACCCGCAAGTGTAGCCTTGGTCTATTATGTGATATGATAAATGATTTCTGTGTAAGTTTCATGAATTGATTTGTTTTTTTTATCTTAGCTTAGATTTTCTAACCAAATCTTATATATTGTTGATTATGTTAGCAAATGATATTGATGTGTTTGCTAGAACATTTGGCGATTGTTAGCACATGTCACCTTTAGGGGCATGGGCTTTGCGAAAGCTCTTGTTCCCTTGCATGTTTTCACTTTACCTTAAATGTGTTTGATATCGGCAAATGTGATCAACCACTTTAAGGTGGGGGCATATATTATGGTATTATGCTTGATTATTTTAGATATTGATGATAAAGTGTGTTTGCGTATGCTTCCTTTTCACCATAAGGCATTTGCGGACGCAGGTGGGGTTGTGTACTTTATTTTGTGTATACCTCCTTTTCACAGTAAGGTGTATATGGATGCATGTGGGGTTGTATACTTTGTGCATGCTTCCTTTTCACCATAAGGCATCTGCAGATGCAGGTGGGGTTGCATTTTGAAAGCCCTTCTATAGAAGGTGGGATTGTGTCTTCCCTTGAGTGGTTGTACATTCTTTTAAAAGTCCTCTACGGAAGTGGGGTTCGATCTTGAGTTATTCACCCTTAAGCATGTCTTTGGCATTTGTGGTAATGTAGCTCAACCATCAGGTGTGTTTGGCGTGTCTTAGATAGTGGAGTGTAGCGATGAGCTCCTTCCTATCACCCGTGTTTGCTATGTATAAGACGTATAGTGTGTCGATGGCATACTCTACAAAGCTCGTGTATTCCGTGTGTCTTCCATGTGTTTTCTGTGTCTTCCTTACGTGTTTTGCATGTTTTCATTGGTTTAAAGGTGCGTAACGATGAGCTCCCCCCATGCCGTGTGTTTTGTGTGCCTTTGATGGTGGTACATAGCGATGAACTCCCCCCATTGCCTAGTTAGGGTTATTTATATAATTGTTTAATCATGTCTTCTCTGTGTATTGTGTGACTATATTCATGTCTTCTCCATGTATTGCGTGCTTCCTTACTGTATTCACTATGTTTTGCGTGACTATCAAGTGTTTTCTTATGTTTGCCTAAGCTTGGTGGCCAGAAATAGTCTTCTAAACTTAGGGTGTGTCTTTGCTCTAGTGTTTGATGTGTTTGATATGCTTTGACCATACTTTAATGCATCTATTGATCGTAAGATCATACACACATTAAAGTGGGGGCTAAATGTTATGGAGTAAAAATTTGACACATACCTTTTTACCTCCTTGTTTAGCTCCTATGTCCTTGTGATAACATTAAACATTCAAAATATTCATCCTGATGCAAAATCCCCCAAAACCAATGTAAATTGGGAACAAGAGGCCCATGCTTAGCCTTACCCCAAACCAAAACGGTGCCTTGGGACTTGGGCGCCTGCACCCAAGTCCTCCCTGATTGGTCGAGGCAAATTCAAATGGATGTCGGCATAGGGCCTTTGAAAGGGTTTCTCCTTGTTAGCTCTTTTGGTTAATTTCATGAATGTTAGCAAGAAAGCATATATATGTGTTTTTTGAATTCATTATGAAACTAGATAGAGATAGCTAACTTGAAGCATTGGAGTAAAGATGATCCAAAGCATTCGTTGTGATTCAAAGAGCAGATTTGTATTGTCATTGTGTGTCGTTGCAGGTTTTGAAGTTATCATCTATCTCTCCTTATAAGTTGAAAAGCATTCATCCTCCTAAAGGTTTCATCATATAGGTTATATCATTTATGTTCATCATCATTGATTTTGTGTTTAGCCTCTACCCTACTAGGGCACACACTCTATCAAACAATGGTGTTGGTGAGCTTGAATGCTATCCTAGGATTTGACTGAGGCAAGTGCCTAAACACCATAATCCTCAAACCTAATTTCTTCTTGTGTGCAGGTTACAGATGCGAGATCCTAAAACGTGAAGGCACAGGAAGATTGAGTAAGGAAAAGGGTTTCGGGATCTGAAAGCATTTTTAGAATATTCCTCTGCGGAAGACTTGGGCACCCATGAAATAGTCTTTCTACCTCAACAGACATTAGATCCGGCATCAGGACATTCTCTATGACATTTCTCCAACTTTTAGTTTCTGAAGATTCCATCTTCTGGACTTGGGCGCCCGTGAAATAGTCCTCTGACATTCCAACTTTTGAGATAGGTTCTAATATCCTTCTGACCACTCTTGTGAAATTGGTTTCTGATTATCTATTTACATCTCCTATTATGATCAGATCTTTGCAAATCTAGGGTTTAGTGCATTGATTGACCTAGGGTTTGATAAAAGGCTTGATTAAATTAGATCTTTCCATAGCACTCTTGAGCACAAGACTGTAGTTGAGTCCACCTCCATTTGGTAGTGATTTGGCTCGGTCTTGTCCTTGAATCTTATTGTGGAAGAGGGTTTGATCTAGTGTGCATGCTAGTCTTCATCATTCATCTTTTTCACACTTAACACAACCAAAAAAACAAAAATTACTATCATGAAATTTTACTATCAATTGCAAGCACTCTAGTAATAGAAAACTCAAAAAATTCAATATTAATTATCATTACTACAATATATGCTCTCAAATATAGAAGGAATGAGTGAGTATTTGAAATCTTTTTTCCTTTATCACTTTTATGTTTCTTTATTGCTTTGATGATCTTTAAATTGAATTGAATTAAATTGGAATTGTCATACCTCATAATATAAAAGTTTGACATTACAATCTTCACTACTCTCTGTATTGCCTCCATTTTACTTTAGTTTTCTATTACTCTTCAATCTTTTATCCATTCCCATCTCAATCCCCACTCAAGATAAGAGAAGCTCCCCTACTCGACTGAATAGGAGACAATCAAATCCCATTTCTTACTAAGTATCTTAAAAAATACCACTCTAAAGTTATAAACATCTGCTTTATCTTTGACATGTTCAAGTTGCAATCTTTATCTACCAATTTGACCAAATTCGAAATTGAAAATTTAAATACAATATTTTCCATCAACCAAAATATTCTTTAAATTTCCCTATTAACATTACCATTACACCCCTCAAAATGCAAGTACTAATTTTAAGATAAAATTGACATGTAAAATATACTAATCAATTTATAATGTTATATGCATTTGGTTTGGTTATACAAATGTATCACACCAATTCCATCCCTCCCATTAACCATATAGTGCAAGTCTCCATAAATAATAATAAAAATGATGATTTTATATTTATTTGTTTCTAGTTTTACATAAAATTCAAAACTGGAACAGATTGTGGGACAATGCCCTTCCCTAAAACCTTAAACCAAAAGATTGAGGAAAAAAACCACTTTTAAACATTTGAAGATCTTATGCAAAGGGAATTTTAAGACATGTATAGTGTGTTACAATTAATATAATAAATGTATGTTGTGTTAAATTTTTTGTAAATATTGGAAATATATATTTTTGTAAGAGTGAAAAATATATTTTTATTTATTTTTAATTGAATTTTGTGTTTAGTTTGAGACAACATTTTAATGTATTTGGTGTTATGTTTATGTATTAATTTTTTTATTGCATTCATTTTAATTATGATATTATCTGGAGAAAGACAACTTGTGATCTAAGAATAATTATTCACATTTGTCATAATTGATCATAGTCATTCTAGCATATGTGAGCAATCATTCTAAAATTAATGTGCATGTTTGAAGCTTATTGTCTATCAAGGTATTCGTAAATATTGCCAACTTGACAAAAAATCTTTGAGAGTGTGAAAGAGCGGTCTATTTTTAAGAGTTCACAAGGCAGAATCCGAAGATCATCAAATATTGAGTTTGCGAGTATAGAGAAAATTCATAGTTGCAAATTAGATCCAAGATAATGAAGTTGACCTACTATAGAGCAAAAATAAATATTGATTCTGATCTACATACACGACTGTCTAGGGCATCTCCAAATTATAAAGCATATAGGTCTCTATCTTCGTTAACCAAGGCAAATTCTTTGAGCACAAGCTAAACAATCTCTCTTCGTTAATTAGTAAGATTACACTTATTAGTTCCTGCCATAGGCAGGATTACTTATGCATCCATGTGATGCAATTTCCACTATCCTTTTGGCCAATTAGCATTGAGTATTAAATTTATTTCACAAACATGCTATAGTTGATAATTAATATTTTTTTTTTCATAATTTGATAAATGTCATTTATCTTCTTTAATCATGTGAACAGTAAGGGTGAAAAATAGAATTATTGTTTAAATTTTATTATAATTTAAATATTCAATGCATATATAGCACTATCTTGTACTCTCAAAAAAATCTGTAGAAATACTTTCAATTGTCAATGGGAAATCCACAACTATAATTCATAGGGTAATAATGATCCATGTCAGGCATGTTATACGGAACTGTGTAAATGCAGTTCAAACTCTCTGAATTTTACACATTTTGAAATATTTGTCTACGCGTCTGATGTGACAGTTGACAATATGGATGGCGTTCACCAAAGTAGTGCAAAATTTCTTGTCAGGTGTTGCTACATCTTCATTAATATTATATATAATATTTTGTATATAGTGTGGAGTAAAATTTAGGAAGCAGTTATTCTTCCTATAAAATGCTTTCATAAATTAGGTTAATAATGTGTAAATTAAGCAGAGTCTATATATGCACATAGATATAATAGACATAGACTATATAGGTCATAATAATTATTTTTAAATAACAACTTTATTTTTTTTTAAATAACCAATATTTTATATTCTTAAAAATACAAACAATTAAATGTGCTTCTATATTTAAATTATATGAAATAATTATTAAATATATTATATATTAAATATAGTATGAAAAGCATTAATTATTAATTAATATTCTTTAATAATTATTAGATAGTAGTTTAAATATAATAAATATTGTTTAAATAAAATATTATATATTAATGATAATTATTCAATGTATTATATATTTAATAATATAATATATTTAGTATTAATATTAAATATATTATATAACAAGGACGTTCCTTTCAATGGTGTAGTAATTTGTATTAGTTTAAAGATTTAGTAGCAAAAATATTTAGATTAACCAATTTAGAATTTTGGCAATCAAATTTGTTAAAATAGATTACATGTTTGTTTACATATTTAGTTTATACAGTTATGTTAATAAAGTTAAATGGTTTACGAATTAAAAATTTTCCACAAAGTTCATTTTTAACACTAAAACCTTGAAAATTAAATTTAATTCCTAAACGTTGAATCTCTCCATCATAAACCTAAACTCTAAACCCTAAACACTATACATTAAACACTAATCTCTATACCCTAAACACTAATGGTTAATCTAAATGTTTTTGTTAGTAAATCTTTAAACTTATTATCAATTACAATGTCATATTAAACATTACAATGGTAGGAACCTGACACAATGTGTCTCTTGTTATCTTATATTACCTCATCTAATTCACTTCAAAACCTCATATAAATTTTAATTAATTAATAATACCTAATTATTAGGTTTAAGTAATTGACCTAGATTACACCTAAGAAACCTCCTTTTATAATTCCATTCAATGCTTTTGTAAGTGCGTTGCCTTCTCCGAAGGCGACCAGTGATAACTAAACCTTAAGTGCCTTGCCTTCTCCGAAGGTGACTGGTGATATGTAGCTGTCATCACAACATTTTACATTTTTAATTTTAAAATGCTACGTACAATCATTTTTCATGGGTAAGTGGAACTTAATTACTTTTTTGGAGAACGAATTTTGGACTGTTAGTTTTGACTTCCTAAATGAGTATTATTTATTATTTCTGAAAGGTTGAAGTTTGGTCTTTTATATACACATCGTTATCGCTAATTTATCTAGTGGGCCCTTTTATAATGCTAAGACAAGTTGACATTTTTTATATATTTGTGTAGAAGAAAATACATTACATAAATATTAAGAAGAATGAATTAAGTGATTTGATTACGTTTAAGTCAATTAACCCTAAGTCTAAATGAGAAAACATTACATTGGCTATTCTAAAGCCACGACCTAGACTTAGCTAAGTAATCGAAGAATCTAATTTAAAAGGTTGGTGGGATTTTAAATTGTAACCTAAAATCTAATGGTGGTGTATGTGAGCACGACCTATCAAATGGTCATTGTTTTATTGCCAACTTGGAGTGCATGTAATAACTAGTGGTCTAGAATTTTTGGTTGGTCTTACATACTAGCACTTGCATTCATAAGAGGTTCAAGGGATACGCCAATAGGAAATTAAAGGTAACATTTTAAGTTCAGTTTATAAATATTAAGAATTAATGTTTTAATATTACAAATTAATTATATAACAATAAATTTATACATGCTTTGACTACAAATTTGTATTTTGATAAGTAATGGCATCTATTTATTCACCCCTCCCAAGACTTGTGTGTCAAGTAAGGTGATCTATTTTTCCCACATCCTTGACAGTCCCAAAATATTTTCACCAGGCAATTCCATTGTAGAGGCTATTCATCCATGTTAACATGTGCTCAAGAGATTTACTGAAGATTTAATTTATAGAGTTGGTGAGTTCTAGTCATTGTAAATAGTTGGGCTTGAACAATAGCTATGGTCTTATGTTATGGAGATGGCAACCAAAGAAATCCAAATGTACCATTTCATTTTACTTCCCATTGAGACTACAATTTGGATAGCTTAAGGGTCAACCTCTAATTTAAATCAAAAGTGGCTTAGAATCATATCTAGGTATGCTTAATAATATGCATAGGTTTAAGAGATATAAATTAAAATGTTTATGATTTCAATTATATTTAACTACAATGAATAGATTGACCATCCAACATTCTCCTGCCTAATCATATAGCAATGCTAACATCAGCGACCATGTCTAAATTCTTTATATGTTGAATGAAAGACATGCATTAGCTTAAACACTTAAATTCATCCCAAAACTCTATTTGGAACACTGGCCTATTTTACCAATCTCCTCAAAAGCATGTTATTATCATCATCCCCACAATATTTTTGACATCCCAGCTATTCTCCTCCCCTTAAATATGACCAGAGAGTAAGAGTGTTCTGCTCCTTGCCCTAAAATCTAGTTTCTTAAAAGTAACTTGTGGTCTCTTCCAATAGCTAGATACTTAAAATAAACCCTGGCATGTTTTGCTTATTAATTGAAACCATATATAAGTTTTACAGCCCTTTGGCTACAAGGCCACCACCTAAACATTTGTTTGATGAAAATGAGTTGTACAAATGGAGTAAGCTTCTCCTTCCATTTAGGCTTTAGCATATTAACTAACCCACAAAAAAAATATCATCCCTCCCTCTAGAAATACCCAACTACCACAATGCTTAGATTCCCCACTCAAACTCTAGTTTTTATTCTCTCAGTTGTAACACAAAAGTGTTAAAAAGTATTTTTCAAAAATTTAAAACAAATTTAATTTAAAATAATAATTAGTATAAAAAAGATCAAAGTTGGTCCACTCTCTTCCTAACTTTAATTAACTTATATTTTCCACTTTTATTAACCTAAATAATAATTTTATATGATGCAAGTTACTTACAAACTAATCCTTCAAGATGTTTGCTCAGAAATATTCTACTCTTATTTTCTTCTGAGGGTTTGAAATTAGTTAGTATGCCCCAAACAAGCTATTATTTGCAGTTTCAACAAAAAACTCCTAAAGGTCTTTTGAATTTCATTATCATAGGAGGTATCTCAAATGTGCATTTAAACTATTATAAATGCCCAACATACTTTCTTTCATCTATAGGCATCAAAATCTCCATTTATATAGTTTTAGGTCATGGTAGTTTGATTGTGTAGCAAATTATCACTTCTTTTTTCCCTTCTATGCTGGAAAAATACAAGATTTTGTTTCAAAAAAGGTCAATATTCTTAGCTGTAATAAATTGTTATGGTAGTTAGTGGAAACTACAGGAAAAGCATCTGGAAACCATTATTCTCTTTTTGACACTAACACTTGGAAGAAGAAGTAAAATGAGCTCAATTTTACTATCATGCTCTTTCATTATTAAATTCCACTACAAGGTTTTTAAGCTCAAGAATTTGCAATAGAAACTGGTAAGTTTTACTTGTCTGTTATCAGTTAAACACTTGTTATAGGATCATGTGTGAGCATACACTATTTGCAAGTCTTTTATAATAGCTAATTCATTATCAATTAATCACTTGTGACAGGACTATGTGTGAACATACACTATTTGTGAGTTTTTTATAGGGCAAAATTAGCTATAATTTGAAATTGGATTGTTAACTTGTGATGTGAATTACTAGACCCATGATGTTCTTGTCACTATTGATAAATATCTATGACATCCAAGTCTTATGGGAATTTATGTAAAAATTCCTTGAGTGTGTAAAGATACATATTTCATCCCATGTTTGTAATAAAACCAATATTACCATATTGATAAGAATTGTAAGCAAAGAAAGGTTCATAAAGCAGTGTATACCCTGAAAATTCCAATCGATAAGCTTTTCTCCTTCGTAACCTTCAGTTGAGACAAATTGATTTTGCAGGTTGATTTCCCTCCCCCATCTGACAATTGAATTCATCGCAACAATTTTTAGGTTATTATTAAATGCCCATTGTTTAGTGCTAGTAAATGGATTCTCTAGTAAACACACATTATTGAATGTTATTATACAATTTGCAAATTCCTAATATATTGTCTATTTCTGTTCTCTTTCTTTTCCATGCCATAAATCTAAACTTTGAGGCCATAGGATAGACAAGTCTTCTAAATCAATGAATTGTAACTTGAAAAAGTTCTATTCTTTCCCAAAAATAAAAAGAATACCTTAAAAAAACTTTTTTTTCTAACTTCCAACTCTATGATATAGAGCAGTAATGGGTTTCAATTTTTCTGTGCTTGATAAAATTGCGGCAAACAGATTTTAGTTTTTGTGCTAGACAAAGAACTTTTTAAAAAAAAATTCCTCCACGACATTAGATCAATTCCTCTCAAGACGATTCTCTTGTTTTTTGTTCGCACTCCCCTTCGGCTCACCTCAAATCTTGCAATTTGATATGCTCAACCATTTTCGCTGTCTTTTTCCTTTGAATTTTTTTTTGAAATCGCAGGATATCCGACGGGGGACATTTTTACGACTTCAAACTTTTTCTAACATGATTTTTTTCCTGGTGTGAAATATTTTCAGCAGATGACGACACGACATTAGACAAGTTTCATCACTGGTGGGAAAAAAGCACGGCATGAGACAATTTTTCAAGCACGAATGCTCGCATATAAAAGCCTATCGACTAAAAATCTCCTGGCGTGAAGTTTTTTTACGACGTGAGACAATTTTGAGCACTAAAATGCTCACATATAAAGCCTATCGGCTAATAATTCATTAATTGTGTAGTTATGGAGTCTTCTCGAGGTAGAAAGGGGCTATTCTTATTTATTTAATTTATTTATTGAAATAAATGCGAATTACAAAGGAAAAGACAGTCAAAGACTGTCAAGGAATTGGAATTACAAAATCGACAACAACCAAATATGATGAGAATAAGTCATGCACAAACATCTCGAAAACTCAATGTCTTTGAAAGAGAAGAAAGATAAGAACCTTTTCGGTCAAATGCTAATATTGATTTAAATGTTCAAGATGGAAATGCAAGATCAATAGATTTTGTACTTGAAACACCATAAAATGCACCTCGACATGACATTAATCAATTTGTTCAAAGTGATGTAGAAGATGTATGAAATCCTAATGGAATGCTTCACACTGATTTCAATACTTTCCAAATGCATTTTTGAAATGTAATAGATAGTTTTGTTTCACCAAACATGTACTATATTTGTCAAGAATGTTACCTTGGAATAAGGGTTTTTCGAACACCTCAAGGTCCCATATGCAATAGGTGTTGACAAGAAAGAGGCAATAATCAATTTTCAGCATCAAATAATCTAGATCCTGGCCCACAACCAGAAGAGCTTGCAAACTTGACATAGGTAGAAGAAATGTTGATAGCACGTGTCAATCCAATCCTACAAGTGACACATGCAACTGGTGGTCAATATAAATACAAGGGACACACAATAAGTTTTCCACATGATGTAAAAGAAATTTCAAAGGTTTTGCCATATAGAATAAAATATTTCCAATCATTATTGTTTGAAGGAGGGATCAACGTGGCACAAATTTCAACTTTACAATTAATAGAGAGTGAGTATTTAAGACACTCAAATACAAAATTGAACATGACAAGTTCTACTCTAATGTTCAAATTGATGAAAATGCTCTCAGAGGTCTCTCACCAAACTCAGATCAAAATATCTTTGACCAACTAAATTCAGTGCATATGGAGTTTGATTTTGATGCAAATGAAGTTATATTTGCAGGCCCATTGATGGAGATGGATGAAGGAAATATCATTAATCACACAACATCAATGGCTTCCAGATCGCCTAACGTTCGAAGAGAGATGAAATTAATCCATGCATGGGTGAATAACCCTGATGCAAATCCATGAGCATTGATGGATTGGCCAACAATTGGTTCATATCATATCAATGAATATGTGACATTAGGCTTACTTGATATGGCATTTCCAACATTATTTCTTGATGGTAGATGTGATTGACTAGAACTGAGCATCAGACGAGTACATCTGCATGAATTTATCAAACATCTATTTCAGTATAGGGATCACCATTTTGGTCTAAACCCACGATTTAGATATTATGTGATGAACATGATCATGAGACAACGTGCACAAAATTCATCTACAATGTTTGTCAAAAGAAATCTTCAAGATATGCCAATCACCATCAACGAGCTATGTGAACATATGGAAAATGTGCCCCATACCCGTCTAGTTGATCTCTTGATGAGGTTTGGAACAACCTTAAGGGGTATAAGGTCATATTGGACAAAATGTCATGCAGAGTTAATTGACATGCTTCATCAAATTAGTTCACCGACAATATTCTTCACTTTAAGTGCAACAAATATGTACTGGCTTGATTTGCATGCACTCATGCCTGGAACATCACCAATTGATGTACGAGAAGCCCAAAAATGGAGAAAACAAAATGTTATTGATTATCCTCATATAGTTGCACACTACATGCACCTGCGACATACAATTTTTAGAAAACAAATTCTAGAAAAAGGAATGAAAGTACAAGATTACTGGTCTAGATATGAATGATAGCATAGAGGTTCACCCCATGTGCATGGATTCATATGGATAGATGGAGCACCAAATATGAAAAAGTGTAGAGAAATATTTCCATTCTATTATTCATGCATGGAATCCTAGAGAAGATCCACATCAATGAAACATTTAGGTATGTTATCAATCCTTTCTAAATCAATATTTTATATATTATATCAAAAAATTATGTTTCAATGTAACTAATAAATTCATACATTTTTTAAATCATAGGTGTTGCAAAATTTTGTCCAGCATCCATGTCTTCGAAATACAAGGCAACTTGCACAAGTACATATGGAACATGACTATGAAGAGATTTTAAATTGTGTAGAATGACATATAGTGTGTAGAGAGGGTGCATGTCTACGCAAGAAAAGAGGACGAATGGTTTGTAGGTAAGATTTAAAATCTTCCAAATTATTATTTAAAAATTCAATATAGTATGGGTATAGAGAAATAAAAAAGTGTTATTATTAATTATAGGTATAATTCTCCATGGCCATTAAATCTTGAGAGATCAAAATTATATGAAGATTCTGAGACATGTGAAAATAAATTTGAACCTGCAAGAAATGATGATAAAGTAAATACACACAATCGCTACATACTACAATTATGGAGAGAAAATATAGATTGGTAATCTATTCTTTCCAAACATGCTATAATCAAGTACATTGCCAAGTATGCAGCTAAAGCAGAAAAGAGTTCAGAAACTTATCATCAAATGTTGATGCAGCTTGCAAACATTGAAAACCCTGATGATTTAGCGTCAAGAGCATATAGAAGACTTCTTACTGAAACAATTATAGAAAGAGACATTGGGGCACAAGAAATATGTCACATGCTATTGGAACTTCCATTAGTAGAGAGCAGTAGAAAATTTGTCAATTTGAATGTCTCATGTGAAGTTTCAAACTTGTAGCTACAAATGAAAAAGATGACTATGAAGAACATACACAATCTTTCATTGATGGATATAGAAATAAGCCCTTTTGTCTGGAAGCTATCTTGCTTATTAAAGCAATTAGATCATGGATATATAATCCAAAGCGAAGAAGAGATAACAAATGGGAGGCAAGGGGATTGACAGCTATTGTGAGAGTGTTTCCAAGGTTTGTATCCATCCCTCAACGTCAATCAGATAAATGGGTTAATTTTTGTTGGTCTGAGTTGTTACTTTATAAGTCATTTCATCATATAGAAAGAGATATTGGTCTTAATAATGATGCTATAATATCAAACTGGGATTCATTTAATTATAATCCTTGGCATGTGGAAAGAAGAAGTAGTGCAGAAGATATTGAAAATAGTAATGATTATGAAATTGAAGATAATCAACCTCTTCAGGGGAACACCACAGAGCATAAATGGGAAATCATATCGAGGCTACATTGACATCAGATTACGAAAGTTTTTGAATAGATATGTTGGGAAGAAGAGATATTGATAGACAAGCACCATGGTCTAATGAATATCAAGGTGAACAGTACACAAATCAAGAAATAAAATTCATAAGCACCATGAAAGATAATGGATTTCTCATGTGGGATGATATAGCACAAAATATCAATTATGCAACATTGGGTGCCAAACATAAAAAAGCACTTGATATAATTATGACACATTATCATGGATCTCAAAATACATTGCCATTATTCATGATAATTCAAGGAACAGTAGGAACTGGAAAATCATATCTAATTGGTGCTATCAGTCAAGCTCTTCAAAATGCAACATTCCCAGGGTGTAGTCCACTTCTGTTACTTGTACCAATAGGAGTTGCAACATTCAATATTGGAGCCTCAACAATCCAGTCAGTACTTCAAATCCCAGTCACAGATTTTGGTCAATTAGAAGGAGCAAAACTCACAAGTTTCCAAGAGCAGTTACGAAACATAAAATACATTTTGATTAATGAAATGAGCTTCATTGGACAAAATTTGCTAGAGAAGGTGGTCTGTCAACTTCATTAGGCATTCCCTGAAAATGCAGACATGAGTTTTGGAGGTATACATATGTTTTTTTGATGAAGATATGCATTTTATCCCCATTTTAAATCATATACTTGATTATAATTAAATCTAACAATTAATAGTATACACTAATGAAGCCCATGATTTTCCAATATTTTGCAAGTGTATCTATGATTTTGGTTGGAGATTTAGGTCAATTACCTCATGTTAATGATAGACCACCATATGATAGTAACAAACATGGTAAACTATTATGGGAAGATTTCAAAGTTATTGTTACTTTGGATAAAATATTTAGACAAGAAGGAGAAAACATTGAACAAAAAAGATTTCAAATTCTGACAAATCTAAGAGATGCAAAACCAACTATTGATGATTGGAAGTTGCTCATGAAAAGACGCAATGTTGCATAGATGCACCAACCAATGAAGAATTTGACAGTAGTATTCATTTGTTTGCCACAAATGATAATGTGCATAGTCACAACAAAAAAAAAATATTCTCATTGAGATATCCAGTTGCATGTAGCATTGCAACAAGTGTGGGTAGTGTCAATGCACCACAAGTAGGTCAGATTGATGAAATTGATATGGAGTTATTACTTGCTAAGGATGCAAGAGTCATGTTAACTTCTAATCTTTGGATAAAATCATGACTTGTAAGTGGATCTCTAGGTTATGTTCGAAAAATAATATACAAACTTGGAAGTGCACCACCTGAGCCACCGACATATGGTATGGTGGAGTTTGATAATTACACTGGGATACCATTTGAAGATCAATCTCCGTATATAGTTCCAATTACACCAATACAAAAGGGCCGAACAATCCAAATTCCCTTAAGATTGGCTTGGGCATTAACAATTCTCAAATCACAAGGTTTAACTCTTTCAAAAGCCACAATTGACATAGGGCAAAAAGAAAGAACATGATTAACATCTATGGCTATATCTCGTTAAAGTCATTACAAGGTCTCAGAATAATTCCACCATTTACACATGATTGTTATGAAAAAATAAAAAAGGGAAAAAACTTGGTAAGAGAAAAGTTGAAGACGAAAGACTGAAATTATTAGAACATAGTGGAGTAGAATAGAGCGAAGCAGAGGAGAGCAGAGGAGAGCAAAGCAAAGAAGAGTGGAACATAGCAAAGTAGAGTAGAACATAGCAGAGTAGAGTAGAATAGAGCATAACAAAGTAGAAAAAAGTAGAACCGAGTAGAGTAGAGCAGAGCAGAGTAGAGCAAATTGAAGAGAGAAGAACAGAGCAAACCAAAGAAAATTGAATTGAGTAGAGCAGAGCAGAGTATAGTAGAGTAGAGCAGAGCAAAACAAACTCAATAGAGCAGAGTAAAGTAGAGCAAAGAAAACAAAGCAAAGTAGAGCAGAGAAAATAAAGTAGATTAAGGCAGAGTACAATAGGGCATACAAAGAATATCTTGTATATTTCAAATGTTATTTATACAAATGAATATATACTTGGTGCTCTCTGCTGGTGTTAATTTTTCCCAAAGGGTTTCTCCACGTATATTTTTTGTTACTAAACTTTGTTGATTTTATTTGTTATTTGTACAAAGATAATTTCACACACTTACCATAACCTAAGTTACTCAAGCATGCATTTTATTAGTTCAAATCCAACTACACATATCAAATCCACATGGAAGACGTAGCACTCAAAATCAATTAGCAAATTCTAAGAGCAACTAAGTTTAGATTTCATTGTTTTGCTTCCAATGCATAGAAGTTGTGTTTTTGAGTTTGGTTAAAGTTAAGAAAATGGACAACTATCTATGGGCCGTTGAAATCAACTAAGTGTTCTTATTTATGATATTTCCAAATTTCAATATTCTATTATATTTCCCCAAAGACACCCTATCTAACTAACCTATATTTTTTGAAATCAACTAATATAATATATAATATAATATATAATATAATATAATAATCTAATATTATATAATTATAATTATATAAAATTTTATGATAATATAAAAAAAAAAATAATATAATATAATAATATGAGGTAATAACATAATATTATCTAATAATAATATATCTAAACTATATTATAATATTATATAATAATTATATAAAATATTATGATAATATATCTAACCTATATTTTTTGAAATCAACTAAGCGTTTTTATTTGTGTTATTTCCAAATTTCAAGATTCAAGCATGTTATAATATTATAATATATAATATAATATAATAATATAATATTATAATATTATAATATAATATTATAATATATAATATAATATAATAATATAATATTATATAATAATTATATAAAATATGATGATAATATATCTAACCTATATTTAATATTATATAATATAATTATAATAATTCTTAAGATATATAATATAGTTAGAATTAGGCTTGCCGCTACGTATGCTACTAGCATATCTATATTTAAAAAATATATGTAAAGTACACAGAGAGATATCCTTCTTGAGGCGCCTTTTTTTTATCAATTTACCACACAGGTGAAACAGGCGCCTTGAGAAGGATATCTCTCGACATACTTTACACATATTTTTTAAATATAGGTATACTAGTTTTAAATTTATTTATTGAAAGAAATGCAAATTACAAAGGAAAAGACAGTCAAAGACTACCAAGAAACAAACTACAAACAAACAGATTACATTCATTTATTTTACTCTCCATTGAATTTGTGCATGTCACTTCAATGGTCATGAATCCTATAATAGTTCAATTCGTATCTTCCTTTAGGAATTGGGAATCCTTTCTAAATTAGTTGTTTTGGTCTTTAAAAGTATTATTGTAGAAAAAATGGAAATTATTATTTTTGCATGCTATTATTCTACAAAGTTTTCATTTTTAAAATATAAAATAATATATAATTTAAATTATTAAATATATTTTAAAAATATTTCTATATTATAAAATCGTATATTTAATTTAAATATTTATTTAAAATTTAATTATATTTGGGTAAAAGCAAGAAACTCGGTCCACATGTAGGGGAAGTCGCGTAGGGAAAAAAATTCCCAACAGGAATGGGTACCCGTTTTCAAAGAATTGGGTACCCGTTTAGGAACGGGCACCTGAACCTAAACGGGCACCCGTTTAGCTTCAGGTGCGCGTTACTAAATATGTACCTGTTACTAAACGGGTACTCGTTTTCAAAAAAGTATATATTTTTAAAAAATAGCCCTACGGGCTCATTTTCTTCCACCTCCAGCCGACAGCTATAGCGACAACGACAAGCAAAGAATGGGTACGCGTTGTTGAAGGCCAAACCAGCACAACTCCAGAGTTTTTTTTGCCCTATCACCTCCTCCCGCCACCTCGTCACTACTGAGCTCCTCCAGGTTGGTTACATTTGCTAGTTTTTAACTTGTTTTTTATGTTTTTTTTGTGATTGTAGGATTAAAATGAAAATTAGGGTTTCACCTGTTATTAGATTTTTATATTTTTTTGTGATTGTATGTTACTGCAAACCCTAAAACCATGTTACTGCAAACCCTAAAAAACCTAAACTATAAACCCTAAAAAACCAAATTATAAACCCTAAAACCATTTTGTACTGCAAACCCTAAAAACCTAAACTATAAACCCTAAAAAACCAAATTATAAACCTTAAAACCATGTTGTACTACAAACCCTAAAAACCTAAACTATAAACCCTAAAAAACCAAATTATAAACCCTAAAACCATGTACTGCAAACCCTAAAAACCTAAACTATAAACCCTAAAAAACCAAATTATAAACCCTAAAACCATGTTGTACTGCAAACCCTAAAAACCTAAACTATAAACCCTAAAAAACCAAATTATAAACCCTAAAACCATGTTGTACTGCAAACCCTAAAAACCTCAACTATAAACCCTAAAAAACCAAATTATAAAGATTTAATTGTGTGTGAGTATGATTCGAATGCATTCAACTTTTCAATGACTTCTAATGGGAACGTAATAGCATTCAAAAGAAGCTTTATGAATTGAATTATTGTGGTCAAACAAAATTTTATATTGAATTGACTTGAAATTCCAAACAAGCCACTCTTCCATCCTCCTAAAAATGCAAACTACTAATAAAAATATCTTATAATTACTTTACTATATATATCTTCATCATCATTTACTAGTATTCCATTTATGACCTCTACAATTGTTATTTCTTTTGAGGATCCCATAGTTTCATTTGAATCCCATGCCATGCCCATTGACTACATAGTTCTCCATCTCTTAGATTCTCTCCGCTTTAAGCATTCTTTTCCTCCTATTAATTCCATTGCAACGACCATTGTTGAGACATCATCCACACTACACATTGTTCCACCACCACCTAATAGTATGCTTGATAGTCTTGCCCACAATCCACCATTTTCATCCATCTTTACTGCTTGTGTTGACATAGATAGCTAGTTTGACATCTTTAAATGTTGATTAGAGCATGATGATCTTATGGCTAATAAAGTCCCACTTGGTTGTGATCCTTAGATGCCTCTTTCTCTACCCTACTTTTGTACATATCTTCTCTCATCCTTATTCTTATATTTGTGTTTATTGTCCCTTGTTATGTGGATGAGCTATTATACATGCCAACACTTGGGGGACATCGTATGATGTGTTTTTTGGTACTCCTTTTCTTACCTCTATTTGTTTCTTACCCTGATTCTTCTTTGTACCTATTATCCCTATCCTTCCTTGACCATGTTTAAGGAGGATGCAAAGCATTAGGGACCTCTTCATGTTGACCTAAATATAACACATTTATCCACTTTAGCCCTTGTCATATTGTGTTTTTATCCTACAGTTTTCTTCCCCATGGTTGTGTTGTTCTAGACAATGATGAGTCTATATTCATAGTACCATTTTATGTATTATTAGGATTGACTCCATCGGGCACCAGAACCCTTTGTTTTCATTTCCCATATATCCTATAGTAGATCATTGCACCTCTCTATTTGCCTCTTTTTTGTACCCCCATCTCCTATCTCAATAATCTCTTATTGTCTATATACATCTTTCTTATACATATTATACATTTATTATTTATATCATCTATGCCACAATAAGTCATTTATTCCTCTCCTATTTATCTCTATCATCATATCTTATTGTTATGATTGCTATCATAATTCTCTTTATATAGTGTTATTGATCCCCCTATGACTCATACATGTATCTTACTATCATAGATTTCCACATGATATATGTATATTATGACCATCTTCTATTACATTATCAATTCTCATCTCCTCGCTAAGACTCTATCACATGGCCATAGATGTACCTAGTGATGCACCCTTCATTTATGCATTCTAGAAGGAATAGATTTTGTTGATATTGATAAATCCCTTTTGGTAATATATATATCCTACTTGTATTTCCATGTTTTATATTCCATCATATGTCCTACTCATATCTTCTCATATTTTTCATAGTATATTTTTCTCTTGTCTACCCTCACCTTCTTGCCTATAGCAATTTCATAGACCTAGAGTCACATTATTCTTGTATTTTGTAACTTTCATTATCCACATTTCTATTATCATTATTCTTACTACCATTATTTGTATTTATTACCTTATGCTATGTAGAATTCCATGATTTGTCCATGCTTGTATTTCTCATCCCACTTTCCTAATATCAAATCCCACTTTTGATTCCTATAGGCTTGTAGGTGGATCTTTCATGTTTTCATTCATCAAGTGTTGAGTTCCAAAGAGTTAGCTTACCATGAGCCACATTGAAAAGAAAAAACATTCTTCAAAAGTTATTAACTCATTTGCATGCATACCCATCTATCATGTCATTACTAGCCTTGTCTAATCTTTAGTGATGAGCCCTTGCATATTACTCTAGTTGCATGAGGTTAGACCTAGGAGGTTGTTGGCCTATGCCCCAAAGTGCAAATTTTTATGTTTCTTATGTGCCTTATTGCTTTGGTAAACCCTACATTGACAAGTGATTGGAAATATTATACACTGGGGTTTCATGTTTGTTTGATTAGGCTTTTAGTCCAGGCATTTGTCTTAATGAGATTCAAGTTGTCTTGTGTATGTATTTCTCCCACAAAAGCATGTAAATTTGATGTATCTTTAGATTTTGTTTGCTACTAAAAATATAATCCCTCTCTTCTAGAAATATTACTCAAACTAAGAAAAGGGGAATAAAATATCTCAGGTAGAGAATATGAAACATCGACAAGGAGAGAACAACTTTGAGCCAAGTCATAGGGTATGGTATCCCCTCTTCTTTTTCAAGATTTGCAGAACCTTGGAGGGTGATCCTTGAGGTCTCTCTAACAGGATAATTAAAAAGAAATGAAGAAATATGAATAAGTTCTTAGAAACCATGAATAAACCTACAAGACCTCACAATAAGATGTACACAAGCATGCATATGCATGTTATAATGAAATTAATGTACACCCTACAAATTCGTTATTATGTTTTTGTGTCCATATCAGCCTTAACATGTTTGTGTGTGTCTTCTATCATTTTGGCCCCTTTTCTTAGCCTAAATCACCCCTAGCCATCCATGTTCCCCTTTCCTATGTTGTTCCCATAGTCTTACATTTAGAGTTCCCTACATGTCCATTTTCATCTAATTTTTATCCCTATTCAATGTCCTTTAATTTCCCTTTAATTTATCCCCCTTTACCCCCTTGCAAAACCGTTAATATTGTGCTAACCCCATCTTATGTGAAAAAGCCACTTTTGTCCTTCCTAAATCTTTCCTTCACAAGATTATCATGGTTGTTCAAATTGTGAAGGCAACGCAATCACTTAGGAAAATGGTGGTGTGATTGAATTGAAGAGATAGAGGGTTAAACCAAGCATTAGAACTCTTACATCTCATGAAATATCAATCTCATTATTTTAATAGTAGAGTAGTTTTATTCAAGCAGTAGGTGCATGACCTTTTAATAAGTTATTGGCTTCTTTTTGAAGTCCTTTGATTTTCAATGACAATGATAAACTGTGCATGGGAGACATGTGTTTGAGAAGATAGATTAAATAAGAGTATACAAGATATATTTAGGGTTGAGGCATCATCATTTGATCATATTATATGATAAACTTGTGCATGTTTAATTTTCAAGTATTACTTGCTCTCTAAATTCATGGATATTTTAAACTTTCATTTATAGATCTATTAGATTAAGTTTAAATTTATAGATATTTGTTTGTAAGTTTTCAATATGTATATATTTGTGAAATTATACATTTGTAAGTTTTTCATATGGATACATATTTGGAAATTTGCAGGAGACATCTAATGGATGATCAGAGTCTAGATGAATTTTTAATAGATGACATTCTTTATGAAAACCCCCCACCCCATGATCCACCTCAAAACCCCCCACCCCCTCCACTTGATGAGGCCCAATTGCGGCAAAGCACTAATGAAAATATTAATGCAATTGAGGAGAACATTAATTTGATTAATAATCAACCTCACTTGATGCCTCCTCATGTGGTTCGGTTTGCATCTTCGATGCAAACCATTATTGATTCTGTTAGGTCTATCGATGCAGACCTAAATAGATTTTACCTTTGGCGGGAGGAGAGGAGGCAATTCTATGCGCATGGTCTTTCATATAAAGATATCCATGATCTCCACATAACAAAACAAACATTAGCCCCATTTTTTTGTCACCCAAAAACCAATCAACCTATAGCTGCAATAAAAAAAAGAATATCAATTAAGTGGTGTACGCATGAGGTGATTTTGAGACATTTTTGGGATCGGTGGTGGATGGTGTTTGATCACCCACCACATGCTAATTATGAGGTACCGCTATATTTTTTGAGAAAATTATGGGTGGAGTTTCAATTGGGTCCAAAACCCAATTATTTTGATATGAGAGAATTTCAGGGTGTTGGTCGTGGCATGCCACAACACAGACTAGGGGCACGAGTTGACCCCAATCGACCCATTCCTCCTGCTCCTATGGTTGCTCCTATTTTACCCACGATTCCTGCACCTATTCAACACTAGGCAGTGTTGTCAACATTAGGAGCATTGAGTAGACTCTCGGGCAATCTCACTGAACAAGATGCCCACATGGTAGATGAATTCAGTGGTGGAGAGCATCATGGAGGAGTTGATGCATCTCATCATAGAGCCTCAGGCATGTTAGGGGCACATTTGTGTACAAATTGCAATCAACCGTGTTATGGTCCTACTCCTACATCCACATCAGATGCAACTACAACAGAAGTGGAGTCATACTTGGATCTACTATATTCGGATGATAATCCTACACAGGTACATTGACCACATTTTATTAAATATTTCAAGTGCATAATTTGAATGTATCATAATTTATATAAATAATTGAATGAATTAATATATAATTGTCAACTATTTGTTGTACAGATCTCAAGTCGCTCTAGGGCCACATCACGATTTGATACATTGAGTTTTGCATCGACAGCTATAGAGATTGGCACACCCTACGGGGTAAACCAATATATCTTAACCCTAAAACCATATGTATCTAATTCTAGTTTAAATTTTCTTCTTGAAACTTATCAATATTATATTTTAAATTAACAAGTGTATAAATAAATAAATAACTATATGTACATGTATGTGAAACACTACTATTGCAGCAAGGCTCAGGTCATGTGGCGGTTCCCATGTCTAACTGACCACATGGCTCAGGTGTTTCTTGCATTGATCCTCCATCGTTAGTTGTTATGCTTGAGTATTCCCAAGTGTGTGTTTTAAAAAATTGTACTAAATTTGTACTAAGTTTCTTTTTTGAGTTTATATAAATTTATATATGCACCCATATATATGTAAGTGCAGGATGCTAGGAGTGCGACTATTGGTCAGGGTGCTAGTCAGGGACAATTTCATGAGCCATCTACACATTTTGAGGTCCTAAACTTTACTAAATTTTCTATGTGCAATTTCTAGGTCTTTATATGCTAAATAAATTCTAACTTATTTCAAACTTGCTTTATTTGAAATTCTAGGAATTAGCAGGTCAAACTTTTGGTCAAGAAGATGAAACAACTATACCACCTGGACAACAAAATGTGGGAGTAGATGAGCATGATTGCAGGGTAATTTAAATGCACACTTTAAAGGCTACATTTAAATATTTAATTACATATTTTTTATAAATTAAATTAAATTTGGATGGTAACCTAATTCTTGAGTGTTTTAAATTTGAATATCCAGGAATTAGCACCTAATGCTTTACTATCACTTGGGCAATAGAATGTGGGAGGAGATAACCAACATCATATGGTAATTTAATCATACATTAAAGTCTAGATTTAAATATTTAATATGAGTATTTTATAAATTAAATTAAATCTTCAATCAAATGAAATTTACATTTCAGAAGCACATGTATGTGTCATTTTATTTTTTTTAAATCTGATTGTAAGTTTCTTTCTCTTGTGTACAGCATGAGGTAGATCCATCTATTTCACAAGGAAGAAAGAGGCCTCTTTTAGATTTGAACTTGAGTGATGATCATACCTGACATAGATATTTATTTCATCGACTAAACTGTATGATGTGCATTATTTTTTATATTTGCCGTGCTAGGACTTTGACTATATATGTCGAACTTGCTATTACATGTACTTCTAGATATATTTCAGTATTTCATGAACTATGATTTGTATTTATTTATATGTTGACTATGAGTAGATGTTTTAGTACACATTTCATGGGTCCTACCTATATTTTATAGTATTTCATGGCCTTATCTAGATAGATCTACATGTATATATTATTGACTATATGCTTGAACATTTTAGTATGTTAGATAATATGTTAAATATGCTTCATTGTTCACTTCTAAATTATAAATTATTTAATTGAGACATGTTAGAATATTTCTCTCTACTACATTTTTTAATTTAAGAAGTGATTATGCATTATGGTTCAATACTTATAACTGAAATAGTGAACAATCTATTAACTGCCAAAATTAATTAAATGTTTTCATTTATATTTATATTCAAAATTCAAAATTCTAATACATCACCTCACAAACCTAAATTAAGTTAATTTACATAGTGGAATAGATAGGTTTGGTGGTACAATTATCTAATAGATAAGTTTGGTGTTATAATTATCTAATAGATTATGTCTACATTTGGGATATGATCTAGGAGAATTTAATTATGATAATAATAATGGATTAGTTTATCTTTCAATTCAATTTTAATGGGTGACTAATTATGACAAATTAATTATTTTTTTGAAAGTTTTTATTTTTCATTTATTTATTTTTGTTAGAAAATGTTAAAATTTAATTGTGATTGGATTGAATAATAATCATAAATCAATTTGCATTAGTTAAAAAGGAGAAAAAAGTGCCCATCCAATGGTGAAGCAACAAACTATTTTTTTGCTTGTACAAAATTTGGTCAAACTTCATAAAACGAAAATTTAGGGCACTTTATAACAAGGTAATTTACCTAGGATAAACCTTGCATTTCCCTTCATGTATGTGTTAAAGTAGACTTCGTAATTATAGTAGCAACAATGTTGGAACTAAAGATGGGGTTCATGTAGATAAATGCATAATCAAAAAGTAAGGTCATTCACTCTAATAGTCTAGTGTACACAAGCATCCATACTCTATAATACAACAATTAATTTGGCAATAAAACGAGATGTGTGCAATCTAATGCAATAGCTAGAGTGATTTTCTTCAGAAGATAAATGCACCTATTACAATTTTCTTCAAAAGTTGAAACAACCTACAAAATACAACTGTGTAAGGCTCAACCCACTATGTGAGCAATTCAATACAAGATTTGGACTAATCTTCTTCATAAGGTAACATACCTAGTCCAATTTGCTACATATGGTAAAGTGAATTGAAAAATATGATAAAATGATAAGGATGTTAGGATCACTTTGATAGTGTCCAAACAAAATCTTCCTTAAAAAAACATTCAAAACATGATTCAAATGAAGCATTCAATTCTTGTAGAGAAACTAACTCTTTAGAAGAAACTAGAAGGAAATTCAAATCTTATCCACACAATATAAGCTACAAAAAAATTTATCACAATTTGAAATTAAATTCAAGAGAGATTTTGTGCATAATTTCTTGTGAGGGTTGTGGTGATCAGAAGTAGCACTTGCAACTAATACATCTTACAAAAATCCACTTTCAATTATGCTTTGATGGATTCTCATACGTACATGTGAATATCTAATGTGTAGATAATTTTTTCAAATTTTTGAATAGATAGTATATACCTTATCAAGGCCCCTTCATTTTTCCTATTTTTGACAATCCATTTTCCGCTCTTTCCAGAACTTCCAGTTTCACGTGTTTAGCTTTAGTAGCCTTCTCCAAGTGATCTCTTCTTGTATTTATACATTCTCTTGAGATCTTCTCTTTTATACCTTATTGGTTGACAATGTTGGTGCATTAATCCCTTATAATGATTACTCATAATGTTCCTAGTGCTAGGGAATTATTTCATTTTTGAGATTCCTTTTGCTATGTAGATTCTTGTCTTGGTTTGATTGGCCATTCTCTAAGTAGTTCTATTGAGTGGGTATTAGGGATTATCTTCAAGTTCTGAATAACATCTTTGATTGGTCATGAAGGCAAGTGGCTATTAGGGATTATTATGACAATCATATAGGTGTTTGGATAACCACTTATGCATTTTATAGTCCTCTCTTGTTTCATTAGGACAATCCTATAATTGGTTTGGTAGCCTCTTATGAATTTCATGAAGGCCACTTGTTGCCATAAATACATGTCTATCAAACTAGCATATGACCATTTAGAATGATATAAGATCATCAATCACTATGAAAATCTCTTGACTAACATGATTACTTTATTGTTTCATGAGTGTCCTATTTGTTTCATGACTATCCTATTTGTTTTATTATTGTCATATAGATTTTTGCAATGGACTTTAGATGATATAACCTCATTATGACTGATTTTTAGATTTGAATTGCTCTTATGAGAACATCTCAATGATTTATGGCAGTCTAGATTGGATATGGCAATAATCTTCATGCATGACAATAATCTTCTCTTTGCTATGACAATGAGTAACCTTTATGGTAGTCATTTAGTTTGAAATAATGACTATTTACTACCTTACCTATGCATGATAACCCTCATTATTACCTTAGCAGTCATAAATAACTCTACAACACCAATGAATTAATCCATACCATGATACTTATGACTACACCTAGGTAATATGATAGCACAGTCCCATATTTATTAGTGATAGCATTAGACTATTCAAGACAATGATTGAAGGATATAGAGGAGGATATGGCATTCATAGAGGTGATATTAAACCATTTCAAATATGCAAACTATCCTAGGACTATTTCCCTTTAACTATCATGACACTACTACATAATCATGAATGAATGAGAGTTAGAGTGAGTAGATGGATAGGTTCTATACAAGTCTTTTCAACTTTTGTGCATTTAAATAATATAAAATAAATGCTAAATCAACACATCTCAAAACATAGCTAAAGTGGGTGCAAAAATGATAGGAAAAATACAAACTATATACTTATTGAACCTCTACACTAATATCATTTGTGGCAATCATAAAATAATATTCAATCTGTGAAAATTAAATACATAGATCATAAAAAGAGTCTCAAAATTAAACATATGAGTATATCTATACAATTAGCTTATAGGTCCATGTGTTATTAGTTTGACATGACTACAAAATTGATCTACCATCTTGTAGTGGCAATCATGGAAAAATCTACTTGTAAGATACACCTTCAAGAAATAATGAATGTAAATGAGAATGAAATAATATGTACCAAAAACACAAAATATTAATGCAATATGTAACTAGATAACACAAAAGAGGATGTAAGATGATGGCTTAAGGGGAGCTAAGAGGATGTCTTAAGGGGATACATAAGAGGATGGCTTTAGGGGATGTATAAGAGGGTTAATTAAAAGGGGAGCTAGAAGAGGATGTCTTAAGGGGATACAAAAGAGGATAGCTTACTTGGAGAGATGTACACGAGTCAATTTACAAAGTATAAGATAAAACTTGATGGCTTAAGGGGATGTAAGAGGATGGCTTAAGGGGAGCTAACAGGATGAATTAAGGGGATGTACAAGCGGGTGTCTTTAGAGGATGGATGAGAAATATATGAGTATATATATATGTAATTACCTAATTTGTGTTCACTTTTAGTTGAAGACTACGAAATTGACCTCACATACTTGTATGGTGAAAACTTCTATTGACAATCATGCAAATTTGACTACTTGTTTAGGGTACACCTGCAAAAAGTAATGTTCAAATGTACAAGTAAATTAACTATATATTTACATGAGTCGATACAAAATTTAAGATAATGGGAATAATATAGAAGGTGAAATGAGAATGAAAGAATTTATATGCCAAAAACACAACACATTGATGCATTATGTAACTAGATAACATGTTGAATGTGAAAGCCATAATGTAAGTATATACAATTACCTAATTTGCGTTCACTTTTAGTTGAAGACTACAAAAATAACCTCACATACTTGTATGGTGAAAACTTCTATTGACAATCATGCAAATTTGACTACTTGTCTAGGGTACACCTGCAAAAAGTAATGTTCAAATGTACAAGTAAATTAACTATATATTTACATGAGTCGATACAAAATTTAAGACAAGGGGAATAATATAGAAAGTGAAATGAGAATGAAAGAATTTATATACAAAAAACACAACACATTGATGCATTATGTAACTAGATAACATGTTGAATGTGAAAGCCATAATGTAAGTATATACAATTACCCAATTGGCGTTCACTTTTAGTTGAAGACTACAAAAATGACCTCACATACTTGTATGGTGAAAACTTCTATTGACAATCATGCAAATTTGACTACTTGTCTAGGGTACACCTGCAAAAGTAATGTTCAAATGTACAAGTAAATTAACTATATATTTACATGGGTCGATACAAAATTTAAGACAAGGGGAAAATATAGAAGCTGAAATGAGAATGAAAGAATTTATATACCAAAAAGACAAAACATTGATGCATTACATGTAACTATATAACATTATAGGATACATTTAAGTGGATGGATTTAGGGGATGTAAGAGTATGGTTTACATACCTAGAAATTTATTCCATTGTACCATCTGCATCCTCATTTTTTTGTAATGCATCTATAATTGACTCATGTTCTTCCATCGAAAGTGTCCATAACTATTTATTTGAAGGTTTGCCTTGATATTTGACTAGTTTTATATTTGTTGCCACAACCAAATGTGAGTAGTGTATGATCTTCTTATGTGTTTCATAATCTTCAAATGTAGGCAAATCATTTCTTCTTATTAGATATTTAAGTGCCAACAACAACCACAGAACTTGTTGGATACTCCATGTTATCATCATCTACTCTAGGATGTAACAACTTTTGTTTTGTCTCAACACATCAAGCCAACCAATACTCAGTTTTCTCTTCATTGCCCTCAGGTGCAACAACAACATACACATGTCCTAAAAAAAAATTATGTAATTCAATAAAGTGTGACATGTATCTAAATCACATAAACTTGTACATGCATACATATATAATTAATTATATATAGATGTACAAAAAATGGCAATTAAAAAAGATTGAAAATAAAAGTACCTTCTTGTACAAGGTCTGAAACACGATCATAGTCATCTGATGCAAACATTTGATTATCATCTTCAATTGTTGTTTCAAGTTGATCTTGTGTTTTTGTAGGTGTCAAAGATCTTTGTTTCCATTCTTCAACCCATTATATATTTTCACATGCTCCCCAATCACCTGTAATACAAAACTGACAAAAACATGCAAGCTCCCCAGTCCATATAGTCCATGTGCTTGCATTTGAACTCTTAAATGAATGCCATTTTTTTAATCCAGTTATTGTCTCACAATCAAGTTGAGTAGGAATATTTTCTTCTTCAACTAACCAAAAAAATCGTTGAATTGTAGAGTTCTCACTTGATCCCGTAGATAATTTTTCATTACACCAATCCACAATTGCACGTGCATTTCTAAATTTGGCTGCATCCTCAAATTTTAGTTGCTCTCTAGCAAGAGCTCTTTTCACACATGCTCCAGCTTCATCATGTTCTCCTTTACCATGTCCGGCTTCAAAAAAACTCCACATTTGTTGGATATTATTTTCTTTGTGAGCCCTACATATCCAATAAAACATTCTTGTATTTTTGAATTTCCCTGTACAATTATCTGACCATATAAAATGTTGTGCCATCTGGATTCCTCTTTCTTTTAAACTTTCATAAAATTTTGTGAAACAATATTGCACAAACTCTGAAGAGTGTAACCGGTTGTCACTTAAATAGAAATGATACTCCCTCAAAATTTTTCTATTATCTTCTATACTATCACCTGCATGTTTGTATACAATATGAACAAATATGGCCACTTGCACTGAGTTATAATACTGAGATTGAATTTCCTCTTGTGGAGCAAGAGTATAGTTTTCTGCAAAGTCAACCACTGATATGATAGTTCTAATTGGAAATATGTTTTTACATGAACGAAATTGTCCATCAATCCACTAAGCATATTGGGAGTGTTTGACATATTTGGATACAATATTATCCTTAAAATCTTTGATAAATGCATGCACACAAATTTTTTTAGTGACTAACTCACAACGCTTTCTAATTTTTCCATCCTTTAAAGAATATTCAATATTCTTGAATCTTTTCACATCCACTAATTGTTGTCCAAATTCATTGAAATATTTTCATGCATACATTCTCCTAACAATGAAAAGTTGCCACATCTATTGCATTGTCCAGAAATACATGCTTTTGAATAAAATAAGTATCTAGTAGATGTTTCACAAAACAAACCTGCTACAAACTCCTTAATTGTTTGAGGTGGCATATTAATACCACATTCCTGCATAATTTCATCAGTATGCAAAGTAGAACGTATATGTCGAAAAACATCATAATAATAACGAAATTGCACATGAGTTTTACAACAACAAGAGATTTGCTGTTTATTAATTTTCACATACCAAGGTTTACATTTCTCGAAAGATCTTTGGCTTATGGTAATATTAAATGGTTCTAACACTAAATCATCTAAGAATTTTTTATATAATTTAGTTTGAGTCATGTTTAATAGATGTTTTAGATGAGGATCACAGATTTTAGACCCCACTCGTAATTTTAAAATATCTCTAACATTAGATGATAACTTTGTATTATCATGCCAATATTTTTCAATTAAAGATTTGATTTCACTATTTAATTTCATGTCATACCTTGGGAGTCTACCACTAAAACTCCAACATTGGTTAATTGGATCTTTTTCAATAGATTCTCTTCTATTTGCTGCTCTTCTCAAAGTTTTAGGATTTATCTTTAGAATTTTACTTGTCTTACTTATCATTCTTTTATTAGAAGATGATTTATTGACTAAAGCAGTTGTTATAGCTCTTCGTGCTGCATTTCTATCTTTAGATCGACTCTTTTTACCAATAGAATCAATAGCATTAGCAACACTAGATAAAATTTGTTTGATTGATTCATCTTTTTTTAGTTTTTATAAAGATGCCTAACTTTTTCATTACTTTTCGCAATTTCCACATCTTCATCAATTGCATCATAAGTTGACATTGAAATCCAAGACTTTTTCTATAATTTTTTTTTATATAATCTATTTGCATGTGTTCTCATTTGCCTCCAAGAAATCTTATTAGGAAGATTATCTAAGACATTTCTTTCAATCTCAAATAAAACATTTTTATTTTCACTCCTAAAAGGGATATCATTCTCATTCATATCATCAATAGGTGGGTTTGAAGACATACCTAGATTTGTTTCTATAGTCGTGTTTTCCATATCATTGAAAGTTGGCTCCAAAGACACACCTGGATTTGTTTCTATAGTCGTGTTTTCAATATCATTGAAAGTTGGCTCCAAGACACACTTGGATTTGTTTCTATAGTCGTGTTTTCCATATCATTGAAAGCTGGCTTTGAAGACATACCTGGATTTGTTTGTACAGTCACATTTTCCATATCTTCGAAAGTTGGGTTTGAAGACATACATGCATTTGTTTCTATAGACACATTTTCTTTCAAATTCACCATTTCCACATTTGCATCATCTACATTCATCCCATCATTTATAGTCTCTTGAATGTCTTTCTCTTCAATACTCATGGAACTAGATGCTTCAATATTCTTTATCTCTTGAATCCTTGCTCTTCTATCTCTTTGCCTTTTTGCTTCCTTCGTGTCTATTTGCTTCAATTTCTTGAGGTGTCATTACCCTCCTTTATTTTTTTCTTTGAAGTTGATTTGATCCCATGATTACCAAACCCTCTTGATAAAATAACAATTGATACTTAATCCAATTTCATAATTGATGTACTTATTTGAAATTTTGAAGTAGAATTAGATGTAGATCCTTTGTTCCATAGATTTTGAAGTAAAAAGTAGATGTAAAAACAAAAACCTTCTTTCTTTATTCCTCTTGAAAATAGGTCATGCACTTGATTTCACTTCAGAATTGTTCATATGATTGACTCCTTTTAAAATCTGAATAGAATATGACCTGTCAAGAGATTCCACAAAACACCTGTAAGTAAAAAAATACAGAAATTGTCGTTGTCGCGCCGTACTGATTAGACTTGCAAGTTGCAGGGATATAGTAATAGTACATTTTTCCCTGATATGGGAAATAACGGGTATAATAGAAACGGGTACCCGTTATAAAATGGGTACCCGTTCTTAAAAACATAACAGGTACCCGTTATATAATGGGTACCTGTTTTATAACGGGTACCTGTTATATGAAATTTGAAATCACTGACCGCCTTTTCCCTTCCCTTTGCTTGGGTTTTAGGTCGGGATAGGCATGGTTGGTCGACCTTGAGCCTTGGACTTGCAAGTTTTTTTCTAAGTATAGAACAAGAAGAAACACCGAGTTTACCTATATGGCTGAGGACCTTCTTTTCTAAATTTTTTTACGAAATGAAAACCCATTACAGATGATATTTTCTAGTTTTCAAATATGTAATTTATTTTGTTATTGGACATGTTCTATTTATTATTTAATTTATGAGCAAACTAGTTCAAAAACTTGAAATGACATGTGTTTGTATTTTTTTAATAAATTTTAATTTTTAATTTTTTTTTTAAAAAAATTATATGTCATCAATCTACACATCATTCTTTACACAATGAAATTTTTTTTTTAATTTTATGATTTTTTTTGCTCAAATTATGTTGGCCGTACATGAGGGGTTTTCAAAAGTAGCAATTAGGCCTAATAAAAAAAAATTATTGGGAAAAAAATTATAAAAAAATATTCTCATCAAACTTCACTATACTACACATATTTTTCCAAAAAGATTTTGAAAAATAATTTTATTTAGGTCAAATTATGTTGGCCGTACACGTGCATGGTATAGTTAAAAAAAAGTGACTTTTAAATAGTGGTTTTTAGAAATGCCTATTAAAAATCAATTTCTATCATCTGGGTATTGAAAAAAATTACATATTTAGAAACTAGACTCCGAATACTACATTTTATATTTAGTGACTTTTTTAAATATTCCATCTCTAAGTGCTTCAAATTTTAAGGTCAAATGTGACAAATTCTGAAAATTAGGGAAAACACTTCCTTTTTATTTATTTTATATATAATATCTAATATAATTATATTTATTATTATATAGTATATTTTATATAGTGTAAATTATTTAATGTATCTTTAAAATAATAATATATTATAAAATTGTATATTTATATTAAATATTTAAATATATTTGTTACTTTATTATATATTGATTCTATTTATATATAACTCATATTATACTTATATTTATGAATATTACATTCTATATACTACAATTATTAAATACATCAAATATAATATTATATATTTTTAATAAAATACTATTTAAATTAATTTATAACAAATATAATAGTTTAACTAACTTTCTCAATCTCAATTATCAAGGTGTTGGCCATGACTTTTGATTTTCAAATGTTATTTCAAATCCACATGAATTATCTCACAACAAAAATAGAAAGCAACATAAGATCTTATCTCTGTCTCTCTCTATTTTTTTAAAAGATGTTATTTGAAATCCATGTGAATTATCTCACTAGAAAAATAGAAAGCAACATAAGATCTTATCTGTGTCTCTATTTTTGTAAAAGTACCATTTCATGAGGCTGTCGTGGAGCTAGATTGTGAGGCCTACCCTTTTTCATTCTGTTCATGTGACTATTTACCTTACTATTGTTGATACTTTTATATTTATGGGACTGTTGATCCTGGATTTTCAAACTATTAAACCTTATTATGTTAAAGGAAAACTAATTGGGTGATGTTAGATAGATGTTTGCTTTAAGAGAAAACAAATTGGGTGATGTTAGAGAGAAAATTATAATGTGATTTCATTATGCTTATGAGAATTGTGGAATGTTTTAGGAATGCATATTTTAAATTTGCTTCGGCTATGATATTTATACGTGAAATTAACTTTAAAATTTAGTGTGCAGGTATTTCTAACAAAACCACAAATACTGGAGATTATTCCACACCTTATGTTGTAATCCCTTGTGAAGCCGATCTGGTTCCACTAGGAACCGAGATCAACTTTGTGTTTGAATTAATGTTGTAATGTTGTCTTGCATGAGGTTGAATGGGTTAGGTCTACCCTCTTGTAAATTTGAATTATGATTTGTGTTGTAAGAATTGTATTTGAATTTTATTTTTAAATTTTAAATTTTTGAGACCCTTTTCTTGTGTCTTAACTTGACCTTGAGTGTCCTAACTAAGTTAAAGTTGACCCTCGGTTATACCCCATGGGTCTAGGGTCCCTTTTGACGTGGGTAACCCTTGGTAAACCTTCGTATGGTCACCTTAACTTCACACTGAAGTTAAGTGACGAATTTGGAGGCATGGGAGGAATAGGATGAATGGTACCAACATTCAAGCCCATCCCTCTTCAATTCCCAAGGCTTGAGAGGACTCCAAAATACACCAATGGTGGAAGACTTGACTTCAAGTCCCTCTCACAATTGGTGAGAGTCCCCATGGAGTTTTGTGGTCCTTCATGAGAGGGAAGGAGGGGAAGACATGTGTCACCCTTTCCCTCTCCAATCCCCCTTTTCTCTCCCATGTGTAAGAGAGATGACATGAGGTAAGGGATAAGGAAGACTTTGGAGATGGGTGAGTGACATGTGTCAACACCCATCCCTTGGGACACAATAGTGTTTGAGAGGAAGAGTGAGGAGGTGACAAGTGTCACCTCCCCATTCCTCTACACTCATGGAATGGGTTATTTTAATCCCACTTGGGATAGGGAGAAGGGTTGTTAAATTTTTGAGGATTTTTGGTTTATTGAAAATTGTTTTTGGAGAAAAAGGATAGAGGGAGTTGGTGACTTAGGTTGGAGGAGATTTTAGAGGAGCTCTACATCAACTACATCCATTAAAGGGCTTTTTAATGTTGGATTTCAAGGCCTTTCCTTTGCATTTTCTATTTGTTGCATGAGGGATGTGTGAAAATGTTTATTTTGCTTATGTTGTATTTTTTTGTTATTGTGGGGAAACTTTTGTTGGGATGTTGACAAAGCTTCTTCCACTTGGGAGAAATGCTCATCAAGTATGGGGTAGGGGAGGAGTGATCCTCCTCGAGGTCATTGCCTTGTTTTGGGATGTTGAAAGCCTTGAGGGCATTTGAATAATTTGAGTAAATTTATGACATGGCTTGAGAGCCAAAATATGACCTTCTTAGAATTTTTGGTTTACTTGTTTGGCTTGAGGCCATGAGAAATTTGTGTTGATTATATTATTTGAAATGGTGGCACTCTAGAGTTGAGTGTGTCCACTCTCCTACCCCTCTTTGACTCACTTTAGTTGAGTTGTGTTGTGTAACTATCCAAGGGTGTAATTGTGTTTGTGGGATGTTGTATTGCTTTGTTGTGAAGTGGTTTGGATTCCCTAGGTGTGGATGATCTCCCTAGCTCGGGGGTGACCCTCTTGCGGGTCTACGGTAGGGAGGAGAGCAAGTTGAGTGGTGTTTTCTCTCCTTTTGTGATATGCAGGTTCTTGGAGCTTATTGTGAAGCTTGGAGAAGATTATTTGAACTTGGAAAATATTTTATTTTCCTTAAGTCTTAAGGAGAGCTTGGTCATTTAATAGCTTCATCCTTGTTGATTTGCTAAGAGGAGAGAATTCTCTCTCTATTGTTGTAAAAAAAATTAGTATTTTAGAGTTGTGAGAAAATTCCTCCTTTAATGTGTTGATAGTTGTAATCTTATTATTTATTAAGTTTTACCATTATGAAATGATTATGAAAAGAAATTTGTTTTTAAAAGGATATTAGAATTGTCTATTTCCTTATACTCCTATTTTGAAAAGTTGTGAATTAGTTATTATAAATAAATTTGTTAATATTTATCTCATTACATGACTTGTGAAAATGATAATTCTAATGAGTTGCTTGATGTTGTAGTTTTGTCATTTGGAAAAGAAATGAAAATTGATAATAGTCATACATTTGTTTTTTGTTGTGAATAAATGTAAATACAATTAATTCTTTTTATTTTAGATTTTATGCTTACTATTTTAAAATTGAAATTTGTGACTTGAAATTTAAATTTAATTAAAACCGAGAAATAGATTTAAATGTTCATGTGAAATGGTAGAAAAGAAAAATTAAAATTTCAGTTTTAGAGGTGCATATGAAAATAAGTTGTATGAAAACTCAATAAAATTAATTCAATATTTCTGTCCTACAAAATAAATTGACAGAGATTATTTAATGATTTTATTTATATATATATAAATAAATAAATATTTACATTTTCTATATTTATACAAGTTAAATGGGTTGTTAATAAAACTATGAAACTAAATAAATTGTAATTCTGTAGAAATTTCTGTGTATATATATATATAGATTGTAATAAACGAAATTAAATGGGGAATAAAATTCAATATTTCATAGTTTTCTGTGTGGGAAAATGTAGTAAAAAAAAATATATTATGGAGTGGTGGGGGGGTTTGAACCCCCCACCACCACCGATTTATATACATACAAAGGGTGTGGGGAGGGGGCGGAGCCCCCACCCACATCCCACACTGTGGGATGTGGGTGGGGGCTCCGCCCCCTCCCCACACCCCCTCTCGCTGCTTCCATATACACCGCGCCCAGCAGACTCTGCTCCGCCGCTTGAATCCTCCACCGAACTTCCCTCCACTCGTCCACAGCGCGGCCTCCGCCGATCCTCTCCTTCGTCGTGCCCTCTGCGGCCACCCTCCGCCCGACCACCACTACGGCTCCCTCAGTTCTGTGGCCCAATCTCCCAATGCCACCACCACTGTGGCTTACTCCACCTCTGCGGCAGGTCCCACCTACGGCCTCCTCCATTGCCGCCGCCGCCGCCATCCATTGGACCCTACATAGCCATTCAGAACTAAGAAAAATATGTTAGGGTTTTTCTCCCAATGGAATTCAAAAGAAAATAATGAATGAGAATATAACAATATTCTATGTTATATAAAGAAAAAATATAAAATATAAGATTAAAATAAATTATATATATATAGTTTGCCAACAATTTTGTAATTCATTTAAATAATAATATATATAGGTAAATATATATATATATATATAATTATATATATATATTTATATATATAAATATATTATCTATGGGTAATTTTGTAAAAAGAATAAATAAAATAGGGCTAATATTTAGACAATAATATATATAATTATAATAATCCAACTGCAGGAAAATGTATTTTGGAAGTTTAAACAAATATTATACAAGAAAACGAAAAGAAAAATATACCTATCTTATAAGTGCAAATAAGCATATATATACATTATATATATGCTTATTTGCATTTATATAGATATGCGTATCTTTATAAATGTAATTAAGCCATCACAGGCATTCCATATGTGGCCATTGTAAACTAAACCTAGAGATTGAGAAAACATCAATTTGAGTAAATGTCCAATTGAGAAAAATGAGAGAGAAAGAGAAATAAAAGTTAACCGTGAAAACAAAGAGGAGAAAATGCGCGGCATTTCCAAACTGGGCTAAGAGAACTAAGTAAGAATTAACTCTTCATTAATCCTGAATTAGGAACAATGTAAAGGATGCAGTGATAACTCTGATTGATGGAGTACTGATTTGGTTTACCAAGAAATTAGGAATAATGTAAAGGATGCAGTGATAACTCTGATTGATAGAGAACGGAAAGAAAAGCAGGATAAACATAAAGAAACCTTACACAACGGAAAAGAGAATGTGATAGAAATACAATCAAAATTAAATTTCAAAGAAACAGAAGAGAGGGCAAATGTGCAGGCTTTGTTGAAAATGCTAAAGTCTGAAGGAGGAGAAATTAATATTAAATTTTAGAAAATGTGAAGGAGAACAGATGATCAGACTTTGTTGAAAAATGTCCCATTAACTTAATCAACTGTTGTACCAATGTAATTAGTTAAATTAACCTAAGCCAGGAAACCCCGTGTTAAGAGTAGTGTTAGTGTAATCAATTCCCCTCACGCCCGTGAGGCATTATGCTGCCGGATTTTTCCAGAATCTTGGGTTTAGGAGCTTAGTAAATCCAACCCTTGTAGCTACGTTATCCGCATCACGAAGACCCCCTTGTTGGCCTTCTTGCGTTTGGGTATACACATGTGTGTGTTACCTCGCTAACAACTATTTTGTTTACGCCTTAAGCGTACGCCACCAAGCACGCTTACGCGTGCGAAGGGGTTTCTAGGGAAGCGTGGGAAATTTTTTGATATTTCGTGTCATGACCACATGACACATGTGATGCATGTTGTGACCACATTGGAAATGTGGGCATGACATAGATGATCTGAACCAGCCCATACCAAGCTCCACTTTTTACATTGTAAAAGTACCATAATATGATCTTTAATGTAGGGTTTTTCATTAGAATGCTTGACCATCGCCCCAAGTCTATCACACAATGGAACACTTGTTGCCACAATGTTTATGTAGTTAAGCTTAGTTTTGTAATCCCATGATGGTCAATGATTTTGTGTTTTAGGAAATGTCTCTTCAATTGTCATGGGTGGTAAAGGTAAAATTTTAAAATAATTATTCATAGGAAGGTTATGCATGTAGCCATGTTTTCTACTTAAACTAAAAAGTACTTTGAATCCACAAATTTTAGTTACCATTTGGCATACTATACACATATTCAAATAAGGGAAAGAGGGAGGAAGATATAAAAGTGAAAGAGATGTAGAGAGGTGAATAGAGAAAGGGAAAATAGAGAGAGATGGCAATGTGTATGTTCATCGAGAGACATGTTGCAAGCAACAACTTGAGTATTCACGCTCCGACCTTAGAGCCTTATTTCATTTTCCAAATTTGTGTGCTTGTTTGTGTTTGATATGTAGACCAAGTAGTATGGCCTTACTTGAACAAGATCTAGAGAGAGAGAGTAGTAAAAAAATAATACATTATAATCCCGCAAATTGGGAGTGACCAGGACTCGTCACACGACTCCCACTTTCTTCTACCATGACTAATAATTTGTGGAGGAAAAATTTTGAGGTTCCTTCGAATGTTACACATCTGATGATAATAATTTTTCCGTCTCCACCTCTGGGTTAGCTTCACACAATGGCAAATAGGAGTAAGTCTAAATGAGAAAACATTACATTAGCTATTCTAAAGCTACGACCTAGCCTTGGCTAATCGAAGAATCTAATTTAAAAGGTTGGTGGGATTTTAAATTGAAACCTAAAATCTAATGGTGGTGTGTGTGAGCATGACTTATCGAATGGTCATTGTTTTATTGCCAACTTGGAGTGCATGTAATAACTAGTGGTCTAGAATTTTTGGTTGGTCTTACATACAATTCATCAATTGTGTAGTTATGTGAAGTCTTCTTGAGGTAAAAAGGGGCTATTTTTTAATTGAATTATGCAAAATAACAAAAATACAAATACAAACATCACTCAATAGAGCAACTGGAAAGGAAAGACTATAATGTCCAGGCAGCCCATCAAAGAAACAAAGCTGAAACAACTAAACACTGTCAACAATAATAGAAAGACTACAATGTCCCTCAACCTCACTCCAAATCCTTTACAAAATTAAAGGAAATAGTACTATAAGGCCTAGCAGAGGTGAAGCAGTAGATAATCCCATTGCAATGAACTGTATCATTGATTGTCCATAAAGCCAACCTCACATCATATTTAGAAGGGACTTGCCCAACCACATTCCATGAATCTACCAATGAATCATATAATTCTATAGATGGCGCATATCCATTTGCATCTTGGGATCTGCCACCTTCTATAATGATTTGAAAGCCATTGCAATTACCATTGTTGTCATTAGAATTCAACCTCCTTTCAATCACAGAGATGAGACCGCTTGATCAGGGCTTGTACAATGGGGGAATGCTTCTCCATTACTTTGAGATTGGATTGTAAACTGCAAGATTTTGGGATATACAGTTGAACTCCCCTTCACAAGGAGGAAACCCCCAATTGCTTCTAGTGGAATACACAATGACTGAGGTAGAAAAAGCATTGGAATGGAATACCACTTATTCATAACAAGATTGTAAGAAGAGCAATAGTCCCTGCAGTTGTATGTAGACAATGCAAATAACCTGTGGGTCCTTGAAACTAACATGATTATCTCCACACTTCCATGAATAATTTGGAGTTGATGTACAACTCCCAATCTCTACAGATAGAACTACTTCTTATCACATTATCATAAACACTAGAAAATCATAAATAGATCCTTGATGCAGTAAGTCTATAAGTAATCCTCACACAACTTGCCATGTAAAAAACCTTCCTAGAACACCTCACAAAATTCACCTATGGCAGCTAGTGAAGTGAAGCTCATATAGATGAGTTGTTTTGGGCTCTTCTTTCTCAAAAATTCATGAAGAAGTAGTTGAGCCAGAGCATCAATAATCCATCCTTAGAACCACATACTAGAAGCTCAATGGAGCACTATTGAACAACAATACCCTGTACTAGATGACCAGTCTGTAGAACCTATTGGCGATGAACATTGTTAGATGAAAGCTATGATTGCATTGGCCTCTTGTCCTTTTGCAACTATGATATTTGAGACCTATTTTGAACACACCCAGATATCGAGAGGGGGGATTGATCAATACTAAAAAAAATCTCAAACCCTCCAGAGCAAACTGAAACTTAATTTTTACAACATTAACAGAAAAATAAAAGATCAACACAATGCACAACACCACATAACACTAGATATACGTGGAAAACCCCAAAGGGGAAAAACCATGGTGAGAAAAGCTGCTAGAAGCTAATATCCTAATCCAACCTCACAAAAGAATCATAGTTACAACTTTATTTTAGGGCTACAACCCAAGGAAGCTACTACTCCCTGAAGAAAGGTTTTAGGGTCACTCCCAAGGAAGCTACAACTCCTTGCAGACTTTCTTTTAGGGCTTCAACCCAAGGAAGCAACTACTCCCTGAATTGATAACAAACTTAGAAAAGATTACAACATGACAATCCTTCTATTGTCTAAATCTGACAACGAAGCTCAATCCTTTTGATGATTGCAATTCTACTTTGACAACTTCTACAACTTCTTTAAATGTATTCTCTGCAACTTACTGACTCACTGCTTTAAGCCTTCAAGAAGTTTTTACTTTGGCTCACTACATCCAACAATCAGTTAGGAACACTCTTCACTTCCCTTCTGTCTCAAAAATATCTTCAAGATGAATTCAAACATGATCTATTACTTCTACTCTTTCTCTTTCAGTCACACATCATAATGGATTACACATCCACATTTAGCTTCTCACACTCTCACTCGCAATCACACCTCACCTAGATCAACTAGGTTTACAATATATACATGATATTACATTGATTAATTTACATGTCGGCCAAAGACAATAATAATATTGCAATTACAAGTCAGCCAAAGATCAAACCACATGAAATGTGTAGAGGGCAAGCCCTAAAATGAACTACACACAACACCAAGAAGAGGAACACACCTTGAGGATCCTAACACATGCTTAACCTAGTCCTAAACACCCTTCACAACAGTATCCTTCAAAGAATAACATCCGCACGCTTCACACGTTTGAAATAGGTCAGACTTAAGCAAGAAAATATGAAGCTTGTAGCATGTTGGCCATTACAACTTGGCAGTACTCATGATAGATTAAACATTACTTGTGCTTCTCCCAAGTGAGTCAACATGACCCATACAACATCTCCAAACGCTCCTTGAACTCCACACAACAAAGACTTTGTGGCACACAGCTTCAACATACCTTAGTTGGCCAGGCAAAGGCATAACCCAACAACACCTTCATTCCGGGCCACAACCTATTCCAAAGAAACCATAAAACACCTTGCGGAGCAACAAGAAACATCACAAGATCCTCAAGATCATTCTCCACCAGCCAATTCAGCACTTCATATAGCAACAAGTTGGCACAAGCCAACGAACACTAAAACTAGTCACCAGACAATACAGTCCTGCACTTTGTCACTTACAACTTTCTCTACAGAGAGACAAATGATATGAAACTTTGAATGTAGCACCTTCACAACCCACTGAACCTAACTTCTAAACTACATAATCATATATTCAAAGGTAGAGGAGTGTAGATCATTCTCCCAATCAGTCTTCAAGGTAACTTCCTGCAGTAGAAACCTTCACCAACATCCAGAGAATAGAGCCTCCTTGTAGCAACACATACTTCCTTAGGAACAATAGGAGAGGGCATACAACATGCTACAGACCATCAGTAACATCTCCCCAACATCAACATTACTTCTAATCCTCATCTTAATGCTTCTAATTCCCATCTTAAATATCATCATGATATCATCTCTGCTAACAACAAACATACTCAATACAACTTTAATTGACATTAAACAAGGCATGACATCCAACCATGAACATCAGAAACATCACTGTTAGCACACCATCATAGTATACCATCAATATGAGCATTAATGACAGCCCAAACTGAGTGTTGACATCAATGACAACCTTAGGTAACATATGTGCAACAACCTAATGTGTTGAATTTGAGTGCCTAATATCAAATCCTTCTTCGAAACCTTCTGAAGATACACAAATAAAAATCAATGCAGAGAAACACATCAGTGTAAAGCCTTACAATCCCTGCTTCCTGAGAATATATGGAATTAGAAAAAATTGCCATATATCTACTTATCCAAATATGCATAAGAATAAATTGTTAGATAGAATTAGCAATAACATTACGAAGGTCCACACCCAACTATAAGAGTTGGCTAGATAGGAGCCACCCGAGATCTAGGACTTCATGAAAGCACAAGAGAGACAATATGAAAGAATAATAATATATTCTATCAATGAATGCAAAATTGTGTATGTTACAATACTTACAATGTACATGAAGAGCCTTGATTATAAAGGCAAGGATGAGAGCTAAGATGTTGTAGTCATGTGACAAGTGTCTTAATCCTATGACATGTGACAACTATATGACAACTAGCAACAACTAGCAACAACTAGACACAACTAGACACAACTAGAAACAACTAGAAACATCTAGAAGACTCACTAAGTCAACTTAACATGTGAATTATGTGAGGGAATATTATTTAACTAATAAATAGTTAAATAATATGAATTATCCTCGCACAAGGGAAACTAGATAGGAAATATCCCTATTCACACTAACACCCCCCCTTAAGTGAAACTTAAGGAGTAGCTGACAAAATGTAAAGATGAATGGGTCCCAGCTACTAGGCCATGTTAGGTACCCATGTACAAACAAATCTCAAGTGGAGTAAAGGAGAAAACCTCATGGGAAAGAACTCTCCAAAAGTGAGAATGCATACAAACATGTATAAGTGATGGAATGATGGAAGTATCAAGACTTCCCAAATACAACATCCATCACATATATACAATCAATAGCCCCCCCATAAGAGGGAAAGAATGAGACAAGGTGCCCCCCCATAATGAAGAAGCTCTAGTGCCAATGGTGAATTCTAGAAGAAGAAGACCAAAGATGATCCGAAACCTGCAAACATTACATCTTCCCTTGGGAAGAAACTAATCCACTGGTGCATGATGAAGAAACTTCATCTCCATAACAAGAGATGAGGAAGGAAGTCTCATGAAATATGATGTCTCTGAAAACTACTCATGTGTCTCCATGTGAATGCTGAATGATACCACAATCAAATCAGGAGTCTCAGGCCTCATTGATGAAAGTGACAATCCGGGATCTAGTGAAAATTAAAAATTATCAAGCTCTAAAGATAATGACAACAATTGTTCTATGACTGTCATCAAAGAGGAGAGATAACCCCTCAAATGTGTCCTCCAAATCTACAAGATGTGACTCACAAAACAAATCTAAAATGCCTGTTAAGTACTCATCCCAAAAAGATGTATCTGAAAGACAAGAAGCATCATGTTGAACTGAAGTACTGAACTCTGAAGAAGCAGGAGGTGGAGAAGAAGGAAGTGTAGCACATGTCTTAAGAACTAATGAAGATGCAAGAATACCAAGGTTCAAGTGACCAAACTTCTCCTCTGAAATATGATTCATGCTAGGAGTGTGAATGTTAGCCAGCGGACTTGAATCATCATCAAGAGAGAAACCATAAAAGGTGTATAGCCGAGATGAATGATCAACCACCCTAGTAGCAATAATCTCTATGCTCTCCAAGTCTTTGATAATAACCAACTCAGGTGTGAACTCCACTGTCTTCCCTACACCACTACGAGTAATTTGATATACGGAAAGAAGATTATTGGTCAAAGAAGGCACACAAAGTACATCATTGAAAGTACCCTCACCAATATCAATAGTTCCCTTCCCAATTACATTCATATATGTGTTATTACCCATCAAGATAGGTGGCATATCACATGGCTCAAATGAAGAAAACATATCCCTGGAAGAAACCATATGATGAGAAGCACCTAAATCAAGAAGCCATTTACCTGATGTAGAACTTGTACTTGCACAAAGTGCTTTACATTTATGTTTAGGATACTTAGCTTTCCTTGCATGAGATTCAAAAAGTACTAGCTATGTAGTTGTTGAAGGAGTAGAAGAAGAATCAAGAGATGAACGTTTGTTCTTTTGAACAAGTTGCATCAACATGTCAATCTGTTTCTCCTTCTTAGGTGAATTTTGTGCTTGATTTGTTTGTGGATTTTTCTTAGCTTTATTTTGTTTCTTGTAAGAAGAACCTGGTGCTTTTTGTTCCTTAGGTTGTCCAAACACCAAAGCATGAGTCTGTGATGGCTTAATGATACCCATAGAAAGAAGCTTATGTTTCTCATGCATTAACATCTCAAAAAAGGATGCAAATGAAGGCATAGTGAAAACATATCCCATAGTTAACCTATGAGTGTGAAAGCTAGAAACAAAAGTTGCATAATCAGGACCAAGTTTGTTCAACACATTGTAGATCAATTAGATGTCCTTTTTGTCAATACCACATGCTTTACATTGTGCTCTTAGATCATTAACCTTAGTTATGTAATCCTAGATATTGCTAAAGTTCTTAGGATCAAGGCCCATCAATTCATTATCAATTTGATAGCCTTTAACTTCATCTGTTGTACCATACAATGCTTTCAATTTATCCCAAGCATCATGTGAATTTGTACATGCCTCAATCTGAAACAAGAGATCTAGGGAAATGAAACTACGAAGACATCCAAGAGATTTAGTATGCTTTATCATCCATTTTATCTTTTCCTTATCATTTGTGGGTTTAGGTATCTTTTTTTCAACATATAAAGAATGTCCAAGATCCATTAGGGCATTCCATGCATGTTGACTCCAAGTTGCATAGTTATATGGTGTTAACAATGGAACCCTTGTTTTATCCATGATGTAGAGGAAAAGAATAGCACAAGAAGCTATATCAAAGCACAAACTCAATCAACACTATAATTGAAGCCCCCCAAACCAAAACAACCACCCATTTCAACCTTTTTCCAATCAATGAGTGATATGTACCCAAAGTGCTTCAAACTGAAAATCTGATGTCTAAAGAAAAATATGAAAAAATGGCATGAATAGAACTGTAGAGAACATAATTACCTTTCCAAAGCCTATAAGAAGTTGAAATTTTGATGAAGTGGGAGAAAGTTGTGAGCTTGCGAGTGAAAGATGGAAGATCTGACTTCAAACAGCTGTATCAGGCACCTGTAGCAAAATATCAAAAAAATACCTACACCACTAAGAAGTGCTCAGAACTAGCTTTTCGATGATATCTTGTTTTCTGATTTTTAATACTGTGGCGAAAAGTTATGGCTCCCAAAAAAAATGCCCTATTAGGGCTAGAAGAGGGCCAAGAGGGCTCGGTGCTGATGTTAGTAGAATATTCCTAGAATATTCCCCTTCACCGGAAAAAAGATGCCCTCTTGACAGAATATGCTGAGATTTGATGGAATATACCCTGTCTGTCACCGGGAAACTTCCTGTACTAGTATGTTTCGAAAACCACCTGTTAAAAAAGGTGAAAACTACTAGTTTGAACAGAAACCACCTTATAATTGAAGGAAACCACCTTCAGATGGACTGCCTTGTGGTTTTGACCCTGTTGAGTAGGAATTCTTTTGTTATAGGGATTGTGGAATTTGAAGATCACTGCCAATGTTTTAGAAAGATTCATTGGGTGGTTTTAGAAAGGCCCACGGGGGATGCCTAAGCCGTGAGCTGGGATATAAAACTCATGTTAGGGTTTGTTTTGGCAGGCCTGCTCACTGCGGTGAGATTCTTTGAAGATGCCCATTGATTAAAAAACCACCGGGAGTCTAAAATATGCCTGCAGAGATGTATATGGATTTGACTGCCGACCTTCAAAGACCTCCGGGTAAGAACGTAGAGACCGTTGAAGATAAAGATGTTGACGGGAGATAAATCCTATGGATGAATAGATGTGGGGGGCCCATGCCACGTGGCGCCCCTATGATGGATCTGTACTCTGTATACCCTGTGATAGGGTACAGGGTACCAAAAGAAATATTTTGTAGAAAAAGACTTTATTAACCCGCAGAGAAAAGACTTTAACCAACGTACCAATATTTTAACCACTGGATAAAAGCTAAGATTCCAATTCGGTGATGCCTGCAGATAGATTCCATGTGCTAGTGAAGGAATATTCTACCTGTGATTCCGTATGGTGGAATCAAATAATTTTTTTTTGCCTTTTCTTGCAACTTTGTCCGATTTGGACAAATTCACAGTCAATCTATAGGTTTTTGGGCATCCTGAGTGCGATGTCAAGGTCTAATTTTTCCCAATTTACTCTAAAATTGTAGTTACCTCCCATATCAAGTATCCATTCCCTAAATTGAAAACCTCATAGATTTAGCCTCTAGTGTCTGATCTGGACGAAACAAAAGTCGATCTTGACTATCTCAGACCTCCTAAACATAATGGTGTGCTCAGATTTGTAGCAACATGCTCCAAAATGAACCTGTAATACAAGGCTACAAAGAGAAAACCCTCTCAAATCTAGTTTTTCCATCAAGTCTTTCTGATTCTCCAAGTCATCATTCGATGCAAGAGAAGAGCATACTCAACTATCAAGATCCACCATGAATTGCACTCAAGATATCTCATAAAATGACTAACACAAAGTGATTCTTCCTAGAGCTCTGATACCATGTAAGAGTTGGCTAGATAGGAACCATTGAAGATCTAGGACTTCATGAAAGCACAAGAGAGACAATATGAAAGAATAATAATCTATTCTATCAATGAATGCAAAATTGTGTATGTTACAATGCTTACAATGTACATGAAGATCCTTTCTAATAAAGGCAAGGATGAGAGCTAAGATGTTGTAGTCATGTGACAAGTGTCTTAATCCTATGACATGTGACATTTATAACACGTGTGTAGGATATGACAACTAGAAACAACTAGCAACAACTAGACACCACTAGACACAACTAGAAACAACTAGAAACATATAGAAGACTCACTAAGTCAACTTAACATGTGAATTATGTGAGGAAATATTATTTAACTAATAAATAGTTAAATAATATGAATTATCCTCACACAAGGGAAACTAGATATGATATATCCCTATTCACACTAACACCAACAAGGCTTCTTTCCAATTCTGAGGATGCTAAAAAATAGAAAGTAAAACATTAAAAATGGCCTTCCATTGACTCTTAGCAAAAGAACAGTCCCAAAAAATATGCTTTATACTTTATTGGAAATGACAGAATGAACATTTGGGAACTTGGATTTTAAAACATTTTAACTTGTTACCAACAAGGAGTTTACAGTGCAAATTTTTTGAAGTCAAAACCTGAACATCCATATCCATTTTGGATTTCCAAATATGAGCACTCAAACGAGACCAAAATTTCTCATTAAATCTGCATTTCCATTTAAGATTCAATTGAGGATTAAGAAATAAATAAGGAAGAAGCTGACTATATATTCTCTTCAAGGGAAATGCAGCGAAATAGTGAGATGAGAGCCATCGCCAGTCCTTTAGAAAATTACAAACAATAGGGGTACACATTTTCATAGAAAGCTCAACAGGAACCAGTGATTGGACAAAGATAAGGAATTGTTTATATTTATTTTTCAAACCAAAATGGATTTTAACAGCATCCCAAGGCACCCAATCCATCACATTGAAATTCCAAATATCACTAAAGTGATGAATCCTTTTCTTAAACTAAAAATATGCATGCCTGAGAAATCTCTTAGCCAAAGGTTGCCCATGGTAATGAATATGTTTATTCCACCAAATAGAAGATGAAGCAAAGATGAACCCATGTAGCAAAGATGAATCCCTCCACTCAAGTAGATGACAAACATGTTACCAAGACTTCCAAATAGTTTATATAGGGGATGCAGCTTGGATCTTAAAAAAAGTGTTGGTTTGTGGCAATTGATCTTAAAATGTTGGTAACAAGTTTCTCCTTTTTTGCACATTTGGGTCGGTAGTTAATTTTTGTTAACTGACAAATGAAAAATGACATTGTAAAACCCTAATTCTAGAAGCTTCCAAAAAGCCTGTTATAAGCGGCTATGATGTATGTTGCGGAATGGAATTCAGGAGATTGTAATATGTTTTGCACTGGATAATAAAATCATTGGATGGCTGAGTTTCTATGGATGTAGCCCATTTTGGGTGAACCACATTAAAATTTTGTGTTGATCTATTTTATGTTATTCTTCATTGTTAGATTTGGGTTATTTAATCTGCATATAATTGTTAATGTTTATTGCTCCGATCTGTCTAAACCCTAACAAAAAGGAGTAAGAAGAATCTTATCATGCCAATTGACCGCTTGTCATTTGCCTTTAACAGAAGTATAGTTAATTCGATGTCGGATCAGAATTTTCCAAGGTTCCTCTCCATGGAACACTCTAATAATCCATTTGGTAGCCAAATAGATTCCTTGTGTTTTTGGGTCAATAAGTCCAAGGCCACCTTTGCTTTTGGGTTGAATGCAATGTGTCCAAGAAGTGGCTTTGAAACCAACGTTGCCATCCCATTTAGACCACAAAAATTGATGAATAATTTTGTTTAAATATTCATAACCTTTGTTGGTAGGCATCCAACATGATGAATAATAAATATGAGTGGCAATAAAAATTCTATTTGCAACTTGGATTTTGCCAGCCAAAGATATGAACTTATTTCCCTAGTTAAAAAGTTTGTTCTTAAGCCTATCAAGGAGCCACTCTCACATATCAGAAAGGGAAACCCCTATTCCAAAAGGAATTCCAAGATACCTAGTGATCTCACCATGTTTGATTTGTTTCCATTCCTTGGGAATCTATTGGGGAATGGACCCAGATTGAATCATCAAAAAATTAGTTTTGTTATGGGCAAGCTGCAAACTTGAAATAGAACAATATAGCTCCAAAATTTCCATAATATTGGTAATCTCTTCTTCATAATTCTATAGAAACAAGCTGTCATTAGCAAAATGTGAGTTAATAACCACATTATTTTCAGGGATTGATATTCCTGAAATAAGATTTAGTTGATTAGCTTTTTGAAGCAAATATCCCAGTGCATCAATAGTAAGAACATATAAGAAGGGTGATAGAGGGCATCCCTATCTGATGGAACGGTGTAATGAAAATACATCAGTCATGGAACTGTTGATCACCAACTGAGCATTGGCACCCTTAAATAACATATGTACATGATCTTGAATTTTAGGCCCAAAACCAAGCCACTGCATCATTTTTAGAATAAAATTCCACCGAATTCTAGCATAGGCCCTATCAAAATCTAGTTTGATCAATATAGCATTTTGACCTGTCTATTGTGCCCATTCAGTTATTTCTCAAGCTAGCATAAGATTATCAAGAATATATCTACCCCCAAGAAAACTAGTTTGTTCAGGTTTTACAATATTCTGCACCACGGGTTTAATGCGGATGGCCAACACTTTTGCAATAATTTTGTATGATGTATTGAGAAGAGTAACTGGTCTCCAACCAGATATAGTATCTTCTTTTTTCCCTTTAGGTAAAAGTTTGATTAACCCTCTATTAATGGTAGGTCCCAAGGAACCTTTCTTGAAGGCTTCCAAGTATAAAAAATAAAAATCATCCTTGATATGTGGCCACATAGCTTGATAGAACTCAACAAGAAGTCCATTAATACCTAGGCTCTTATTAGAGGCCATCAAAAAAAGAGCATGCTCTAGCTGCTCCAAGGAAAGGATCCTGTCTAGATACCTACTATAACCAAGGTCAGTTCTATTAGGAATATATTCTTCAACAATCTCCTCCAAGATGGACTGGATATCATTCCAAGACTGATTTTCTTTGAAAAGGTTTTCATAAAAATTCTAAAAAATCATGTTAAAATCAGCTGAATTAGTATGAAGGATACCATTCTCATCCATTATGGCACAAAATATTTCCTTTTTATGTTTGTACTTCAAAAAGTTGTAGAAGTATTTTGAGCCTCTATTCCACTCTTTTATCTCATGAAGTCTAGCATGAATCTTAGCTCCTTGTCCTCTATAATGATCAAGTTGACGTAGCTGCATTTCTGTGGCAGCAATAGTAACTTGCAATTGGGTGTTATTCGGGTCACTATTTAATTTCTGTCTAGCTTGCTCCAGCTTACCTTGGAGAGTTTTTCCCCTCCTCCTACATTACCAGACCATTCTTTTACCAAATTCATGAAGGAAGGTCGTACATTGTGAGATTGCAGTACACCACCATTAGACCCATGACTCCCCTTCTTGAGGTTTTGGAAATGAATTCCAAATCCCCACTAAGGAGGACATGCATTCTTGATTTTTAAAATGAGAAATGTTAAGTTTATAAGGCAAAGGAGAGGTACAGGCTTCTTTTTGAGTAGAAAAAATAGTGCAAAATATAGGGAAGTGGTCTGACAGAGTAGTAGAATAATCCACTTGAATACAATTACCAAAAGTATTATGGACCAACTGTAGATTTGGTGATAAATAGAATCTATCTAGTCTGATGAGTTTTCTATCATCACCCAATCTACAATTGGACTAGGTAAACCATTTATTAATATGAGAAGTGCATTGGTCCTGAATAGGATCAACCACCCCAAGAGAATTTCTGTAATATAGCCAATTATTGAACTCATCATTGCTGAGTATAAAAGGACTAAACCAACTTCGATCAGTGTGGTGTTCTACCATATTGAAATCATCACCAATGATCTAGTCCACATTAGGAAGGGTATTAGACATCCATCCCCAAAGACTAGCTCATTCTTTTGTGTTGTGAGGGGCATAAACAGAACAAAAACCAATAGGCTAACCATTGATAACCGAGGGGACCCAAACACAACTATGTGAAGGGTCCTCACCCTTATCAATGACAAATTTACAAAGCCAAGGTGCAATACCAATAACAGATCCACCTTTCTCGTCTCTATGAGATGTATGCAAAAAAAGAGCATCTCTCCATACATTTAATAGAGCCGCTTCTAGTTTGTTGTTTCCAATTTTAACTTCTTGCATAAATAAAATATTAGGTTTCCATTTAATGACAATCTCTTTGACCTTAAATTTGTGGTGGGGAAGTGTAATCCCCTTATGTTCCAAGAGAGAATACAAAAATTCATGATAAAGATTAGGAATAATACCATTGTCTTGTGGCAATACACTGAAACTATTGACGAGATTAATTGACTAGTTACTATTCAATCAGTTTGATGGAGATCTAGATCTTTGGCGAGAATGGGGTGGAGGAGAAATGGAACCATGCTCATTATGGGTAGAGGAATTACAAGGAGGGGGAGAAGATAAATTAATAAGAGGAAAATGACTAAAAGAACGAGGAGAAGAACCAGATGGTTCATTCCTTTTTTTAACTACTCTCCAGCCATCCATCATAATATCTTTATAAGATGGAGATTGCATGGGATGTTCATCTATTTCAACATCAAAAGAGAGAGGTGGTATGTAAGGAGCTTGGGGTGGATGGGTTGATGTAGGAGAGGTAGTGATGCTATGAGGAGGAATGGGACGAGGGAAGGACGAATAGCCTGGTTAGATGGAGGGGTGGAGATGGGTGTTTGATCAAATCTTGTTTTCCTGGCAAGGCAATATCGAATCAAATGTCCTTATTTTCAGCAAAAGAAACACACATTAGGCTTGTTCAGGTAGACTAAAGGCTGATCTATTTCAAACCCTAGGCCGATCAATTTAATACTCTTTGGAAATAGTTTATTCAAATCCATTTCAACACAAACCCTGGGATGAACCCTAAAGATGGCAAATTTATCAGGGTTTTGTTTACACCAAATGACCTTGCCCAATTGTGCTACAATATCTTTCAAGTATGGCCTAAATGCCAGGTTTAAATAAGGTAGTTCTATTCACATTGGATATTGAGAATGAGACAGGCCTTCGAGGTGAAAATCAAACCTCTAAGATTGAAGGTAGCCGATTTGGCCACAAATCACCCATGTTTCATATTGCAGCATTGCTTGAGCATGGTCAACAACCTTAAACATACAGGAGACATAACCCTTTCCAAGACCCCTTGGAGCTTCAATTTCCCAACCTCGATTTTCCCAATTAAAACAAGCCCATTTATAAAAATCAACTTCAGATGGGACTCCTCTAAGAAAAAAAAGGATGACAGTTCAAGATTGACATTCAAAAATGACTTCCATTACATCATTAGGAAGTAGGAACTCTAACGGTTTACTTGATTCCTCACTGGCTTGTTGTTCATTCATCACACTGTCATTTTTAGCCTCATACATGATTGGCTCACTCTTTTTTGCTGTATTATCTATAGTGGTCTTGTCATTATCCATGTCTACTATTTTTGAGCCATCCAAATTGGGCTCCATCTCAACTGCCAACTCATTTTTAGTAGAAATACCTTCCTTGGTTGATGCCATTCCACTCTGCTCACCACCATTTTGTCTAGCGGTAGATTTTAGCCTCATCTCTGAGTCATAGTGGCAAAAAAACTTAGGGTTTGATAACAAATTAGGGCTTCGTTTGTAGAGCACACCCATTTTCTAACTATAAAAGGGGCTATTCTTGACATTTTACATTAATTTGTTTTACTCTCCTTCATTAAATTTGTGCATGTCACTTCAATGGCCATGAATCCTATAATAGTTCAATCCCTATCTTCCTTTAGGAATTGGGAATCATTCTAAATTAATTGTTTTGGTCTTTAAAAAGTATTATTCTAGAAAAAATGGAAATTAGTTCTTTTGCATGCTATTATTCTACAAAGTTTTCATTTTTAAAATATAAAATAATATATAATATAAATTATTAAATATATTTTTAAAATATTATTATATTATAAAATCGTATACTCAATTTAAATATTTATTTAGAATTTAATTATATTTATTATATATATATATATAATATATAATATATAATATAATATATTTATTATTTTGTGAAGTTTTCACTTTTAAAATATAAAATAATATATAATGTAAATTATTATTATTTTTTTTTAATGCACCTGGTAAACTTTTTAACATGACCGGCGACGCTGGTGCGACACATCCTCCAGCTCCACGCGAATGCTTTTGCCCGAAGCAATGAACCGGTGAGGTCACAACATGGGGGACCTCATCCCCTAACAAGAACACTTCAAACCTGTGAGCTCGTTGGCCCAGCGAAGGTTTGAACTTTGGTGGCTGCCACTACAATCGAGCGACTTAACCATCAAACCACGCCCTTATCGACATATAATGTAAATTATTAAATATATATTTAAAATATTATTATATTATAAAATCGTATATTCATTTTAAATATTTATTTATAATTTAATTATTTTTTGGATTGAGAATCGTGCACCAATTGTGTTCAAATAAAATAAGAGTTACATCATCGTGGTTAAGAAGACCACATCAAAAACCTGCTCTGCAGCTAACATCAATCCAAAAACTTACTACTTCACTAATATATACAGACAATTTTACATATTAAAACATGAGTACATATTAGAGAGATTCATACATATATATCAAATAAAAAATGCTCAAGTTTTCCCTAAATTTTCTGTCACTTTACTGTTGTTTGATCTCTGCCTCTTAGCAAAATATTCATTTGTATTTCTGATACTATTAACTAATCCATATTATCCTTTTCTAGTTCTTCTATTGGTGGTCTTTCTTGGTTAGTGTTGACATCATTCATATCCAAGTCTTCCCCTGCATCTCTATGAAGTTGTGCATTCAATTCTCCTTGATCTTCAAGCTGAAAATAATAGCCTTAGCTATCGTCCAGTTTTGAATCTTCTACTCTTGCTTTTTTCATCTCATTCCACTAGTCTGCACCCCTATCAATATTCTGAAACCAACCATGCATCCTATTGTTTCTCATGTTACCAGAGTCCCTGCCTGGTGAATCCCTCCAATGCTCAGAACTTGTGCTAAAGTTTTGACATACTATCTCCCATTGTTTGTCTATCTCACTCTTTGCCAAGTCTCTCTGCTTTTGTCTGCAATACAACTCCTGGAAGTCCATATATGTATTATAGAATCTCTAGTCAAACTTCCTCAAATTCCTAGCACAAAAATCTAATTCCTTAATGTCATCTTTGTAAAACATCGCTCCTGTATCCATTAACTCTTTAAATTTATCAATTGACATCTCCATTATCATGGCCAACCTACTCAAAAAAATTATAATTTGTGAGATTTAAAGAATCCCAGTGAGTAGCCTCTCCCTACCATGGAATCGTTCCTCATTCCTTTTTTTCCAGATAAACCACAAAATTTCAGTAGATAATATTAGCCAAAAAGTAGTATATTTTTTATTCAAAGCATCCACATAACCACATAATATTTCTTTCCAGTTTTCAATTGTAGTAGGACTCCACAAAGAGATATTACCCATAAAAAAATCCCAGACTCTTTTACCAAATAGACAATAAAAAAAAATGTGGGCAACAGACTCTTGGACATTACACAACGGGCACGACCAATACCAATGCAAAGTTTCTTGTGGATAAGTAACCATCTAAAGCAAGCTTTTTTGGTTCAAGAACACTAGACCAAATCCAGTTAAAGTTTATAGATAAAGTTTCTAAACCTAAAATGTCACTCCATCTGTCATTGATGTGTTGGTTGATCTCCTGCGAGTTAGAGAACATTTTGTAAATCAATTTAGGCTTCACAAGAAATAAATTATTTCCATCTATCCATTGTATCTTATCCAAAACCTCTTCCCCCTTAACAGATACCCCTGTCTATAAATTACAAAGCAGAACTTTGTATAATGTTGAAGAGGTTCTGAATTTCTTATCATTTAAATGAAACTCCTCTTTGATCTGGTTCCAACCTTTTTGGGTAACCCTCATCAAAAAGATCATTAGATTTGAAATCCCCATTGAGTTGAATTTCAAGGCAGAACACCCCTGAAGCAAATCCAGAGGCTTATTCTTATGCTTGACATTCCACCAAATAGACCTATGTCCCCAAATGCAGTGGTTCTTATAATCAATTGCTGCCCTGTCTGAGATAAAAACCTTGACTTGCTCCCCAGCCTTCCAAATGCTTCTAAAGACCACAGATCCCCTAGGATTAATATTAAAATCCCCAAACAGAGTGTCATGAAAATGCAAATTGCCCCAAGTTTTTTTCTTTACTCGAATAGCATTCAAGAGATTGGTTCTTACCAAAACCTTTCAGGGCTCATTACCAATCAGAGAATTGATTATCCATTTTGCTACTAAGGCAACACCTTGGACCCTCAAGTCCTTAAGCCCCAACCCTCCTATCTCTTTACTCATGTAGCGCCATCCCCACCAAACAAATGTTTTTTTTCTTTCCCCTTTCCATCTGACCACAAAAAATTCCTTATCAACTTGTGAATAATATCAAACTGGTAATTGGAAAAAAGCCACATGGAGGAGTAGTAGATTGAATAAGCTGATAGGATTTTTTGACAAACCTGAACCCTACCAACCAAAGAGAGATGTAATCTACTCAATTCTTAAGCTTCTTTTCAATTTTGGTAAAAATCCAATCCCACATATGCTTCAAGGAGGGGTTAGTAGCAAAAGGGATACCAAGAAATCTTACCTGCACCCCTAGACCCCCCCCATTGCCATTTTCCAAGGTCAAGCCATGCAGGAGCAGCAAGGTCCCAAGACAAAAGAATGGATTTGAGGGGGCGATCTTAGCACCAGAGGCCAGACAAAAAATGTCAAGCCTATGTTCAAACCTTTCAAATTCCAGCTTGTTGATCTTAGGAAAAAGAGCAGTGTCATTTGCAAACTGAACATTAAGAAGTTTTTCACCATTGGGCAATGAGATACCCTCTAAACTTCCTTGAATACAATCAGTTCCCAAAAGAAAGTGGAGAGCTTATGATGCAATCACAATAATGAAGGGGCAAGAGGGCAACCCTGCCAGATAGACCTTCCCATTACAAAAGGAGCAGACAATTCCCCATTCACCTCAACTTGGGCCGAGGCATCCTTAAACATCATCATAACCATTTTGCAAAATTTATCAGGAAAGCCTATTGCTTTGAGAATTTAAAAATAAACGACCATTCAACCCGATCATAAGCCTTTTCAAAATCCAAAAGAAGTATTCTTGCATTTTGATTAGAGTCCTTTGCCCATTGAAGGGCTTCCCAACTTGTGATCAAGTTCTCAAGAATATACCTACTCTTAATAAATCCTATTTGGGTAAAGCTTATTATCTTTGCAGAATATTTCTCACTCTTAGGGACAGCACCTTAGAAATAATTTTGTAAGAGACATTCAATAATGTTATGGGCCTCCAATTTTTAATTAATGTCTTATCCCCTTCCTTGGGTAGGAGTTTGGATGATACCTTATTTATTTCTCCTCCTAGAGATCCTTTATCTATTGATTCTTTGTACAATTCAAATGGATCATCCACTATCCATTCCATATTTTTTCTTATAGAATTCCACTAGGATGCCATCAGCTCTAGGGGACTTCCCATTCTTCATGGAATTAATTTCTGCTTCAATTTCTTCTTTAGATGTTTCTTGGTCAAGATGCCTTTTCATCTCTCATTCACCTTTTCTTTACAAATTCTTTCACATAAATCTTGGGCCTCTTTGCACCCATCTTTGGAGTCTTCTGCTTTAAATATATTTTCATAAAAGTTTTTAAAGGCAACCAATATATCCTCTTGTTTGTTTAAGGTGACTCCATTTTCAACTACAACTTCTATATTCTCTTAAATGCTTTTATACTTAAGGAGATTGAAGAAGAACTTAGAGCCTTTATCCCCATCCTCCAACCAATTCAGCTTTGCCCTAATTTTTGCACTCTGAGCTTTCTTAATCTAAACCTTCCTTAGCCTATGCTTGACTTCCCCTAGTTTTTACCACAAAATTTTCCTTATTTGGATTGGCTTGAACTTTTTCCTCCAATCTAAGAATACTCTTCTTGCAGGAATAATTCTTTTTTTTTTTTTTTTTGTCTGTCTAAGGCATATTTCTTTCCTACAATTTGAAAGACAACCTTACAAGAGTCTAGCAATCTATTCCAGTAAAGGGATACATATTTATTTTTAATATGAGAATTGTAGATGCTTCTTAATGTTTTAACAACATTTAGGCAATCTTGATCATTTAGGAGTTCACAATTTATCTTGTAAGATGTATTTTTATGTTTTCTGGCACTTTCTTATTGCTTTTTGATTTGAATCACAGTTTTGATGGGGTGATGATCTGAAAGAGGATTAGGGATAACTTGCACTTTATTCACATCTTTTCTGCACTGGATGAGAAAAGCATCCTTATCTATATAGAACGTATCCAATCTACTATATATTCTTTTGTTGAAGTTTTGACAATTAGACCATGAGAACCAGATTCCACTTTTATTCTTCTTGTCACCTTCTAATGGGTCTATCAGATTCAGAGACTTTTTTAACCTTTGCTAGAAAATTTTTTTGTTGCCTTTCCAAGCCATGGGGATTCCTCCTTGTTTATCTTCTGCTTGCTCAATCATGTTGAAGTCACCCCCAAGCACCCAAGGCACCTTTGGTAACTTAGAGGACATCCAGTTCCATAATTATGCTTTGTTATAATATTCATTAGGTGCATAAATTGAGCAAAGACCAATAGTCATCCCTCCAATATCTAAAGTGATCCAGATACACCTATTGCATGGGGACTGACTCGAGTCTTTAAGAGTTTTTCCCATTTCCTGTCAAGTAAAATAGTATTGCCTCCTCTGCCCCTTCATGATTTGTGGTGAAGGATATTGCATCTCTCCAGACAAACCTCAATATATTTTCCATCATGAAGCCTACAACTTTGACTTCCTGGATAAATAGGATATCCAAGTCTTTATTTTTATTACAAAAATCCCTCACTGCATATTTCCTTTCAGAGGATTCTAACCCTCTGACATTCCAACTAAAGCAATGTAAAATTTTCATTTATTAATTAGTGAATGAGATTTAGGGTTTTCTTCCCCTTATTCCATCTATCCAGAGGTTAAGGCATATCATCCTTACCCTTTTTGCCAGGTTTAATAGAACTGATTGACCTACTCATGTTCTTTCTTTTCTTACTTTCCTCCTCTGAGGAATCAATTTCAAGGGTTAGTTTCCTCCCTTCAATCTCAAACAAAGTCTTACTTTTGCTTGCAACTGATACATGTTTAGCAATCCTGCCACCTTGCTTATGGATGCCAATTGCTAACCTTAGGGGATCTGTAGCCTTTTTCTTGAGGAATTCTTCCTTCAGAAAGTCTAACTTATTCCTTTGGTCTGCCACCTCCCTTATTTTTTCTAAGGCCAACTGTTGTGCATTCTTTTTTTTCCTTATGGTGATAAATCCATCATCAGACATGGTTTCTTGTTTATGAGCATATGAGACCCTATCTTGGCCTACCAAAGGCAACTCAATGTCTTTTTCTTTTTATTTGTTATTAAGGTCTGAATGTGGTTGAGTTTCCTCAATTTGGGAGACAAGGGATAGATCCTCATCCATCGAGTCCTTTTCATCAAGTTCATCAATAGAGAAAAGGCTTAAGCTACCATCCTAGGTGCTCACTTCCAAAAACTACAGAAGGTATCCCATCGTTACTATCCATCCCAGTTTCCTCATTTTCTTCTCTTAGATTCTCTTCCACCATTCTGGGGTTAATTTCTTCTCCAATGTGAGGCCTATTATTTTCCTTAGGAGGGACCCCAAAATCCAAACCCAAAGATTTTGAGGCCAAATTACCTGCGATGTTATTAGGGTTTTCTCTAGTGTCAAAGGCCAGGTTGTCTTTTTTGTAGTTTTTGTTAACAACTGGGAAATCCTTCCTTTGATGCCCATCCAGCTTACATAGAAAACAAGAATTAAGCCCCCCAATCCCTACAAGTTCACATTGCACACAATTATTCTCCCAATTTAATTCTACTACTTCCGGTATTTGAATTCCAGTATTGAAGGCTACAAGCAGCCTTGCATCAAGATGTGGTAAAGTGGATCTTGTTTCATCTATTTTAATAATTTTTCCAAAGGGTTTGATAATCTGCGGTATAAAACACCAAAACTGAATAGGAAGGTTTTTAATTATCACCCATCTATGCACTGAACAAAATTGAATCTCCTTGTGTGTGGTGTCTGGTGCCCATGGGAAAGCTTTAAAGAGTGTTGGACCAATGTTCTAATAATCTTTATCAACTACTCTCTTTGGCATGTTATGATTCTTGAAAAATATAACAAAAATGCTAGATTGGACCATTCTACAGAAGGAGAAGTGGATACCCAATTTTTTTCCCCAAACAAATATCAACCAGTTATCAAAAAATCTTCTTGACAACATTTTCTCAATATTAATACATGTAAAAAACACTGCTATGTTTTCTAATCTACACTTTATTCTTAACCACTTTAAGCATATCTTCATTTGGACACAAGGATACTTTCCTTGACCTGGTGAGGAGCTCACCTTGAGGTTTCTCTCCAGCTTCACCTCTCGCACCCTTCTCCACGGTGAGT